>CM019072.1:32543518-33143518 GCA_009667805.1 Leptobrachium leishanense | reverse complement strand
AAATTTACTGTATTAAGAAATATAAATTAACTGGTTTAAACAAATACCACCTATAGCCAAGTAAACCAAACTCAACCATATTAAAAAAGGGAAACTGGTTCAAATGTATAATATTATAATTGGTTAATGTGGATAAGTGCAAGATAATGCAACTGGGACGTAAAAACCCAAGGGCTGAATATAGAATATTTGATACAGTCCTAACCTCAGCATCTGAGGGTTGGGATTTAGGGGTTATTATTGCAGAGGATCTAAGGGTAAGTAGTCAATGTAATAGAGCAGCAGGAAATGCTAGCCGAATGCTTGGTCGTGTAGGGAGAGGTATTAGCAGTAGGAAAAGGGAAGTGCCCATGCCACTGTACAGAGCACTGGTGAGACCTCACTTGGAGTACTGTGTGCAGTACTGGAGACCGTATCTCCAGAAGGATATAGACACCTTAGAGAGAGTTCAGAGAAGGGCTACTAAAATGGTGTACGGCTTGAAGGAGAAATGTTACCAGGAAAGGCTTAATGATCTTAACATGTATAGCTTGGAAAAAAGACGAGACAGAGGAGATATGATAGAAACATTTAAATACGTAAAGGGAATCCACAGGGTAGAGGAAGGGAGTATATTTAAAAGGAAACAAAGTAGCGTAGATTAGAGGGGCAAAGGTTTAAAAGTAACATCAGGAAGAAATTATTTTACTGAGAGGGTGGTGGATACATGGAACAGTCTTCAGGTAGAAGTGGTAGAGGCCAAAACAGTAATTGAATATAAGCAGGCATGGGATAAGCATAAGGCTATCCTAAATAAATGATAAATCCAGGTAATGTATCCATGTAATTGGGCAGACTAGATGGGCCGAAAGGTTCTTATCTGCCGACATTTTCTATGTTTCTAAGTACCCTTTGTTTAGCCGGCAGCTCCGAACTCACAAAGGTGACTTCGGGAGCTGGAGTGGTTACGGATTAGTGATCGCTTCGAATTCTGTGTGCCTAACGGGTGTCCGAGTGGATCATCAGTAGCTGCAGATTAAGGGAGTCTGTGTGGACAATCAGTACTTGCAGGTGTGTTGCTGTTAGAATAATGTTAAAATGCCTGTTTAATTAAATAGCAAGCTTATAGCCAAAATATGTATACAGTAGAAAGTGTTAAATTTAGGTAGTTTAGATTGCAACTGTCAGACTAGCGCCTGATACCAGATACGCCTATTGAATACCGCAGACCTTGTCTTTGTTATTATTCTCGCTTTTACAGAAATAAGTAGATTAGGGAATGACATTGGGACCATGTTTAGAAAACATAATGTGCAGGCGTTCCCCAGCTGGGAACAATATGTAATGATTAGAAACCGAACGAAGAGGGTCCGAATGAGTCAGCTGATTTGCAAGGATTAACTGTATATAAGGTAACTGAAATGTGTTATTGGTAGACAACTGCCCCGAACGTCTCCAAGACTTAAGGCGCCCTTGTTTCCTCATGAGAAAATAAAGCGTTGAAGATATCTTTTGATCGTGGTCTCTGGGAATTTTCTTCACATTTTGATCCTTCGAGCCAGAAACCAAAAGCTTTTGTTGGAGACCAGAACACAAGTGGCGATCAACACCGTACAGGGAACTTCACATCTGAAGTTTGATACTCAAGAAGTCCTCTGTCTGAATTAGGGATGTGCGTTTCGGGTTTCGGAATTTCGGAATTTTCACGAAATTTCCCGATTCGTGTTTTCGGATGCGGCCGAATTTCCGAAAACTTTTAGATCCGAAAATGGCAGAACCGAAATGAAATATTTTCGGAATTTTCGAATGGACTTGAAATGTGTCAAATCGAAATTTATTGCTTTGATACGAGGAGAACAGACGTTCCAAAAAAATGAAAATTTCCGAAATTACGAAAAGCCGATACAAAAAAACGAGCAAAGTGACACGAAAATACGAAAAATGGTCGATATTCCGAAAAAAAAAATGTACACGAAAAACGAATCGAGGCGAACCGAATCGAAACAGAAATCGGTCGAAACGAGCCGAATCGAAAAGTTTAGAAATCCGAAAAATCGAACCGAATCGAACGGGAAAAAAAACAACAAAAAAAAAAAAGTGCACAAGCCTAGTCTGAATTGACGCAAAAAGGGGCCGATCGCCTATCTGGTCTTCACAAAGGTGACGGCTTTCCGAAATCAGCAAGGAGGAGAATCCTGAGACACAGTCAACAGGTAAAAGCTTTACCCCTTAATATATGTTGCACAACTCTTAGTCCATCAAACTGTTCAGGAGTAAATATATATATTAGTAGCTACATGGCTATTCCTTGATTTATTATCTGATATTCAAGATCTCATATTTGATTTAAAAATTGCTTTGGTTAAACTGAGATGTCAGTATTGGGTAAATTGAAATAATTGGATGCTGTTCGGTGTGTGTGTGTGGTGTGTCCAGGGGCCGAGATAATTGTACTGCTAAAACAGCATTTGCAAACTTTTTCACTGAATGTTTGAGAGGTTTTTTTTCCCTGGGCAAGCTCTGGCTGAGAATACAGATATCACTGTTTTTTGTAATACCGATGTCAGATCTGCAATAAACAGTTTCTTTAAGGAGAGGCTATAAATTATGTCAGCCTTGCTCTGCATGACAGAGTAAGGGGGTTTTGCCTGAAAGACAGTCACTATTTTTGATGTTTGGTTTTTGTGCAGCACCAGAGCCCGTTGGAGCTTTGTAGATGCTTAAAACGTTTTTTTTTTTATTCTGATGGGTACTAATTTTATTTTCAGTACCATAATATAAAAAGTGGATTTTTCTGCAGAGCACTGCAATTGTGGAGTGATCCTCCAGACGCCACCTAGTTTTGAATTGCATGGAAGATCTCTGTTGATATCCCTTAATACAGGATACAATGTAGCTAATTAAAGTTGCAAATAAAGTGTTTCAAAGAAGGGACAAGGAAAAGCAGAATACAGAACAGAATAGGAGGTATTGAAAATAGAGTGGGAGGGATGGAAAAAGAACTTAAGATGAAAGTCATTGCAAGTTTGTTAGCCGTAGCGTTTACTGAAGGGAGAGAAGGAGGGGCAGCAGGTGCAGGAGCAGCAGCCCAAGTAAGGGGGGTGCCAGGGGACGTTGAGCTCATAGTCACACCGTCCAACTAATGCTGGGAATAAGGCTGGGGTCAGACGAGCGTAGTGTTCACGTCCGTGATTGCGCCTAAAAGTACGTCCGTGATAGCATGAAAGTAAGTCCATTGGAGCCTGACACATGAAGTACGTCCGCACTGAACTGCGGACGCACAACGGCCGCGGCAAACGGACGCAGGTTAGGCAAGAACGTAATACTGCTAGAACGGACGTGCGGAGTGCGCCACGTCCACAACGTCTGCATAGCTTTGTGTGTGAGTGATGGAGCGAGGTCAGACGGACTGCATTTATACATCCAGCATTTTTGACGGACAGAATGTTTTTTCATTGTAATTTATTTTCCCCTCCTACATCCGTCAAAAAATAACTTCAGTGAAAAAACGGACTGTGTGACCACTACTGCGTCATCCGTACTGACGATGTCCGTACTGCACGGACGTACAGTCCGTAGAAATCACGCTCGTCTGACCCCAGCCTAAGGGGGCACCCCGTAGACAGGTTACGGATGGAATGTATGCGAGAGTAAAGGGAGCCGTCGGATAAATAATGGGTTTGGCAGGCTAGTGAGCTTTAAGGTATCCTGTTTTCTATTGGTTTATGTTTTTATTTGGTAAAAGGGAAGCAAGATTTGGATCTAAGATGGAACTAAAAGGATTAAATTGTGTACCTTCTTTTTAGCTGAAAGTGCTGATGTTTGCAGGAATGTCAATTGAACTGTGTATTTCTATGCAATGAAACGGTTACTTTTCATCTGCTGTAATAATATTTTAAATGATTTTTAGTTTGTTTCTGATGGGTAGAATACAAACTGATTACGGATTCTTATTTTTTTTAAGGAAAATGTGTATTTTGTAATAGGATTTTCTAGCTAAAAGGTTTTCAGTTAATGAATATTCTATGAACACACACCCTGAGTATTTGTGTCTGTAGTTTGGAAAGACACCAAATTGAACACCAATTCCATTATATGCCCAAATGTCCGATCCAGCTTTTGTGAAGGGATTTATTGAGTAATGTCAGACACAAATTACGTTTCTCCCCGGGGGTCACACTTTCTTAGATCTACCTGAAATTGGTAGACCTCCTCGGCAGCACAGCCCATTCACAATGGTCCAGAAGCCTGCTATTCTAGCCCTGGTAATCCCGAGGGAGGAATAATGGTCTACGATCCTAGCCCAGACACCCCCTGATCCAGATCCATTAGCTACCGCTTGACTAAAGAGACATGCAATGAAACACACCGACACAGGAAGTCCAGTTCTGGTTGAAACACCGAGCACAGCTCAAAAGGAGGCATTTATATCTGCCCTGAAGGAAAACCTATCCTTCCAAAGTCGTTGTTTACATTTGCAGCTTTATTAAGCCATGGGCAGAGCCATGTCTCAACAGGAGGGATGGTGCGTATAATTGAGAAAGTATTGAAGTATTCACCACATGAGGCTTTTTGAATTACTCAAAGAAATATTTTTGTCTCTCTTGTACAACTTGTGCCCGCTTCCATGCACGGGGGGCTCTACGCCCCACACGCGGGACATTTCCCCAGGCCCCATATCCCTTCCATATGCTGTGCATGGACTTCAAACTGGCTAGATGTGAGAACAAGAGGTACTGCCTTGTCATTATTGACATCTACTCTAAATGGGTTGAAGCATTACCTTTACCTCCCCCAACGGAACTGCAGTAGCAAAACAACTAATCAAGGAAATAATACCTCGATTCGGTATCCCGTGGATAATTTACAGTGATAATGGCTCCCACTTCGTGAACCAGATAATAACAGCAATAAGAAAATGGTTTAAAATAGAGTTTTAAAAGTAAAAAGAAAAATCACTGTGTATATCACCCACAATCTGCCGGAACCATAGAAAGATAAAACGTTTAACAATAGGTTGCGCAAGCTATTAGAGGAAACAGGGAAAAACTTGGGTACAATGCCTTCCCATAGCTCTCCTGAGCATGCGCATCACACCGACAGTATATCCGTGGGAAACAGATTGGCCGACACTACAGCCAAACAAGCAGCACAGCTGCCAATAGATAGACGCTGACATCCTAGACAAAACCTGGTTACAGGAACTGCAGAAAAATGCACCCAAACATGAGGTTGTACTATGGTTAAAAAATCAGGCAGTGATTAAAGACGGCATATATGTTTGCCCCGTTGGAAAACCCATTCTTCCAAGATCCCTGTTCCGATTTGCAGCATTATTGAGCCATGGGCCAAGCCATGTCTCAACAGGAGGGATGATACGGACGATTGGGAAGGTATTCACAGCATGGGACTTCTCCAAAAAAATTTCCTCTCCTGCCAGAGATGCGCTTGCTTTCACACCCAGGGGGTGCTGTGACCTCCCCGCGGCAGGTTCATACAGCCTCCTTAGTCTGCGCACAACATTAACAGATAAGGGACTTACTCCCTATGAAGTAGTATATGGTAAACCATACTATAACCCACAGTTAGAATGTGAATTAGCTACCTATATGAGAAGGCTACCAACGTCTAAAGTTTTTGTCCCCTAATTCTCTGACAGATTAAGATACAGTTTACAACAGTCTGGTGAAGCCTGGTGATTGGGTATTGATTAAGATAATTAAAAGAAAGACGTGGGCAACACCGAGGTGGGACGGACCGTTACAAGTATTGCTCTCTACCCCAACTGCAGTCAAAATCGCTGAACGAGTGCCCTGGATACATCTGACCCATTGCAAACTAGCTGTAGGCCTGAATCCCGACCCACCAGTCTCGACCTAGCTCAAGCCCGGCTACAAAGGGGAGTGGTACCAATAGGGTCTGCCCGTCTCAAACCCGGTGAAGAATGGAGAAGGCTGGTGAGGCTCTAGGGGAACGGATAAGGCGCAGCTCATCTCCAAAGGGCATACTGGTGATAGCAGCAATTGGATTGGGTGCATTAATGATATATGGATTAGCAAGAAACATAGACCTCAGGGAACCAACCAAGCCAGAACAGGACCAAGAGGGAAGTACAATATGTGAATCCTCAAGCAAGAGAAGATAGCTACGAAATTGTTACATTTTTCCTGGTTTTGGCTGTGCCCCCTGGTGGTGAAGGGTCTTCATGTCTGTTTTTCCCCTGTGGTGTGTTTGACCGGCTGTTTGGGGCTGTTCTGGGGTTCTGATGTGATCTCCTGGTCTGGGGTCACATGGCCCAATCACACAGACCTACTCCCTATAAATATCCCAGCAGCACAGAGCCTCATTGACGGTTTGTGGAGTTTGATGGTGGTTGTGTCCTGTTAGTTCCCTGTGTTGCTGCTAAGCAATCTTGTTCTAGTGCATTCTGGTTTTGACCTCGGCTGTGTTTCCTGACGATCCTTTTCTGCTGACTCCTGGTACTCTGTATGCTGATCTGTTGCCAACCTTGCCTGAATGACCATTCTTATGTTTCATGTATTTTGTTTGTCCTAGTTTAGTATAGTTTCCGAGGCCATTAAAAGGACCTCCTCAGTGCAGGTTGTTTTGTCTGTCTTGTTTATCCCTTGCCCTTCTTATTTATATTTATCTGTTAATTTTTTGTGAGGGTTTTTCTTAGAAGTGTAGCGCTGTGCTAAAAATCTTGCTGTGGCAGTACCTATTTTTGGCCACAAGATGGAGACTATCGCAATCAGAGATGCTGGACTTTGGGACTACAATAACTGGCATGCTTTGCAAGAAGCCAGGAAGTGGGTGGAGACGGGAGTCTTACATCCTCTGCCTCGTGGAGAAAGTTCCAGAGCGCGCCAGGGGATGAGAGAAAGCAGACGCACTGAGGAGACCGCTGGAGGAGCTAGGCCAAAGCCCGAGGGAGACCTGTAATTCCTATTTGGGTCACTCAACCTGAGGAGAAGGAGACTTGCCAGTACCCAGACAACAGCTGCAGACCGGCGGAATCGAACGGAGAGCAGGCGGGGAGCTGGACAAGCTGCATGAAGGTAGACAACGGATCCGGCCGCTAGTATCCCCAGTCAAAATCGGGTGGAGAGACGTCCTGGGTCAGAGGAGCCTAAAGCAGTCATCGGATGGGTGAGAGGCCTCCAAGGCTGTTGTATGATTAAAGGACGCTCTGCTGTTTCTCTTTAAAGTTTACAGGGCCCCAACTGACTAGTCGAAGATCTTCCTTTAATAAATTCACTGGCCAGTTGAACAGTACCCGGGTACCACACACACACAGATACGCTTCTCACATTCTGGAACTTAACTGGTGCAGGACTCATTCCCTTTTACGAATCGGAACGGGGGTTAAGGACAAAGATACGTTCCGGATACATTTTTCTCTTTTCCGCTGCGCGTTTGCCGTAATACGAAAGGGATTGTATGTTTGGGGTTTCGCTACGTGTCCCTTTTTCTGAACTATCGGGAAATTGCATTCTTTTATGTTCGGTCGCGAATATTTTATTTTCCGAAATACGAAGCCTCGTGTTTCGTTTCTTTTCCGCTGCGCGTTTACCGTAATACGAAAATATTGTAATAATTTGTGAATACCGTGTTTCAACATTTGCTCAAGATTTTAGTAAACTATTTAAATGATAAAAACTCACAACGGTGTTGGAGTATATTTATTCCCTAGTGCGGGGAGACTGACCCGTGGTTCATTTTCAGCGGCTCCTCCGGGAGTGAGCGCTACACGTGGGGGCTCGTTTCCGGGATCCAGTCTCTGGAAAAACCGCATCTAAAGGGTTACATATGGATCCAGACACTGTTGCCGAGTGGTGTGGGGAGTATAGTAGCCAGTCGGAATGTTGTATAGTCATGGATATTCCAGCAGACACTTGGGCTGAAGATCAGATTCGCCAGGCCGTGGCCACGCTAGCACCAGATCATCGGGGGTTAATCCTGGACATTGAAAAAAACCCAGATACCTCTCACATGTATGTTCTTCTCGAATGGAGAAAGGGTGTTCCGCCATGTTTTCAGGGCACGAGCGTGAAACTGGCCGAAGAGGTGGAAGTCCAACTAATTAAGCCAAGTACGCCACGTGGTGAATCCGCAAGTGTTCCCGTGCCTAGTCCGTTGGCCATGATTGGGCCTGAATTTATTGTGGCTATTGGAGATCTACTGGCTAAATGTCAGAAAACAAGCCCTCCTCACACTAACTTCGGTTATCGACGGTTAAGAAATTTTACAGGAAACGTACCAACTCCGGCGGGAGAAGAAACCTTTGAAGAATGGGTGGAACAGGCGATGCAGGCTCTGGATGAGTGGGATGTCCCTGAGGCCCAGAAAAAGCAAAGGATTACCGAGAGCTTAAAGGGACCTGCGTCAGAAGCGGTGAGAAACCTGAAACTGAGCAGAAAAGATTGTACTGCTTTAGATTACTTGAACGTTCTTGAAGAAGTTTTTGGACGAACCGAAAAGGCGGCCGAACTGGTATATCAGTACGAACACACTTATCAGAGAAGAGGTGAGAGAATGACCGAGTACATGAGGCGCCTGGATAAGATTCTACACCAGATACTCCTGAAGAAAGGGGCCGAACCAGCCGAAGTAGATAAGATCCGAATAAAACAGATCCTGAGGGGCTCTCAACCTCTAGATCCAGTGATGATGCAGCTGAGAAGCAGAGCAGGTAGCCAAGAGTTAAAGTACCTGGAACTGATTCGGGTTGTGCGAGAGGAAGAGGCTTTGCTAGAAGAGAAATCTTTCAGGCGGGGGGAAAGGGCGTATGCACAACCTGTGAGACATAGCGGCGGCCTGCAGCCTGAAAGCGACTCTCTAGATACCTATGGGTCTGATGAGGACGAACAAGAACACCTAGTTGGTTTTAAATCTACAGAGAGGGCTGCTAAAGAATCGAACCTCCCTGAACGGGGTGAATTGTCCAAAACCGTCAAGGAAGTTCAGGAAGTTCAAGTTGAATTGCAACAAGCGCATGCGGAACTGTGCCGGGTATTGATGAAGGTGACAGAAATGCAGGCAGAAATGCAGAAATTCCTCACAGGTATGCAGACGACGGAAGTTGCTGTGGCGTCTGGTCCAAATCTTTTAACCAACTCTCAACAAGCAACTACGTCTCCGCTCTCTAAGAAGAGATGTTTCGGGTGTGGAGAGATGGGCCATTTCCGCGCACAGTGCAAAGGCCGGAAGCCTGAGAAGGATAGAGTCAAGGGACTGTTGGAAGCCCTGGAAGGACTGTTATCTACCTCACCGGCGGGAAACGCCAGAGGGCACCAGTAAAGGAGCAACCTGAGTGCCCGAGGGTTGAACCCCGCTCCAGAAACCAAGCAAAGACTAAGAGGGCGAGGAGGCCCAAAGCCGAGCCAATTGTAGAGCCTGCCAGGACTGAGAGAGTCACTCCCTTAGCATCCGGGTCTACGTCATGGGGAAGCAATGCACACCCAAAACCTGCACGGGCCAAGAAAAAGGCCAGGGTACAGCAAACTGGGTCTAAGCGTCCGGATACCGCCACCAAATTTCCTGACCAACTGATAGGTCCTTCTCCTATTGTGCCAATCCAAGTGGAAGGAGTCTACACCAAAGCCCTGTTAGATTCAGGGGCTCAAGTGACATTGATCTACAGAGACTTCTACGAGAAACACTTAAAGCACATTCCTTTGCAAGAATTGAAGGATTTGGAAATATGGGGTATCGGCACTGAGAAACTCCCTTATGACGGGTACCTGCAAGTAAAGTTGGAGATCGGATCTGAAGTCATCGGGCAGTCTGGGGGTTGTGATGCATTGGCCATTGTGTGTCCTCGACCCTCGGGTGCGAACAGAAGCTCCCTGATAGTGGTGACGAATACTGACCTAGTGCGGCGTCTCCTGACGCCTATCGTGTTGGAAGAAGGTTCAACTCAAGGAGTACACCCAATGTTACGTCCGGTCTATCAGAGGATGGTCGAAGAACGAAAGGCACCTGCCGAAGTGGGAAGACTGTGGAGACTGGGTGGAACGGAGAAGGTTCTGCAAGCAGGAGAAGTAGCGAGCTTCCGGGCTTCAGTCAAGTTGAACGGATCGCAACCCGGTCCCTATGTGGTGCTGGGAACCGATTTTGATCATGGGAGTGAAACCGGAGTCGAAGTAATTCCTGAAATAATCTCCACCAAGGCTCTGAAGAGAACACGAGGAAGAGTCTCGGTCAGTGTGTGCAATGTGACGGATTCTCCAGTGGTTCTTAAAGCACGAATGCCTATCGGGCAAGTAGAGTCTGCTACACCCCTCTCTACTGATTCAGGAGGGGGAGAAAGTAAAGAGATTCCAGATGAAAGATTCTACCCCAAGGACGCTCCCATTTCACCTGAGTGGAAGAAACGTCTTCAGTCTCAAGTCTTAAAGTGGAAGGAATTGTTCTCGAAAGATGAGTTCGATGTGGGCCTGGCTAAGAGTACTGAACATCGTATTCGACTACAAGAAGACAAGCCGTTTCGTGAAAGATCAAGGCGGGTTCCGCTAGGAGACTTAGATGATCTGCGAGAGCAGCTGAACGAATTACAAAGAACCAAGGTGATTCAAGAGTCCAGGAGTCCATATGCATCTCCAATAGTGTTGGTCCGGAAGAAAAATGGTTCTGTCCGCTTATGCATAGACTATCGCACATTAAACCGGAGAACCATCCCCGATCAATATGCCACTCCTCGGATTGAAGACGCCCTACAGTGTTTGTCTGGAGCAAAGTGGTTTAGTGTACTAGACCTGCGAAGTGGGTATCACCAGATACCAATGCATCCTGAAGACAAGGAGAAAACTGCGTTCATCTGCCCACTGGGGTTCTTTGAATTCAACAGAATGCCTCAAGGCCTTACGGGGGCTCCAGCCACGTTCCAACGGTTGATGGAGAAGACAGTCGGGGATATGAATCTAATCGAAGTATTAGTGTACCTGGATGACATAATTGTGTTTGGGAAGACTCTGGAAGAACATGAGCAACGTCTGGAGAAGGTCTTGAAGAGGCTCCATGAAGAGGGGCTGAAACTGTCTCTGGAGAAATGCCAATTCTGTCTGCCGTCTGTTACGTATCTAGGACATGTGGTCTCAGCAGAAGGTGTTTCGACAGACCCTCGGAAGTTGGAGGCCGTAGCTTCTTGGCCTAGACCCCGAAACGTCACTGAACTTAGATCTTTCTTGGGATTCTGTTCATACTATCGAAGATTTGTGGGAGGATTTGCGAAAATAGCTCAACCACTGAACAAACTCCTGCAGAAGGAAACCACAGAAGAAGGCTGCAAGGTCTCTGACAAAAACCCGTCAGCTCCGGGGCCAAGGAAAGCTCGAGAGTCTATACAAGGTGAATGGACCAGTCAATGTGAAGGAGCTTTTGTAAAGTTGAAAGAGAGTCTAACCCGAGCTCCTGTTTTGGCCTATGCGGACCCTCATAAGCCGTATGAACTACATGTGGATGCCAGCCGAGAAGGTCTGGGAGGAGTCCTATATCAGGAGTATGATGGATTGCTGAGGCCTGTGGCGTACGTGAGCCGGAGCCTTGCGCCTTCAGAGAAGAACTATCCTACTCACAAGCTGGAGTTCCTAGCCTTGAAGTGGGCAGTGGTGGACAAGTTGAAAGACTATCTGTATGGAGCTGAGTTCGTGATTAAGACGGATAATAATCCTCTCACCTATATCCTTACTACTGCAAAACTGGACGCAACGGGACATCGGTGGTTGGCCGCTCTATCGCCCTGGGGTGAAATAATCGAGATGCTGATGCGTTATCGAGAAGACCCTATACTACAGAATGGACTCAGTTGACTCCAGATGGGGTGCAAGCTTTGTGTCAAGGAACAGAGCGCCGGGTCAAAGGAGGGATTGAAGCAGAGGCCATAGGAGTTATGGCTGCGGCTGTTCCTGAGTTCTACTGTAACCCTACGCAGTTAAGGGATGAAAGTTTACCTACCTTTTCAAGACAGGACCTGAAAGCGGATCAGGCCAGAGATCCTTTAATTGCCTTGACCCTAAAGGCCCTGACTGCAAACCAGCGAGAGATTTTGTTAACCAACTCCCCGAGTGGAGCCAGGTTGGTCTACAAAGAATGGGAGCGGTTAAAGATGCTGGATGGGGTGGTCTACCGAAGGGGCCCCTCCAACAACGCGGAAGAGATTCAACAGTTATTCCTCCCCACTAAACATAGGGAGAGTGTGCTGCGATCACTACATGATGAGCATGGACATTTGGGTGCAGAGAGAACTTTTAAGCTGGTGCGAGATAGGTTTTATTGGCCTTGTATGAGGGCTGAAGTGGAAAGTTATTGTCATTCCTGTCTGAGGTGTATTCAGAGAAAGACTCTACCGACCCGAACTGCTCCAATGAGCCATCTGCAGAGTCAGGTCTACCGACCCGAACTGCTCCAATGAGCCATCTGCACAGTCAGGGACCCATGGATTTGGTGTGCATTGACTTCTTGTGCTTAGAGCCGGATGCTAGTGGGCAAGGGAACATTCTAATAGTGACTGATCATTTCACTTGTTACGCCCAAGCATTTTCCACGAAAGATCAACGCGCTCCAACAGTAGCCAAAGTGTTGATGGAAAAATTCTTTGTTCATTACGGACTGCCAAGAAGGATACACTCTGATCAGGGTAGAGACTTTGAAAGCAGACTGGTGGGGCAATTGTTGGAGTTGTTGGGAATCCAGAAGACCCGAACTACACCATATCACCCTCAAGGTGATGCTCAGCCTGAAAGGTTTAATCGCACACTGCTAAACATGTTGGGGACCTTGTCGAATGTGGAGAAGCAGAGTTGGAGTCGGCACATAGCTACTCTGGTGCACGCATATAACAGTACGGAGAGTGATGCAACTGGATACTCACCGTACCGTCTTATGTTCGGAAGAGAGGCTCGACTGCCGGTTGATTTGGCATTTGGGTTATCTCTAGACCAGACGTCGGTAGCTTCCCATAGAAACTACGTGGATAGACTTCGAAAGAATTTGGCTTCTGCATTTGAACAGGCCCGGTTGACCTCGGGAAACAGAGAGCAAAGAAACAAAAGGAACTATGACCTGAAAGTTCGAATACAAGATCTACAGCCCGGTGATAGGGTTCTATTGAAGAACTTGGGTGCTGCTGCGAGACACAAGTTGGCGGATAGGTGGAGTTCCCAGGTTTACATTGTCTGCAAACAGTTACCAGGTCTACCAGTGTATCAGATTCGCCCGGATGGAAAGGCTGGGCCTCTCAAGAACTGGCACCGGAATCATTTGTTACCTTTGAGAGAGGCTGTGAGAATGCCAGTTGGGGACGAACCGCCTCTGCCAAATCCGCCTGTTCCATGTTTGCCTCCTGTTACTCGGTCTCAACAGACCCGGGTTGTCGAAGAGAGCGAAAGGGACAGTGAAGAAGAAAGTTTCTGTCTGGACTGGATACGCTCGCCGGAGCCTGAAGAGGTTGTCGTTGTCCCTGAGCGGTGGGAGAGTAACTTGAGGCCTGAAGCTCCTGAATTCTTGTTGGAAGTCCCCGAGATTGTTGATATCCCTGAGCCTCTTGAATTTCAGTTGGAAGTCCCTGAGGCTGTGGGGATCCCGGTAGCTCCGGAAGCTTATTCAGGTGATTACAGTTCTATGCCTTCACTGGAGGGATCATACTCTGAAGAAACGTCTGCTCCAGTGATAGAGAGAAGAATTGAGCCGACGCCTATAGTACTTCCACCTGAAGAGGAACTGATTGAGCCAGAACCCAAACGCTCTGTTCGACCGCCCCAACGACTCACCTACGACTCACCAGGACATAGCACTGAAGAAGCCATCACCACGGTGCGGAGGTTGCCCGAAGTGTCTGCTATGCTAGCTGAGGTAGCCCAAAATATGAGTCAACTTGAGGAAGTGTTCCTAACTCACTGTATGTATGCTGCTGAACCTGTACATGTTACGTAAATTGTATTCAAATATTGTGGAACGTAATGTAACTGTTGTACCTCCTTGGAGAGACCCAAGAGTTTTAGGAGGGGGAGAGTGTAGCGCTGTGCTAAAAATCTTGCTGTGGCAGTACCTATTTTTGGCCACAAGATGGAGACTATCGCAATCAGAGATGCTGGACTTTGGGACTACAATAACTGGCATGCTTTGCAAGAAGCCAGGAAGTGGGTGGAGACGGGAGTCTTACATCCTCTGCCTCGTGGAGAAAGTTCCAGAGCGCGCCAGGGGATGAGAGAAAGCAGACGCACTGAGGAGACCGCTGGAGGAGCTAGGCCAAAGCCCGAGGGAGACCTGTAATTCCTATTTGGGTCACTCAACCTGAGGAGAAGGAGACTTGCCAGTACCCAGACAACAGCTGCAGACCGGCGGAATCGAACGGAGAGCAGGCGGGGAGCTGGACAAGCTGCATGAAGGTAGACAACGGATCCGGCCGCTAGTATCCCCAGTCAAAATCGGGTGGAGAGACGTCCTGGGTCAGCGGAGCCTAAAGCAGTCATCGGATGGGTGAGAGGCCTCCAAGGCTGTTGTATGATTAAAGGACGCTCTGCTGTTTCTCTTTAAAGTTTACAGGGCCCCAACTGACTAGTCGAAGATCTTCCTTTAATAAATTCACTGGCCAGTTGAACAGTACCCGGGTACCACACACACACAGATACGCTTCTCACATTCTGGAACTTAACTGGTGCAGGACTCATTCCCTTTTACGAATCGGAACGGGGGTTAAGGACAAAGATACGTTCCGGATACATTTTTCTCTTTTCCGCTGCGCGTTTGCCGTAATACGAAAGGGATTGTATGTTTGGGGTTTCGCTACGTGTCCCTTTTTCTGAACTATCGGGAAATTGCATTCTTT
Organism: Leptobrachium leishanense; assembly: GCA_009667805.1. Classification (NCBI taxonomy): domain Eukaryota; kingdom Metazoa; phylum Chordata; class Amphibia; order Anura; family Megophryidae; genus Leptobrachium; species Leptobrachium leishanense. The sequence continues at coordinate 33,128,712 of CM019072.1, read as the reverse complement.
TATGTTCGGTCGCGAATATTTTATTTTCCGAAATACGAAGCCTCGTGTTTCGTTTCTTTTCCGCTGCGCGTTTACCGTAATACGAAAATATTGTAATAATTTGTGAATACCGTGTTTCAACATTTGCTCAAGATTTTAGTAAACTATTTAAATGATAAAAACTCACAACGGTGTTGGAGTATATTTATTCCCTAGTGCGGGGAGACTGACCCGTGGTTCATTTTCAGCGGCTCCTCCGGGAGTGAGCGCTACAGAAGTATTCCCAGCATAGGGATTCCTTTAGTTTTCTCCTGGCCCTCCTGTTCCATGTGTCACTGTCTGGTTCCTGCATCATTCTGAAGTGGTGTTCAGTTCAGGTCCTGTTTTGCCAAGTCTGTCAGTTTGTTGACTGCCCTGCAGCCTGCATAATTCATCTACTGTCATTCATTGTTTGTGTTTCTGAGCGTGTCCTGGGTTATCTGTCGGTCTTGAAACCTTCGGAGCTTAGTGGCAATTCAGTCCTACTTTTGTGCTCCTTGCTTTTGGAGAAACAAGTCTGTTTTATTGATCTGTCCAGTGTCCAGTCAGTAGCTCACCTGCCTTAAGGGCTACACTCCATGTTCCAAGCCACCACAATGGCACAAGAGGGGGCCAACCGTTACAGAAATACTGGAATACAACCATTCCTATACCCAGTGGCTATTCCCCCTTCAAAGCAAGGACAGAATGAATGGGCCAAGACGCTGACGAAGCCTGGGTTCGCATTCATGAAGCAGAACAAAGAAGTCCAGCAAAGGCTCCTTGAGGCCTACAAGCTAATGCTGAAATCCTATGGCATTACTCTAACAAGAGAAGATACAGGAGAAGTAAAACGGTCTGAGAACGTCAAGGGAAGATTCGAAAACCTGAATTCCAACAGTCACAATAACCTACGGATTACCTGGATTCTGAAGTGTCTGAGAGAACTAGGAGCCAAGATATACCAGGCCCCTGGTGAAATTCATCCTGATAGAAACACTGGTTGAAAAACGTCTGCCGAACGTAAAGGATAACGTCCTGAACTACTTTATGTTTACCGTGAAGAACAGACAGTAACAATGAGACCTGATATATTTTGCATGGGAGAAATACGAACCAAAAAGGGAGTTCATCTGGGGACCAGGGAGAAACTCCAGAGTTGCAAGATTTTCTCCCTGACAATCCCCTTGCTGCCACCACCACTTGCCCAATGGACTCCAGCATACTCTGATAAAGAGCAGAAGTGGTTTTCTGAAGAACCAGGAAGATTCAGAGAAGATGGATGGTTCCAGCTAGCCAGCAGACAAATAGTCCTACCTGCCACATTGGCACCAGAGATTGGCTGGGCCCTACACGCCAGCACCCATGGAGGAAAGACTGCCACAGAACAGTGTGTCACTTGTGCTAAGAATAACCCCAGACCAGGCCCATCACAAAAGCCAGGAGTACAACCCATCGGATTATCACCAATGGCCTTACTTCAGATTGACTTCACTCAATGAAATTCTGGAAGCGGAACCACTGGCTCCAGTAACATCTGCCCAATTGGCAGAAATCATTGCCCTTATCCGAGGCCTGGAATTAGCCATAGACAAGAGGGTGCTAAGTATGCCTTCTCCAAGGAACTGGCTGAGAACTCCGGCATCGAGAACTCATTCACGCAACTGCTGGAAAAGTGGTTTGGAAACTAGGCTGGATTAGCCCAAAATCTGATAATGTCTATAACTGTTGCTGCCACCCTACTGGTGATTATAGGGTGCTGCTGTATACCCTGCATTCAAAGACTCCCGCAGAGACTGATAGACACATCCATCACCAAGACAATCTACTTACACAATGAGGAAGACCACTCCTGGATGCGGAAACCACTATTGATGAATGATGATAATAGAATAAAGGGAAACTAAGTGGTACATCCTTAGCCCCTGCTGTGTTGCCTGGGGGGTCTGGGCATAGTTCGGTGCTATGGTCTGACTGGTCGTTTACCAGCACCTTTTAATGGCCAAGCAGCCTCTGAGGGGGCGGGGCCTGGCATGGTCACGAGGAGCCGCAGGGTTTAAAGCAGGGCGCAAGTAGTTGCCTCGTCGCCCTGACGTGGAGTTCTGTTCCCGCATCGCTAAGCTTATTCTTTTTGCTTATTTAGTTGCCGACCCATTTCTGTCTCCAATTCTCGCTCCTGATTTTGACCCGGCTTGTTTCTGACCATTCTGTTGCTTCCACCATTAGCATTCGCTAGTATTGGGCATTGGTGGATTAACCCTACGTTTGCTGCTGCGGCTTTCACTCGCTATCTGGGATTATTCCCATCTCGCTCTGGGGTATCATTTGTGGCTTTATCTGGTTACTATTTAAGACCCAAGGTGTATGTTTCAATGCTAAGAGCATATGTGCAAATCGCGGTAAAGAAATACTGTTAAAAACCATATATGATCATTGCACCCTAACCGCTAACAGTGGCGTAGCGTGGGGGGGCCAGGGGGGCCGTGGCCCCGGGCGCAATTTTCATAGGGGGCGCAAAACTTCAAAAGAAATTTGCGCCCCTAATAGTTTCTAACAGCCGATCAGCTCTTGTTTCTCACATGGGTCTCCCATTGGCTGAACTAGTCACGTGATGATGACACGACGGAGGCAGGAAATCCTCCTGACTGGTCTGAGGGGGCATGTGACTTCTCATCAATGCCCCACGTGGTCTGTGTAGAGGATGAGACGCCTGCCCTGCGCTTAGTGAGTGGGAGGGTGTGAGTGGCTGCACAAGAAGATCCCTATGTGTGCAGGGCTGCAAGCTGCAGAGCGGCAATCAGTGGATGAGTCATACAAAGCAGGGGCATTAACTACCAAAGGTGCAGGGGGAGCGATGGCACCCGGGCCCCCCTTCAGTTTAACAATGTGATTATTGCTCTTGGCTGCTAGCCAAGAGCTGCCTCTCCCTGTAGTGAAGGCTGCCCTGCCCCCTAATTTCCGGCCGGCCAACGTGTGGAGCATGCTCAGCATGGTGATATATAAGCAGGCACATGCAGGCTGCACCCTTCAGCCCCTTCCCCACTAACTGGAGGGAAACAGAGTCCGAGGAGAGGTCTGTGTCTGGGCACAAAGCAGCTGATGCTTTGCTGCTTGTCTCCTAATCTTCCCCGCCAGTTTTACCCTCTTCCCCTGCACAGCATGGAGCCTGAGATCACTGTCACCTCCTGCAGATGCAGAGATACCGAGATTCTCCCCCTCCTGATTAAACCCAACATTTGAGCAGAGGTATGCGTCTGTCAGGGGGTGGGGAAAGGGGATCTACTGCAGTGGGGGGGCAGGGGGGCCGTGGCCCGGGCGCAGTTTTGTTAGGGGCGCATAATTTCAAAAGAAATTTGCGCCCCTAAAACTTGATGCCCGGACTGACCCGCCGGGCCCCCGGGCGCCGCCCAAGGGCCCGCGGGTTGAGGGGACCCAGATGCCGGGCAGCAGGAGTGCCTGCCTGGTCCTGAACAGTGAGTCCATCCGTGTTGAAGGGGATGCGGCTGCGTGCAGGCGCAGCCGGTCACGTGGTCCGGCTAATCAGGTGGTACTGAGTCTCTGTACCACCTGACTGGCCGGACCACGTGACCTGCGCACGCACGCAGCCGTCTCCCCTTCAACAAGGACGGACTCACACGCTGTTCAGGACCGGGCAGGCACTCCCGCTGCCCGGCATCTGGGCCCCCTCAACCCCTGCTGGATCCGGAGCTGGGGCAAGTATCCATGTGAGAGCTGGCTGCCGCTGGGGCAATATCCAGATGAGAGCTGGGGCAAATCCATGAGCTGGGGCAATATCCATGTGTGAGCTGGGGCAAATCCATGTGTGAGCTGGGGCAAATCCATGTGAGAGCTGAGGGCAAATCCATGAGCTGGGGGCAAATCCATGTGAGAACTGGGGCAAGTCCATGAACTGGGGGCAAATCCATGACCTGGGGGCAAGTCCATGAACTGGGGGCAAGTCCATGAGCTGGGGGCAAGTCCATGAGCTGGGGGCAAGTCCAGGAGCTGGGGGCAAGTCCAGGAGCTGGGGGCAAGTCCATGAGAGAACTGGGTCATATCCATGTGTGAGCTGGGGCAAATCCATGTGTGAGCTGGGGCAAATCCATGCGTGAGCTGGGGCAAATCCATGCGTGAGCTGGGGCAATATGCATGCGTGAGCTGGGCAATATGCATGCGTGAGCTGGGGCAATATGCATGCGTGAGCTGGGCAATATGCATGCGTGAGCTGGGGCAATATGCATGCGTGAGCTGGGGCAATATGCATGCGTGAGCTGGGGCAATATGCATGCGTGAGCTGGGGCAATATTCATGCGTGAACTGGGGCAATATTCATGCGTGAGCTGGGGCAATATCGATAACGTGTCCACAGGTTGGGGGGGCGCACAATTCTTGGCTGGCCCCGGGCGCTGACAACCCACGCTACGCCACTGATCTACTGCATTCCTGTTTAACCCCTGTAAGGCCAGGGTCCTTGACAGATTCTTACTGACATTTTAGCTTTCCCTCCTGCTTTCCTGTCAAATAATCTTTTAGGCTAGGGTCAGACTAACGCATTTTTCGCGTTGTCTGTGAAAAAGTGCGTTCGAACGAATGGACGCATTTTGTCACGGAATACGCGATAGCAGTCATACGATGCGCCTTTTCGTCCGGGATTTTGTACGGATCATCAATAAAACACTTTTTGTGTCTGGACGTTATGTTGGCCGGACATTAGCAGCGTCTGACATCTCCTAATCACGCACACACGCCTCTAGCGGACGCAGCGCACTCTGTACGTCCGTACTAGCGGTTTGACGTTCTAGAAAAAATGCGTTCGTTTGCCACTTGCGTTGCGCGGACGAACTTTCGTGCGGCCGTACTTCGTGTGTTCCCCGGCATTGGACGTCATTTGCTGCTAGCACGGCCGTGATTTTGTGCGTCTAAACGCACGTTAAAACTGCTTTCGTCTGACCCTAGCCTGAGAGTGTTGTGTGTGTGTGTGTGCTGCGCGCTGTGTGTGTGCTGTGATACGCTCATACACATTGTACATTACTGGAAATTTTATTGCTGTAGAGTCAACATTGTGGACCTGGAGGGGTCCAGTGCACGGGGGGGGGGGCGCAATTCTCTCCTTGCGCTGACAACCCACGCTACGCCATTGCCGCTAAATATACCCAGGTCTGTACCAACTGTATACTCAAATGTGTGTCAGCCATCTCTGAAAATTTGTAAGGTACTTCTTACCCGCTCGAGCTTATCAGATAATGCTAAATCTATACATTTGTTGACTGCCCTGCATCCTGCACAATTCATTGACTGTCAAGCAAATCATTGTGTTTCTGAAGGTGCTCTAAATTTTCCGTTGGTCTTGAAACCTTTGGAACTAAGGCTAGGGACAGATGAGCGCATTTTCTGCAGCCACCGTCAAAATGTACGTCGATGCGTGCGCACGCATTTTTTCACGGAATACGCTTAAGTGGTCAGACGATGCGCAATTCTGGACGTATTTCATGACGGTGGGGTAAAAAGAAGTCTAGGGAAATCCGGCTGTTTGAACGTTATATTGGCCGCACACTAGCAGCGTCTGACATCTCCTAATCACGCACACACGCTGCCATGCGGCCGCAGCGCACTCTGTACGTCTGTAGCAGCGGTTTCACGTTCTGATAAAAATGCGTTCATTTGCTGGTTGCGTGGTGTCGGCGCACTTTCGTACGCACGTACTGCGTATATTGGCCGTCATTGGCCGTTATGTGCTGCTACTGCCGCCGTGATTTAGTGCGTCTGCACGCGCGTTCCGACTGCCCCACTCTGACCCTAGCCTTAGTGGCAAATCAGTTGTTCTTTGGTGCTCCTTGGCTTTGGAGTACAAGTCTGTGAATACCGAGTATTTGGTAAAAATCAAGCAGGTATTTCTGTCCAAAAAGATCTCAACCTCGCTACTCCTGTGTGAGCACTATGTGCCCGTTACACTAAACCCCCTGTTTTTTGATAAAGTACAATCTTGGTATAAACCGGAGGGAGATGTTAGACTAATGTTAAAATCCCTGTTTAATTAAATAGCAAGCTTATAGCCAAAATATGTATACAGTAGAAAGTGTTAAGTTGAGGTAGTTTAGATTGCAACTGTCAGACTAGCGCATGATACCAGATACGCCTATTGAATACCGCAGACCTTGTCTTTTTGTTATTATTCTCACTTTTACAGAAATAAGTAGATTAGGGAATGACATTGGGACCATGTTTAGAAAACAGAATGTGCAGGAGTTCCCCAGCTGGGAACAATATGTAATGATTAGAAACTGCTAGAAACCGCATGAAGAGGGTCCGATTGAGTCAGCTGATTTGCAAGGATTAACTGTATATAAGGTAACTGAAATGTGTCATTGGTAGACAACTGCCCCAAACGTCTCCAAGACTTAGGGCGCCCTTGTCTCCCCATGAGAAAATAAAGCTTTGAAGATATCTTTTGATCGTGGTCTCTGGGAATTTTCTTCTCAGTTGCTAGTCACAGAATAGGAGAAATTGCTAGTTCAGAGACAGGAAATACATTGAAAAACAATGAGATATTACAGGGGCGCTGAGAAATACTAAAGTGTATGGAAGGGAAAAGCTGCTATACCCAGACCAACTGATGAAGCCTCAAGGAGAAACGCGTTTTGGTCGTGTATTTTTACCTATTTTTATGGAATAAAAACGTACATTTTTATTTACATCATCTGGAAAATCATCTTATATTTGTTGCTTTTGGGATTGGTGCTCCTATTTGAAGACACCTCTTGTTGTCATTACCGAGCCAGTAACTTTACAGGCTCAAAACCACGTGAGTTTACCTCTTTTTTCAAGGTTACTACTTATTTGTTATGACTCAGTGGGGTTGCGCTATGACCTATTTGTGTATTCTTACATGAAACTGCTGACTGGCTGCTTGTGGGAATATTGCACACTGCCCGCCAACGACTGAATACGGGATGGGGTCTTCCCAAATAGACCCTCCGCTGGAACATGCTCACTCTATATTCAGGCTCTGAACCACGTGAGTGGAACACCTGCCCATGTTTACCTGTGTATATATATATATATATTATAAACAATACTGTACCATTGTATGCCTTTCCCTTTCATATCTTACATATCCTTCATTCGCGAGTAACTGCACCACACAAGAAAAAGTTTTGCTGATATACTGGTAATATCCAAATGTGTATCTGTGTGAAGGTGATGGTTTTATATATTTAGGGATCGGTTATTAGTCACACATGGTGATTGTGTATTTGTGTATGTTTTCCTTATACACTGATTATCTAGTATCATATGCTATGTGGATTAGGATGGATTAGCGCTTTCCCTATTTTTTGTTTTGATTCCTTCGTTGTTAGGAAATACATTGAACTGTTCTGTGCTGACTGTATCTGGTATCGTGTGTGCTGAGCGTGTTGAGAGTGAACATGCGCCTACCTGGCAATGGGGAAGCAAATCTGAGAGTGGACCTCGAATACATGCGGTTCCGTCTTCAGGCGACTGGAGCGGCCACTAAAGGAGGAAGTGTCAAAGACATGAAAGCACTGTTGATTGAAATACCAGACTGTAAATTATAACTGTTTTTGCTTGTGGGATAACATCTGAATAGAATTAAAAATGTGTAACGGAGCATCCCGCCCTAAGAAGGGAAAGCCGGGAGAGACTCCTTTGGAGTATATGTTACACAATTTTGATGCATTGTTTTCAGTGCACCAATATGGGGTTAAATTGAGTAATGAGCAATTGCGTGCTTTGTGTACAATTGACTGGCCAGCCCTAGTCCCCCTCCTGGCCGGAGGAGGGGTCGATGGATCCAGTGCTAATTCAGAAGGTGTATGTAAAAGTAATTGGAAACCCCGAACATCCTGATTAGTGTGTGTGTGTGTATATAACAACTGGAGGTACAGTGTAAAAGATAAAAGCCACCATATAATGATAGCCATGGGACAGAGAGAGACCTGCACTCTGCGCAAGCCACATGTTTTAGCGGACCATCCAGACAATCTCCCACTCCCTCCGCACTATCCTTCCTATTATGCAGCCGCACAGCAAGCCCTAGCTGCGCTTGCGTCCCAGTCTGTGCTGGGATCCATGGTAGCTGCTAATTCCCCATCCGTGGATCCATTTGTCACAGCCGCCTCTCAGAAGGTACCCCTGCTGATTGTTCTAGGTGATCACGGAGCCTCCGGAGGGCATGGGCATACTACCCCATGAAAATAGATTTGAATGGTATTCTGATACAGGTGATGGGAGAATCCACGGCTGGCCGCTCTGTTCTCTACCCCCATTCAAACTGTCTCCTGCGCTAAAAGCTGTATCTCTAGCAGATAATAATATTGTCCGACCACGCTCGACTTATCAACACCTGGGAGGGTTTTGGATGCCCCTATGGGCTGCCCCTGGACCCCAGGTGAATGGTCAGCCGGGACCTGATGTGTTAACATATATTTAGTTTACAATCACAGATCTGGTCAACTGGAAGACACATACTCCTTCCTATTCAGAGAAACCTGCCCACATGACCAGCCTCATTGAGTCTATCATTGCCACACTTAACAAAATAAAGAGACTCTTTACTGCAGAATATTATACGCAACGGTTTATTAGATATTGAATTAAAATGGAAATATTTTTAACATTGAAGGAATAAAACAATCTTGTTGCTAAAACATTAGGTAGACGAGGCCCTCTAATCAGGCACTGTAGAGGACAGCCCGCCGGGGCCTCCCAAGGATCCCTTGAGGAGCATGCGGCCACCGGCGCGCTGTGTGCAGCTTCTGAGAAGATACGCTATTAGTGTAGAGGGAGCGATGCAAAATGCGCAGCCAGCTTCCTCGCCACACTAATAGCGTATCTTCTCCAAAGTATACTTGTTACTTACCCTGCTTGTTCTGAGGACCCGATCTGTTGCCGGCTTTGCCTGCCATTTGACTATTCTCTGTGTACTCCCTGCCTGTATATACTCCCTGCCTATATCCAGTGAATAACTTCACACCCCTGCATTATTAAAATCCTCCACGGTGGTCGTATCATCCATGTTTTGATGCACACATATATTAAGGCTGATGGGCATTGCATGATAAATGCCATCCAACAGCATGTAGAAACCTTACACTGCATTTAATAGATCCAAAAGGAAGGCCAGGTGAGCAACACAAATTTCCCTGCTGCAGCATATAAAAAATACATGTTTCAGGGCAAGACTAATTGATGTGTCCCTTTAAACATGGTCCACACGGTCACCCTAATAATCAATCGCTTCCATACTATGAATGACCACCAGCATAAAATGTTTAAAATTAGGCAATATATTAGAATTAGGATATATATGGATAAAGGATACATTTATAATAGAGCCGACTGCAGCAGCAACAACATTGCCGACCAGATCCATTACTATGGCGTATGGGGCCAAGAGAACACCTGTGCTGCATTTCTTTACATTGCCTATTAATTGCCTGTTAATTTTGGGCGAGGACCTGTTTTTTTTGAGTTAGCACCAGGGTTGAGCAGTAGGTAAAATGTTGCAATTAGCGCCCCTCAATAAATTAGCGCTGGCACCAAGTGATCTGTTAGCTGCAAAAGCGCTAAAGATTTCTAGTGCTCCCCATGTTAAGAAAAAGACGCGGAAAGTACAGTAAGCTTGTGGTACAAAGCGCTAATAGCAACGCGCTAAGTGATTTTTCCTATTTGTAGAAGGAGGCAAACGATCTGTTGGTCAGGCGCTAGACTCGATTAACCTGGCGCTAACACAAAACCATGCCGACGCAAGGGTTAACTCACACCAGGTAATAGTGCCCTAAATAAGTATATATAAACAAGATTCCAAAACCCCAGAGTAATGTGATGCAATGATACCTTTTTGTGATACTAACCTGATACTTAAATTCAATATTTTATTTGCTACAATTCGGCAGTTTTCGCTGAATGTCTGATTGCTGCTTCAGCGACTCCACTTTTAGAAATATACAGTGACCATTCGCTAAATAGGGAATTCACCTTATTTTCGGCGAAATAAATTCCCCAAAATGTGACGGAAAGCAGAGGCTCTAAAAATGAATATACCCTTTAGATTCTAACTTCCATAATAACCCCTAAAATGCCATAAACCCAGGCAAATACAATAAAATTAATAAACAATGTGGCATTTAGCTACCCCTTAACCCCTAACATGCAATTGATCAAGGGAAAACATGAAATGAATACACTTTGAGGCATGTAGCCAACCCATTAACCCCTAAAATGCCATTAATCAATGAAAAAATAAAATGTATACTATGAGGGATGAAGCCTGCCATTAACCCTTAATATACAACTAGAACCAAGGCAAAAACTAACGTAATACACAATGTAATGTATAGTCTGAACATTAACCACTTCACTGCTGAGCCATTTCAACTCTGTGAAAACGTTTACATTTAAGTGCACGTTTTTATTTAATGTTTTAAGACTTTTACTTTACACTGAATATGGTCATGTTGGGTATCATTGGAAAGGCCAGAATCTGCCCTTTCCAATGACACCTAGAATGTCCATATACGATGCATAGCAACGGAGATACCGTGGTCTGAAAAAGTGTAGGAAGCTGGATGTTGATTTTTGGTGGGGGGGCACATGGGGGGGCAAGGAATAACCTTGGGGGGGCAATTGCCCCCCCTTGCCCCCCTGTAGAGACGCCTATGCTACCAGGTCTATCCTGGGGAATCGTTACAAATATGCAGTGAACGCCGCAGCAAATGTTAATGCTCGTGCAATTTTAATGCACCTGTTATTTTCATCCAAAGCCTGCATAAGTTTCACCATAATTTAGCCAAAAAATCACTATCTTCTGATTTATTTACCATTCATATATCAGAACGCACTATCTCCCCTGTCTTTGTCTGGCTTATAGTTTGGAGGTGAAAGAGGAGCAGAGTCGCTGGAAACCAAAAGAGACCCACTGTACTAGGAACGAGCGCATACGGTTGATGGCATCTGCAGACACACGGGCACCCTGAAATATAGGACATCTATAGGCATAACAGAGCCTAAAGGTTTCTTTTTACTATAACAAGGACTAAGCGCACTCCCATCATACGCACAAGACTGCTAAATATATGTGCATATAATACATCCTTTATTGAAACAACAGACACCAATTTATGCAATATATCTCTATTTTGTGTTTACTTGGTTATAACAAAAGGTGTATAAAAGGTATACGGTGTATTTATGTGAAGCTATCACTCCTTGAACTGTTATACATAGAAATTGTGGGAATACAAAAGCAGTGACCTTTCTCTAAACTATATGCGAAATTTTGATCACCATATCTGTGAATAACCACTGCATCCCAATTGTACTACATACCAGTTACCCATATATTGTATCAACTATATATACTTCCTGCAGAAAGAGTTAAATGCTAACCTGAGAATAGGTTAGGACCAACCCGTATACCATTGCTCTATAGGTTAATAGAGCCAAATTCCTCCGACTACGCTTGCCAAATCTACGTAACAGTCCCTTACATCCTCCGAGTGAGCAGCGCTATATAGAGGGTATCCACCAATTCTTTCTCTTTAAATTTGGGGTCATTTAAGCAGAGCAATACCCTTTACCCTCACTTAGCAACAGCACACCATTGACACATTCACGGATTCTAAGGACAAGGCGCCATTAGAGGGTATCCCCCCCCCTTTCCAAACAATATATTCTGAGCCCTGCATTTACCCTCAGGCTGCCACACCCCCACGAATCACCCAATTTATCATGGAAATATCCATAATACAATGGATTTCCGGAAAAAAAATGGGAATTATAAGGAAGACACATTCGGCGAAATCTCTGGAAGCCAGGAGTCCGACCAAGCGCAAATCAATAAGGAAGGAATTATGAGGAGCCTGGAAAAAATCTTAAAAAGAGGAATTAAGATTAAAATGGGAAATCATCTCCCTGGAAAAGTATTCCAAGGAAAAAATAGTCCCAAGAGGTCTTAGATACACGAAAGGACCGGCCCAGGGCAATGAAAGAGAGCCCTTCATTGAAAAATGGGAGAAAAGCCTTCTAACATTTTCCATCCACACTATGAATCTTCTTTCCTCTATAATAACTTCCAATCTGGATGAACTGAACAAACAGATTGAAGAAGAGACCAAGGAACTCACGAGAATCGCACAAGAAACAATAAAGAGATTCTCAGAGAAAATGGAAAACACACTAGAAAAACTGTAAGAACTCTTCACCAAAAAGAAAAAGTATATAAGAAACAAAAACGATTATGAAAAAGGAGACGTCTGGAGGCTGGCTGGAGGGACCAATCATATGGAAATAGAGGAAGATCCAGAACTACAAGAAGATCAGGAAACGACCCCAGGTCCGCAAACAAGAAATACTACACCAAAATACGTAGGAAAGCCAACCGGCCCCCCACCAAGGAGATGAGTCTCATTTCATGATGAAGCATACCATCCAGATGCACACAACCCGAATAGGAGACACATGAATAAACTCCCCCAATATGTATATCATCCACGGGATGGAGATACCAGGAAAGGAACAACAGAGACCGGTACTATCCATCACCGTATAGGATGAGGAACCAACAAGGATGGGTAAGAAAAACAAGACCATGGAAACAGGGAGGATTTTACCAAAATTACGCCAATCAAAATCACCAAAGAAGGCCATACCAACCAACACAACAGGCTGTTTTTAACATCCCGTGCTACAACCGTTATGAGAGCCTGGAGAATAATGGAGGAGAAACACTAGAAGCCCACAGTGAGGTTTTTCGGCCTGCCACGCCCAAAGAACAAAGGAAGCGGAGGATAGACCAAATCAGAACAGATTGGAGCCCAGAACAACACAATCACTTTCAAAGGCCAATAATCGAAAGAAGAGGAGAAACAGAATACGGATCTCTGGGGAAAAAGAAGATTAAAATGCGAGGGAAGAGAGGAGGACTAAAGAGGAGAAGCAAGAAGATCAAAGTCAGAAAACCACATGAGGAACCAGAAGGATCATCTAAAAGTGGCATATTTAACCTGTCAGACAAGATTTTAACCAGAGGACAAGAAGATGTTCTGCAGAAAGGGTTGAAATTCGCACCGACCCAGAACATAAACCACTTTGAGACCTACATTGACTTGCATCGATTCAAGAGGAATTTATGTCTGAAGAAATATATCCTCAAGAACCCGATTGAGAGATCAGAAACCCTACAGGTCTACAAACACAAAAGTCTTAGAGAAAAATCCAAATTCTTTCTCAGGTCCATGATTTCTCCTGAAATATCTACATTTGAAAAAATGGTCATCCACGAAATGGAGAAGATCAACCTCAAGAAGAGACACAACTTGACCAAAAAGGAAAGAGACGCCCTTACAGAACTTACTAATGATGACTCCATTGTCATCAAGCCAGCAGATAAAGGAGGAGGAATAGTGATTCAGAACACGACACAATATGAAGAAGAGGCCTACAAAATCCTAAATGATGATACTACCTACATCAAACTGAAGGGAGACCCAACGGGAGAAATAACAAAGAAATTCTCTGAATTCCTAGATGAAGGGCACTGTCTGGGCATTATCAACGACAAAGAACTTGGATATATGAAGATTCAACAACCAAGAAAACCCACATTTTACCATCTGCCCAAGATACACAAAAATCTCCAAAAACCACCAGGGAGACCTATAATATCTGGAATTGACTCAATATCAAGCCGTACGTCGGAATACATTGACAAACTCCTCCAGCCATTAGTGGTGAAAACACAAGCACACCTGAAAGATACCCTTAACATAATTCAAGAATTGGAGAAAGTTACATGGGAAGACAATTATATTCTGGTCACCAGTAATGTAGCAGCTCTTTATAGCAACATACCCCACGAAAAAGGAATCCAAGCCATAAGATCCCACCTTGATAAAGAAGACCTACTCAAGGAACAACATGAATTTATACTTGAGGGGATAAGAATGATATTGAACAATTATTTTTCATTCAAGGAAGAATACTAGCTCCAAATCAAGGGGACTACATTGGGAATGAGATTCGCCCCGAGTTTTGCCAACCTTTATATGGCAAGATGGGAAGAACCCCCTACTAATCGATCAACTAGCCAACATCGTGTTGTATCGACACTATATAGACGATATCTTCATGATATGGCAGGGAGGTGAGGAACAACTCCTCAATTTTCTGGAGAAGATGAATGCCCATGATGAGAACATCACGTGGAGTCAAACGTCAGTGAATTTTTTTGGACCTGATGATTTTTCCAGAAGGAAACTAATTATGCACCAGAAGGTTTTTTTTAAACCGGTTGACACCAACAACTATATAGGAAAGGACAGCGGCCATCTCAACGGGTGGCTCGATGGAGTTCCAAAGAGCCAATTTATAAGAGTGAGGCGCAAGTGCTCGAAACCTGTGGACTATGAAACTCAAACTGAAGATCTGCTAACATCCTTCATTGAAAAAGGGTTCGATAAGACTACTCTGGAGTAAACAAGAGAGGAAATCAGAAATAAAGAGAGAACTGATCTTCTAACTTACAAACAGAAACCGCAGGATGTCCCTAATCAAACTGACGTTCCAATTCTCTTCACATATAACCAACAAAATAAGGAATTCAGGAAGATTGTAAAGAAATACTGGCCCATACTAAGGGAGGAACCCATGCTTAAAGACCTTTTCCGTCCAAGCCAAGATTCATATGCAGGGGCGCGAAGAATCTGAAAGCAAAGATAACTAGAAGTGAACATATGGCCCTAAAAAAGAAATATCCCTTCCGTCAAAAGGAAGGCTTTTATGGGTGCGGTAACTGCATCAGTTGCAGAAAAACAGGAAGCACCAAAAGGCACATCACAACTACGGAAAACCGTAAGGGCGAATGGAAGATCAAGGGGATATTGGTCATGCTTTTCACAAAATGTCATCTATTTGCTTACGTGTTCATGTGGGATGAGATATGTTGGGAAAACAACAAGAACTCTCGGAGTCAGGATCAGAGAACATGTGAGAAATATTAAAAGGTCTTGAGACACAGTGTCCCGGCGCACTTTAAGAAATGCCACAACAGTGACCCCAGAAACCTCCTCCAATTCCTAGCCCTCAAGAAAATCCATAACAGAAGAGGCGGGGATATGGCTAAGAAGATTGGACAAGAAGAGATGAAGTGTATTTATGAGTTCGATTCCATGCACCCTAAAGGATTAAATATGGATTTCGAGCTATGTCATTTCTTATGATCATCTCCATCGAAAATAATACATCTCTAGCCCCCCCTTATTTTGTTTGCTCTCCCCTATTACGTGCCTCTGTCCGCAAAAATTAAGAATTAAAATCAACACTTTCTTTGTACCTAAAGAATACTGCATAACCTCACCTTTAGCTATCCTCCTCCCATCCTTGACCAAGCAACTTTCAATGCTCACAAATACAAATACACGACTACTGTGCTATAACATGTTATATCTGCCTTATTAAGACCACTGAACAATTCCTCCTAAACGTTCCCCAATAAAGTAACTTACACCATCATCTGGAACCACGGAAATGAGCCTACCAGAACAACGAATTTTATCCACACTGTAATTTAAGCAAGACTAACCTTCTCCCTCTGTAATAATAAGAACTGAGGTTATATATGAAAGATCGAATAGTATCTCCTCCTTAAACTCCTATATTCTCAGACTGAGTAATTAAGCCCAATGAGCCCATTCGGTACCTATTTTATACCACAAGTTAAAACACAGCTCACCAAGACTCTGTGCACACAATTTGTATGTTCAGACCACAACAGTAGACCATCACACGTCTGCAGAATCAGTCCTATATACATGTATATTGGTGACCAACAAACCCTGTGTATGTATAACTCCACTAATTAACCAGAATAAGTTCCCTGTACGATCTCTTGGGAGATATACACATATTAGGAGTTCGATTGATACCAGTCCATGCATATCTCGTATGGAGGTACCTTATTGGGCCCCACCAATTACCACCGCTGTGCACTACTGTTAGGCATGGTAACATAGTCATTTTGTTTAAGAAAGGGAATAATATGAATATCGGCTCACAAACGGCAGAACTTTACGAATATTTGCATGCTTTTACACCTAAAGATATCTCCACCGATGAGATTAACACGAAACACTGTGCCGATTGGTGGAGAAATAACACGTGACCCGACAAACTGTCCGTCCGTACTCACATATATGCGTAGAGACTCCCAAAGACACCAGAAACGAATGAGCGCATGCGCGCAGTATTTGCGCGCAAAACGAAAGAGAAAGGCGACTGGACCAATTGGAAGCCTGGAATCACCTATACCGCAACATAAAGACGCGCGCAGATACTAAGGGGTTTACAGCTGAAGAGGCCGGTATTGCCACCGGTGAAACACGTCCTGTGGACCCCCCCCCCGCCGCATTGATTGAACTTTATCAACTTTTATCTACCTTTATGTATTGATTTTAAGATTATGCCCTTGTAAGTCCAATAAACCCTTTTTTTTGCTTTTAAACTACGTTTCCCATTATCCATATTTACTGTTAAACGGTATCCTGTGATCCATGCGAACGGAGGTTTATGGGATCCTGGGCCATGCAGTTTATCCCCTTAAGGACCGCTGACGTACTATGTACGTCCTGCCCACGGGTCTCCCTTAGACCCGCGAACGTACTTAGTACGTCAGCGGCTCCTAACCTCCCTCCCGCCCGATACTCCCCTTCCTTGCCGTCTCCCACGGCGTCTATGGCAAGCTTCAAGCTTGCCTCGCCGTTTTCTGGGGGCCGGCCGAACCGATGACTTCATCACGCTGTGTGATGACGTCAGCGTCATCGCTGCTTGTTACAGTATCACTCACTCTCAGCAAAATGTGCCAGGCAAAGCTGTTACAGTAACTGACTGCTGCTCATCACAGTGCTCAGAGTTTCAGTAAAACTAGTAAATAATATTTTTATATATAAGAGGTTAGAACAATATGCCCCTCGCTGTATAGAACATTCTACTGCATTGGCATGTGGAGGGTGCAGAACTTCGGAATGCAATGCTTATCCAGCACAGGAGAGGGAACTTTTACTTAAACTTTGTATCTCTGTGGGGGAGACACAGGAATATAAAAGAAGGGGAGAGGGAAAATATTAACGTAAATCGGTCTGAAAGCTCAGAAGAGATGACTGGTGCAAATTTATTTTTATAATAAAATAAAGCACTTTAAATCCAGGGAAAACATTCAGATAAATCACACTGAAGGCTCATAATGACAGAGTAACTGTGAGAGCTGGATACTAAATGTATCAGACGTAAAAAAAAAACTTTATAACAAGCAGCACTGGGAGAGGAGAGGGACTTTATATAAAACGTATATTATAGATGAGGAAAGGGGGATAGTGCTCCTGGATAATATAAAATGTATCAGACCTAAGCCCCTATTATGCAGAGCGGGAGGGGAGATAACACACGTTTTATAAAGTCCCTCTCTTCTCCCAGCGCTGCTTGTTATAAAGGGTTTTTTACTATCCAGCCCTCCTGTCATTAGCTTTCAGTGTGATTTATTTGAATGTTTTCCTTCTCCAGCTGCTTTTATCATCTTGTCTGCCTCATAGACATGCAAGGGTTAAGTAAAGGTTTCCTCTCCTGTGCTGCGAGTGAGTATTCTGGAGCTCTATCACTGTCAGATTTTCGGGTAGGGGTCGGAAGGATTACACATACAAACCTTTTCTGTAGCTTTGCGATGTTGCGTTCAATACAGGTCTCCTTCACTCATCAATGTAATATCACAAAAAGGACTGAAACTATAATGTAATGCATTTTATTTTAGTTTCTTTCGTTTTTTTGTACTGAGCAGTTTCGTATCTCTTGAGTCACACTAAAACTAAATTATCCCAAAATTCGGACTAAATCGTTTTAGTACTAAAACGAATGCACATGTCTACTATTTTGTGTTTACCTGGTTATAACAAAAGGTGTATAAAAAGTATACGGTGTATTTATGTGAAGCTATCACTCCTTGAACTGTTATACAAAGAAATTGTGGGAATACAAAAGCAGTGACTGTCACATCCACAAGAGGGCAGTAGACCCTGTGATTAATTCACAGGACCATTTCTCTCTCTATAAACTATATGCAAAATTTTGATCACCATATCTGTGAATAACCACTGCATCCCAATTGTACTACATACCAGTTACCCATATATTGTATCAACTATATAAACTTCCTGCAGAAAGAGTTAAATGCTAACCTGAGAATAGGTTATAACCAACCAGTATACCATTGCTCTATAGGTTAATAGAGCCAAATTCCTCCGACTACGCTTGCCAAATCTAAGTAACAGTCACTTACATCCTCCGAGTGAGCAGCGCTATATAGAGGGTATCCACCAATTCTTTCTCTTTAAATTTGGGGTCATTTAAGCAGCGCAATACCCTTTACCCTCACTTAGCAGCAGCAGACCATTGACACATTCACGGATTCTAAGGACAAGGCGCCATTAGAGGGTATCCCCCCCCCTTCAACAATATATTCTGAGCCCTGCATTTACCCTCAGGCTGCCACACCCCCCACGAATCACCCAACTTATCACGGAAATATCCGTAATACAATGGATTTCCGGAAAAAATTGGGAATTATAGAGGGTATCCACCAATTCTTTCTGATCTGAAAGATATACCCCTAGACAAATACGACCTCAAACTGTTTACTGATGGCAGCAGTTACTTTGAAGATGGAAAAAGATATGCTGGATATGCTTTGGTTACCTTGGAAGATATCCTAGAAGCTGAACCTCTGCCATCTGGAACGACAGCTTAACTAGCAGAAATTATTGCCCTGACAGGAGGACTCGCATTGTCTGCTGGAAAAAGAGTAAACATTTTCACAGACTCAAAGTATGCGTTCATGACCGTTCATGCTCATGGAGCACTGTACAAAGAGAGAGGACTTCTAACATTGGCTGGAAGACAAGTCAAATACTCCAAGCAAATAATCAAACTCCTTGATGCCGTCTGAAAACCAAGTGCTGTCAGTATTGTCCACTGTCGAGGTCACCAAAAAGGTCAAGATGAAGTACCTCGAGGCAACAGGAAAGCTAACCAAGCTGCTAAAGAGGCTGTGTGGAATCTACCTTCAAGGGAGCTAAATCAGAACATTTCTCCCCCGAGTAAGGTGTTGCCTTGCCTGGCCGAGCACAGCCAAGAAGTCCTCCGGCAAACAGTGTACCGGCTGGGTGGAGTAGAGGTAACATCCCTGCTCTGTGTGGAGAGAACCTGTGGAGACATGGGTTCGATCCCGACGAGCACCACTCCAGTAAGTGTCCTTGGGCAAGACACCTAATGGTACATACTCGCCACCCAGGACATACTTGAAAACGAGAGAAATCTCAATGTATCCTTCCTGGTAAAATCCTTTCTCAAAAAAAAAAATCTCCTAAAGACAATTCTACAGATGAAGACTCTTGGGATGAGGTGGAAGAAGAAGAATGGAAGAACGCTACATTCACAAACTATCAAAAAGTGAGGCAGCATAGAATTGCCTAAGCCTTTAGAGAATATCGCCTTGGCTATCCAGGAACAATTACTGGTGAACAGGTCTCAGATGCCAAGTCCCTGCCACTGCCAAATTTAGAGTTTTACAGGAACAGAATTAGTTTTGAACCTAATGGGGAATTTATTGAAGTCATGCTGCACAGTTGGAGAGACAACTATGCCTTACTGGAAAGAAATCCTCATTACATTCAGTGGTTGTTTCCCATACGTGAACAAGGAAGAAACAAGTGTGCAAAGCCACTTACTGAACACAAGATTGATCTAATGAAAAACACCGAAGTACAGCAACGGCTAATCGGAGCCTACAAGATGATGCTGCATTTTTTCGGCGTAAAGTTAATGGGGGAGTATGGAGATGTTGAATGAGCTGAAAATTTCTCAGAAAGATTTGACAATCTGAATTTCAACAGTCATAACAAACTGCAAATCACCCGCATTTTGAAATGTTTGGGAGAATTGGGAGCCGATCAGTACCAGACCCCACTGGGGAAATGTTTCCTCACAGACTCTGATTGAAAATAATTTGCCGAATCTAAAAGACAGTATCCTAACTTCATGCCTACTGTAAAGAACATGCAAGAAAGAAGAGACCTCATCTATTTCGCATTAGAGAAGTATGAACCTCTACACCTCTTGTTTCCATCCTATATCCTTATATATGTATTTTGTTCCCTTTGGTTATTGTAAAGCGCTGCGGAAACTGTTGCGCTATATAAATGATGACGATAATAATAATAATAATAATATAACCAAAGAGTGAGTTCATCTGGGGACCCAGAGAGAAACTCAAGAATTACAAGATATCATCCTCGATAATAGCTCCCCTGCTACCGCCTCCACTCCATGAATGGACACCGGCATATTTGGAGAAGGAGAAGAAATGGCTCTGAGGAACCGGGAGAATATCGAGAAGATGGATGGTTTCAGTTGGACAGCAAGCAAGTTGTGCTGCCTGCCACCCTGGCACCAGAAGTTCTAAGAGCATTTCATGCCAGCTCACATGGAGGAAGAGATGCTATGGAGCAACAGTTAGAACCGTATTTCTACGTTCCTGGCCTCTCAACAACCTGCCGAACAGTAGCCCGACAGTGCGTCACTTGTGCCAAGAATAACCCCAGATCGGGCCCATCACAACCGCCAAGAGTACAACCCAAAGGATTATCACCAATGGCCTCACTTCAGATTGACTGTACTGTGCTCCCACCCTGCAAAGAATACAAGTATCTACTTGTGATGGTGTGCATCTTGGCTGGGTGGGTTGAAGCCTTCCCAACCAGAACAGAGAAAACTGGCGAAGTGATAAAATGTCTGAGATAAATTATCCCCCGTTACGGACTGCCACTTGCAATTGGGTCAGACAATGGCCCAGCCTTCATCCAAGCCTGTTTGCAACAACTGGCCCGTCCGCTGGGCATTACATGGAAGCTGCATACTGCCTACAGACCTCAAAGTTCCAGAAAAGTGGAACGCATGAACCGAACTTTAAAGACTTTGATGGCCAAAATGTGTCAAGAGATGTCACTGAAGTGGCTGGATGTGCTGCCGATAGTCCTCCTGCATATCAGATGCAGCCCAAGTCCCTAGGAACTCATGTTTGGTAGACCTGCCCCATTGATAAGTGGGATAAGGGGGGACCTTTGGGCATTTAGAGAAATGGATCTGAGTAACCAAATGTTTTAGGTTCATACAATGCAGAAACTGAACACTTGGGTTAGTGATAA
This sequence comes from Leptobrachium leishanense, assembly GCA_009667805.1. NCBI lineage: Eukaryota > Metazoa > Chordata > Amphibia > Anura > Megophryidae > Leptobrachium > Leptobrachium leishanense. The sequence goes on along the minus strand of CM019072.1, from coordinate 33,107,449 downwards.
TCTACCTCATTTCTTGTATCCATCCTTGCATAAATACGGTCCAGGTGATTCAGTTTGGGTAAAAGAGTGGAAAACTGACCCCCTAGGCCCAAAATGAAAGGGCCCTTACCTTGTTTTGTTATCAACTCCTACAACAGTGAAGGTGGCCGAGGTAACCCCGTGGATACACCACTCAAGACTTAAGCCTGCGGCTGCAGTGCCTGAGCCCCGGTGGGAGGTGACAAGCAGCGGTTCCGACCTATTGAAGTTGTGGCTCACCAGAAATGGGTCAAAAGTTGCCCAGATCAGCAAGTAGGTGTTTTGATGGCCATAATAACGCCTGACCACCTACCAGCAATGGAAAGCCGGGAAGCCCAAAGAGAAGCCTGCAAATACAGGATGTTTCCCGCTGTTCAACATCGTGCTGAGAAATTTACAGCACCAATTAAGAGAGCTTTTCAAGTTATTGTTGCTTTGGGTGCCATAATCCTGATGGTGTTGTTCATAATGACTTATGTGACTTACAGGGTTATTCAAAGAGAATCAAAGTTACCGCATGTTCGGTGACTTTTCGTTCTCTTCAATTCGGTGCGATTTGGCGATCCCATTTCTCCCAATGCAGAGGTGCGGGGCTTGTATTACACATGAATCAATGCGTAATAACTCATCGCACCACCATCACCTCCACACTTGTTCAAAGTGCGGGAGACGAGCAGGTGAGTTAGTGCAGTGGCTTTGTTTGGTTTATTTGTAAAAGTCAGACAATGCTGCTGTTTTTAGATTTAAAAAAGAGTTTTAATTTTATTTTTACATACATGTACAACAAACAACACACTTTTGTTACGCTAGAATTCACATTCATGATGCTCTCTAATATTTACAAAGTAAGCAATTATATTAATGAAAGCCCAGGGTGTGTTGGGGGGTTTGTATTTTATTTATCTTTGTCATATAGAAATACTTAACCCCTTCCTTACCAATCCTGTGTCTCGCTTTGTTGGTTTCTTTAACCCACCTGCAACAGTGAAGGTATCGGTCACCTTATTGTACCGGCTGGGTGGAGTAGAGGTAACATCACTGCTCTATGACTGTGGAGAACGTGGAGACACAAGTTCGAATCCAGGCCAGAGCACCTCTCCAGTAAGTGTCCTTGGGCAAGACACCTAACGGTACATACTCTCTACCCAGGACATACTTGAAAACGAGAGAAATCTCAATGTATTCTTCCTGGTAAAATACTTTCTCAAAAAAATAGCTGAACAGAGGGATGGGCTTGCCAGATTGCCTGTGTTTTGTAGGAGGCTAAAACTTCAACATCAGGTATCAGCAATCTAATGAAGGGCTGAGCATAATGGGAGATGTAGTCCCAAATCATCTGGAAAGCCAAGGTTGCTGACTGTTGTTTTACATGCTAATGTCGCATGAAATTCCTCCCATGCAGTAAGTAGGATTCATATGCTACTGAAATAAATCACATCACCTTAATTATCCCTCCTGCAGCGAATGAATCTTGTATATTGCAGGGGAGGACTTTCATGTGCCACTGTTAGCATCCAGAAGTTGGATTATCCTGGAATATACAGAGGGGCCCTATAAAATGTATACACATTGCAACAGTTGTTATCTATACCAATTTTTTTAAAACCCGTATTGAATTCTGGCAGCAATGTGTTGTATTATGTTTCCTTTAGAGATATCAGTAGTCGCACCATTGTTGATATGATCATGTGACCATCAAGAGAGAGTCAAAGGAAATGGTGGAGGCACGCCTGACTTTCGAGCAACACAAGATCGTTTTGAAGTGCTATTGTAAATTTGAAAATGTGTGTATAGTTCACTGACAATGGCGACGTGAGTTTGGTACGAAACCACCTACACAACTATCAATCGCACGGATTCGTGATAAGTTCCAAACCAATGGCGCTGTGTGTGATGACGAGGCACAAGCAAAGATCTGGCAAGCATCGCACAGCAACAAGTACTGCTTCCTCGGATACAGTGTTGAAACAGTTTACCTACGACTCTCATTGTGGTGTATTCATTAAAGCATCACGGTCTTGAATGAATTTGTTAGGAAAAATCCTTTTTTGTGTGTGCAAATCGGCAAATCTTGGTTGCAATCAATAGCTCTCATTTGTGGGAGTATCTTCTAGTATAGTGTCCCATAGAAAATGTGAACTCTGAAAGGAAAGTAAAGGTTTTCTGACAAATCTATTGGGGTGTATTCATTTGGGCTTCACACAGTTTCCAGAGCATCAACAGAATCCCTCCGAGCATCCACCGAAATATCATCTACCATGGACCCCCAGGACTGTAACTGTGCATCAGGTATGGCTAAATGTTTTCTTCGTCAGTTTTATGCAATATTTTATATGCAGAAACCTGTACTTGCATATGGTATGGCTTAAGTTATTATTATTGTCCCTGTGCATCCAAATAGTGGTCACACATATGTTCTGATGAGAAAACAACAGTTCCAATACCTATAAATAGGTTTATGGGGAGTTGTGATTCTTTTTTTTTTGTAAGCCCCCCATTTTTTTCTAAACGCTAGGGGTTCTGCTAGCTCGCTATGTCTATTTTTCAAAATAGTTTTTTTCATGTAGATTCAATTAAAATGTGCAGAAACTGAAGCTGGGACTCAAACCCCTGTTGCAGCAATAAGACTTTCTGGCTTAGCCTAATACTAGGCATGGTGCGTGTTATAATCTGCAGCTCATGCTGGGATGTGTGTCTCCATCACTTTAACTTTGACCAGGTATTACGAGGAGAGGTCATTACCATGGCATATCTAGAAAACTAAATGGAAGTCCTCAAGCTTCACTATTTTATCTCTGTAAATGCTAAACCCTCAGACTGTGACATTTTTCTTTTCTAGGAGCTACCTGCAACTGTGGTAATTCCTGCAAATGTAAAGACTGCAAATGCACCTTGTGCAAGAAAAGTAAGCATCATTAGGCTCGGGTCAGACGAGCACATTCTGTGCGCCCGTGCACATCGGACAGACATCCTGACGGACGTTACTGCAGACACCACAAGATCCGTTTTTCTTGACGGACGTAGGACATGAAAGGGAACTATGGGAAATAATATTAATAATAAAAATGATAAAAATTGATACATGATATGAAAAGCCATTGTGTGCGTCCAGCTGCTGGATGTCGCAAATGCGGTCCGTCTGACATCTCCTCACCCACGCACAACGCTAGGCGGACGCGGCGCACTCTGTGCGTCCGTTCTAGCGGATTGACGTCCTTGCCTAACTTGCGTCCGTTTGAATCGTATGTTGTGTGTCCGCAGTTTGTGTGTTGTTCTCTATTGCTCATGATTCTCTGCTACAACGGATGTTAAAATGTGCGGCAACACGGACGTGATCACTGCACTCGTCTGACCCCAGCCTAAATTGTCATGTAATTGCCTCTAACTACTGCTGCCCTAAAACCTATATAATCTATAATTTTATGTGTTTTAAAAGGGTAACTGATTAGCCTGTGTTTAATTCAATGGATGACTTCTCAGGCTGAGTGGGATGAGATTTGCCACCCTTCGGCTGCTGTCACACAAGCACACAAGCACGGAAGCAACGTCCATGAGAAAAGGCGTTCTCTCCGCTCGGATTACCGTGTGGCCACCTCGCTGAGCACACGTTAATACACTCCGCCCTACAAAGCGCGAGCCTCCTATGGAGGATACCGTTTTGCAGGCTCGTCGAATGGCCGTAGTAGCTTTCTGATGGGGAGGGTTTCAGCACGTCCGGTGTAACGTGCGATACTATTACGCACATTACACCATGTGGCCTGTCGAGCCATCAGGAAGCTGCGGCAGGAACGAGGGGTCACTTGGAAGCACTCAATGCGCTCGTGTGACTGTGACTTAAAGGGTGCTTTCCTTACCTGCTGCACCCTTCAGCTGAGTCTGGAGTGTTGGTATTCTTATTTAACTTCTTATTGTGTCCTCTCCATCCTTAGGAAAGTGAGCCTGATGCTACCAACCAGGCATCTATTCCCTAATGGGAACATCTTTTGTTACTGTACTGGTTTTGTGTTACATTTTAGAATTTGTAACCACTGGGTACCCTCATATGTTCTTTCCTCTTCCCCCACAGGCTGCCGCTCCTGCTGTCCACTCCAGCTGAGTGTAGTAAGGTTAGCGTCAGAAGAACGCAGTCATCACGTCTGTGTCGCCGCACAGTTTAACGTTCGTCGTAGCATTGATTTGTGATCAATAGAGACCAACACATGAAGTACGTGCGCACCGAAGTGCACACATACCACGCGGGTGGCAACGGACGCCATATAGGCCTCGACGTAAAAGCGCTACTACGGACGCCCAGAGTGCACCGCGTCCGCGTAGCAGCCTGTTGCGTGATTATGCGACGTCCGATGCAGCGCATTTGCGACGTCCATCATATTGACGCTCAGAAGTTTTGTTTTTTTGTCTGGCTGACTGTACCTGTCATTTAATTTTGTTTCCCATATTTCCCTTTTTTTTTTTCTACGTCCGTCAAAAAAAACAGACCGTGAGGTGTCTACAGTATGAGCTGCAGCTGCTGCAAATGAATGACCAAGTCTGAGACGAGATGTGATTGTGATTTGTTTCTGTGATCCAACCTGTATGTTTCTAAAGATGTGCTGTATACTTACAAATCCTATACCCTAATGATATATTTGTTGCTGCTGATGATAATAACAAGTTTTGATTCAGTAATCTTTATTTTCTTTCATTTAATCCGTTGTTTATATTAGCAGGCTTCAGGCTTGTGTGATGTTGGTGAATGGACTTTTTAGTCAAAAAATTGCAATTGATTTATTTCTAAATACTGATGTAGCGCTCACACCCGGAGGAGCCGCTGAATAAACCTCGGGTTAGTCTCACCGCACTAGGAAATAACTATACACCAGAACTGTTGTGGATTTTTATGTATTCTATTCTTTACTGATCCCAATAAAGCAGCATATATTACGCATATATGGTATTTAAATGACAAGAATTCATAACGCTGAAAAAACACGCGCGGCAAAAGAAACTGTTAACCCCCTCAGTTCTGGAGTGTAAGTCCCGTGAATAATGGCTCAAAAATGTGTATGTGTATTGTCTCGGGTACCCGGGTACTGTATTCAACTGGCCAGTGAATGAAACAAACCATCTTCGACTAGTCATCGTTGGGGCCCTGTGGATTTAAACAATACTGCAGTGTGCGTTTCTTTTTTGGGACTGCGGCCTGGAGGCCTCTCACCAATCCGATGAACGAAACTGTCCTGCACTTGATGCCTCGACTACAAGATCTTCTCCTCTGTGTACTGGGACTCCGTGCTACTGAATCTGCTCTCAGCTTGCCAAATCTCCAACTGGAACAACGATCCACCGCCTGCACTCCCAATCGATCAGAGCGGTCTCCTAACTCAGGGTCCTGCCGGATCTAACTCTTCCTCCAAACCTCTCAGCGCTGCGCAGGTAGGTCTTAACACGGTCACTGTCCCGATCTCCAGCACCAGTAAGACAGCGTCTGTACTCCAGCCTGGTTGCGATCCCTGACAGCTCCAATATGCGTCCTCCACCTTTCACTGCTTCACTCACTCTTCTTCTCTCTTACACGAGGCTGCTGATCTCTTTCCTCTTCCTGTACCACCTCCTTCCTGTCCTCACGCAAAGGATGATGGTCGGTGTAGTTCAGTTTTGTCCAGCATAGTCCACAATGTCTCTGTCTCCCTCTGGTGGCAGCAATAGTTCATCGCACCAGAATACAATGTTTTTAAAGCAGCGCTACATGGAGAAAAAAAACACCTCTGTTGCCGTTGCAGTTTCCCTGACTGACTTCCAGTTACACCCAATACATAACTAGGAGGGGTAGCCTCATGGGTACAGAGCTTGGGGGAGGACAGTGGTCAGTGTGTCCTCTGGGAGGGTGACCTTTTTTGTCCCCTCTTTTCACATTCTCCTAATACCCCATATTTTTCTTTTCCCTACAGTAATGGGCTGCAAGTCTCGGTGGCACAACAAATAATGGTAGGGAACTGATCCCGCACTATAGTAGATTTTACTATTACCATCATTTGGCTGGTGGGGCAACTACGTAATGATTGTGGTTACAAAGATGGTGTAAGCTTAACAACCCTATACACCAGTGGTTCCCAACCGCGGTCCTCAAGTACCCCCAACAGGCCAGGTCTTAAGGATTGCCTTGGAGAAATGCAGACTAAGGCTAGGGTCAGACGAGCGTAGTGTTCACGTCCATTTTTGCACACATATTAACGTCCGTGGTAGCCTAGAATTATGAGCAATAGAGAACACGAAGCGCGTCCGCACCAAACTGCGGATGCACAACGGACACGGAAAAAGGACGCAAGTTAGGCAAAAACGTCAATGCGGTAGGACGGACGCACAGAGTGCACCACGTCTGCGTAGCTTTATGTGTGAGTAATGAAGAGATACCAGATGGACCGCATTTTTGACGTCCAGCAGCTGGACGCACACAATGGCTTTTCATATCATGTATCAATTTTTATGATTTTTCATTTCAATTTTATTTCCCATAGTACCCTTGTATGTCCTACGTCCGTCAAAAAAAAACAGATCTTGTGGGGTGTGCAGTAAAGTCCGTCAGTACGTCTGTCCGTTGTGCACGAACGCACAGTCCGCACAGGATTCGCTCGTCTGAAAATAGCCTAAATCCTGCAATCACTGAGCAGCAAATCATATTACCTGTGCTGTGCTCCAGATATTCTGCAAACCTGACCTGTTAGGGGTACTTGAGGACCACTGCCATAGACTATAATGGATCTGGTTACATTAACACCAGCCTCGGAATAGGGCCCTATGTCTAGGAGAGCTTTCATAACTGATGCTCTGGTAAGGTTAATTCTACAGAATGTAGTCCAACTGGTTTGAAGGACTGAAAGTGGTTTCTTGTTGTGAACCGTTAGGGGGGGGGTAATAGTCTTTATCAAGTGGTAACCTTCTGGTATTATTAACACTCACAAGGTATTGTGGATATTTTTTTTTCTTTTTGATTAAAACCGTTACCAGAATTTGTTTTATTGAACTGCAAAACCCAGCTGAGGAAGTCGCCTTGTGCGACGAAACGCGTCCTGGGTACCTGTTTTATCCATTTGTTTTACATGTTTTTATTTTATTAAATTTTTTTTCGAAAAGAAGATCCAGCCTGTGTCCTTTTGGTGGTTTGTGGATTTGCCCGAGCCTGAAAAAATCCATATGCGCAAACCTTAGAGCTATTGAAGCTCCAACAAGTGTAAGTGAGAAATTGGCTGAAAAGCATATATACACTTAGATTTTTCATTCTGCACAAGGAGAGTTGCGCTGTCTTTTCTTGTCTTATATGGTTCCTTGATATGTGAAGGGAAACAGTTGTGTAAGGTGTGGGTCACCTGTGAACAATATAGAGAAAAAAACAACCCAAAACGTGCAGTTCCACTTAGAGCCAGTGCTAGGTTCTATGTTTGTGAGTGAAACATCATTCATTGCATTTTATTTATAGTATATATTTGATATACTTCACCATTGTGTATTTTTATATTTTGTTTCATGTAGCAAAATATGGTCTGCTGATCTATGAGAGACACCAAGATCCTGATAGCAATTTTTATTGCGCTGATCAAGATACGTATATATGTTAAAATCTTACAATTATTGTATAAATTCTGATCGAAACGATTATTCAAGTTTTCAAAAGTTTAAAAAAGTGGATACGCATTTCACCGACCTCTCTGTTGGCTTTATCCGTCCCAGTGATAATGTCAGTCTGATTGTATGCTTTTAACCCAATAAATCCCGTTACAGGATACCAGATCAGTGACAACAATAGACCAGATTGGAAGCTGGAAGTGGAAACTGGAGCATTAAAGATCCTACATGTCTTTAAGATGATCGCCAAGCACCACAGCGGGAGGAGACCCACCACTAAATAGAAGTATTCTCTATTATAAACGTATGCCTATATATGACACATAATTTTTGTCAGTATTTTATAGCACTGTATCAGTGTTTTATATATTTTATTGCCAAGATTACTGGCGCTTTTTGATCTTTTCCATGTATATGTTTGTATTCTAGCAACCCTTTTAGAGGGTGGGTTGCACTTGTCCAATTACAGCAGCAGAAATATACATTGAGATCTGGGGTATTCTTTAACCCACGGCGCTGATAAACCACACTGCACTTTTGGATTTTTGGAGATCTTATCTCAATTAGGCTAGAGAACACAATAGCCTTCTGCTGCTGTATCTAAACATTCCCTCCTCCACCTTATTAACTGTTAAATACCGTATAAACTAAAAACAGCAGTAAAGTAAAAGTTCTGTATGTATTTTGGTAAATCTTTCCTCCAGGGAAAAATCCCCAAAATGGAAACTGAAGATAAAAAAAATCCTACTTTGTTTGAAGTAATTGCATGTAAAATGAAACAAAGAAAAAAACACCAGCTCCGGCCAAATCTACTGACCAAATATGTCATTACAGTAAGAAATACTTTGGGAATATGCCCACATATTTCATACTGTATCATTTTTTTTTATTATTCGAAAAGCAATATGTGAAACTTACAGGCGTACAAAGTCGCATCTCAGATTTTCAATAGACAAGCGCGGTCAGCAAGAATCAAAAACAATCATGAGAAAATACAGCAGAAGGAGTAATAGGCATGATAAATGTACTCATTCCTTTGAGTATCAAAAGCTATTGATCAGAGAATCCCCAAGATCTGGCGCAGCGCACGCAAGCGTTTGTAGCTAACCAGTAAGGGCGCATTCCGCAAGAATCCATCACGGCGCATAGAGAGATTGTAATAAAACGAGCAGAATCGACCCCAACTCAAGAAGCCAATCATAGAACGAATAAAAAGAACGAGACGGACACAGGTGTGAGGAGTTAATGGAGCTGCATTTAATATGGGGATAATTTATGTTTTAGAATGAGTTAAATATATTACTGTGGGGTTTTTTTCATTTTTTTTTTTAAAGCTTGACATGTTTGTTGCAAAAGAAATGGGATGGGGGTACAGAAAGCAAAAAGGGGGGGAGGGAGGGGGTACAGAAAGCAAAAAGGGGGGGAGGGAGGGGGACAATGACATTGATATACAGCAAGTTACAATACAATGGATGTTAATACAGAATATGTAAATTTCACATGGCAACAACATTGATGTTAAATAATGTCCAGGAGCACGTATGACAGGAAATTCCCACCATGAGGAAACCTGTGATGATCCAATAGCTCCTGTGCTGCCACCTTCTGGGTGTGCCGTGTGTAGAAGATAATACGGTCTCAGTCTCTTTAAAGCAGTGATGATGAACCTTGGAAACCCTGATGTTTTGAAACTGCATGTCCCATGATGCTCCGACAGCTTTAAGGCTTGCTAAGCATCATGGAACATGTAGTTCCAGAACATCTGGAGGGGCCAAGGTTCACCATCAATGGTATAAAGGGCTCAGAATGTGAAATTGAAACCTATCAGCATTATGTGTGTGATTTATGGTATGTTCACAGCTTGCAGTGTCAGTAAGTGTGTGAGAGGAGTTGTATGTCTGATAAAGGCTTGTGTTTGAGTGTGTAATGTATGCTATGTGCATGTGTGGCATGTAATATGTGTGTTTGATATGTAATATATGATATGTGTGTGATGTGTTTGTATGGTGTGTGATATGATATGTGTGCATGATATTACCTGTAAATTATGCTGTGTTTATGTAATGCGTGCAGTTTATGGTATGTGTGTGATGCGTAATATGTGTGATGTGTAATGGATGATATGAGTGTGAAGTGTAATGTAATATATGTATGTATTATATGGGCGCATCTGCTACAGGGGGCTTGGTGCCGTCCAGCTTGAGAGGGGCATTGGGTCCCCTGGATCTGCCGGACCAGTGAACAAAGCCTCATCCTCTGTTGTCACTGTGCTGAACTCCTAGTGGTCCAATGGGGGAGTGACTGGGTCAAACTCATTCCTTGTTGGTCCTGTGAGAGAGCAGTGCAATGTGCACCTCCATCGGGTATAGAACATGTAACTGCGCTCTCGCGCCATCAGTGTTCAGTGTTACACACTCTGACAAGTCACCACTGAGCGCTGGCACCACGAGAGAGCAGTATGTTTGTTCGTACTCGAAGAATGTGCAGATTGCACTGCTCTCCCATCGGGCCTCCAGGGAATGAGTTTGACCCAGTCGCTCCCCCACTGGATCACCAGGGATTACTGTTTAACACCCAGTGCAGAACCAGGGGTTGAGTTTAACCCTCACAGGATCTCCAGAGATTTTGCCCCCTCCTTGCAGTAACAGTAAGCAGGAAAGGGGGGCAGAATGGTTTATTTATAGAAGATTTTACTTTATAATCAAACCTTTAAGTTAAAACAACACAATCCACATCACACACACCAAAACACACGCGTATCCATACTCAATGCACTAGACGCACACATATCACACATCACACACACCATACATTACAGACATCATACATTACATTTCCCACACTCCCTTATCATTCATTACTCACATATATCACACAAATCATAAGATACACACTTATCACACGTTACACATCAAACCCACATCATACATTACACATCACACAGCATACATTATATCACACATTACACCTCAAGCACACATATACTGCACATCACAAATAGCATAAATTACACATTTATACTTTACACATCAAACACATCATACATTATACACATCTCACATTACAAATCACACACATCATACATCACACACATCTCACATTAAAAATCACACACAAACATTACACGCATCTCACATTACAAATCACATACATTACACACATCTCACATTACAAATCACACACATCATACATTACACACATATCTCAAATTATAATTCACACACATCATACATTACACAAATATCTCACATTACAAATCACACACATAACATACATTACACACATACCTCACATTACAAATCACACACATAGATATCATACATTACACACATCTCACATTACAAATCGCACACATATCATACATTACACAAATATGTCACATTACAAATCACACACATGTCATACATATCTCACATTACAATTCACACACATATCATAGATTACACACAGCTCACATTACAAAATACACACATCATACATTACACACAAATCTCACATTACAATTCACACACATACATTACAAACCAAACACATCATACATTACACACATATCTCACATTACAAATCACACATTACACACATATCACATTACAAATCGCACACATATCATACATTACACACATATCACATTACAAATCGCACACATATCATACATTACACACATCTCCCATTGCAATTCACACACATATCATAAATTACACACATATCACACATTACAAATCACACACACATATCATACATTAAAAATCACACACCTCACATTACAATTTTCACACACATCATACATTACACACTTATCACACATTACAAATCACACACATCATACGTTACACACATATCTCACATTACAAATCACACACATATCATACATTACACACATCTCACATTACAAATCGCACACACATGATACATTACACACATATCTCACATTACAAATTACTCACAACTCACATTACAATTCACACACATCTCAGTTTACGAATCACACCCATATCTGGGGGGGGGTGTAATGAGCCTGCAAGGGGGGGAATCATGTAAGCCTGCAGGGGGGAATCATAAAAGCCTGCAGGGTGGGGGGGGGTGATATGAGCCTGCAAGGGGGGGAATCACAGTCTGCAGGGGGGATGGTATGAGCCTGCAAGGGGGGATCATATAAGCATGCAGGGGGGAATCATAAAAGCCTGCAGGGTGGGGGGGGGTGATATGAGCCTTCAAGGGGGGAATCCTGCGAGCCTGCAGGGGTGGAATCCTGTAAGCCTGTGGGGGGGGTCATAAAAGCCTGCAAGGGGGGGTGATATGAGCCTTCAAGGGGGGAATTATGTAAGCCTGCGGGGGTATTCATCTTAGTCTGCAGTTGGATGATTTGAGCCTGCAAGGGGGGGGGGGGTGATATGAGCCTGCAAAGAGGAGGGTGATCTGAGCCTGCAGAGGGGGATGATATTTCGCACATTACAATTCGCACATATCATACATTACACACATATCATACATTACACACATCTCCCATTACACTTCACATACACATCATACATAACACACATCACACATCATACATTACACACATCACACATTACAAATCACACACATCATACATTACACACATATCTCACATTACAATTCACACACATATCATACATTACACACATATCTCACATTAAAAAATCACACACCTCATACATCACAGATATCTCACATTACAATTCACACACATATCTCACATTACAAATCACACACATATCATACATTACACACATATCTCACATTAAAAAATCACACACCTCATACATCACAGATATCTCACATTACAAAAAACACACACATATCTCACATTACAAATCACACACATATCATACATTACACACATCTCACATTACAAATCACACACATATCTCACATTACAAATCACACACATATCATACATTACACACATATCTCACATTACAAATCACACACATCTCACATTACAAATCACACACATATCATACATTACACACAGCTCACATTACAATTCACACAAATATCATACATTAGACACATATCTCACATTACAAATCACACACACATATCATACGTTACAAATCACACACATAGCTCACATTACAATTCACAAACATATCTCACATTACAAATCACACACATCATACAATACACACATCTCATTACAATTCACACATATACATTACAAATCCCACACATCATACATTACACACATTTCACATTACAAATCGCACACATATCATACATTACACACATATCTCCCATTACAATTCACACACATATCATAAATTACACACATATCACACACATATCATACATTACACAAATATGTCACATTACAAATCACACACGTCATACATTACACACATATGTCACATTACAAATCACACACATGTCATACATTACATACATATCTCACATTACAATTCACACACATATCATAGATTACACATAGCTCACATTACAAATCACACACATATCATACATTACACACATCTCACATTACAAATCACACACATATCATACTTTACACACATATCTCACATTAAAAATCACACACATCATACATTACACACATATCTCACATTACAAATCACACACATCATACATTACACACATATCACATTACAAATCGCACACATATCATACATTACACACATCTCCCATTACAAATCACACACATATCTCACATTACAAATCACACACATTTCATACATTACACACAGCTCACATTACAAATCACACACATATCATACATTACACACATCTCACATTACAAAAAACACACACATATCTCACATTACAAATCACACACATATCATACATTACACACATATCACATTACAAATCACACACATCTCACATTACAAATCACACACATATCATACATTACACACAGCTCACATTACAATTCACACAAATATCATACATTAGACACATATCTCACATTACAAATCACACACACATATCATACGTTACAAATCACACACATAGCTCACATTACAATTCACAAACATATCTCACATTACAAATCACACACATCATACAATACACACATCTCATTACAATTCACACATATACATTACAAATCCACACATCATACATTACACACATTTCACATTACAAATCGCACACATATCATACATTACACACATATCTCCCATTACAATTCACACACATATCATAAATTACACACATATCACACACATATCATACATTACACAAATATGTCACATTACAAATCACACACGTCATACATTACACACATATGTCACATTACAATCACACACATGTCATACATTACATACATATCTCACATTACAATTCACACACATATCATAGATTACACATAGCTCACATTACAAATCACACACATATCATACATTACACACATCTCACATTACAAATCACACACATATCATACTTTACACACATATCTCACATTAAAAATCACACACATCATACATTACACACATATCTCACATTACAAATCACACACATCATACATTACACACATATCACATTACAAATCGCACACATATCATACATTACACACATCTCCCATTACAAATCACACACATATCTCACATTACAAATCACACACATTTCATACATTACACACAGCTCACATTACAAATCACACACATATTATACATTACACACAGCTCACATTACAAATCACACACATATCATACATTACACACAGCTCACATTACAATTCACACAAATATCATACATAACACACATATCTCACATTACAAATCACACACATAGCTCACATTACAATTTACAAACATATCTCACATTACAAATCACACACACATACATTACACACAACTCACATTACAAATCACACACATCATACATTACACACATCTCACATTACAATTCACACACCTATACATTACACACAACTCAAGTTACAATTCATACACATATCTCACATTACAAATCACACCCATGTCTGGGGGGAGGGTGTAATGAGCCTGCAAGGGGGAATCATGTAAGCCTGCAGGGGGGGATCATAAAAGCCTGCAAGGGGGGGGTGATATGAGCCTGCAAGGGGGGTAATATAAGTCTGCAAGGGGGGAATCGTAAGCCTATAGGGGGGATTCATAATAGTCTGCAGGGGGAATGGTATGAGCCTGCAAGGGGGGTATCATATAAGCAGGGGGGGAATCATAAAAGGCTTGGGGGGGGGTGATATAAGCCTTCAAGGGGGGGTGATATGAGCCTGCAAGGGGGGAGTCATGTAAGCCTGCAAGGGGGTTAGTGTAAGCCTGCAGGGGGAATCATAAAAGCCTGCAAGGGGGATTCATATTAGTCTGCAGTTGGGGATGATATGAGTCTGCAAGGGGGGCGTGATATGAGTCTACAAGGGGGGGGGGTGATATGAGCCTGCAGAGGGAGGATATTACACACATCGCACATTACAATTCGCACATATCATACATTACACACATATACATTACACACATATCTCACATTACACTTCACACACCATACATAACACACATCTCACATTACAAATCACACACGTATCATACATTACACACATATCTCACATTACAAATCACACACATCATACATTACACACATAATAATTCACACACATCATACATTTCACAAATCTCACATTACAAATCACACACATCATACATTACACACATATCTCACATTAAAAATCACACACATCATACATTACACACATATACATTACACACATATACATTACACACATCTCACATTACAAATCACACACCTCATACATTACACACATAATAATTCACACATATCATACATTACACACATATCTCCCATTACATATCACACACATCATACATTACACACATATCTCACATTACAATTCTCACACATATCGTACATTACACACCTCTCACATTACAATTCACACACATATCGTACATTACACACATCTCACATTACAATTCACACACATCATACATTACACACATATCTCACATTACAAATCACACAAATATCTCACATTACAAATCACACACATATCATACATTACACACATCTCCCATTACAAATCACACACCTCATACATTACACACATCTCACATTACAAATCACACACATATCATACATTACACACATCTCACATTACAATTCACACACATCATACATTACACACATATCTCACATTACAAATCACACAAATATCTCACATTAAAAATCACACACATATCCTACATTACACACATATCTCACAATACACTTGACACACATCATACATTAAACACATATCTCACATTACAAATCACACACATATCAAATATTTCACTCAGTACACATCACGCACATATATTGTACATTACACACATCACATGCATATCACATCACACAGATCATACATAGCGCATATCATACATTATACACACTCCCCACACATTACAGATTCCACACACACATCACATGCATTCCACATCACACAGATCGTACATAGCGCATTTCATACATTATACACACTCATCACACCTTACAGATCACACACACACATTGCACACATCACACCTTTCAGACATATCTCACACATATCCTAGATTCTACACATCATTTGCACACACATACCACACCAGACATTATGTCACACATGCATATCATTCAGTACACACAAAAAAATATATAATTCAGGCAAGCATAGTCACGTCTCTCATGGAGACCTGCAGCTGCCTCATTCTACTTGCGGGCAGCCCGCCTCTCTGCCACAGGGCAATGGCGAGAGGAAGTGGAGCTGCGGAGATGGTACGGTGCAGGCTTGGTGACACACAGCTCACACTCCCGCGGGCTTCTTCCTGGTCCTCTTATGCTGCACTCCTCCTCCGTTCTTAAATAAAACCGTTTAGCAAAGCCGTGATGGGTCCTTCGCTCCCTCGTCCACGCCCAATGGGTCCGGTCTTCGGCCATGATCTGCGACAGATAAGAGATACCATATATCAGCATTTCTGCGATCTTTAGTTTAAAAAAAAAATAATAATAATTTACAAGAACATCCAGGAATATTAATATCCTGACTCAGAGTTACTATTTCATGGGCTTTAGAGGAGTTTTATTTTTAACGGTTATGGCGTTTGAGTTAAAACCCATGTTTCATTAATGAATGTACAAAATATTTTGGGCTGGATCATAACAAGGAGGATACGCTCAGCGCTGGAGCCATACAGTATAGCGGCGTGAGCACTGTGCTTAACCCCATAGTGACCAGGTGATTTTGCCATTGTCAGTCTAAAAGTGCCCACTGCTGTTTTTACATTTCTGCGCTGTTTATGTTTAGTTCTAATTTTCCTCTTACTCGTTTATGGAACCCACACATGTTATATACTGGTCTTCTCGCCATTAAATGGACTTTCTAAAGATACCATTATTTCCATCATATTCTATAATTTACTATAAAAAATTATGAAATTTGATGAAAAAATGGAAAACACACACTTTTTCGAACTTTAGTCCCCAAAATTGTTTTGAAATTTTGTCTTGAAATGAGAAATACACAATTTTTACATGGTTTTGCTTTGTAACCCCTTCACTGCTGAGCCATTAAACCTCTGTGTGCTGAACTAATTTTGACCGTTTTATGCTCATCATGTTTAAATCCTTTGGATCCCCCTATCTTCACTTGGCAGCTAGGGGGTTAACTGGCCCACTGAACTCATCGCACATATGGTGATGACGTCAGTGGGTTGAGGGTGACCCAGAGACTTGGCTGACATCCAAGATTTCAGCCACCTCCTGGAGCGAATCGCGGAATGGTGCCTTAGGGGATAAAAAGAGGCACCACAGGAAAGGGCAAGCTCTGGCTTTTTCAGTGGTGCCACTCTTTTGTTCCTATCTGGAGCCGTTCAGGAGGGAGGCGGCTCCAAAGGAGCCCCTCTCCCCTTTCACATTTAGCCCTGCAGGCACTGGGGGGCCGGCGATGAGATCATCGCGCACGGTGATGACATCATCGCGACAGCTGCGGCCCATAAAACCATCAGGAAGGCTTCAAGGAAGCCAGTCCGACGTGGGACCCCGACCAGAGAGGTGAGTATAGGAAGGAAGGGGGTTAAAGGACCATGATGTACATTGTACATCCTTGGTCCTTAAGGGGAATATACCACAGGACGCACTATGTACGTCAGTGTTCCTTATAGGGTTAATGTCAACTCATCCCATTCCATCCAAAATGAAAGTGTTGGATGTTGCGTCTGCTTACTGTACATTAATGTTCTGCTGATGAAGTACGCGCTATCCCAACCAGCTCATCCTTCATCTGTACCTAACGTTATTCGGAAATGAGTAACGTGTAGCAACAGCTGGTGTTAAGTAATTGTGATGCAGAGCAAACACTTAACACAGTAAGCAAAGCCCACCAAGAAAAGTCCCACACGCACCTCAGATCCCTCGGTGCAGAGAGCAGCGTGATCCGCCGCTTCCTCTCTCTGCGGTCAGCTGAATACTGGCAACAACTTGCTCCTCTGTGAATCCTCCCACTGTCCTGCATGGACTTCACTTGCTCGAGCTCACATCTGTCTCCATGGAGTCCTATTGGCTCCTGGAGCTGATAATAGTGCAGCACTTACCATCGCTGGTGTGATCATCCCGCTGCTCGACATTACTGCGACTCGAGCGGCTGACAAAGCGTCTCAGTCAGAATGCAGGCGTTAAAGGAGAGCCCAACATGGAAAACGGCCGACACAATAGGTTTCCATTTGTGACTTTTCCTTTAATGACTCTGTTGTGATCGGGCCCTGTATTTCCCTTGAGGTGACCAAGCATAGTATGACAGCTGTGATCACCGTCTACAAGCAAATTGTCTTCTAGAAGCCAAATTTGGCAAGTTAGACATTTCTTGTTTGTGTGTATCACAAACCTCGCTGCACATCTCTTTGGTGACGATGGCCTGAAAATTCATCCTTATCCACAACAGGTCTTGCAGGGCTTTGAATTGAGGAAGCAACTCCCACCAGGTCGCTCCAAGAGCCCACGGGTAGATCTCTTCATGGAATGGGACCTCCTCTTCCACTTTGTTTGCCAGTGTCCTGAGGGCACAATAAATAGAAATACGGAAAATATGTGATTCTTTCCTATTAAAGATGGTGTTTTACAAGTTATTCAAAGTTCTGATTTAGTCGCATGGAAAATTATTGGGAGATAAATGGAAAATACCAGCTTCTTGTTGGATATACTGAACAAGATGGCCTTGTCTGAGGCTTAGAGCAGGGTTGTCAAACTCCAACTCCCAGATGTGGATCACCTACAATTTCCAGAAATCTTTGAATGCAATATACGACCAGAGGATCCTGGAAGCTGTATCTTGGCAACATCTGGGAGGGGTGAGGTGGGGGGTGGCAGAATTTGACATCTCTGGCTCAGAGTCAGAAATGAAATTCCCTCCATGTGAACATAAATGTCAGAGAGGGGGCACAGATCTTTGTGAGGTGCATTCATGCATCTATTATCACAAACAAATATTCAAAGTGTTTCAGCGTAAATGTATAAAGCGTTTAATGGGTTTAGGACTGAGTTCTATAAATGGAGGTGATGGTGTTAATCCTTGTTAACGGGAGTCGTCCCAGAAGAAAGGAAATTAGCAAATGTTGTGCCCATTTACAAGAAGGGTAGTAGGGAGGAATCGGGGAACTATAGGCCAGTTAGTCTTACGTCAGTAGTGAGGAAATTAATGGAAACCATGTTAAAGGAAAGGATTGTTGAACATCTAAAAACCCATAGATTACAGGATAGAAACAACATGGGTTTACCTCAGGGAGATCATGCCAAACTAATCATATTGCCTTTTTTGATTGGGTAACAAAAATAATAGACAAAGGTGGTGCAGTAGACATTGCTTATTTAGATTTCAGTAAGGCTTTTGATACTGTTCCTCATAGAAGGCTTATCAATAAATTGCAATCTTTGAGCTTGGATTCCAATATTGTTGAATGGATTAGGCAGTGGCTGAGTGACAGGCAACAGAGGGTTGTGGTAAATGGAGTTTATTTGGCGCAAGGTCTTGTTACCAGTGGGGTACCTCAGGGGTCAGTACTTGGACCCATTCTCTTTAATATTTTTATTAGTGATATTGCAAAAGGTATTAATGGTAAAGTATGTCTTTTTGCTGATGACACAAAGATTTGCAACAGGGTTGACGTTCCTGTAGGGATCAGCCAAATGACAAATGATTTAGGTAAACTAAATAAATGGTCGGAGCTGTGGCAATTGAGTTTTCATGTGGATAAGTGCAAGATAATGCACCTGGGACGTAAAAACCCAAGGGCTGAATATAGAATATTTGATACAGTCCTAACCTCAACATCTGAGGAAAGGGATTTAGGGGTTATTATTTCAGAGGATCTAAGGGTAAGTAGTCAATGTAATAGAGCAGCAGGAAATGCTAGCAGAATGCTTGGTTGTGTAGGGAGAGGTATTCGCAGTAGGAAAAGGGAAGTGTTCATGCCACTGTACAGAGCACTGAGGGAGACCTCACTTGGAGTACTGTGTGCAGTACTGAGACCGTATCTCCAGAAGGATATAGACATCTTAGAGAGAGTTCAGAGAAGGAACTACTAAAATGCTGTACGGCTTGAAGGAGAACAGTTACCAGGAAAGGCTTAATGATCTTAACATGTATAGCTTGGAAAAAAGACGAGACAGAGGAGATATGATAGAAACATTTAAATGCATAAAGGCAGGGGTGTGGGAATTCTATCGCCCGACGCCCGGGACATGAAGATCCAGGCGCCGGGCGAGTAGGTTTTTTTGAGATGCAGTCCGGCGGGCTCGAAGTCCACTGGACTGCGGACTAATTCCAGGGACGCCCCCAATACCGGAAGCCAGCATTGAGCTGGCTTGCCGGTATCTGAGGGGCTGGGGCAGCTGTCCGAACACTCTAACGGCATTTGGACAGGCCCCAGCAGCTTACCGCGTTTTGTACCTTCTAACGAGCGCCGTGCGCAAAGTCTTCCAACGGCCGCTCATTGGGAAGCCCCCAGGCACGGTCTCGCGAGATCGCGGAGATCTCGGAGTTTGCGAGATCGCGCTGGGAGCAATCTCGCGAGATCGCGGCTGGGGGCTTAGCAACGAGCGGCCGCTGGGAGGCTTTGCCCGCGGCACTCGTTAGAAGGTACGAGCCGTGGTAAGCTGCTGGGGCCTCTCCGAACGCCGATAGAGCGTTCTGACAGCGCCCCATGTCTGGTCTGAGGTCTGAAACATGCCTGTGTATGTTTGTATATACACACACACGGGTGCCCGTACATACACATATATATATATCTCAGCCCTGTGTGTGTGTTTTTACATACACACATATTGCAGCCCTGTGTATGTATGTAAACAGGGCTGCAATGTGTATGTATGTAAACGCACACACACAGGGCTGATTATTTATATATATAATATATATATATATATATATATATATTCAAACACACACATTGTAGCCCTCAGTGTGTGTATATATGTTAACCGTACTTCGGGCTTTACCCGTAACATACATACAACGTGTATTTATACACACAGTACATACATGTGTATATATGTAAATACACACACGGCTGCAATGTGTGTATAATATATATATATATATATATATACACACACACAATAGTGTTTAAATAAAGGTCTTTATTCATCACATGTATCTGACGCTGCCTCCCTAGGCTGTTATGAATAAAAACCTCTATTTAAACACTATTTTGTTGAAATTATTAGGACAAGTAGATCGTCCTGAGGGACAAGTAGATTGGACTACTAATTAGTCCGTTGGACAAGTAGATTTTTTTTATCTTAACGGATTCCGCTTCTCCAGAATCCGTTAACACCAGCTTTAAAAATAATAAAAAGCAGCACATACTCACCTCCTGTCCCACGGTGAGGACCGCGGCTCCAATCGCCTCCTCTGGCCAGCGGGAGCAGGGAAAGACTGGGGGAAATAGTCCCCCCAGTCTCTCCCTTCGTATCCCTACGCCGACCGTCTGGATCTCGCGAGGCGAGATCCGGCTGGTCACGTGACCGGTAGAGAGGAACTCAATGGAGTCCTATGGACTCCAGCGAGTGGATGCTTGCGACTGCGCTCAGCGTTGCCGCGAGCATCCCGGCTTTTTACGCTCGATAACAATGCAGGCAGCATTTTTTGTGCCTGCATTGTAATCCAGCGTTAAAACACGTGCGCAAGGGGGACAACTGCGGGCGCAGTTTTTTTCTCCCTTGCACCCGTGTTTTAACGCTAAGAGTGTAATCGAGCCCTACGTGTGTTACCTGTTTATTGATGGATTATTGTATGAGGGTTTGGTGTCAGAGGAATGTTAGTTTGAGTTTGACTCATAGATTTAATGTGATGTCATAGTGTATACATTCATTGCACCCTCATATTTTCCACAATGTTTCCTTCAGGTTGATCTGCAGCTAAATGTGAGAATAATGACTTACAACGCCGTGAAAAAATTCAGAACAGTATATTCCGAAAGCTCGAATCCTCCTCGGCGGAAATATGCCAGGACCATGGCCAACAGGTACTAGAGGAAAAAAGCAACGATTCACAGGTTAAGTAGTTTGTTCTGTGAGTGTTTTTATTACAGCAAAGATAATAAGACACAGCTTTGAGACCGAGAAATATTTCTTCAATCATAAACACGAGACTCCCCTAACCTGTCTCCAGCACAGACGTGGGGTAAGCGTTACAGTTCTATCTCCTCGTCCCCCTTGGTCTGTGATCCTAGAATGGAAAGCCTTGCTTCCTGTTGTCCTTACAAGGTCTTGTATATTGTAATTATAAGTAAACAGTTTTTGTCTTAGTTCTTAATCTATTGCAGCACAAAGTAAAAGGTACCTTGGAACCTTTAAAAATACCAAAATCGAAAAAATACAAAACAATGGCGCAAAATTGTGCATTTATCAGTTAAATACCAATCTGTTGGATCACCAGACACAGTTGGATCACCAAATCTGTACTCCGTCTTTACTTTTGATCTAGGAAAAAAATCAATAAGGAGAGTACATTGCGTAGTATTTTAATAAAAAAAATCTTTAAAATTCTTCAACAAAAAGCACACTCACATTCTTTTAAGCACATAACAAAATGTGCATATAAACATTTGCCACAATGGCTCAGACCTCCCGAATAAAACGTCCGATGAACATCCAGGATCCACTTCCAAAGGTCCCAGGTCTCCTCGGATGCGTTCCTCCCCAGGGTCTCCGAGCACACCGTCAGATCTTTTTCAATAAGTCAATCGACGCATTTCGTGGGTACATCTGTCCCACTTCATCAGGAGTGTAAATCAGAATGTTTCAGTCCTTTTTCCCTTCAGTTTATAAAACTCTTTAAAATCGGGTCAAATGCTTAACAGCTGAGGTTTCCAAGGTCTCACCCAATCACAGCATCAATATGGGGATTCCTTCTAATCATCATACCTGCATACAATTAAACCCTTAATACAATCTTGCTTCTACCACTGCGTTAAGAGGAAACATTTTCCATATATTGCACATATATAATATCAGGGGTCAAGTCCTGGGAAAAAAAGTGAGGGAACTCACCCACGACTTCCACAACCCCCATTACCTTAAGAAAATATATATATATATATCACGAGTATAGCAGTGCATGGTGATACCATTTTTATTGGGTTAACTTTACATTTAAAAGACAAGCTTTCAAGAGTGTAAACTGGAAACTATACTGATCAGTGAAAGGTATCACTACGTACAGGTATACTCGTGATTGTGGCAACTGGACTAACGCATTTTATATATATATATATATATATATATATATCCAGGCACAGACCCCCAGAATAATATACACAACACTGTGCCCCCAGAATAATATACACAGCACTGAGCCCCCAGAATAATATACACAGCGCTGAGCCCCCAGAATAATATACACAGTGCTGAACCCCCAGAATAATATACACAGCGCTGAACCCCCAGAATAACATACCCAGCACTGAGCCCCCAGAATAATATACACAACACTGAACCCCCAGAATAATATACACAACACTGAACCCCCAGAATAATATACACAACACTGAACCCCCAGAATAACATACACAGCACTGAGCCTCCAGGATAATATACACAGCACTGAGCCCCCAGAATAATATACACAGCACTGAGCCTCCAGGATAATATACACAGCACTGAGCCCCCAGAATAAAATACACAGCACTGAGCCCCCAGAATAACATACACAGCACTGAACCCCAAGAATAATATACACAGCACTGGTTATATAGATATAATTGCCCCCAGTTCACTTGGATATAATTGCCCCAGCTCATATGGGTATATATTGCCCCAGCTCTCATGGATAATGCCCCCCCAGCTCTCATGGATAATGCCCCCAGGTCTCATGGATAATGCCCCCAGCTCTCATGTATACTGCCCCCAGCTCTCAAGGATAATGCCCCAGCTCTCATGGATAATGCCCCCAGCTCTCATGGATAATGCCCCCGGTCTCACGGATAATGCCCCCAGGTCTCATGGATAATGCCCCCAGCTCTCATGGATAATGCCCCCAGTTCTCATGGATAATGCCCCCAGCTCTCATGGATACTGCCCCCAGGTCTCATGGATATTGCCACCAGGTCTCATGGATACTGCCCCCAGGTCTCATGGATATTGCCCCCAGGTCTCATGGATATTGCCCCCAGGTCTCATGGATACTGCCCCCAGGTCTCATGGATATGCCCCAGGTCTCATGGATACTGCTCCCAGGTCTCATGGATACTGCCCCCAGGTCTCATGGATACTGCCCCCAGGTCTCATGGATATTGCCCCCTGGTCTCATGGATATTGCCCCCAGGTCTCATGGATACTGCCCCGGTCTCATGGATATGCCCCAGGTATCATGGATACTGCCCCCAGGTCTCATGGATACTGCCCCCAGGTCTCATGGATACTGCCCCCAGGTCTCATGGATATTGCCCCAGGTCTCATGGATACTGCCCCCAGGTCTCATGGATACTGTCCCCAGGTCTCATGGATACTGCCCCAGCTCTCATGGATAATGCCCCCAGGTCTCATGGATAATGCCCCCAGGTCTCATGGATACTGCCCCCAGGTCTCATGGATACTGCCCCCGGGTCTCATGGATACTGCCCCCCCAGGTCTCATGGATACTGCCCCCCCAGGTCTCATGGATACTGCCCCCAGCCCAGGTCACCTCTGCTGCTCCTTTGCTCCTCTGCTGCTTTTCTGCTGCTCCTGCCGCACATTGCCGGCGGCCGCGTGCTTCCTGCTTCAGCGGCCGCTGACAGGAAGTGCAGCCGCTCGCCTGGGATCTATGAAACAGCCAGGCGAGCGGCTCCACTTCCTGTCACCGGCCGTTCTGCACGCGGCCGCCAGCAATGTGCGGCGGCCGCCTGCTAAAGCGTTCGGGCTCGAGCAACATCGGGAACGCTGCGTTCCCGCTGTGGGAGAAGTGCGGGAAAGCCGTTCCTGCGCATTCCCGCTCGACTCGAGCCCTGTATAATATCATTTATACGAATACATTTCTACTATTACAACATATCTTAGCTGTTTTACAATACATATGTCTGCAATCTACATTTCTAATGCGTGTTTTAAAACACATAATTTCTCTCAATTTACAAATAACGCCCTGGGCAGTAAGCATAACAAGAAGGTGTTAGTTCCTTTAGAATAGAAACTTTTCAAATGCTCAAAACATGAGTAAAAATATACAATACAATATAACAACCTGAATGTTATATTCAACCTCATACAATCTTAGAAATAGAGATACAGATTAGTCCATAAACGCCAATACGTCTATCTCATTATTTAACCCTTTCTCTTCCATTAGTCCATAGACGTATTGGCGTTTATGGACTAATCTGTATCTCTATTTCTAGGATTGTATGAGGTTAAATATAACATTCAGGTTGTTATATTGTATTGTATATTTTTATTCATGTTTTGAGCATTTTTAAAAGTTTCTTTTCTAATGGTACTAACACCTTCTTGTTATGCTTACTGCCCAGGGCGTTCTTTGTAAATTGAGAGAAATTATGTGTTTTAAAACACGCATTAGATGTAGATTGCAGACATATGTATTGTAAAACAGCAAAGATATGTTGTATTCGTATAAATGATATTATATATGTGCAAAATATGGAAACTGTTTCCTTTTAACGCAGTGGTAGAAGCAAGATTGTATTAAGGGTTTAATTGTATGCAGGTATGACGATTAGAAGGAATCCCCATATTGATGCTGTGATTGGGTGAGACCTTGGAAACCTCAGCTGTTAAGCATTTGACCCGATTTTAACCCCTTAGTGACCGGGCGGTTTTACACGAATCCGTCCGTTCGTGACCGCTGCTGTTTTTACGTTTCTGCGCTCTTAGTGTTTACGTCAAATTTTCCTCTTACTCGTTTATGTAACCCACACATATTTTACACTGTTTTTCTCGTCACTAAATGGACTTTATAAAGATACCATTTTTTTCATCATTTCATATAATTTACTATAAAAAATATTGTGAAATATGACACAAAAATTGAAAAAACACCACTTTTTCGAACTTTGACCCCCAAAATTTCTTATGTATCAACAACCGTCAAAAAAAATTAATTCTTTAGTAGTTTCTAAATTTAGTACTGAGTTTAGCAATACCCAATGTTTACATATTCCTCACTTTTTTCCTTATTTTATGCAACAATAAGTGCAAGTAGCACTTTGCCATTTCCAAAGAGTTTATTTTCAAAACTAGTGATAGTGACATTGTAACACTGATATCTGTCACTAATTCCTGAATAACCCTCCACATATACATATTTTTTTAAAGTACACAAATCAAGGTATTAAACTTGGGTATTTTGACTCTTTCCATGCAAACCATTTTACCACAAATCTATGCCAAAGTTTGAGAAAAAAAAAAATTTGGTGATTTTTTTTTTTTGAACGCAATTTAAGAATACATGTACTGTGAACTTTAAGGTTTACTGCCAAAAAGCACCCCAAAATATGTTCAGCAACATCTTCTGAGTAAATTGATACCACCCAAGTATAGGTATGTCGGTCATTTGGGGGCTAAAAGGCCTTATTTGGGGGGTGCGCATTTCAGTTTTCCAACTTGGAATTTCCACATTTCGTCATCATGCACCCATGTCCTATTTGGGACATTTTTGAAGCCGGCCAAAGTAATTTACCCCCATCAAACCATATATTTTTAGAAAGGGCACACCCTGGGGTGCTTCAAAGAGTTGTATTTTAACACTTTCCATGCACTAGCTCTATGTCAAACTTTCAGGTAGTCACTTTTTGTGTTATTTTTTTACACACATTGTACTTTAGGCATGAATTGTCAAATCCAGTTATGGGTTACTGCCAAAAAACACCCCAAAATATGTTCAGCAACATCTTCTGAGTAAATTGATACCACCCATGTATAGGTATGTCGGGTCATTTGGGGGCTAATAGGCCTTATTTGGGGGGTGCGCATTTCAGTTTTCCAACTTGGAATTTTCACATTTCGTCATCATGCACCCATGTCCTATTTGGGACATTTTTGAAGCCGGCCAAAGTAATTTACCCCCATCAAACCATATATTTTTAGAAAGGGCACACCCTGGGGTGCTTCAAAGAGTTGTATTTTAACACTTTCCATGCACTAGCTCTATGTCAAACTTTCAGGTAGTCACTTTTTGTGTTATTTTTTCACACACATTGTACTTTAGGCATGAATTGTCAAACCAGTTATGGGTTACTGCCAAAAAACACCCCAAAATATGTTCAGCAACATCTTCTGAGTAAATTGATACCACCCATGTATAGGTATGTCGGGTCATTTGGGGGCTAATAGGCCTTATTTGGGGGGTGCGCATTTCAGTTTTCCAACTTGGAATTTTCACATTTCGTCATCATGCACCCATGTCCTATTTGGGACATTTTTGAAGCCGGCCAAAGTAATTTACCCCCATCAAACCATATATTTTTAGAAAGGGCACACCCTAGGGTGCTTCAAAGAGTTGTATTTTAACACTTTCCATGCACTAGCTCTATGTCAAACTTTCAGGTAGTCACTTTTTGTGTTATTTTTTCACACACATTGTACTTTAGGCATGAATTGTCAAATCCAGTTATGGGTTACTGCCAAAAAACCCCCCAAAATATGTTCAGCAACATCTTCTGAGTAAATTGATACCACCCATGTATAGGTATGTCGGGTCATTTGGGGGCTAATAGGCCTTATTTGGGGGGTGCGCATTTCAGTTTTCAACTTGGAATTTTCACATTTCGTCATCATGCACCCATGTCCTATTTGGGACATTTTTGAAGCCGGCCAAAGTAATTTACCCCCATCAAACCATATATTTTTAGAAAGGGCACACCCTAGGGTGCTTCAAAGAGTTGTATTTTAACACTTTCCATGCACTAGCTCTATGTCAAACTTTCAGGTAGTCACTTTTTGTGTTATTTTTTCACACATTGTACTTTAGGCATGAATTGTCAAATCCAGTTATGGGTT
The DNA here is from genome assembly GCA_009667805.1 of Leptobrachium leishanense. NCBI lineage: Eukaryota > Metazoa > Chordata > Amphibia > Anura > Megophryidae > Leptobrachium > Leptobrachium leishanense. The sequence goes on along the minus strand of CM019072.1, from coordinate 33,079,351 downwards.
ACTGCCAAAAAACACCCCAAAATATGTTCAGCAACATCTTCTGAGTAAATTGATACCACCCATGTATAGTATGTCGGGTCATTTGGGGGCTAATAGGCCTTATTTGGGGGGTGCGCATTTCAGTTTTCCAACTTGGAATTTTCACATTTCGTCATCATGCACCCATGTCCTATTTGGGACATTTTTGAAGCCGGCCAAAGTAATTTACCCCCATCAAACCATATATTTTTAGAAAGGGCACACCCTAGGGTGCTTCAAAGAGTTGTATTTTAACACTTTCCATGCACTAGCTCTATGTCAAACTTTCAGGTAGTCACTTTTTGTGTTATTTTTTCACACACATTGTACTTTAGGCATGAATTGTCAAATCCAGTTATGGGTTACTGCCAAAAAACACCCCAAAATATGTTCAGCAACATTTTCTGAGTAAATTGATACCACCCATATATAGATTTGTTCTGTTGTTTTTGGGGTGCTACGCCAATCTTTGACATGTGCTTGTCAATTTTCTAATTTGACATACAGTATCTTCTTTGCTTATCTTCTTTTTAGGGGCCTTTTTACATACCCCAGTTTTATGAAAGTGCATATATTTGGTAAGCTAACACCCCAAAGTATTGTAAATGGAGTGTTTTTATGCTATGGATGCATCCGTTTGCTCCAAACAAATTGGATACAGTTTGGTGGTCATTTTTCATTTTCACACCCACATCAGTTTTGGACTGTGATTTAGGAGACACTGTTGTTTGTTACTGCATGAAAACTCTCCAGGTTGTTTTCTGCAAGGTCTCCTGAGTACACCCATGCCCCCCATGCATAGGTTTGCCAGGATTTTGGGAAGGTTCAAATACAATTTTTATGACTTTGTCATTGGAGTTGAAATTGAGATTATTTCTTCAACTAGCCTATCTTTGGTTTTGGGTCTACCGCATACCCCAGTTTGAATTATTGCCAGAAAATTGTTTATATTTGTTATGTTGGCACCCCAAGGTATTGCATATGGAGTGCTTTGATGCCATGGATGCAACGGTTGTAGCCAAAACATTTGAGAAGGTGTGTGGTGTATTTTTCAATTTTCAGATTTTTACGCCCACAGTAGTTTTGGACTGTGATTTAGGAGACACTGTTGTTTGTTACTGCATGAAAACTCTCCAGGTTGTTTTCTGCAAGGTCTCCTGAGTACACCCATGCCCCCCATGCATAGGTTTGCCAGGATTTTGGGAAGGTTCAAATACAATTTTTATGACTTTGTCATTGGAGTTGAAATTGAGATTATTTCTTCAACTAGGCCTATCTTTGGTTTTGGGTCTACCGCATACCCCAGTTTGAATTATTGCCAGAAAATTGTTTATATTTGTTATGTTGGCACCCCAAGGTATTGCATATGGAGTGCTTTGATGCCATGGATGCAACGGTTGTAGCCCAAAACATTTGAGAAGGTGTGTGGTGTAATTTTTCAATTTTCAGATTTTTACGCCCACAGTAGTTTTGGACTGTGATTTAGGAGACACTGTTGTTTGTTACTGCATGAAAACTCTCCAGGTTGTTTTCTGCAAGATCTCCTGAGTACACCCATGCCCCCCATGCATAGGTTTGCCAGGATTTTGGGAAGGTTCAAATACAATTTTTATGACTTTGTCATTGGAGTTGAAATTGAGATTATTTCTTCAGCTAGGCCTATCTTTGGTTTTGGGTCTACCGCATACCCCAGTTTGAATTATTGCCAGAAAATTGTTTATATTTGTTATGTTGACACCCCAAGGTATTGCATATGGAGTGCTTTGATGCCATGGATGCAACGGTTTTAGCCAAAACATTTGAGAAGGTGTGTGGTGTATTTTTCAATTTTCAGATTTTTACGCCCACAGCAGTTTTGGACTGTGATTTCGGAGACACTGTTGTTTGTTACTGCATGAAAACTCTCCAGGTTGTTTTCTGCAAGATCTCCTGAGTACACCCATGCCCCCCATGCATAGGTTTGCCAGGATTTTGGGAAGGTTCAAATACAATTTTTATGACTTTGTCATTAGAGTTGAAATTGAGATTATTTCTTCAGCTAGGCCTATCTTTGGTTTTGGGTCTACCGCATACCCCAGTTTGAATTATTGCCAGAAAATTGTTTATATTTGTTATGTTGACACCCTAAGGTATTGCATATGGAGTGCTTTGATGACATGGATGCAACGGTTTTAGCCCAAAACATTTGAGAAGGTGTGTGGTGTAATTTTTCAATTTTCAGATTTTTACGCCCACAGTAGTTTTGGACTGTGATTTAGGAGACACTGTTGTTTGTTACTGCATGAAAACTCTCCAGGTTGTTTTCTGCAAGATCTCCTGAGTACACCCATGCCCCCCATGCATAGGTGTGCAAAGATTTTGGCAAAATAGAGCACCAATTGTAGAACATAAAAATGTACGAATAAAATGTAAAAGTCTGGTGCCTGTCAAACTGGGGATGCTCTCTAGGGGGGCACAGGCTGTTGTCACTGAAGTGCATGAAACGCAAAATGTTTTCATACCTTCTACGTGACATTGATTGGGGGTAAATGGGGGTAGAGCAGATGGGGCTACTGCTCCAGTAGGAGCGAATTGAGGGCTTCTTTATGATGCCCTCAGCATAGTAAGTGCCCAGAATTTCAGAAATTCTGGCACATCTAGCGGGGTCCATTGCTGCCTTGCCAAGTAGGAGTCTGGCTTCGCAGCACAATGCTGATGGGCATACAGATTTGATTGGGCCACGATGTGGCCCAACAAATCATCCCCCATAAACACCTGCAAAAACTGTGTGGCGGTAAATCCTGCAACATCAATATTGATGCCAGGATTTGCCGTGAAAGGAGGGATATCTGGCCTCTGGCGATGAGGCACTACCCACTCCTCAGCTGGAGCTGTGCGTCTCCTGCTGGCAGGTGGTGACCCAGGATCTGCATCAGAAACATCACTAGATACATCAGCCAGCGTAGATAATGTATCTAGCGACGTCTCTGAGCAGTTAGCGGGGTCGAAATGAGGGTCTGAGTCTGACGCAGATGCCTCAGATTCTGACGCCAGGATGGCATATGCCTCCTCGGCGCTTGTTCACCCTCTCAGACATTATATATAATAGATTATAAAATTTTATAATTATTATATATATATAATAGCGGATTGTTGTTCTTAGAAGAACCGTTGGGTTTCACAAGAAAATACAAATAAACACCTAAATCTCTCTAAATCCCTCTAAACCTGCCTCAATTCTTTTAAATCTCCCTAAAATCTCTCTAAATCTGCCTCAATTTTTCTAATCTCACTAAATCTCACTAAAATCTCTAACCTGTCAAATCTGATCTCTCTCTCTCGCTCACCAAAACACAAGTGAGGAGAGGGAGGGAGAATCACAGAGGTCAGAGCCAATATTTACAAAATATTGACCTGACCTGACAAATTAGAAATTTTATTTTGATTTTTTCTAACTTCTGATTGGATGTTGCTAGCCTGCCTCTCTGAGGCAGGCTAGGAACATCCCACTCAGCCCCAAGATGACCCTGCCCTTAGAACCATAACCCTAGCCCTAGCCCTAACCCTACCCCTACCCCTAACCCTACCCTACCCCTAACCCTAACCTTACCCCTAACCCTAACCCTACCCCTAACCCTACCCCTAACCCTAACCCTAACCCTACCCCTACCCCTAACCCTACCCTACCCCTAACCCTACCCCTAACCCTAACCCTACCCCTAACCCTACCCCTAACCCTAACCCTACCCCTAACCCTAACCCTACCCCTAACCCTACCCCTAACCCTAACCCTAACCCTACCCCTAACCCAACCCTAACCCTACCCCTACCCCTAACCCTACCCCTACCCCTAACCCTAACCCAACCCTAACCCTACCCCTAACCGTCAGTTTATTTTATTTATTTTTATTTTTATTTACTTTTTATTTACTTTTTTTTTCACTTTTTTTTACACTTTTTTTTACTCTGCTGGGTGCCTTGATCCCTCGAGGCACCCAGCAGAGCACCTGATCACTGATGTGATCGTTTTTGTACTGAGTGCCACGATACCTCGTGGCACTCAGTACTTCCTGCCGCTACCGGAAGTGATCGCTCGGGGGGAGCGATCACGGACGGACCGGCGGCAGGTAAGCATATTGCAAGGATGCCTCGATGTCGAGGCATCCTTGTAATATACTCAGAGCAGCTGGAAGCGATACCGATCGCTTCCAGCGCTCTCTAGAAGTGCGGGCACCTCTCCGGTGAAACCGGATGTTGATCGCTCCCGGGAGCGATCACATGGTGCCCCGGCACTTCTAACCGCCATTGCACGGCTGCCTGGACTCCCAGGCAGCCTGCAATGGCGTTTGAGCTGCTGGAAGCGATCCGATCGCTTCCAGCGCTCAAAAAACGGCAGGACGTACCATGTACGTCAGCGGGTCTAAGAGAGACCCGCTGCAATGACGTACATGGTACGTCCTCGGTCCTTAAGGGGTTAAAGAGTTTTATAAACTGAAGGGAAAAAGGACTGAAACATTCTGATTTACACTCCTGATGAAGTGGGACAGATGTACCCACGAAATGCGTCGAGTGACTTATTGAAAAAGATCTGACGGTGTGCTCGGAGACCCTGGGGAGGAACGCATCCGAGGAGACCTGGGACCTTTGGAAGTGGATCCTGGATGTTCACCGGACGTTTTATTCGGGAGGTCTGAGCCATTGTGGCAAATGTTTATATGTACATTTTGTTATGTGCCTAAAAGAATGTGAGTGTGCTTTTTGTTGAAGAATTTTAAAGAATTATTTTATTAAAATACTACACAATGTACTCATTGATTTTTTTTTATTTTTTTTTCCTAGATCAAAAGTAAAGACGGAGTACAGATTTGGTGATCCAACTGTGTCTGGTGATCCAACAGATTGGTATTTAACTGATATATGCACGATGTTGCGCATATTATATTTATATACAGAGAGTGTGCGTCTTTCTATGGGAGACCCACTCCCTCTCGCACGCATGTGAAGTCACTTGAGCAAAGTCCATCCCTTCCATCTCCAGTCCCTCCTCACAATCCGTTTGTTCACGAAATTTAAAAGGGACACTCTATGCACCCTGACCACTTTAGGTTATTAACCCCAGTTTCATGCTGACATCATCATCTATGACCAAGTGCTTGTAGCCACGTTTATTTGAGAAAGCAAACATGGGCTTAAATTGCGCATACAGCATCATCCCATCCCTCTGACCAAGCACTCACAGCATCATCCCATCCCTCTGACCAAGCACTCGCAGCATCATCCCATCCCTCTGACCAAGCACTCGCAGCATCAACCCAGCCCACTGACCAAGCACTCGCAGCATCAACCCAGCCCACTGACCAAGCACTCGCAGCAGCAACCCATCCCTCTGACCAAGCACTCGCAGCATCAACCGATCCCTCTGACCAAGCACTCGCAGCATCATCCCATCACTCTGACCAAGCACTCGCATACCTTGTGTGAAAAGATACGCAAATTGCATATGTACTTACAAAAGTTACGTACACTATGCAAATTGCTTATGAAAAAAGAGCGTGGGGTTGTAGTTATTTTTTTTACATAAAATTCCTTTTAAGTAAACACATTTTTTTTTCTATTTTTTTTTTTTATCCGGTGAATTAATTAATCAAAATAATAATCGGCTAACTAGTCGATTATGAGAATATTCGTTAGTTTCAGCCCTACAATAAATCACTGGTGGTTTTAGATAATGTTTTTGGATGCTGTGTCCCCCCTCCCTTTGCTTTTCTCATATGACTTTTTTATGACAAGTAGCTGTAATATAATAGATCTGCTCGCTCAGAGACGTATATCTGAGGGGTTTCCCCATCGATAATGTGTTTTTTCACAGCAGGCCTAGCAAAGCACAGCTAATTCCTGAATGACTGACACTTTCCTTTTAACATAGATATTTTATTATATAGGAAAAATTCCCATTTCAGGATTTTCCATTAAAGATTGACGTCTGGTTATTTGCCGAATGTCTGTCTGATCTAAAATCCTCAAAATCAAAGACATGAATGTATCTATTTACAGACAAGCAGACCTTGGGGGTTATTCAGAGAGATCCGAAATGTAACCGGACACTGAAATTCAGCGAACGGGGACATTTCGGGGCCATTCGGCTATTCAGAGAGCCGGCAATTCGCCAAATCTTGGCGAATTGACTGCGCGTACGGTGCCTGTTTGAGGGCAGTGAAATCCCTGATAGAGAAGCAATGCTTCGTCTATTCAGAGACACCGAACAGCAGAGGAATGTCAGTGAATTGCTCTGCTATTCGGTGGTTTCATTCGACAGGTTTATTCAGGCGAATCCCATAGGCTTCAATGTTAAAAATATTAAATTTTTAATCCAATATCTAATAAACCGTTTATCATTTTATTCTGCAGTAAAAATTGAGGAATTTTCCTATTTCCATGACGGAAAGTTCTAATTTTAATAAGGACTCGGAGGCGAGTATTTTGCCATCTCTTTCTTTACTTTATTTATAGCAGCAAAGGTTTAACAGTATGAAGAACAAAAACTTCCCCAACAACAGGGGTAAACACGCCCACACCCTCTCCCAGTCTGTCCACTTAGTCCCGCCCAGAGACAGGCTCCTCCTCTTTCTTTGCAGGTCAGAAGTCAGAATCTCCAGGACGAGACGGAGCTACCCGACGGGGAGACGAAGAAGCCAAACACGGCCGGGCGTGGGGAAACCATGAAAAACGCCGTCAAGGCAGAACGATCAGCGTGAGGCTGGAAGAGAGAAGAAACACGGGGCAGAGGTTAAAACCGAGCCATCGACAACTTGCAACGCAAGGCGCAGTCAAGGAATACGAAACACCAGTCTCAGTAAATCTTTATTCAGGGAGATGCGCGCAGAAGCGGCGTAGATAACAACGCAAAGCGCAGGCACGCGCAGTAAATAAGACACGGACAACCAGAGGAAGCTTTAATAAAGGAATAGTCAACGGGGAGGGAAACAATATGGGGGGAAAATACTCGCCTCCGAGTCCTTATTAAAATTAGAACTTTCCGTCATGGAAATAGGAAAATTCCTCAATTTTATCCCAGGACTCGGAGGCTCCTATTTTGCCAATTCAAAGCTGAGCAACAACAGTCTCTGTCCAGTGTCGCACAGGGCGTAGGTAGAAAAGACGAGCAGTCGACTCCCTTGACCAGTCCGCGGAACGCATGATGTCCTCCAGGCGACAGCCAACTGCAACAGCCGAGGAAACCATGGCGGCCCGGACCGAGTGGGCCCCATAGGAGGCGGTATCGACTCCCGCCAGTTCCAGCAACCAGCGCACCCACCGAGCCAAGGTCGCTGAGGACACAGGGCGATGCGGTGCACGGAAAGACAGGAACAGGGGGGAAACGGCCCCAGTCCGGAAACCCACCAGTCGATCCTCATATAGTCGGAGACATCGAACCGGGCACAACAAGGACGGTCCGGGTAAGATGGAAAAAACACAGCCGATATAGACGTCTTGGTACGTCTAGAGACGTCAAAGGTGACACCGTCCGGGCCAAAGGAACGTGAAGGGTAATCCAGTGCCCGAACATCACCCACCCGTTTACAGGACAATAAGCAGAGAAGCATCACCAGTTTCGCCGACAACTGTCGCAGGGAAAGATCCCCATTGTCCGGCCAAGTCTCCAGGAAACGCAAGACCCGGGAAACATCCCATGTGGAGGAGTACCGAGGGAGGGGGGGCCGCTCAAAGCGAGCCCCCGCAGCAGACGGCAAACCAAAGGATGTTGACCCAGAGCCACACCGGCGAAACCAACATGACCCGCAGACATAGCCGAGCGGTACACATTCAGGGTGCGGAAAGCCAATCCAGAGTCGAACAGGGACGTCAGAAAGTCCAATGCCGAATTTAGAGAGGCTGAAACGGGATCCTGATGCCGTCCCAGACACCAGTCAGCCCATCTGCCCCAGGCAGAGCCGTACGCACTCCGGGTGCCGGGAGCCCATGCTTGCAATAGGAGTTCCCCAGTCCGGATCGAAATCTCTCGGCTTTGCCAGGCAAACCGGAAACCAGCCACGCTAGAAGATCCAGCTTGCCGTCCGCCACCAGAGGATGGGGCGCGTCCACCGCGTCCTGAAGGAGGTCTGGGCGGCGGGGTAGTATCCTGGGGGTATCGATCGCAAGTTCCAGGAGTGTCGGGAACCAAGGCTGAGTCGTCCAAAAAGGAGTAATCAGGACCAACGTCGCTCCTTGAGCCCGGAGTTGTCCTAGTGTCCGAGCAATCAGGGCGAAGGGAGGAAAGGCATAGTGACGTGCCTCGGACCAGTCTTGGAGGAAGGCATCGACTGCCAGAGCATCGGGATCCGGCCTCCAGCTGAAGAACTCCCGTAGTTGAGCGTTCAACCTCGAGGCAAACAGGTCCCAGCGGAGAGGTCCCCATAGCGAGTGAAGTTGATCGAACACTGAAGACGGTATCCGCCAGTCGCCTGGATCCGATAGGTGACGAGAATTCCAGTCGGCGATTTGATTGGAGAGGCCCGGGATGAACTGGGCTTGAACCCAGAGATCGTGGCGCAGGCAGTACCCCCAGAAGTCCGAAGCCATGAGAGACAGAGACTCCGATCTGGGGCCCCCATGGCGTTGATATAACGCACTGCCGGGAAGTTGTCCAAGCGAAGTAGGATCGAGCGATGTGGGGAATTCTTCGTGAAACACCGTATGGCGAAGAAGCCCGCCAGTAGTTCCAGGACGTTGATGTGTCGAGTCTGTTCCGAGGGAGACCAGCGTCCCCCTGTCTCCGCACTGTCGCTGGCATCGGAGTCTATAGTGAGAGTCGGGGCCGGAGGAAACAAGTGTTTGCCGTTCCAAGGCACCATCTGGGAGATCCACCACGTCAGGTCCGACCGGGCGTCGTCCGTCAGGGACACCAGATCCGAGTACTCCGAACCCGCCCGGAGGGAACGGGCCTTCAGGCGTTGGAGGGCCCGATAGTGTAGAGGCGCTGGAACAATCGCCAGACGTGCCGCCGCCAGAAGACCTATCACTCTGGCCAAGATCCTCAGAGTAGGCGCTGAGTGTCGGAGGAGAGAGGAAGATTCCTTGCGGATGTCCCGAATCTTGGAGGGAGGCAGGAACAACCGGAGGTCGTGGGAGTCCAGGAGAAACCCCAGGAAGTCGATGCGGTGCGTTGGGAGCAGTAGAGATTTCTCCGCATTGATCAAGAAACCCAGTTCTTGCAGGAGGGAGATCGTCCATTGAAGGTGCGTCAGAAGTGTGTCCCTGGACTCGGACATCAGGAGGATGTCGTCCAGGTATATAATCAGGCGGACCCCTCTGGTTCGCAGGGAAGCGACCACCGGCTTCAATAGTTTCGTGAAGCACCATGGCGCCGACGAGAGGCCGAACGGGAGGCACGTGAACCGCCACATACGATCTTGCCAGAGGAATCTGAGGAAATCCCTGTGGGTCGAGCAGATTGGCACCGTCAGGTATGCGTCTTTCAGGTCCAGTTTGACCAACCAATCGTCCCTCCGGAGGACATGTCGTAAGGTGTGAATACCTTCCATCTGGAAATGGCGGTAAACGACCGATAGGTTCAACTGTTTTAAGTTGATGACTGGGCGGAAACCCCCGCCCTTTTTGGCGACCAAAAACAGGTTGCTGAGGAAACCGTTCGTGGACGGTGGGGCGGGTTCGATCGCCCCTTTGGACAACAGGTCCCGAACCTCCGCCTGCACCAGCAAAACCTGGGCGTGCGCAAAGTGGAGCGGCGCGGGGGGTTGTGTCTGTGTAGGCGTGTCCACAAAGTCTATGGAAAACCCCCGTATCGTGGCCAGAACCCACGCATCGGTAGTGAGGCGCGACCACGCGTGCGCAAATCTGGCCAGACGACCCCCGACCCTCTCCCTTGATGAAGGGAGAATTTGAAAGGTGCTCACCTGAGGGTCTGCGATAGGAGGATCTGCCTCCTCTATAGGTGTTTCCTCGCCAGGGTCTGGCTCTGGGGGAAGAACCGGGAGCCGGAGCTGGGGTTGTCAGCCGCATATCGAGCGGAGTTGAAGGCGGGGCCGAAGGAGCGGGGGTAACCCGCACGGCCGGCAGAACGACCCCTGTCTCTGCCGGCCCTGTGAGAGACCCGTCCTGGGAAGACTCTCTTCATCGTGGCTTCGACCTTGTCCAGCATAGAGAAAGACCCCACGTAGGTGTTGAGTTTCTTGGCAAATGGGTCGCCAAAGAGTTGGCCTTCCGCTTTGGCGCCCAAGTCGGTGGCGGCCATGTGGGTCAGATTAGTATCCATTTTTAGCAGGATAGTCTTTCTACGCTCTGAAGCTAGCGCAGCGTTCGCATTTCCTAACAAGCAGAGGGAGCGCTGTAGCCATTCCTCAATTTCAGAGGGATCTAGTTGGAGGTCAGATAAGATAATTTGGCGTGATTCACAATGTCTAGGACTTTCACCAAAGGGCCAGCCGTATCAAGTAATTTGTCCTGACAAGTCTTAATGGCAAAGTCTATGCCTTTCTTAGCCGACCAACCTTTGTTGGCGACAAACTGCTGGAAGGCTTCATCCACCTCGGGGTGATACATGTCTTGCCAGCAGTGGTGGGCCGAGGGCATTCTGCCCGCAGGTTTAAACGGGTTGCTTTGTCAAGAGGGCAGCGCATAACGCTGTCAACCCAGCGTTCAATATGGGGTTGGGGGGTCCAAGCGGTAGAGCTCGGGTGGGAAATCTCACGGGGATTAAACATGGGATTTCCCGCTGGATCGTAAATAGTATCCCCAACCTGCATAGGGGGTGGCTCCACCATTAGGTCCTCATCATGGACCGGGGCGTATAGTGTTATGGAGTCATCTCCGTCATCGCCCTCAGGATCGCCTTCCCCTGAACTTGTCCCTCTTGGGACGAGACTCCAGGCTGACGCCTTGGGTCTTTTACTCTCGGCCGCATTGTGTGCCCCGCGGTCAGGGGCTCTCTTGCGAGAATCAGACTCGCTAATCAGTAAAGGCAATTTTACGGGGTTGCCAGCCCCTCCATAAGCACCAGGTGGATAAGGGATATGGGGATCATTATGCCCTAAGGCTGGTGGGTCTAAGACCCTTTGAGGGGAGGCGTCCTTAGATCGATCTCTGGGATGGGCAGGTTCTGAGACCTGGGGCACCTTCTCTGGCAGAAACGCGGAGCATGAGGCTACTTGGGGGGGGCGCTTGGAGCGCGTTAACAGCTTCCTCCATGGAGCGTCTAAATGTATAGTGCATGTCTGCTACAGCTGCAGACATGGACTCAGTAATGGAGGAGCGGAGGGAGGCCTCGAGGGCTGCAAATTTGGATGAAGAGCTCGATTTTTTTATGTTTCTTGGGCAAGGGAGGGTCAATCTCCTCAGGAGCCGCCGACACATTGGCCGAGCTGCACTCCGACCCGGAGCCCCGGGAGGGAGAGCGAGACATGCTGCGGTTTTGGGAGCTCGACATTCGTACCTCGTTTGTGGTGATTGCGTCTTAGGAAATGGCCGTCAGCGCGAGGGAAGTGGGCGTGGTTAAGCGCCGTCGCGTACCACGAGCGGGAAGCCGCGAAACCTGAGAGGAATGCACGCAGCCGAAATTGTTTGTAGACTGTCCCCGAACGAACGCGGATGTCGTCCGAGCGGGGTCCAAAAAAGCGCGCAAATACCGGGTCAGACGCGGGGACCTAGTTGGTCTCCCGGTAGGGCCCGGTGGGAAGCGCCGACCCCGCGGCTAACACCGGAGGGTAGCGGCGTCCCCAGGCACAATGAGTTTGTTATTTAAATTCAAAGACACTAGATATATTTTACATAAAACATAAAATTTACAGGAGAAATTAGGAAAGCTACTTATCTGTTCGAAGAGCAGCAAAGAAAGAGGAGGAGCCTGTCTCTGGGCGGGACTAAGTGGACAGACTGGGAGAGGGTGTGTGGGCGTGTTTACCCCTGTTGTTGGGAAGTTTTTGTTCTTCATACTGTTAAACCTTTGCTGCTATAAATAAAGTAAAGAAAGAGATGGCAAAATAGGAGCCTCCGAGTCCTGGGATAAAAGTCTATTTATCTTTATCTATTTTTTTTAGGATCTTTTAGGCATTTTTTGAGATTTTTTGTCAAAAACAATTCCGTGTTTTTTTTTTAATCGTCTTTTCTTTTTTCTGTAACAGCCCTTTTTATTGTCATTCATTGGATCTTTATATGTAAATTCCAGACATTTTCTTTCAGTAGTTTTTTTGTAAACAGCGTTTCAATCTTTCAAGCAAACTTGTTGGATTTTTCTGGCAGTTACCCTGTGCTGTGATCGGCGGCTGCTCGGATTTTTCCACCGTGTTCGGCAGGGTTTTTGCGTCAGTTTCTGCAGGTTTTCCGCGAGAATTCGGTGAGTGTTCGGCAAGGCCCTACGGGGGCCCTGCGGTTCTTGCTGAATACACCGCAGGGTTTGGCGAACTAGGAATCGCCAACTCGCCCCGAAGTGCAGGGAACGAAAAGTCACTGAACGTGCGGTGACTTCTCGGATCTCTCTAACCCTGTGTATGTGTTTATTTCATCAATAGATGAAGCATAAATACTGATTTAACCCAAATCCTCTTGGTCAGTATATTCTTTCTTGATGTGGTAATAAATATTAATTACCTTGTCTGAAATCCTAAAACAAGTGTCCGATGCAAGAAACTGTCTGATCTTTTCCTCTTCTGCAAAAATAAAAAGAATAAAACAATACAGACGTGAATAGCGAATAGTTAAAGAGAGTTTTCTCTTGAATTTCCCTGCATTTTATTTTTCTCGCTGAGCTGTCAGTCAGTTTCAAGGTGATGTATAGACTTTGGGCCAAATCACAATGGACTCCATCGAGTGGATGCTCGCGGCTGCGCTCAGCGCTGCTGCGAGCATCCCTGATTTTAATGCCCGCTAACAATGCAGGTAGCATTTTTTGCGCCTGCATTGTGATCTAGCGTTAAAACGCGGGTGCAAGGGGGAAAACAGTTTTTCCTCCCTTGCGCCCGCGTTTTAACGCTAGGTTCGTAATTTGGCCCTTTATGTTCCATATTGAATACAAGCTACAAAACCACTCGTTTCCTAAACTGCTGATGCAGCGCTCATTGTATAAATAAAAGGTGACATGACGGTGGATTTACACAGATTCCGTCCTTTTTATGCATCTGATTATTAATTGCTCCATGGCATCTTTCAGATAACAGAAGAAGCCACATATTATAGTGTTACACAGACTATAGCGTGTATATCATCATACAATTCGGCGTCTCTTACCTAGGAGCTTGAAGAATGCCAGTCTTTGATCTCGCCGCACTGGATCCTTTATACGGATTGTCCTTGGGATATGAAGAATTAAGCCGTTTTCAATCCAAAATCAAAAAAATAAACACTTCCCAGAAACATTTCACTTCAACAATCGTCCCTAGTGACTGAGCCTCGGCGCGTTTATATTAAAATGGCAAAACATGATGCTCAATACTGAATCGACAGGGAATAACAGATGCCGGATTTTACCCCCAACTCTCTGTATTAATAAAATATATATAACACCATATTACAACATGTGAGGCTCATTATTAAAACACATCTCTTTTTCCATTGTGTTTAGAACATTTTTATTAAAATTCATTGCAATTTCCTGGCAGTTCGTTTATTCACTAAACTGTCAATTCACCAAATACAGACGAACTGATTCTGAAATACAGTGCAGTTCTCTGCAGTTCGGGGATCTTCGGCGGGAGTGAAATTGTCCCACAGAGAAGTAATGGTTAATCTATTCGGAGAACGCCGAACTGCAGCGAAGTGTCGACGAAATGCTCTTATTTTCCATGTTTCAGTTCGACAGGTTTAAACAGGCGAATCCCATCGGATTCAATGTAACAAAAAAATATCTTTTTCCTTTTTCTTTCAAAAAGACTGTTTTTTTTCCATTGTCAGCAAAAGTCTTAGTTTTCGAACATCTTCTTGTATTTTTTTCCCAATTTTTGTTTCCCAATTTTTTTTTAAAAGTCGTTTTTGTTTTCATTCTGCAACAGACATTTTTATTCTTTTAAGGACTTTTTAATTATTTAGACACATTTTAATACATTCTTATTGGTTTAAACACCTATTAGGAGGATATGAGAGTTCTTTTTTTTTTGTTGCAGGTTCGGTGGATTTCGTGAAGGCCACTTTGGCACTTTTCGATTTTATTTAAAAAAAAAAATGTAATGCTCTTTTTTTGATCTTCGGCCCATTCTCCAACTTTTTCGTGGTTCTTTGGCGACTCCATTTTCAGCACACTGCGGTGACTATTCGGTGAATAGCAAATTCACTTAAGTGTCGGGGAAATGAAATCGGAGTTAAAAGCACTGATATTCCAGTACTTAGTGAATGGACCCTTATATCCGGTTACCAAATGCGTCTCAGCTCCTCCGTGCGGCATGGAGCGATTATATAACCATACATAAGAATCAGAGTAACGCGCGTCCTCTCACATACATCATACAATAACGTGGAGCTAGAATCTACCTTTTCCCTCGTCGCGGTGTTTTCCCCTGCAATAGAAAGATATATTAACAAACATGTATTTCCACTCAAGGCCTGCGTAGCTATTAAATGCAGGGTTAGACAGCGTGCATGCATGTAGATTAATGCTGTTGTACACCCACATATAAAACACATAATTCACATTTAGGCCTAATTCTTAATGCTTTATATTTATAAGAGAGAGATACATATTTTTGAAGAATTTTACTCCTCTTGCAATGTTTCAGATAAGTGTAAAATTGAACAACTGTATCATTGAAACGAGAATAACTTTATTGCTCCATAGAGTAAGGTGACAGAAGAGACGCACAGGCCCTCCAAGCCAGCGCTAGTGAAATGCTAATCATACCACTTCAATAGAAATACATTGTATCACTGGCTCTAATACACTTTAACCAGAGATACAGTGATGTCGCCTCAGTACAGTGTTTCCCAAACCTGTCCATAGGAACCATTGACAGGCCAGGATTGCAGATATCTGAAGCACATCACAGGTGATATGATTTGCTGCTCAGTGATTGCAGGATTCAGTCTACATTTCCCTAAAGTGATCCTTAACCCCCCCCCACACACACACACAGTATCGTTAAATCGCTTGCTCCTCACTGTGTAGCTTTGGCCATAGACTAGATTAATGGTTCAGTCACCGAATCACATCATTGTGTTGTATGGGATGTAGTCAAAGGACTAGGATTAGTCTAGGATTAGAAATCTTTTAAACCCCCTGTCCTATCTCATTCAGCTGCCAGCTCATATTTTAAGTAGCCAGGAGATCAATAGCTGTAAGTAAACATTCCATCCTCCACCTCATTAACTGTAGATTAAATAAACAAGCACCACAAAGCAAAGCGTTTGGTAAATGTTGCATCATGGGAAATATCCAGAAACTGCAATCTGGAGATAAAATAAGTAATTTTCTTTTCTTTTTACATGCAATTACTTTAGACAAAGAAAAAAAAACAGTGTGTGTTTTATAAAGTAGTTTTATTTGTAATTTCATTCCAGCTTGTGTAAGCGGTCGTGTCCCTTTCAAATCTGACAGAAATGAGCTTTATCAGAGCAAATCCACAGAATGAAACGCTTTACTGGAGCAAACGGTAACGTAACGGGCGTTATATGGCCTATATGTGATTGTTTATGAAGTTCACATCTCTGGCAATATTCAAACAGTGATCACTTCCTTAGGAAACATTCATTTTATCGACATATTTTGGAAGCATGGAAGATTATTGTTATTTTCTCACTGGTTTTGGCAATACTCACCATTCTGTCTTCTTCTCCTCACAGGTTTAACCTAGAAAATAACAACGATTAAATCCCTGAAGAAGAGATTCACCGACAAGTAAGAGATTCTATTAAAAGTCTATTAATAACCTAATGAGACTCACTCTGCGTAATCACAAACTAATAAGGTGACATTAATACATATATATATATGAGCCTTTACAGGGCGAGGGGCCCTAAACATAGACACTTTTACATTGCATCTAGAAAGTATTCACACCCATTGATTTCTATTCATTTTTATGTTATGATACAATTGTTACTGCTTTTTCTGCCACAATTCCATTCGTTATTGATTTGGCAGATTTATGATGGGCGTACCAGCATTTTAATTCCTGCTAATTTTTCAGCTCAGTTATCGTCACTCACATAAATAAATTAAATATATATATAGAGAGAAGAGGATAGTGGCAGCACTCAGAGTAAAAAACAAAAAGTTTTATTCAATCATAATTAAAATAGGTCCGACGTTTCGGCCCACACAGGAGCCATTTTCAAAAAACTTTTTGTTTTTTACTCTATTTGATTGAGTGCTGCCACTATCCTCTTCTCTATATATCATTCCTGGCGAAGCACCAATACAAGGACAGCATTTGATATTGGAAGGTGTTGCAGGACTACTGGCGAAATATATACATATATATATATATATATATACATATATATATACATATATATATATATATATATACAGTATACTCATATACTCAGTCATAGGAAATTTCAGGTTCAGTGATATTTGAATTTATCGCTAAGCCAAATTTCCAACAAATATCGAGTGCTGAAAGGGATTGATAAAAGGATTTTCAGGCAGGGAAACAGAGGAAAGCAGGAGCCATTGCGGCTCATGAGTGGCAGTTGGTGGCACAAGGTGACAGTTGGCTGCGACTGGAAGACTAGATTGGGAAATGAAACACATAATGTAAAAAGCCAGGGGGCGCTATGTCAGAAATGTCTGACAATGGGATAACTACAATAAAATCAGGGGGTGCTAACACTGGGGGGTGTACCTTGAGATATTAGAGTGACACCAAGTAGCGGCTGGACTGAAAGCAGCAGCGCTCTTACCTGTACGCAAAGTCTCTGCTCTGATGTAACTGATGCAGGAAAGCTACCAAAAATCTGGGTTTGTAACAAGTCGCAAATGCTCACGTGATCCTCCGCTTCCAAGTCGCTGCAGCCGTGAGAGGTTTGCGCCAAAAAAAACTTTAAACCTGTTACTATAGAAACAGTCCATCAAACCACTACTCCCAGCCAATCACCGCACTCGGCAGTCATCACATGGGATTTTGTATTCAGACACAAATTTTGTGTGTTTTTATATTAACAGCTTATTTTTTTCTGTGAATTTATTAAATGAATTCTTATGTGTTTGTTGTCGTTTTATAAGTGTTAATAAATAATTATTTTCTAATTGATTTGAATAAAATGCTTTCATTAAATCACGTCTTTAAAGCTGACCGTTATGTGACGTGCGCTTATTTTAACGTTTGTCCATCTTGATACGGTAGATTGGGTTTCTATTGATGAAGTACACACATATAAACACTCGCATGTGATGTTCCTTTGGCCCAGTTTGGTTGAGGTGATTCCATTGTCCCCCTTTGGCCGTGTTAGACGAATTCACGTACCTTTTAATTGATTAGTGATCGATGCACAAGTGTTTTAAGTAAAATAAAATGACATTGATTTAACACAACTCCTAAAGACAGCAGGTGCCTCTCCAGACATAAATATATTCATATATACACGGAGTTTCGGCATGATTTTCATGTGCTGTGATGAGTATATATACGGGGACAAATATGAAAACATAGCAGAACACTAATAAATAATGTTACAGGTTGAGTATCCCTTATCCAAAATGCTCCCATGATCCAAAAACTTTCTGAGTGCTGACATGACGCCACAAGGGTGAAATTCCTCACCTGACGTCATGAGACGGGGACAATATTATTAAAATGTTTGTTTATAAATGACCTTCAGGCTGTGTGTATAAGGTGGGTATGAAATATCAATGAAGTTTTAGTTTAGACTTTGGTTCCATCCCCAAGATATCTTATTACTGGCAAATATTCTGGGAAACAAAGAAAGAAAAATCAGACATATGAACTCCCTCTGGTCCCAAACATTTTGGAGAAGGGATGCTCCGCTAGTAATATTTGTATGTGTCAGTGTTGACAGACATGTTTGTTCTAGGTGTGGGTATTGGATTCCCCAGCCACTATATCCCAACTCAGATTCAATAAACCTCACCTATGTCACTATTTGAAAAGGTACACTGTTATTTCTATGTCTTCTATTTTAATGCATTATATTCTTTGTTCCATTTGTTCAGCTATTTCTTATTGCAGTGAGTGCTTTGAAGTCTCAGCCCAGATTTCGGGTGAGACTTTGTTGCCAAGTACACATTTTTCAAGTTTCTAGTTTCACAAGAGTGGTCTGTGACTAATTGTATTTTATATTTTATATTATCCTAGTGCCTCGAACTGTCACTTTATATCAATTATTATTTCCCCTTTATGAAGCAGATTCACTCAGGAAATAACATTATTTTTCTGATTAATAGTTATTTAACCATTTATATAATTGATTTTTTTCCCCCTAACAACCTTCTAGTAATATAATAGAAAACCCTTAGAGATAGTGTTAGTGGTGTGTAACTCTTTCTGCAAGTTACCCAGAATCCTTTACTCTAATGTCAGGGATTAAAGTGGAAATAAAACGTGTTAGTAATGTAAAGGATTCTAGATTTTAAATTGACGTCTTGCGTTCAACAACGGATATTAACTAAATGCAGAATTGTGCAGCATTCACAGTGGGATTTAATGTCGGGACGTCCAGATCTGATTCCACATGAATCTTGCATTTTTCTGAGATTGCATTGAGTACCAGTGTCTTTCCTGCCTGCTCGCCGGCATGGAGGAGGCAGGGAATATGCCGCGAGTCAATATAGAGGCTCTTGGATTCCATTTCAATGCGGACAGGGGACAGGCTATATTTAATCGGCTCTCTGGCTCTATTTACTCAGGACAAAACAGTCAGGGTATTGCATTTCCAGATAGAACTCCATGGAGGGTTCCACTACCAGGCCGCGAGACCTGCGCAATGTCACTCTTGTGGGATCCTACAGGGCCGTGGAGTGATTATTGGAGGGAGACTGGGGACTATTTTGTCAGAAGCAGCAGATCGGGCCACTGTTCTCTCCGCGGAATAAGAGATGAGTGTCTGATTTATTTGGGGGGGGGGTGTAGCTAGTGTTAACTGATTCTGCCAAATCAGTTAGCACCGGATTTTAGGAGGTGCTAAATTTTAGGTTTGTGCATCGGCGCGGTAATTAGCATTAGGACTTTGTAATACCTTACTAATCCGAACGTTAATTACTGATTGCACTCACTATGTTAAGCATAGGGCGCGCAAAGCAAAGTACAGTAAGCTCGCGCAAGCGCAATTACCGATGCACAAACTGATTCCTCGCGGTTTTAGCGTTAGGAAGATAATATGGGGGGGGGCATGTGTTAAAGTACCTTATCCTGATAACACTTAAATCACCCAAATGCTACAGTTAGTGTTCAAAAGGGAATAGAGTCTGAGATATTTTAAATGATACCTGTATCAAAAGCATCTGAAAACATTGATATACAGCCAAACATATTGTATTTATTTATTTAAATGATCATGTCCTATAGGATGTTATCCCTCTCTTCTGGATGATCTCCTAGAACTAAACTGCAATTAAATTCTTCCTGAAAGGCTTCCAGAAATGGCGGGATCGTCTCTTCGTCTGTGACCTCTCTGCCCATCTCCAGGGTAAGGGTAGTATCTCCTCTTCCTATAATCTCAAGTGGACGATGTGTTCGACCCAGGTGAAGTCCATGTTGTGGTTCAGCGCCAGGCCATGAGTGATTATGTGCTGGGGCAATGAACGCCATTGCCGCAGATATTCCTATCCCGGAACAACAGCAATGTCCCTAGGGCACTGCCAGTCACCAGCCCAGGCCTATCACACCATCCTCCATCCTGCACACATAGGCCCACAGGGAGCGGCGGAGGTGGCCAAGGTGCATCACCAGATAATAGACTGGGACAATGAAAGGTGATGAGCAAGTCATGCCTGAGCCCTGACAGTTTCACCTCCTTCCGCTCTAGGTATAAACCCTTCTGGATTCTGATGTGTACAAAGACAGGTGCTCGCTTCGAAGCAGAATGTCTCAGGGCTCAGAGTTGTCCTTGGCTGCCCTAACCCAGCGCTGCTGCACCTGTGCAACCTTACTGTAATATTTAAAAGTCTCAGTGAGGGACACGACATTTGGATGATGGGTTTGGTTCTAATTTATTAATATAACACCATCTATTTCTGTACAATGTGCATCATACCTTGAATAAGGAGAATTTCCAATAAAAAATATATATATTTTTTATGTGTTTTCTAGATTTTACAGATAATAAATATGTGTTTACAAATATATATATATAGGCACAAAAATTGAACTAGTGGGTGAAATACCCATATGTTAGATTCAGTAGTCTGACTCGCCAGATTGATCATGCTTCACCAACAGCTTCCTCTGCCACCTCTGCTCATGTACTGTCTACAGGGGTAAGATCAATGACTTGGCATGTTTTAACAGGGACAACGGGAATTGATGTGGGTTATGGAGATAAAGGGAGGGAATACAGGGACTAAAGAGTAAGTGCTTTGAAGAGAGACGCATGGGAAACCTTAGAGAATGAGAAGAGGTGGGGACGAAGACCTTGGTGTGTAGAGCAGTTAGGATACAGTCAGTATTCTGGAAAAGAAAGCATCATCATCCTATTGACCATAGACCAAAAGACATCTAAAGAGCCTGTTTTCTGGTCAAAAAACTGATAGAGCAGGAATTACCCCCTCCATAAACAAATAAAAATCACAGTTGACACATTTAAGCATTATTTGACTTTTGACAACATGGGTAGGATTTTGTGTATTAATTGTGTGGGGTGATTTGTGTTTTTTGTTTTACACTGTCCATAGAGGAGATCTGTAAGCAATCGATGGAATTCTTCCAGTCTTTTGTTTTCCTTGGTAAATATTAGTCAGCTTGCCCATACTACAAATAAAATGGCAAAAATGATGATAACAATGATGTAATATACAATAAGGGCTAGCCGGTCCACGACCCGAGCTGCAAAATGCCAATCCGATTCCTCATTGTTACGTAGTGTTTGGAGAACAATCTGTTGGTGAATCTTGAGAACTTCAACCAGCAACCTTTTCAGCAGCTTTATATCCAGACCAGCTCTGTCTTGTTTGAGGGTTCCCCTACTTTTATCTCGTAATTCAGTTTCTGCCTCTGATTTTATGCCAAGCACAGAATCTGGGAAGGAGGAAGAGAAATGATATGACTCGATTAACAAGTCCTTGTTGCATGATCTTTCTTAAGAAAAAAAAGAATACTCACTTTTGTCATCTATCACCACAGCGATCAGATTTTTTTCTGTTGGTTTTAAGCGGAAGCAAAGGATCCGTGCCAGATATTTCATGATCCAGATCTTTACCCACTGAGGAACCTCTTGTTGGGTTTCAGCAAATGTATGCATGTATGAGGTGGCTATAGAGGTAAAAATGCTGAATACCATAATGGCCATGCAAACACAGCAGAATATACCTGTAAAAGAGTAAAAATATCTGCTCAAAAGGTTCCTGCAAAAACTATAGTTATTTAGTTAATTATTTTAATACTACTTATTTTAACCTTTTTGCTGCTGAGTCATTTCACCCGTGTGCTGAGCTCATTTTCACCATTTTGTGGTCATCACATTTAAAGATGAGCTTTATTGTAGGTCCCGGACAAATTATATATCATATTATTAATATATGTATCATATATATTATTAATATATTTATCATATTTCATTATCATTTTATTTCATTATCATTTTATTTTCCTGCGTATAAGACTACTTTTTATACTTAAAAACATGCACCAAAAATCGGGTCGTCTTATTCGTGGAGTATACAATACGAACCTTTAGTTCATTTGGGACAAGCTGGTTTGGGATGTCCCTGGGCTGCTGGCCCGCTAGAAGTTTGGCAGTACTGTATGTGCGATGGCTTCAGCTGCATACAGTGTGCCGCTCTGGGCCGGTCACGGCGAGCGATGTAATTCTATTGGTAAATACAAAGCCTGCTCGGATTGGCAGAGGTTGTGACATCATTACCCCGCCAATCCGAGCAGGCTTTCTATTTGTTGGTGGAGTGCTTGGCTCAGCGTGGTGTACTGTATGTCGCAGAGACTACCGTGCATGCAGTGTTGCCGTAAATCAGTGGGGTGACATATTGGGGACATTTTGAGGCAGCTGGACCCAAACAAAATAAAGCTTCACATTGAAGAGGATTTTAACTACAGGTAAATCCCTCTAGATTATAAACTCCTATGAGCAGGGCCCTCTACACCTTTTGTTTCCAACAGGTCCGTTTATCTCGTTCCCTTTGGTTATTGTAAAACACTGTGGAACTGTTGGTGCTATATAAATGACTAGCTTTTGCTCGCGTGGATTTTGTTACAATTGTTGGGTTTTTGGAAATTGGTAAAATACGTGTTTTTTTATTTTTTCATGAAGAATCAAAATACCTATTTTCATGTCTGTAACCCCTTCTGTTTTTGCGATATAAGTATCCTGTTTTTTGAGAAAGGATTTTACCAGGAAGTAAACATTGAGATTTCTCTCGTTTTCAAGTATGTCCTGGGTGGCAAGTATGTACCGTTAGGTGCTCTTGCCCAAGGACACTTACTGGAGAGGTGCTCTTGCCGGGATCGAACCCATGTCTCCACAGGCTCTCTCCACGCAGAGCAGTGATGTTACCTCTACTCCACTCAGCCAGTACCTTTAAAAGTATTCGCTCCCCCTTTTCACCCCCACTTGGATCTTTGGAAAATGGTAGAACACGTGCTTGTTTATTTTCAAGAAGATTGTAAATCATCATTTTCACGCCTGTAACAGCTTTTGTTTTGGAAATATAGGTAAACTGATAAAAGTAATCACACCCCTTTTCCCCAGCCCCCCTTAGCTGGATTTTCAGAAAATGGTAAAACACGTTTGGTTTTTTGCACGAAGATTGTAAATACCAAATTTCAATCACACCTGTAACATCTTTGGTTTCTGAAATATAGGTATTCTGATAAAAGTATTCAAACCCCCATAAAATCCCCCCCCACTGGATTTTTCTAAAATGGTAAAATACCTGTTTTTTATTTTTCAAGACGAATCTAAATATTATTATTATTTATGTGCCAACACATTCCGCAGCGCTATACAACGTGTAATGGTTAAAGACAAGACAATTCTACAATACATACAAGAGACAGGTCAGTATTCCTGCCAGCAGATACCTGTGGATATGGGGACCCTATTCCTGTGGGAACTTACAATCTTACAATACCAATTTTCACGTCCGTAACATCTTCTGTTTTTGAGATATTGGTATCCTGTTTGAAAGTATTCACCCCCCTTTTTTAACCCCCCCCCCACTTGGGATGTTTGGAAAAGGGTAAAACACGATGTTTTTTTATTTTTCAAGAAGATTGTAAATACCAAATTTCACGCCTGTAACATCTTTGGTTTTTGAAATATAGGTATTCTGATATAAGTATTCACACCCCTTTGCCCGACCACCCCCTTAATTGGATTTTTGGAAAATGGTAAAACACATGTCTGTTTTTTTTGCCTGAAGATTGTAAATACCAAATTTCACACCTGTAACATCTTTGGTTTTTGAAATATAGGTATATAAGTATACCTTTTTGCCCCTCCCACTGTATTTTTGGAAAATAGTAAAATACATGTTTTTTTATTTTTCAAGGCAAATCTAAATGCCAATTTTCATGTCTGTAACATCTTCTATTTTCGAGATATTGGTATCCTGTTTAAAAGTATTCACCCCCACTTGGGATTTTTGGAAAATGGTAAAACACATGTTTTTTATTTTTTAAGAAGATTGTAAATACCAAACTTCACACCTGTAACATCTTTGGTTTTTGAAATCTAGATATACTGATAAATGTAATCACACCCCTTTTTCTCCCCCACCCCTAAACTGAATTTTTGGTAAATAATGAAACACAGGGTTTTTTTCGCAAATATCGTAAATACCAAATTTCACACTTGTAACATCTTTGGTTTTTGAAATATAGGTATACTGATAAAAATATTCAACGCCCCCTTTTTACCCCCTCACTGGATTTTCAGAAAATGGTAAGTACGTGTTTTTTTATTTTTCAAGACAAATCTAGATACCAATTATAAGGGCCTGTAACATCTTCTTTTTTTGAGATATAGGTATCCTGTTTAAAATATTCAACCCCTTTTTTACCGTCCCACTTGGATTTTTGAAAAACTGTAAAATATGTGTTTTTTTTATTCTTCAAGACGAATCTAAATACCGATTTTCACATCTGTTTTTGAGCTATAGGTATCCTGTTTAAAATATTCAACCACCTTTTTTACCCCCTTAGGGGTGGAGTTTCCAAAAATCCTTCCTTAGTGGATGCCTACTTCATAAAAACAGTGTACCTTCAAAATTTCACGTTCCTAGGTTAAACTGTTTCAGCTGGACGTTGATGAGTCAGTCAGTCAGTCGGGACTTTCGCGTTTATAGTTAGAGATGACGATAAAAATAAACTTTTTATGGTCTGTTGTTTTTAAATGGTGTTGCCTCGGAAGGGGGGGGTAGTCTCATACCGTGAGTATTGCCCAAAACCTATGTTTGAACTGGATAATTGGGGGTTGTCTTATACATCCGGTCACCTTATACACCGTAAAATACGGTATGTCATTACTATGTGTATATGTAATGTCATGTCAGAATGTTATATCAAACATTCAATTTCCATTCAGATTTCAATAATTTACAGCATGTAAAATAATTTTATCTTGCTTCATTTGTTTGCAGTTCATTGGAATCTGCCAAGGCCACTTTGGCTCTTTTTGGAGCTCTTCTGTGACATTCTCCAAGCTTTTCATGGGAATTTGGTGACTCCATCTTTGGCGCACTATGAACAATGACCATTTGGTAAATGGTGAATTCGCTGAATTGTCGGTGAATTGGAATCGCCGAAGTGCGCCGATCTACATTGAAAAGCATCTTAAATTTCACTGAAATTTCGGTTCTTTGGAAATAAACCCTTCTGTGGTTTTTTTCTCAGCAGCCAGCTCTCGGCTTCACTTGCTTGTCTCAGTTTCCTAGGTCCTAATGAGAAATGTCAGCAGAGCAGGGGTGGACTGACAACTAATGGGGCCCCCGGGCAATAGGAGGTCATGGGCAGTGGTGTATTTAGGTTTTGTGCTGCCTTAGGCCTGACTAAACTCGTGCACCCCCTAATTTAAATTTGAGGCACCCCTTCCTATCAAGGGCACACCTCTTCCTGGTTAATCCCCACCCTTCCTCTTTAAGCTCCGCCTTTTCCTAGCTTTATATTAAAAGTGGATACCAAGTGCCTACTTGTATATTTTGTATACCATTTCAAATGTATCTATTGAGATAAATAAAATGATGAAATGTTTAAATGCAAGCATTTTTACAAAGAACAGCCACGCATGTCAAGTATACTGGATCACAGCCGCTCTAATTGGTTGAACAATAAAACCCACAGAAACGTGCACTGCATATGAGTGTATCAAAGAGCAGCACAGAATTAAACCCACAGAAATGGGCACTGTGTATGAGCATATCAGAACTGCACAGCAATAAAACTCACAGTAATATGCAGTGTGTATCACAGAATCCCCAGCAATAAAACTCCCAGCAATGCGCAGTGTGTATCAGAATCCACAGCAATAAAACTCCCAGCAATGCAATGTGTGGTGTGTGTCAGCGTATCACAATCCACAGCAATAAAACTCCCAGCAATGCAATGTGCGGTGTGTATGAGTGCATCAGAATCCAGTGGCGACTCTAGGAACAATATTTAGGGGGGCACAGAAGATACCGCAGTCAAAACTGGGGGGGCACTAATAATTTTCACCACTAAATCACATCACTGAATAAAACTAAGAGCCCTATCACTTGGTGTGAACTAAAACACCATCACTAAAGGATAAATTTAGCGCAGATCACCTTGTCTGAGGTAGTCCATAAACAAGGTCGTTTGGCGCACGCTAGGAAAACTCTAAGACCCGAGCTGAGACCCAGCGCTAATGCAGTTGTGTACAGGATAGAAACACTAATAATTACTGAGCTAATGTGTTTGGTCTAATTTGCATCTTTTGCTGCACATCAACCATTAAGTGAATATTTTGTACCGCGCTACTTCTTATGAGTGTGATATACTGAGTTGCATTGATTCCATCCATCAGCATTGCTATAGCCACACAGTGCCCATCCGATACACGTCATTCATTCAATTTAATGTTTTTTATTGGTGTCTTCTTGCAAAGTTTGTATTAATAAAGTTGTTTAGTGTGTACAGGATAGAATTGGTTTTTTTTCCAGTGCAGAGTGCCGGGCCATACCTATCCCCCACCCTCACAAGCTTGAATATGAACACATACAGTGAATAACCTCACACCCTGCATTATTAAAAGCCTCCAAGGTGGCCGTATCCTCCATGTTTTGATGCACACATATATTAAGGCTGATGGACATTGCATGATAAATGCCACCCAGCAGCATGTAGAATCCTTACACTGCATTTAATAGATCCAAAAGGGAGGCCAGGTGAGCGACAAAAAATTCCCTGCTGCAGCATATAAATAATACATGTTTCAGGGCAAGACTTATCCATGTGTCACTTTAAACATGGTCCACACGGTCACCCTAATAATCAACCACTTCCATACTATGAATAACCCCCAGCATAAAATGTTTAAAATTAGGCAATATATTAGGATATATGTGGATAAAGGACACATTTATAATAGAGCCTACTGCAACAGCAACGACAATGCGGACCAGATCCATTACTATGGTGAATGGGGCCAAGAGAACACCTGTGCTGCATTCCTTTCAATTGCCTGTTAATTTTGGGCGAGGACCTGTTTTTTCTGTTTTTTTGGAGATAGCGCCAGGGTTGAGCAGTAGGTAAAATGTTGCAATTAGCGCCCCTAAAAAATTAGCGCTGGCAACAAGTGATCTGTTAGCTGCAAAAGCGCTAGAGATTTCTAGCGCTCCACGTGTTAAGTAAAGGACACGGAAAGTACATTAAGCTCGCGGTACAAATCGCTAATAGCAACACACTAAGTGATTTTTCCCATTTGTAGCGGGAGGCAAACGATCTGTTGGTCAGGCGCTAGACTCAATTAATCTGGCGCTAATGCAAAACCATGCGCACGCAAGGGTTAACCCACACCAGGTAATAGTGCCCTAAATAAGTATATGTAAATAAGATTCCAAAACCCCAGAGTAATGTGACGCAATGATGCCTTTTTATTGTACTAACCTGATACTTTATTTGCCGCAATTCGGCAGTTTTCGCTGAATGTCTGATAGCTGCTTCAGCGACTCCACTTTTAGCAAATTACAGTGACCATTCGATAAATAGGAATTCACTATATTTTCGGCGAAATGAATTCCCCGAAATGTGCCGAAAAGCAAAGGATCTAAAGATGATTAGACACTTTAGATTCTAACTTCCATAATAACCCCTAAAATGCCATAAACTCAGGGAAATACAATAAAAATAATAAACAATGTGGCATTTAGCTACCCCTTAACCTCTAATATGCCATTAATCATGGGAAAACATGAAATGAATACACTGTGCGGCATGTAGCTACCTATTAACCCCTACAATGCAATTAATCAAGGAAAAAATAAAATGTATACTGTGAGGGATGAAGCCTACCCTTTAAACCCTTAATATACAACTAAACCAAGGCAAAAACTAACGTAATACACAATGTAATGTATAGTCTGAACATTAACCACTTCACTGCTGAGCCATTTCAACCCTGTGAAAATGCTTAAGATTAAGTGCCCGTTATTTAATGTTTTATGACTTTTAGTTCAAACTGAATATGGTCATGTTGGGTATCATTGGAAAGGCCAGAATCTGCCCTTTCCAAAGACACATAGATTGTCCATATACGATGCACAGGGACGGAGATACAGCGGTCCGAAAAGGTGTGGGAAGCTGGATGCTGATTTTTGGTGGGGGGGCACATGGGGGGCAAGGAATAACCTAGGGGGGGCAATTGCCCCCTTTGCCCCCCTGTAGAGTCGCCTATGTCAGAATCCACTGCAATAAGACTCCCAGCAAACCGAGTGAATATGAGCACACCGCAATTATTTATTCTATATTTACCGGCCTCCGTCCGCGGTAGGGCTGTGTGCAGAGTCAGCAGGGACTGTGTATGGATTCAGCAGGAGGTCCCTCCAGGCCACGTTAGGATCGCGGCTGTGCCTGTGTGTGGAGCCATCTTGTCAGCAGTGGGGTGCCACTGCCAGAGGGTACACCGTGGCTTTGATTGCCTTCCCGGTGGGTGTTCAGTCCAGAATAAAGTGAGAGTCCGTGTTAACGAAAGGGCGGGCAGGTGCGTGCGTGTCACGTGGTTCAGCCAGTCAGGTGGTACTGAGACTCAGTACCACCTGACTGGCCAGACCGCTTGACCTGCACGCACGCAGTCTCACCAGGAGCCAGACAGCTCAATGACAAATTTCTATCACTGCAGTGCTGGTTAAGGAAAGGTCCACTTTAAACAGCAGTAAGCAGACAGGGCTTCATATTCTGCTGATACCCCCCTTTACCTGCCTTTTACTGTCATCTTCTCTCTCTGCACACAAATCACATCCCCCTCCCCTCTCCTAGTGCTGCTGCAGGGCAGGGGAGGAGCTATGGAGGGAGGAGAGGGGGATTTTTATTCTATTCGATTTTATTCCGTATGCAAACGCCCTGCTCCGCTGCTCATTATTTGAGAACACTGCTCAAAGCTGACACAGTGACAGTGGCACCTCCTAGTACCCCCTAATGACACCCAAATAATCACTGGTACCTGGAGCGGCCCGCCACTCCCCTAAGTACACCACTGCTCTGTGATATGCTCACACACAAGTTTGGTGAACTGCCAGCAAGTACGGTGCTGTTTGAAGGCATTGCAAATTCCCATAGAGAAGTAATGGTTAATCTATTCAGAGAACACCAAACAGCAGAGAAATGGCAGTGAAATGCCCTGATGTTCGGTGGTTTCAATCAGCAGGTTTATTCAGGCGGACCCCATAGGTTTCAATGTTAAAAATATTCCCGTTTTTATGCAATATCTAATAAACCATTTATTATTTTAATCTGCAGTAAAAAGTCTTTATTGATTTATTTTTTTAGTTCCTTTTTAGTAATTTTTAAGCAAAAGTTCCCCCGTTTTTCTTTTTTATGTAACAGAACTTTTTATTATCATTCATAGGATCTTATATGTAAATTCAAGACATTTTCGTTCAGTAGTTCTTTTGAAAACAGCAGGCCACGGGTTTGCGGTGGCAACATTCAGCGGCCGACTCCATGCACGTTGGGGACCCTTCGGTGAATGGTGAATTCACTGCAGGGCGGGGAAATTTTATTCCCCGAAGTGCAGGGAACTACAGAACACCAAAATGTTGGCGTCATTTCGGTGCTCTGTGAGTTACCCATTTAGTGGCGAGGTTTTTTGCTGCCCCCTGGAAAGTGAAAGCCTAGGCCTTGTCTACCCAGGACATACTTGAAAATTTGTGAAATCTCAATGTATCCTTCCTGGCAAAATAGTTTGCAAAAGTAAAAAAAAATAATAATATATATATATATATATTTTTTAGGGGTGGGGCCACCAGTGCGGGCCGCTGCCCCCTGGAAAGTGCCGCCCTAGGCCTTGTTGGCCTAGGCCAAAATACACCACTGGTCATGGGGCCCTCTTGTTCCACACCCACAGGAGGCCACCCCCTCCATAAAAAACCCACCCCCTACAACACAACACCAACAGGTACATTATTGTGCTAAAGAATTTATTTCTGAACTCCTAAAAATAACCTTTTTGAAAATCCACTTGGACCCAGCAGGGAATTGTGCCCCCCTCCATACTTACAGATGGCCACCGCACTGCTGCAGCAGCGATCACCCACTCATTGCAGCTAAGGCTACACCCCGGCACAGAAATCCCCTGTGGGAAACTAACGATCACTTTAAAAGATACTGTACAATCCTGACACACTGCTCCACAGCAATAAAACTCACTGAAATGTGCAGTGTGTATGAGCGTATTACAGAGCTGCAGAGCAATAAACCTCACAGTAATGTGCAGTGTGTATGAGCGCATCACAGAGCTCCACAGCAATAAAACCCACAGTGATGTGCAGCTCGCACATGGATATATATTGCCCCCAGCAGCTCAAACATGGATATATATGCCCCCAGCAGCTCAAACATAGATATAAATTGCCCCCCCGTTGCTCACCGGCTCCTCGGTGGCACTGTCTGAGGGCCCGGGGTTCAGTAGGGGCCCGGTTTGGGACAACACAGTGAGCTCCCGCCGGTTTCCCTCTGATGATCATGGAACTTAACAGGCAGCCAGCGGCGCACTCTGAAAATGCCGCGGTGGCGCCTGCGCCTGCGCCGACCCCTCACGTGAGGGGGCAGCGTAGGTGCCACTGCGGCATTTTCAGAGTGCGCCGCTGGTTCCCTGTTAAGTTCCATGATCAGATGGAAACCGGCAGGTGCCCACTGTGTCACCCCAAACCGGGCCCCTACCGACCCGCGGGCCCTCGGGCAGTGCCCGAGAGCCCGATGGGTCAGTCCGCCCCTGCAGCAGAGTATATGGGCTTGGTAATGTCCAATTAGCTACCAGGAGAAGTCACTACTGAATCATAACTCTATAAGCAGGGAAAAGGGCTTTGTCCAGCCGCCTGCTGACATATATACCATCGCTTAACCTTCCACATTATATGCAACAGATAGTACTTATAAATTTTATTAGAAGAAAAAACACAAATAAAAATACATAGAACACCTGCACCACATAAAGGTGTGCAACTATTTTAGTCTCACCCACAAATATGGCTACAAGCATCGATCTCTTTAATATCTCATCTCTTTTCGTCAGGCTGCTTGTAGTCCTTCCGGAAAGCCACAGGTAATAGCGTGGAATTATCCAGAAAGCCATGATTATTTGAGGGATTCCTAAAGGACTACATGCTATAACAATTCTGAGCAACTTAGCGTGTAAAAATAATGTATGCCTTTATGTATGAACAACTTTGTCAGAAACTATGGTGAAAAGTATGGTGAATTACATTGGAACTAATCTAGAAGTTAAATCCTTTGTGGTTTTAGTTTTTATTGGGAAATATATGGCATAAAAACTGTAAAAAAGGTAAAAATATAAAAAAAGTGAAAAACATCCCAGAAAAACTGAGATACATGAAGATATCTCTTATACATCGCACATATTAGTTTTATCCTTTTTTGTAACGTAATGATAGTCCTGCCTAGTGCCTACATACTGGAAGCCACATGGGCATTCAAGTAGATTTATCATGGTTGCGATGTTACAAGTGATTAGTTTTTTTTTTTTTTTTAAATTCTTTATTTTAAATTTTTGCAAAGGTACAAAATAACATAACATATGAGAGAGAAAACATAAGCCCATCAACAGAAGACATTAAAAGAAATATCCACAAAAAGTACTGTGTCACAATACAGAGATTCGTTGAATACAAAATAGGGCCACTGAAAACTCTGGATAATAAAGAGGAGGGGGTTTGACGCAAACATGTTTCCCAAAGGAAAGAGGGGAAGCAGGGTCAGCACGGGGACTTCAGGGGAACAAAATAATAATAAAAAAGGAAAAATTTTAAAAGGGAATCCAATATACACAAAAGAAAAATAAGGGAGGTGGAGGTGGAGAACTGCCATATATAATGTGGCATTCCAGGCTCGCTCTGGTGCCCAAAAATGGGGAGCCAGAGGCCACGGAAGTGGCCACTTGGCCGGGTGATCTAGGGCCGGACGAGATAGACAGGGCCATGGTATCCACGCGAGCGGCTCGCCTAGATCAAACCCAATGTCCTACCACCTACATAAGGAAAGAAGAAAAAAAAAAAAAAAAAAAAAAAAAAAAAAAAAAAAATTCCCCCCAATGTCCCCAACAGTGGCATAAAAACCCCATAAACTTAAAAGGTGAGAGAGTCCGGGAACAAAAGTTTCTGAAAGCGTATAAGAAAGTCATCCAGCATAGAGAAAAAGACTGTGCGGCCTAACCTCTCCATCAGTGTCCAGAAGCCACGCAAGCTGGAAAAACAGAACATGGTAGTTATTCAGCCGGGATCTGTAGGAACGGCCAGGCCCGGATTCTCTGGAACGGAGGCGACAAGCCCGAGGGCCGGGAACAGGGCCCACGCTTCCTCTGGGGACGCTGCGGAGTGGATAGTGTCCCCTTGAGAAATAAGTATGGAACCGGACACCCCCAGCGGTAGCGCACCTTCTCCGCCCGCAACTGCGCAGCGACCCCACGAAATCGCCGCCGTGCCACAAGAGTAAAAAAAGGCAGGTCATTATATAGGGAAAGGAGTGTTGTGTCAAATCGAAAAGAAGACCGTGCCTCAGGTAGGGACATCAAACGTGACTTCACAGCCACCTCCCGGGCAACCGCGAGTACATCCCTCGGAGCCCCCGCTGGGGCAGTCGCGGCCTTGCGAAGTCGGACTGCAGAGACAAATACCGCAGGTGCCTCCGGAGGGAGCCGAAGAAGATGACGGGCGACCCCGTTAACAAAATCCAGTTCGGAGGCCTGATGTATAGTCTCTGGGACCCCCCGGATCCGGACGTTACGCCGTCGATGACGAGCTTCCATCGTTTCCAAAGCCCTGGAGAGAAGGTCTACCTGGGCCTGAAGAGAGTCCACTCGGGCCTTTTCCGTCAGCTGTGCCGCCTCCACGTCATCGGCTCGGGACCGAACCGTCTCCACCGTACCCCGCAGTTCCGCCATCTCACCGCGTAGGCCATGAAGGTCTTGTCTCCAGATCGCCCGCAACTCCTCAACGAGATGAGGAACGTCCTCTTCATGAAGGGCCTGGGGCTCTCCCGGGGCGCCGCGGAGACATGGTGAGTATGATCTGTCCCGTCTCGAAGGAGATCCGCCTTCTGAGGAAGCAGTAGCCGCTGTGGGTTCAATCCGCTGCCGGTAGTGCCAGGATGGCCACAGTTACCTCCCCGGCCTGAAGCGACATCATCTTCCTCCGAGCTGAAGTCCTGCGGAGTAAACACCGCAGCGTCCTCCAGGCGACGCCTGTGGGCCCCATCCAGTGAGGTACGTATATCCCGTTGCCGGGGACTCCCAGCCTGGAGTATCTTTTTAAAAGATTTCTTCCCCATCGAATGACCACAGTCAGCGGGAGGTGAAAGGCGAGGACTGTCCCTAACGCTCCCACAATGGCCGCGTCAGCTAGGCCGCAGGTCGGGAATGAGCCGGAAAACAGCACACCAGGGTGCAGAAAGCAGAAATCAGCCGCGATCCAACTCCACAATCGTTCACCGGGTCGAGGAAACAAAAATGATAGCTAGGCAGGTGGATGGTCCTCAAAAGGCAACATAAATCAAAAGTAGCTCACGGAGCTCAACGAAGATGCGACCATCCACCATGCCGCTTGGCTCCGCCTCCCACAAGTGATTAGTTTTAAATCATTTTATTTTTCCCCTGGTTCACGAGTTTGGCCCGTGTCAGACGAACGCAGTGATCACGTCCGTGTTGCCGCACAGTTTAACGTCCATCGTAGCATAGAATCATGAGCAATAGAGACCCACACACAAAGTACTTGCGCACCGAACTGTGCACGCACAACACACGTGGCAAACGGACGCAAGTTAGGCAAGAACGTAAAACCGGTAGACGGATGCAGAGTACGCCACGTCCGCATAGCGTTCTGTTATGAGTGATGAGAAGTCAGACGCAGCGCATTTGTGACGCCCAGCACCTTGACGCACAAAATGTCTTTTCATATCCTTTTAAAATTTTTATCATTTTTCATATTAACTTTGTTTCCCATAATTCCCTTTTTTTTTCTACATCCGTCAACAAAAACAGACCGTGTGGTGTCTACGGTATGTATCTTCTGTCAGTACGTCTGACCGTTATGCACACACGCAGAGTGCGCTCAGACTGCGTTCATCTGACATTAGCCTAAAACATTTGCTTCTTTATTATTTTTTGAATACTTACATTGAGTTTTCAAGCAAGTCTTACAGTGTTTTCTAGATGACCTATATTTATTTGGCAAGAGACCAAGGACATGTTTGAAGAATTGTTGAAATTTTTTGGGGAGGTTTTGTGACTTGTCTAGAGATTTATGTAGTATACAGAGGAGTGGCATGTCACCTAAGGTGCACAATGTTTAAAATTAGATTTTGTGTTCTATGTCATGTAAGTTTAGCTCAAATTATATTGTGAAGAGGAAATTTCCATGAATTTGTCTCTTGTGCATGCATACACCTTCCTTTTATTTTTATGTTTGGTTTACTGGAGCTTAGACTAACATGCTTTGGGTGCAGACACACTACAGTGGCGCAGCAATATAGAACAAGTTGGGAGATACTTGTTTTGTGCAAAAAAAATTTATGAGTGAACATTATCCAAACCTAGAGGCGTTATATACACCAATTACATAGAGTAATAGCAAACACAGAGGGCCCTATTCTGTTGTTAACGCTAAGGCTAGGGTCAGACTAACGCATTTTTCACGTTGTCCGTGAAAATGTGCGTTCGAAGAATGGACGTATTTTTTCACGGAATACGCAATAGCGGTCATACTATGCGCAGTTTCATCCGTGATTTTGTACGGATCATCAATAAAACACTTCTTGCATCTGGACGTTATGTTGGCCGGACATTAGCAGCGTCTGATGTCTCCTAATCACGCACACACACCGCTAGCGGACGCAGCGCACTCTGTACGTCAGTACTAGTGGTTTAACGTTCTCGAAAAAATGCATTCATTTTCCACTTGCGTTGCGCAGCCGGACTTTTGTGCGACCGTACTTCGTATATTGGCCGTCATTGCCCGGCATCTGCTGCTAGTGCGGCCGTGATTAAGTGCGCCAGAACGCGCGTTCGCACTGCCTCAGTCTGACCCTAGCCTTAAATGAGGCCACTGATGGGGAAAACCTGTGCCTGCCTGCAGGTTTCCTCAAATCGTCCCCATTTTAGTTTGAGATAATGGGGCAAGCGCTACTTCAGCACCTTGCCCCATAACCATGTGCTACCCTGCGGGATACTCGCGGTCGCGCTTCCTCGCCGCAGCTAGTATCACCTCCTGGAGTCCATAAGACACCATGGAGGGTTGCGCTTCTGGGTTGCGAACCCTGCGCGATCTCGCTCTCGCGATCACACAGGGTCGTGGAGGGAGACTGGGAATTGTTTGTCTCCAGTCTCACTCTGCTCCCGTCGGCAAGAAGCAGCGGATCGGGCCTCCGGGGTATTTATTGGCGGGCTTAAGCTGGTGCTAAATGATTCTGCAAAAGCGGAAAAGCTTTTATGTGTAGCTAAATTTTTCGTTAAATCATCACTGCAGTAATTAGCATTAGCACTTTGTAACAGGCCTGGACTGATCATCAAACTTACCGGGCGTTTGCCCAGTAGGCCGCTGGCCTTCCAGGCCGATCGGACGCTCGAGTGCAGACCTTAATTGTGCTTGCCTGGCCATGTTGCCTGGAGAACACAAGATGTGTTCCTTAGGCTGCAGCCCTGGTCCAGCGGGGACACCGATATGATGGCCGTTCGGTGCGCCCAGTGACATAATCAGAGTGAGACGGCCCTCCTGCCGGCTCCCGGTGATTATGTCACAGGGCGCTCCACATGACATATGGTGGCAAAAGTCACGCAGCGCTCTCTGTGACATAATCAGCGGGGGCCGGCTCCCTCGAATTATGTCATTGAAGGCGCTGGCCAGTATCTTCGAATCTTGGCCTCCAGCGGTCAGACAGGACGCGGCTCGCAGAGAGGAGATGGAGCTGAAAAGGGTTC
The DNA here is from genome assembly GCA_009667805.1 of Leptobrachium leishanense. Lineage (NCBI taxonomy): Eukaryota > Metazoa > Chordata > Amphibia > Anura > Megophryidae > Leptobrachium > Leptobrachium leishanense. The sequence continues at coordinate 33,043,624 of CM019072.1, read as the reverse complement.
ACCTTTCAGGTAAGATGAATTCTGGTTCAGCTGCCATCTCTCACCCCCCCCAGGAAATATTGGTGCCCCCCCACAGACATGCGTTATTTGCCCTTCCCTTATTTACCCCCCCATGAAATAATAATAAATAAATATGTAATTTACTTCCCGTCCCCAGGAAAAAGCCGACGATCCACTGAACGCACCCACAAGCTGCCAAACGCAGCCGATGACCTACCGACAGACCGCTGAACGCAGCCGGCGTCCTGCTGAACGCTGCTGGAAAAAGCTGATCCAGCCGCCAAACAGGTAAAAAAAAACACTACACTTTTAAAAGGCGTTTTTTTTAAAAAAAATAAACTCTGCGTGGAAATAAAATATAAGGTCCTATGAATAACAATAAAAAAGGTCTGTTACAGAATAAAATAAAAAACATTTTAAAAAAAATATCAGAAAAAAATATTTCACCTATAATATTCCAACAAATATTTCTGCAAATGAAAAGAATAAAAGGTTGAATAAATATTTAAGAAAGACGGGGAATATTTTTACCATTTAAACCTATGGAATTCGCCTTTAAACCTGTCAAACGAAACCACCGAAAATCAGGGCATTTCACTGATATTTCTCTGCTGTTTGGTGTTCTCTAAATAGATTAACCATTGCTTCTCTATGAGAGATTTCACTGAATAAACTCCTTTTATCCCCTTCAGGACCCAGGACGTACCATGCCATCCTGTATTAGGTGGGCTTTAACGCCGCAGGCAGGGCCGGATTAACATAGGGGCGTATGGAGCGGCCGCTCCAGGCCCCGTTCTGAAAATAGGCCCACAGCTGCCAAGACAAGCCGCTGGCCGAAGCTGAGGTGCTGGTCAGCCGATAGGCCTGCCACACAGTGCGAGGCCGAGGCAGTCGCTGGATCCGGGCAATGCGGCCCGGCCCTCGAGTGTGGCAGGAGATTTGACAGGCCATGGTGCACGGAGCGGAGGTGGTCAACACGTGACATGTCACGTGCCCCGCCTGCACGTGCCAGTTCATTTAGTTATAAAGAGGGGGGGCTTATCAGTGCGAAGGCGTGCGGATGAATACGCACAGCCTGCACAGTGTGTGCTATGCCTTGGAACCAGCGGCAGCCCAGCACAAGGAGGAGAAGAAGTTGGAGAGACCTGCAGGGATCCGATGGTGTGCAGGGCTTGCTCGGGCAGATCGGTAGATGCTGCACACTGTCACAGCTCCCCGGGGATCTCATCCTGCCTGCACACACACCCAATCAAAGTAGATGGGCGCCTTGGTTGTGACACGTGCTGACCCTTTAAAGTGCAGTAAACAGCCTGGCTTCTGGCTGGCGGGCCCTGGGCTATGTGTGTGTGTGCGGTCATGCAGAGGAGCTGGGAGGAGAAGACAGACAAGACGCCAGACCAGGGGAACCTGAACTGCAGTGTGGACACCCTGGCCTGTACAAGCTTTTCCCGCAGGTATGATAGTGAGGGGGAGGGGGTCTGTGCAGTGATCAATATATGCCCCATGCAGGTAGGACTGGTGCCATTTCATGGAGGGAGGCACAGAATGAATTATTTAAAAAGGCAAAGGGCAGGGCAGTCACTATAGCAAGCTCATTGGCACCAGTGTAGCCATCCCCTGGCTGAGCTTCATGGGAGTTGCAGTCCATAGGAGAATGGAGGTTCTGCGCAAGGGTTCTCTTTGTCCATCCTAGTCCTCCATCAATCCTTTTTTAAGTCCACCCCAACTTTGTCTTACTGTCGTCATTTTCTTCGGCTCTCAGATTGTAAACTCCTGGACATAACCCTTTTCCCATAATTGTTTTTGTGTTCTGCTTATTGAAACCCATCGGAAACAGCATCAAAAGGGGAGAGGAGGATGGGGGGGGGGCTCCCTGAAATGAGTTTCTCCTCCAAACACCCACAAGTCAATCTGCGTATATATGCTGCAGCAATAAAAGAAAATACACACAACCTCTCAATTCTTTAATGTTTGGGTATGTGTAACATGTGTAACTGTACGTTGCTGCATATTTTTTTGACGGCCCGGTTTATTTTGTTCAGAACGTTCAGATTTGCAGTTAACACCAGCTTTTCAGAAACGTTAAAAAGTTGCACGCGGGGGGCGTGTCCGACAGAGAGGGAACAGACGTGCTTTGCAGGAGCTCCGGGTGTGATTGCTATCGGGGGGGTTTTCTACCCGGATTACTCCTTTTATTTTACCCCTCTGGGAGTCCCTGCTCGACTGGACATCAGGTGGTGCACTCTGGAGCCTGCTCTGGTCCCCCCTCCAGGGCCCCGCAGAGATTGTGGCCTTTTTTCCCAGTGGAGCGATCGCCCGGCGGCCATTTTGAGGCCTACTTTCCTGCTCTTCTTGGGCCTAATCTTCGGCTCCAATGTTTCCCCCTGTGGCGTACTGTGACCTGGGTGCTCAGCTGTCACGGAGTCGGGGGATGGAGGGCCCCCATCTCCTGACCATGACGACTGTCCCTGCTGAAGAATTAGCAGAGGAGGGTGCGGACTGCTGTACCCTCCTTCCACCAGAAGCCTGGAGGTTTTATTTGCAGACTTGGAAGACTGCTTGGGGACGCTGCCAGAAGATGAGGAGAGCCCGTTGTCGAGAGGCTCATGGCGCAGATTAATGGCAGTGCTGCGTGGAGACCGGGAGATGGACCCAGCGGCCCTGACCAGACAAGGAGCTGATATGCTATGTGTTTTTCTTTTATGAACCCCACCATTTATTTTTGTTTTGTTATTATTTTGCTCCCTTCCCCCAATCCCCCCCTATGAAGTCCTCCCCCTACTCTTATTATATAATGATGCTTTCTCCCCACACTTATTTCATGCTGAGACTTTGTTTTTGTGACTTTGGACACGCTTTGAGGACACTCTCTTCTCCTTTCATTTTTTATTTATTTATTTTACTACCTTTACTTTTTATTTTTGGCGTAACGGAATGGCTCGGGGATCGTGACCCCCGAGTACCCGGGCCTAGTGCCATTTAACCCCCTTGAACTCCCACGGTCCTTTGGACCTGTGGAATTTACCAGGGACGGCACAGTTCGGCCTTTGCCTCGGCCCCATTGTATTGTTTCCCCCCCACACCATTTTTTCCTATCTTTTCCATGTAGTGCGCTCAGATACGTAGCTGTTGTTTTATCTAAAGACACACTTTCTCGCTTGCAGAGTTTTCCCACCTTGATGAGACCCCCCTATTAGGGGATGTTTTCTGCTAATATATTGCTATCCTTAGAGGATATTATTTTATTTTTTTATTTTTATTGTTTTTTCATTCGCTGTTTTTACGATAACATTTCTTGGCCCTGCGTGGCTTCAGTTGCTTGTTATGTCTTCTTGTTTGGCCCTGTGAGGTCATCCATTATTTTACAGTATGATGTAATGCTGACTTATTTCAAAATAAAAACTTTAAAATTAAAAAAAAGATGCACGCAAACGTTGTCCGTTGAATGTTGCGCGAGGATTGTAATACCATGCACGCACCAGCGCATTTGCGCTCCCAATGTTAAGTATAGGACGCGCACAGTTCATCACGCTAGTGCAGGTCCATCCGCGTTAAACGTTGACGCCTATCGTTTGCGCGAACGTCGTAATACGACATTCAGCGCAAAGGGTTTAGCCCCTCGCGCAAATGCGCATTTGCGCGCGTGCAAACAAATGCGCAAGGAATTTAATAGGGCCCTTCTACTTTTCGAAGAGTGCTGAACTTGTAAGATTGCCCCCATACTTATTAATCCAAATAATAGCAGACTTTTTATTTTTTAAGCCCCGTTAGGCAGCTGATTGGCTTTTTATAGCAGCGGCTGGCAAATCATCGGCAGAGGGCTGCTCAGTCCAAAATGCCTGGGCCTATTTTTTGTCCCAGTCCAGGCCTGCTTTGTAATACCTTACTTTGCATTCCCCATGTTATGTATAGGGTGCACAAAGTACGGTATGCTTGCGCAAGCTAGAGCAATCACCGATGCGCTAATGGATTTTTACATGGTTTAGCGTTAGGGATGTAATTTGAGGGGGCATGCATTAAAGTCTCTTATCCTATTCAAAAGAAGGACGTGTCAAAACTCGGTTGCATAGCACAGGTAGTCACAGAGGAAGGAAATGTGGAACGTCAGAGGAGGACCATGAGGTGGTGCAAGTGCAGGAAGGGCATGAGTCATGACAGATACAATGCAGCCTAGTTAAATGTGTGTGTAGCGCTGGTTTTAAAACACTGTTGTTGTAGTACTTATTTTTGGCCACCAGAGGGAGACAAGCGCAATGTAAGACACTGGACATTGGGACTACATTTTCCAGCTTGCTTTGCGGGCGGGAACAGGAAGTGGGTGGGAAAAAGAGACTTACATCCGCAGCCTCGTGGAGAGAACAGGCAGAGCGCGCAGAGGAGTGAAGAGAGCAAGACGGGTGGTGGATACATGGAACAGTCTTCCAGTAGAAGTGGTAGAGGCCAAAACAGTAATTGAATTTAAGCAAGCATGGGATAGGCATAAGGCTATCCTAAACAAAAGATAAATCCAGGTAAAGTATCCATGTAATTGGGCAGACTAGATGGGCCGAAAGGTTCTTATCTGCCGACATTTTTCTATGTTTCTATGTTTCTATGTTTCTAAGACGCACGTGAAAGAGATAACGATCGCGACCAGGCCGGAGCGCAGGTGCGGCCTTGCGGAGCTGGAGATCGGGTTTCCCTTTACTGCCAAAGACCGAGTGATCCACCGCTGAGGACTTTACACAGATTCAGAGTATGCTGAAGGACCCCGAGTTAAGGAGACCGCAGATGATTGTATGGGAGTGCAGGCGGTGAGCTGAGCATCTTGTGGCAGACACAGACAAGCAAGACAGTGGATCCGGTGGCACAGAGTCCCAGCCAAATCGAGCGGAGAGACGTCCTCGGTCGAGCAGAGCGCAGAGTATCTGGCGGATGGGTGAGAGGCCTTCCCGGCCACAGTAAAGATAATAAAACACGCTGCAGTTTTGTCAAAACCTACAGGGCCCCAACGTGACTAGTCGAAGACACACCTGAAATCATTCACTGGCCAGTTGAATATTGTACCCGGGTACCAACACACGCATACACGTACACTTTCTTGGGACACAACCTGTACAGGACTCACACTCCAACCACGAAGGGGTTAAAATTATTTTTTCTTTTTCGCTGCACGTTTCTCGCGTTACGAACTACTGTAAATATATATACGTATACCGTGTTGCTCTTTATATGCCAGTTTATTCAGTAAACTATATAATTTATAAAATCCACAACAGTGCTGGTGTATATTTATTCCCTAGTGCGGAGAGACTGACCCGAGGTTTAAATTCAACGGCTCCTCCGGGAGTGAGCGCTACACGTGCATTGCTGTTTTTGCCAATTTTCACTACATGCACTTACATGAAGCCTGAAAGATATTAGTCAATAAGAGCCAAACTTGCACTGAATTGCACCAAACGGTGAATTTTACCGTATAGTGCAATTTCAGGGCAGTTCGGCTATTCAGAGTGTTGTTAATTCGCTAAATATTGGAGAATTACCAGCGAAATACGGTGCCCTTCACCTCAGATTGCCGTAATTCGATGACCTTCGGTAGCAGTGAAATTGTCATAGAGAAGTAATGGTTACAATATTCAGAGAACCCTGACCTGCACCGAAATGTCCAGATTTTTGGTGATTCAGTTTGACAGGTTTAAACAGGCGAATCCCATAGAATTCAATGTAAAAAAATATTATTGTTTTTATTATTTTATTCAACTGTTTATTCTTTTCATTTGCAGCAAAAATTATTTTTCTTTATTCATTCTTTAGAATTTTTTAATTATTTTTCAGGCAAAATTATTGATTTCCATTTTTTAATGGCTTTTTTTTATTCTGTAACAGACCGTTTTATTATTTTCTATAGAACCTTTCTTATTTCCAATGCATTTTCATGCATTTTTATTGGTTTAAGCGCTTTTTTTTTACCTGTTTGGCGGCTGATCGACTACTTTCGGCTGTCAGTTTGGCAGACCATAAGCTGTCTTTGACGGTCTGTTCATTTGACAGCAGCGCTCAACAGGCTAATCGGCAGCATTCGGCATATCGTGTTTGGCGCACTTCGAGGACTCTGTTGTGATTACTGAATTCACCATAAGATTAGTGAACTGAAATTGCCAAATTGCGCCGAACGAGAGAGCACTGAAATTTCGGTGCTCTCTGAAAAACCCCTTGAGAGATCAACAGGGGTCAGTAACTTGGTCCCCTAAAAGTTTTCGAACTGCATTTCTCATGAGTCTATTGAATAGCTGAGCATCATGGGAAATTCAGTTCCAAACCATCTGGAGATCCTAGGTTGCTGATATATATCACAATATTATTAAAATAAAATCAAAAGAATAATAGGGTTAGAATTCTATGGAAAGTAGGATAATGGCAAGATAATGTTAGTTTTTTATATGATGATTAACAAACACTGGCCGAATACATACCTAAAATGGGGACATCTTTGGCGTTGGGGATCATGCTGTTCAGAATCAGAAAGACCACAGAGAATCCCAAGATCACTGTAATTTTAAAGCTGAGCCTTTCGTTAGTTGCTGTTGGAATGTACATACTGGCAAGGTCAAGAAAAACCAGGAAACAAGATGGGATGATGAGGTTAATAACGTACACAACAGGAGCTCTTTTCATGGTTATCTAGAAAAAATGAATGGAGAAATTGAATCATATGTATGTATATTAAAACAATATAAGAATGTGACGAAATGCGTGTTTTAAAAAAGCTAAAACATACAAACACGGTGTAGAATGTTCAACAATAACAACATTGAATGTATTTATGAAATGGAAAAGCAATTGTGCTAGTCACATTAATGAATAAAACAACACATTAACGGCTATATTCCATAGTGGCGCTAACATGGAGACGGTAAGCAGGAGAAAACCCAGCAACCAGTCTTGCTGCACACCCCATACGTTACCTGTGCAACTTTAAAAATCAAGTTACTTTATAAGAATACTTCAGATCCTTCCTGCAATCAACTTGTTGTCTCTCCTACATCTGGTTATTTTTATCTTTTGATGTTTTTTTTTCTTTTTCTCTTCTCTAACTTCGTATCTGTCACGAGCACCCCACCAGGTAGATGTCAAGGGGGGCCCTTTATACAAATTGTTAGGAAGCTCTTTAGGCAGGTATGTGCTTTGCTGCCTGATGCAGAACGCAGCACACAGTATGCAGGAACAGAACCAGAGCAAGAGATGACAGGAAAGAATACAGACACAAGAGGAGGCCCTGCACTGGGAAAGATCCTTGTGTGGTCTTCTGATCTAATACAGATTACAGGGTGGGGAATAAACACCAGAACAACAACCAATATGTCCAGCAGCAATACAGAACCCTGAATAATGTAGGAGGTCCTTGTAGTTCCTTGTAGCTCCCTAAGGTCAAACAGCGACCTGCGCCTAGCTTCTCCCCGCATCACCTCTTCCCATGATAGACTGCAGGACTTCACACGCGTAGCCCCCATTCTCTGGAACACTATCCCTCGTACGGTCAGACTTTCCCCTAATTTCTCTTCCTTCAAACGCTCCCTTAAAACATTCCTATTTAGGGAAGCCTACCACCCGACTCACTGACGCAACCATCAATCACTCTCACCTTGCAGTCCTTTCCTCCTGTTTCCAACCCCTCTAGATTGTGATTTCCTACGGGAATAGGGCCCTCATCTCCTCCTGTACTGTTTGTCAAATGTTGTTCAATGTATTGTAACCCGTCTATACTGTGCCTATTGTACAGCGCTGCGGAATATGCAGGCACTTTATAAATAAAGAATAATAATAATAATAATAATAATAGTTGGCCTCTATAACACAGACTACCCTATGCTGCTGGGCAAAGACAAGGAATATATCAAGAATGGTTAGGGAATAGCCAGGTCTTAGACACCAGAGAGAATTGTCAGCCAATACCAGGGATAAGGAGCCAGAGGAGTGAGTATTACAAACCAAAGTCATACACAGATTATTATCAGAATACAGGTTCCAAGGAGCAGGCAAGAGATTAGTCAGAAAGGATGAGCCAAAATCATACACAGGTTACCAGAATACAGGGTACGGGGAGCAGACGAGAGAATCATCCAGAAATCACGCCAAAGTCATACACAGAATAAACAGAATCAAATCACAGTGCAGGCAAACAGAAAGGAAGACCTATACTGGACCAAAGATCTAATGCACTGATGGCCATATATATACGGCAGGGCACGTCATGTGACCACAGACTATCAGGCACAGGAAGGATAGTCTGCCATGGCTAGCTCAAAACACACGAGCTGATGAGCGTCTCTCTCACCACCAGGGGGCCTGGCTGCGATGTGGAAACGTGACAGTATCTCTGATTAGTCATTAATAGTTACTGGCTTATTTATTAATGCATTCTCTGATTGTTTCTATAGCATTTAATAGCCATCATTAGCTTTTATTGGCCTTATACCTGTATTTGTATGTTTATTCTTTTGGTTCATTTGTATGTTTATTCTTTTGTTTCACCAATCCCCTGCCTACCTATCCCTGTCCATCCCTTTAAATTTTATAGTATATAACACACTGTATTATTCTTCCCACTACCACTAGCACAGAGAGAAACCCCAGCAACAAGTCATGCTGCACAGGCCCCCTCTGGAAAAAGCCTGCTAGACAGGGGAAACGCGTTGAGTGTTTCTGGTTTCTTTGACTATATGTTTTTAACTTTTGATGGGGTGTCTAAAAGCCTGCCCCCCCATCTTTTCTTTATCCTGTGAGAAATTAATATATATATATGGCTTGGTGAATCTGGCATTGCCTCTTTATCAGCGTATGGTAAATGGTCATACATTTTCAATATATGGGTCTGCTGATATATATTGTATATTCATGGCTGGCAATTGGCCAGGAGGGTTAATTTATTGGATGTGCCGTGTTATGAATACCCTTTATGACTGCTGAATTGTGGCATGTGCTGGACGGCATGTACTAAATCCATTTTTGGATCTGCAGAATAAAATCTGGGCCTGTATATTGTTAAAAACTATTACTGACTACATAGCTAGTGGTTAGCCTCTCTATAGATTTATACACTTTCTTCATTGTTACAAGGGCATGTCATCCAGGCTATGCCTTATTCATTTCCTTCTTTCCTCCTTTCATTTACATGTTTTTTAATAGTGTGGTTACAATTTGGTATTGTCTGATTTCTCAATATATTATGTGTTTATGTTTGTGGACCCGCATCCCCCTTGCTTAGCACTCCATGTACACCTGATGTGCTGGGTTGTTTTTTGTATGGTCTTCATCATTTAGGAGGGTTAGGCCCTTGGGATTGTGTGATTAGTGCAACACCTAGTGGATCCCTCTCAGGGCTGCTACCATTGTTTTTTGAGGAGTACAAAGTGTGTCTTGCTTATAGTCAAGCATGGTGGGGGGATTGTCATGGTCTGGGGTTGCATGAGTGCTGCCAGCACTGGTGAGTTACAGTTCATTGAGGAAATCATGAATGCCAACATGTACTGTGACATACTGAAGCAGTATTCCAACATGATAGCGACCCCAAACAAACCTCCAAGATGACCACTGCTTTGCTAAAGAAGCTGAGGTTAAATGTGATGCACTGGCCAAGCGCGTCTCCAGACCTAAACCCTGTTGAGCATCTGTGGGGCATCCTCAAACGCAGAGTGGAGGAGCACAAGGTCTCTAACATCCACCAGCTCTGTGATGTCATCATGGAGGAGTGGAAGAGGACTCCAGTGGCAACCTGTGAAGCTGTGGTGAACTCCATGCCCAAGAGGGTTAAGGCAGTGCTGGAAAATAATGGTGACCACACAAAATATTGACGCTGTGGGCCCAATTTGGACATTTTCACTTAGGAGTGTACTCAGTTTTGTTGCCAGCGGTTTAGACATTAATGGCTGTGTGTTGAGTTATTTTGAGGGGACAGAAAATTTACACTGTTACACAAGCTGTACACTCACTACTTTACATTGTAGCAAAGTGTCATTTCTTCAGTGTTGTCAAATTAAAAGATATAATAAAATATTTACAAAAATTTGAGAGGTGTACTAACTTCTGTGAGAAACTGTATGTAGTATATAGGAAATAGCCAAGGGGAAGATATTAAAATTAGTCCTACTCACATGGCTGGGAGTAGTGTCAGTTGTCTAGGACACCAGTGTACACCGTATAACTTCCACCCTCTTCTCCACTGTATATTTCTCCTGAGCTCCTCCTCCCTCAGAAATATGAATATGCAGGCGTATTTATATATCATCAGAGTGTAATAAATCAATCAGTGTACTTACACTGAAGGAGATTCAGGCCAGGAGATGGTCGCCATTATGAGCCAGGCGGCCATCTTGTTCAGAATATTGGTTCACTTGAATATAACTAGGTAGATTTTAGTTGGAATTAGAATGAAGCTTACATAGAGTTTTAGGAATGTGTTAGATTAGCAGAGAAGCAATTAAAATTAAGGAAGATCTGGGCCGTTCCTGGCACACAGAGACAGGATGAGGGATGGATACACCAAGGTCACAGAGGCCTGTAGCTGAGACAAAGAGCGTGAAAAGCAGACCAGGCCTTATCTCCAGAAAACAATAAACAAGTCCAAGGGAGGTGGGCACAGCCAGGATCCAGAGAAGTAGCAAATCATGTTCTGTCAAACTAACATGAAGCTTGCCAATTTATGACCAATGTATGGAATGTCTTTGTAATTAACCAAGGGAGGTACTAACCCGCGTGGGGTGGGATAGTGTCACCGGGTGGTGGGCTAATTGGGATGTACCTAATTATGTATTCGGGGTATAAAACCTCATGTCACGGGGGTTCGGGGCTCAGTCTTAGCGATTCAATCCTGTCTGAGCATCTGTGATATCACAATAAAGTTTGCCTTTCCTGAAGAGACTCGTGTTCAGACAATCCTTGTTCGTGTCAGCCCGGCCTCGTCCCGAGTGAACCAAGTGGATTCCGGTTACAACACTTCTAGGTGTCCTATTGCTAGCGTCAATCTGCGAATCCTTCCCATAGGAGGAACTCCACTCCAGAGGGCATGCAGTAAAAATGGAATTTATTCACAAACGGACAACAGACAGACATTAAAAGTATAAATAGGATGGGAGTTGGTCGGAGAGATGCGGACCCGTTAGTATCCTCACTTGCCGGATGCGGAGAGGGCATCCCTGTCCTGGAGCAGATCGATGTTATGGGGCTATGTCGGTGTCTGACGTGGTGGAGGTCCCCAAGCTACCTGTGGACGGCCCCCCAGTGAGGTCTGCGACGGTAGAGCTGCCAGGTGCTGATGTTCACCGGACGGGAAAGCTAAGGCACGTGTCCCAATTCCGCTGTGTGGCTCTGGTGGCGACCGGATTATTTTTGGACCTGACCTTCACCATGCCCTTTGAGAGGGGACGGCATATATTAGTGCTGCCCGCCATGCCATGTGGATGGAAACGGGCTGAGTTACCCAGTCCCGCTGTGTTTGCGGCTTCAAGCCTGGTCCCCTTTTTTTTTTCAGTGTCCGTGCCGTTGTTTTTTTCTCCCTCCTGTCCCCATTTGCTGGTGGCAGGGATGGCACCGCAGGTACAAGGGTGTTTGAGCCCAATATCCAGGTATACACACACTGAGGGTGAAGGAGGGCAAACAGATATAGGGGAGTTCCAGGGAAAGGTACAAAGGGGTAATCCAAGGTAGAATGGTCAAGGGGCGATCTGAGGTCAAAGTGCTGGCGGAGTATGGTAGTCGGTGGGCAAGCAGAGGGTCTAGTACATAGTATAGCACAGGAAGCATAGAACAGGTCTGCATACAATCAGGTTTACACTCTAATGCTGAGCCAAGATAGAGAGGGGGTGTGAACTTTTTATTTCAGACAGGAGTGTGGTGTAATTACCTCCAAACGAGGACAAATTCCCTATTGTATTATTAATAAAAACAATTCTTTATTGATATACTTAAAATTAATAGCACCACTTATTAGTAATTAGTTCCAATGACAAATAGTGATCTGCCTATAGCGATTCAGTTGCTTAATTACGATACATGTCTACCTCAGATACCAAGTTATTCGATAAATAGTTAGTCATTTGAGGTGATTTGACAATTCATATAAGGTGTATAGAGTAGAGGCAGTTTGCTAAACCTCTAAATAAATGAAGATTCGGAGTAGTTTAACCAATTCATATGTTGTATAGGATGCACCAGCATTCACACCTTCCAAATCAAAACGTTACTAGAAGCGCTTTTTCAGTACGCTCAATTAGGTCAGACTCAATACCAATATAATTTGACTATTAGTCCTTGATTGGTAATTATGATTCAATATTTTATAATAAAGCCAATTGAATTTATGCTCATTCGATAGAGTTATATGCTTTATTGAGACTGAATATGATGTCCCCACCGCACATTGCATATATTACATATCCCATCAAGTTGAAAGACCGCAGTCACAATTAATAGGTTGGCGAATCATTGATTCATATGTAAGAAACATCAATTGGCCACTGCAAACCTCAAATACATTGACAATCAATCTTCAGGATTTGCGCCAAAAAGTGAAGCCGCCAATATGCAAGGAGGATTAATCACAAAGATAGTTTCAAAATAGTATCCTCAGATCAAAGGTAGTGCCAATTCATAATATAGTATCAACGCCTGATAGTCTTTTATAAGGTGTGCTGTACATTCAATGCAAAACGCCGCTTGTTAGTCTACACACTTGTATCTTAGGGCCAAACAAACACCTCCACAAATAAGGTGAGTCACCAGTATCGACAGATAAATCTTAAGCTGTCACAACCATACATCAATATTGGAATCCTCATAGGCAAAACATTTTGTAATTTGAAGGACTTATTAGCATCTTATTGATGATAGAAGTTTGTAATTCTGCTATATTAGCATGAACCTGCTCAACGCGCGTTTCCCTGCCGCACTAGCGGCAATTTCATCAGGAGCTCAGGATACTATTTTGAAACTATCTTTGTGATTAATCCTCCTTGCATATTGGCGGCTTCACTTTTTGGCGCAAATCCTGAAGATTGATTGTGAATGTATTTGAGGTTTGCAGTGGCCAATTGATGTTTCTTACATATGAATCAATGATTCGCCAACCTATTAATTGTGACTGCGGTCTTTCAACTTGATGGGATATGTAATATATGCAATGTGCGGTGGGGACATCATATTCAGTCTCAATAAAGCATATAACTCTATCGAATGAGCATAAATTCAATTGGCTTTATTATAAAATATTGAATCATAATTACCAATCAAGGACTAATAGTCAAATTATATTGGTATTGAGTCTGACCTAATTGAGCGTGCTGAAAAAGCGCTTCTAGTAACGTTTTGATTTGGAAGGTGTGAATGCTGGTGCATCCTATACAACATATGAATTGGTTAAACTACTCCGAATCTTCATTTATTTAGAAGTTTAGCAAACTGCCTCTACTCTATACACCTTATATGAATTGTCAAATCACCTCAAATGACTAACTATTTATTGAATAACTTGGTATCTGAGGTAGCCATGTATTGAAATTAAGCAACTGAATTGCTATAGGCAGATCACTATTTGTCATTGGAACTAATTACTAATAAGTGGTGCTATTAATTTTAAGTATATCAATAAAGAATTGTTTTTATTATTTATACAATAGGAAATTTGTCCTCGTTTGGAGGTAATTGTGTCTACTAATAAGGGTGTTTAGTCACTAAATCCCGTTTTGAAGTTCTCAAAGTGCTGCTGGGAAGATTTTCAATCTATCTCTGCATTCTGTCAGGAGTGTGGTGTATGTGAGTTGTGCTTATCTGTTTCCTTTCAGGTTTCAGGATATCAGTACTGCATATTGGCAGCACTTTACATGTGCTGCTTAAGCATGGATAGCAAGCACAGTAGTCAGCGATGGGGATCCTGACAGCTGGACAGATGTGACCCCGTTGATTTTTTTTTCCTTTTACACTGTAGTGCTTTTTGTTTCCTAGAGATGCTCTCGGTTGACCTTGCCATATAGCCCCCTTGGCCTCCCGCAGTCCTTCGGACTTGCAGGAATATACCAGGGACAACACTGTCCTGGCCTTTGCCACTATCCCTTGTTTCGTTTTCTCCCCCCCCATTATATTAGATGTTTTTAGCCGACTTTTTGTTTGTTTATTGTTTTTCTCACACTAAGCTATGGTTGTTGATTCTGAGTTGCCCTGCGCGGCCCTCTCTTTTGATTGCTAGCTGATACAGTATATTTACAAAATAAAAATTGTGAATTAAAAAAAGTTTAGTATAAAAACACTTTAAAAATAGGGCAGGAAACGCGTTTCACCTTTTCAGGCTTCATCAGTTGGTATCCTGCTCACTCATTCTGCCGTCTTTTAAATCCTGGATGTGCCCGACCGGCGTGTTTGGCGTCAGTAGGTTCTTTGTTGATGACCTCATCATTCAATTCAGTCAACACCGTGCATGCGTTAATACATGTCGAATCAAAATATTTTATCGAATCGAAATTACATATAGTCGAACATGCGATTTCTCATATCAAAAAGTGCCATATTATCAGAAAATATCATCACATTCATAACTGTTTAAAATCAATAAAACAGGGGGGCGGATTGAGAATGCGATTGAGAATGCCTAAACGCCCTAATCAGAAGGAGGGTCCTCGACAGCAGGATATCAGAGACTCTTTGTCAGGTGGGTTGCTGAACAGAGGTGCCATGGCTTCTTCCTCTCTCCCACCGGGGTATGGATCTTCTGCTGACGAAGATTGCTCTTGGCCACGCGGAGGTGACTCTGGAATGTCGTGGATTACTCCCCCATCACAGTCTCAGGGTATGTGACCCCTTTCGGCTGCCGCAAAAAAAAGGCACAGAAAAAGCGTAAAGCTGCGTTAGCGGCTTCTGAGACGGCCCAAGCGCCCACTTGGGGGTCTTCGGAGGGGGAATCTGATGAGGACCAACAACTCTCCGCAGACGGTAGCGTGACATCAGGTCAGCGGCAGGGATCGACGCCGAAGTCCAGTGTGCCAAGGGACCAGGCCGGGTCGTATGCTCCTGATAAGGGCTTGCCTGTGATTCCCTCCCTGGGGGGAGATGATCATCTTCCCTCCACGAAGGGTGACCTTCGCAGATTAATGGAGGACATCAGAGACATGTGGAGACCTGAGGTAGCGGCGGTTCGGGCGGAGGTGGGAGAGATACGCACACAGGTGGCAGAGGTGAAAGTGACGACCGCAGAACTAGTAGCAGAACAAACACTCCTCCACAGTCAGTTGGCTGCTCTTCGCTTTCAGGTTGAGATTTTGTCCCGGTCTGTGGAGACGTTGGAGTCCAGACACTGGCGCAGGAATATTAGGGTCAGGGGCATTCCGGACTCAGTGCCAGCTGAGGACTTACAGCCCTATGTGACCCGCTTGGTACTAGAAGTTGCTGGACTGTCCCCCGACACACCTGAGGTGGTGGGTTTGGTGTTTCAGATCCGGCGTCTGACGACGGCTGGTAAGGGTGCGCCTAAGGATGTTGTAGTGGCTCTCCGAGACGTGTCCCTGAAGGTGAAACTTATGACCACCCCTGGTGCCCGGGACCCTGTACAGTTTGAAGGCTCCACACTTGCCCTATACCATGACCTCCCATTCTTAACCTTTAATGGCCCGTAGGCGTTTTAGGGACGTGTCTGCTGCTCTCCGCAGGAAGGGAATCTGATACAGATGGGGCCTGGCTGGCTCTCTTGTTGTGACTTTCGCTAACGTCCCGTATACGCTCACAGATCCGGCGACGGCTTGGACCGACCTTAAAGCGGCAGGTCTCCTGCTGGATTTCCCAGAGGTGCAACCCGGTTGAACTCTTTTCTCCCCCCCCCCCACGCTGTTTATTCTTGACTAACGACTGTTCTGGACTCTTTGCATCGGTTTTTTTTACCAAATGGGCCTCTTTTTGTGCTTTCCATGCTTTGTTGGACAATTTTTATGCTTTTAGTTTTATTTCCAGTCTTACATCCAGCTCCACGCTGTTGTCACTTACCCATCGCAAATTGCCTTCGGCCTTAATACCAGTTCTTTTGTTATTGTTATTGCTGGCACAGTATGGCCATATTTAGTTTGATTTCGTGATCTCCTTTTCATTGTAATTTTACAAATTTTCAATAAAAAAAATCAATAAAACATTTTTTATCATTCTCAAAACAGTTTGGAGTGAAATGGGAGATTTGAAATCTTCAATGGGTATTATCAAACATGTTATATCAAAAGTTGTTTCAATTTATTTTCAATCCGATATTTTTTTTAATTTTAACACATCCGTTTCGAATATAGCTTAATATCAAAATTTATGACAGTGAAAAGGCCAGTGGACAATTATAGATCTTTGTTAATTACTATTGCCAAACTGGCTTGTTAATTATCGAAATGTCTTATATCAAAAATTGTATTCCGAAAATATAATACCGAAAAAATATCAGATCCTTTTATCCAAAAAACTCAATGCATTATATTATAGAGTAATACCTATATTTAAATGGGGTGTCTTAAAACTAGTCAATCGATACAAATTCACAGGGACTTATATGAAGGCTTTACGATCAAGGAAATCTTTGAGGGAACTCTTCACCAATTTATTTCTTATATTTTTAGCCCCTCTAAAGACTACTTTAGGGTTTTTGGGTAAAAAGGTTTCCAAATCCAGATCCACTTTTAGGATAGACCAAGGCCTCTTAAGGGTCCTAAGAATCTGTTTATGTTGAGTATTGTATCCACATATAAATGCTATTTCTTACTTTTTTTCTTTTTCTTATACTTGATAAGGTCATCTCTATTTAACTCAGATATGATAGCTTGTACTTCCTCTAGATTTTTCTTTGCATACCCTTTTTCTATAAACTGGATATTGATGATGTTAGACTGTCTATCAAAATGTGCTGTATTCGTCTGATTCTCATAAACTGGCTTTTTGAGAGTCCTTATAGCCCACGATTCAAATGACAACTCTTTTTTTCTCAATAAAGCTATTTGTGTATTTATAATTTGCTGTGTTTATAACTCAACATGATCCCTCAATGATTATTGTTGAGGTGACCAAGGAGATCCACCAAATTGCTTTCGTCTCCTTGCCATACGAAAAATATGTCATCTATATACCTTTTAAATTGTACGAGATTCTACACCCAGTCATGCTCTCTATAGACTCACTTGGCTTCCCAGTGAGCCGTGAAGAGATTAGCATAGCTGGGCGCGAACCTCGTACCCAAGGTTTCTTCAGTGGTCTGGAGATGGTATTCGTTGTCATACCAAAAATAATTATTTTCTAATATTAAACGAATGCACTCTATAAAAAATTCTATTTGTTCTTGAATATGCCTGAATTTTCCAAATGTATTTTAGTGGCTTCGCATCCTTTTTGGTGGGGTCTGATGCTATATAAAGACCTAACCTCACACGTGCCTAAAGAATGGTCTTCTCCCCATTTCACTTTTCTATAGCCTGAAGGGCATCAATAGTATCTGTCAGGTATGACATGGAGTTCTTAAATTTAGGTTGAAAGAGTTTGTCAATGAATTCTGACACTTTGCTCGAAACAGACTCTGAACCAGAATTTCTTCTGTACTTCTTTCGACGGATCATTCCCCAGTATTCATTATGTATGTTGATCGTTCAGAATTATTTTTGCTTGCAGGTAGTAATATTCTTTAGACAGCAATACATCTCCCCCTTATCTGCAGGTTTAATCACTATACTCTTTTGATAATTCCTTGAGTCCTTACACAAATTGTCCTCTTTCTTCCAGTGGATTTTTTCGAGATCCCTTGGCACCATTCTTTCAAAAGTCTCGATTTCTTCAGACATAATATATTTTGACTAGAGTTTTGATTTATTTTGTAGTTCTTTATGGTCCCATTGGGGGCAGGAATTCTCTGTATTCCTTATGATAGTTTTTTTTTTCTAAAACAAAAATCAAGGCACAGTCTTCTTTAAAACCGTTGTAGATCCCTTTATATATATATATATATATATATACACTATATTGCCAAAAGTATTCGCTCACCCATCCAAATAATCAGAATCAGGTGTTCCAATCACTTCCATGGCCACAGGTGTATAAAATCAAGCACCTAGGCATGCAGACTGTTTTTACAAACATTTGTGAAAGAATGGGTCGCTCTCAGGAGCTCAGTGAATTCCAGCGTGGAACTGTGATAGGATGCCACCTGTGCAACAAATCCAGTCGTGAAATTTCCTCGCTTCTAAATATTCCACAGTCAACTGTCAGCTGTATTATAAGAACGTGGAAGTGTTTGGGAACGACAGCAACTCAGCCACGAAGTGGTAGGCCATGTAAACTGACGAGCGGGGTCAGCGGATGCTGAGGCGCGTAGTGCGAAGAAGTCGCCAACTTTCTGCAGAGTCAATCGCTACAGACCTCCAAACTTCATGAGGCCTTCAGATTAGCTCAAGAACAGTGCGCAGAGAGCTTCATGGAATGGGTTTCCATGGCCGAGCAGCTGCATCCATGCCATACATCACCAAGTGCAATGCAAAGCGTCGGATGCAGTGTTGTAAAGCACGCCGTCACTGGACTCTAGAGCAGTGGAGACGCGTTCTCTGGAGTGACGAATCGCGCTTCTCCATCTGGCAATCTGATGGATGAGTCTGGGTTTGGCGGTTGCCAGAATGGTACTTAAAAAGTGGTATAACTCTAATGAACGCTGCTTGCCTAAGGCAGGTCGAGTCTGGTTGTATTGTCTGTACACCAGAACTTTTATGATGTTGTATACAACCAGACTCGACCTGCCTTAGGCAAGCAGCACTCATTAGAGTTATACCACTTTTTAAGACTTTCTGGCAATACGGCGAAGCATTGTCCATACTCTAAAGGCAGCAGCACGCCAACCTATTAACGACAAGATTCCTAGGGAGAGCGCCCGTAAGGGTAACCCCTCTTTCTCGCCAGAATGGTACTTGTCTGACTGCATTGTGCCAAGTGTAAAGTTTGGTTGAGGGGGGATTATGGTGTGGGGTTGTTTTTCAGGAGCTGGGCTTGGCCCCTTAGTTCCAGTGAAAGGAACTCTGAATGCTTCAGCATACCAATACATTTTGGACAATTACATGCTCCCAACTTTGTGGGAACAGTTTGGAGCTGGCCCCTTCCTCTTCCAACATGACTGTGCACCAGTGCACAAAGCAAGATCCATAAAGACATGGATGACAGAGTCTGCACAGAGTCCTGACCTCAACCTGATAGAACACCATTGGGATGAATTAGAGTGGAGACTGAGAGCCAGGCCTTCTCGTCCAACATCAGTGTTTGACCGCACAAATGCACTTCTGGAAGAATGGTCTAAAATTCCCATAAACACACTCCTAAACCTTGTGGACAGCCTTCCCAGAAGAATTGAAACTGTTATAGCTGCAAAGGGTGGACCGACGTCATATTGAACACTATAGATTAGGAATGGGATATCACTTAAATTCATATGCGAGTCAAGGCAGGTGAGTGAATACTTTTGGCAATATAGTGTATATATATATCTAAAATTAGATGTTGGAGCGAATTTTAGGCCCCTATTTAAGACCCTAATCTGTCAGTCTTCTAAGATTTTTCTACCTAGATTAAAGATGCCCTTCAGGATATACCCGTCCTCTTTTCTCGAACTTCTCTTCTTCTGATGATCTTCTTTTTCTTATGGATCCTCTTCTTGGGTTCCTTAGGCTCATCCTTTGGGTTCTGGACTTCTCGTCTTTCTGCTTCCCAAGAATTTAACCTTCCTCTTTCTTTCCACTTTCTCCTCTGCGGACTTCTGCTCCTGGTCCATGTTCGTGCCTCCCAAAAAAACTGTTTACTTTCTAGATCTCTAAGAGGTAAATACTTTCTTGTAGTTGGACTATCTACTTCTCTTATGTTTCTAGTGTTTCATCTTCTGGTGAGTCCATCTTCTTTGCCTTGGAGAATTTTTCACTATAACAGTTTTTTTGTTTTTTTCTTCTCTCTCTTTATGCTCCTCTTCTGTCTTCTCATCTAATTTATGTGAGGATACATCTTCACTGGAATTTCCATGATGGTTCTTTTTTTCTTCTATCATCTCCCCTAAACTCAATGGTTTTGCAATAACTTCTGTAACTTTGTCTTCTCTATATCTTCATAGTGTCTTCATTCTTCTTATATATCTGTTCTTTATGTTCCTTTCATCTCTCCATCTCTCATCTCTTTCTTCTCTTATAGGGCTACTATACGTCCTTTCACTGATCTCCTTCTCTTGTTTCCAACTATTTGGTATCGGATCTCTCCTATCTTTTCTCTTTCTCGATCTTCCTCTCTCCATTCATAATTCCTCTGGGTCTCTCTTCGATATGGATTGTTTGATATATACCTATAGTCAGAATTCCTGGCGTATTCTCTCCTATAACCACCCCTATATTGTCTCCACTGTGCTCTTCTGTTATCCCTCCAAGGTCTGTTATCTTCTTGTGTTCTATTTCTCATTTTTTCTTCTCCATAGTCTTTCCATACTTTGCCTCGGGCTGGGGCAGAACCTCGTACAATTTAAGAGGTATATAGATGACATATTTTTCGTATGGCAAGGAGACGAAAGCGATTCGGTGAATTTCCTTCGTCACCTCAACAATAATGATTGGGGTATCGTATTGGATTATAAATACCCCAAAGTGTTGATTTTCTAGATCTAACTATATTTACAGAGGAACAGCAATTTAAAACCAAGACCTTTTTCAAGCCGGTCAACACAAATAGCTATATTGAAAAAAGGCTGGAAGGAATCTCAAAAAGCCAGTTTATGAGAATCAGACGTAATTGTACTAATACAGCACATTTTGATAGACAGTCTAACGTCATCAAAAAACAGCTTATAGAAAAAAGGTATGCAAATAAAAATCTAGAGGAAGTACAAGCTACCATATCTGAGCTAAATAGAGATGACCGTATCAAGTATAAGGGAAAGAATTTTTTTAAGAAATAGCATTTATATGTGGATACAATACTCAACATAAACAGATCCTTAGGACCCTTAAGAGGCATTGGTCTATCCTAAAAGCAGATCCGGATTTGGAAATCTTTTTACCCGAAAACACTAAAGTAGTCTTTAGAGGGGCAAAAATATAAGAAATAATTTGTGAAAAGTTCCCTCAAAGATTTCCCTGATCGTAATATGTTTAAATTGGAAAAAGCTTTCTATGGTTGCTGGGAATGTTTGGAATGTAGAAAGGACAGGCAATAAAAAGAGGACCGTATGAGAATTTATAGACAAAACAGGGAAGAGTTATAGGATTAATGATGGTGATACTTATAGCAAGAATGTCATTTACCTTATGATCTGTCCTTGTGGATTATATTATGTGGGTAGAACCACAAGAGCTGTCAATATTTGAATATCACAGCATGTGCAAAATATCATGAAAAACTATGTGAAGCATTCAGTTCCAATACACTATAAAGAGAAACACAATTCTGATCCAGAGCGCACTTCATTTTTAGTAATTAAAAAGGAGCAAAATAATTGGAGAGGTGGAGACTTTTTACAAAGGATCAGTCAAGAAGAAATGAAATGGATCTTTCAGTTAGAGACCTTTTCCTGTAGGGGGTTAAATTCAGAGTTTGAACTCTGTCATTTTTTTTTTTTTTTTTGTATTCAAAATTTTTATTTTGAAATATGTCATCATACAAGTAAACGTAAAATGAGGGCCTCGCAGGGCCGCACATAGTCATCTGCGATAACTCAGCGGAAAGAAAATAAAGAAAAATAGCATATAAACATCTATAATAGCACAGCTCAGAGGAACAAACACAGTCATCTAGAAAATGAGCCAAAAAATTAACTCTCAGGAACATAGCACGACGTCATATAGAGCACTGCAGGTCAAGAACAAACATGTCATCTGGAGAAAGTGTTTCAGGAAGGTAATATTAAAGAAAAATATACTGCTAAAACATCTGAAGAAGTCCGCATATCAGAAAACAGGGGTATAATACGGCATCGTCAAAGAAAGAAAAGAGAAGTCTACCTCATAAAAGGACAGCAGTTAGTAGAAAAATACTAAAATGAGGGAAAGGATAAGCTCACGACAGCGTCCCCACGCCAGCAATGGTGCGAGGGGGAGAAACGGAACAAAAAAAAAAGGTTGGGGGAAGGGGTGGGGGAACGGCAGAGGCCAGTATTGTGACTTTCCCGGCTCACTCCCAGAGGAGGCCGTGGAAGGGTAATGTCACAAGGCCCAGGAGCCAGAGGGCCAAGTATAGCAGCCAGAGCCATGGTAGGTGCCATAGTGGCGCACCTCGGGGCAGCCTGAAAAGTGCCAAAAAAAAAAAGGGGGGGGGAGGATACACCATCGTTAGTAGGGAAAGCATCGATAGAGGGAAAATTTTTTTTTGAAAATTCTCAAATAGGTTCCTAAATATCAAAAGGGGGGTGGGTGGACTATAAAAGTCGTCAAGCGGTCGCAAAAAACAGAAGATGGGGAGGGGGGACATCTCCAAAAATAAAGACTGCAAAACGAACGTCCGGAACGGGGGTGGGGGGGTGTATGAGCCTCAATACCTAAATTTCCTTTCCCTCTTCTTTTTTTTTGTCAGCAGAAAAGGTAAAAATAGTGTCTCAGAGTGTCTCAATCGGGGGAGGAGGGGAGAAGAGGACAAATTTGTGTCCCCCCTATTCAGCCTGGGTCAGATGTTGCGGGCGAGGTACCACGAGGGCCCGGACTGGCAGATGTCGGAGCCGGTGACAGACCCCACGAGTGGAGCAGACGCCAGGCCTCTTCGGGGGAAGACACCGAATGTGTGAGGTTATCGTAGTTGATGCAAATGGATCCCGCCACCCCCCATCTGTAACGGACTCCGCCATTCCTCATAAGCAACAACACGTCTCGAAACCGCCTCCGAGCAACCAGGGTCAAAAGTGGCAAATCATTAAAAAGTGTTATAGATAGGTTCTCAAAAATAATTGAAGCACGGGCGATAGGGGACGACATCAGACGTCTTTTATCAGATTCCTCCACAGCGACTGCCAATACATCTCGTGGGGCATCCACCGGAGCTGTGGCAGCCTTCCGCAGGCGAGTAACGGCACGAAAGATGGTAGGCACCTCAGGTGGCAGTCACATAACCTGAGACGCAATCCTGTTAGCAAAGCCTAGTAAGGCGTCTCCAGGAACCGTCTCCGGGATCCCCCTGATCTGTACATTTTTCCGCCTGTGGCGCGCCTCGGCTGTCTCCACCCCACTAGAGAGCAGCGCCACTTGGGCCTGCAAGGATTCCACCTGTGGTTCGAAAAGGGCCTGTGTAGCCCGAACACTCTCTACCCTTCCCTCTACGGCCGTTAATCTTCCTTGAATAGCCGACAGCTCAGTCTTCAGGATAGCAAAGTCCGCACGCCAGACCTCACGCATCCCTCCAATCATCTCCTCAAACATATGCCGAATGTCTGTCATCCTGAATGGCAGGGTGCTGCCACCAGTGGCAGAATCAGGAAGGAGCGTAGGGGTCATCTCGGTCCTGTCAGAGTCACATGAGGTCTCAGGGGGCTTGGGTGTAGCCACGGATCTCATACCGCCTGATCCGGCTGCCTTCAGCGCCGCTCGTCCTGTGTTCCTGGGTCTTGTCGAGGCAGCTTCCATCAAGGATACATTTTCCTCGTCTGAGGAGCTCCCTGCCGGGGTCAGGTACGTCTGAGTGTCTCCACGGTGTCGTTGCTGGCCATCACCTAGTGACTCCCGTATGTCACGCTGACGGGGGCCCTCCGGCAGCAGGGGCCTTTTCCCCGACCTCTTGCCCATGAGTGGACAGGTAGATGGGCAGCGGGAGTGGGCCATAAGAGAGCAGTGCAGGAAAGGCTCCAACAAGATGGCCGCAGGATGTAGGCCGCGAAAACAGGCCGCACTCCAGAAATTGTCCTAAACGGCTTGAAAAGTCAACACTGCGGATGCCCTGTGTAAGGGAGCAAGACGGTCAGGGTCTCACTCGTCGGTAATATCACAGCAGCAATCGTAAAGTTGCTAAAAAGCACAAAAAACTGAGTAGTAGCTTGGGAGCTCCTCAAAGTGCGACCACTCTCGCTGCGAGTCTGCTCCGCCCCCCCCCCACTGAACTCTGTCATTTTTATGAAGCCCTCATGAACATTATGAGCATTATATAAGTTCCTGTGAATTCGTATCGATTGACTACTTTTAATACACCCCATTTAAATATAGGTATTACTCTATAATATCATGGATTGAATTTTTTGGATAAATGGATCCGATATTTTTTCGATATTACATTTTCAGAATACAATTTTTGATATAAGACATTTTGATAATTAACAAGCCATTTTGGCAATAGTAATTAATGAATATATCTATAATTCTCCACTGGCCTTTACACTGTTATAAATTTTGATATTAAGCTATGTTCGAAACGGATGTGTTAAAATTCAATTAGATGTTCGATCCAATATTTTTGGTGTTAAACAACTTTCGATATGACATGTTTGATAATACCCATTGAAGGAAGATTTGGAATCTCCCATTTGACTCCAAACTGTTTTGATTATGATAAAAAAAGTTTTAATGATTTTAAACAGTTACGAATGTGATATTTTCTGATAATATGGCACTTTTCGATATGAGACATCCGATCCGATATGCATGTTTCACTATATGTAATTTCGATTTGATATAAAATTCTGATTCGATATGTATCCTTCCACAGGTTCACCTACCGAAACCTTGTTATGACTTTTACTTCCTCTAGATAGTCAGTTTGATCGTGTTCACGGCGCTCACATGCGCGGTGTTGACTGAATTGAATAATGAGGTCATCAACAAGGGCCCTTCACACACCGAACACACCGGTCGGGTGCATCCAGGATTTAAGGAAGGCAGGATATCAACTGATGAAGCCAGAGAAGGTGATTTGCATTTGGGCCCTATTTTTAAAGTGGTTTTATACTATTTAAATTTTTTATGTCTATTTGTTGTCCATTTGTGAATAAATTCAATTTTTACTGCATACCCTGTGGAGTGGAGTTCCTCCTATGTGAGGGATTACCAGATTGTCGCTGGCAATAGGACACCTGGAAAGTGTAAGAACACTGATTGATTTGTTACACTCTGGTGATATATAAAAACCCCTACATATTCATATCTCTGAGGGAGGAGGAGCCGAGGACAAATATACAGTGGCGAAGAGTGTGGAAGAGTTATACGGTGTACATTGGTGTCCTAGACAACTATCTGAGACTACTCCCAGCCATGTGAGTAGGATTGATTTTAATAGATTCCCGTTGGCTGATTTCCTATATACTACATATATCTCCTTCCCTTTGAGGATCACGAGAAGGAAGATATCACCTTGGGGAATATATTACACCCTCTTTTGGGAAATATTATATAAGAGCGGACTGCAAGTATATTATGCAGACTTTATTTTAATCAGGTATTGAAGTGTATTGACCCTGTATGAATTGTTGTGCTGAACATTGACCAGTGCTGGTCCCTTCCCAGCGCCCACCTAATTTATATTGAGATTACTGTAATGTGACTGTTGTATACCTGGGATTGCAAGTAAGCTTCTGTTGATCACTTCTTATTTTGACAAGTATAGGGCGCCATCTACTGCCAAATTGAGTTACAGCAGTTTGAGCTGCTGGTCTATATTCTTTTTTCCTGCATCAGCTGCTGAACGCCCGATGTAAGGGCAACATCAGCTGATTTTACAGTTCTAGCTCTTTGGGCATTATGCCCACAGGACTAAAACTTTGGGAGCACATTCTGCAGCCCAAAAGCAAACCAAATTCATTTGCTGCAAACAAATTTAATTTGCTTTTGTGCTGCATATCATTAGATCGAGATATCTCGATATCGGGGTACCAGATGGTGCATTTGAAGCCCAAGATATCTCGATCTCAGTAGTGAAGGGCATAACATCCCTGTTGACTTGCTGCTCAGCTGCCTCGTGATTTCTCTCCACTATCTCCTCGTTTGGCCTCACTCAGTGGTCCGACTCCCCCCACACACAGCTGGCAATATTCTGGTCTTCAAATTATTACAATCTTCTCATCCCACTACCAACCCCGTTCACTCACATATAACCAAAACTGTTTCTGATTATCTTGTACCGTCCTTGACCCACACCTTTAATCTGTCCTTATCCTCTGGGGTCTTTCGTGCTCCCCTCAAACATGGCACGGTATTCCTGAACCTAATAAAGCCATCTGTGGATCCGACTGCTCCCTCCAGCTGCCGCGCCATGTCCCTGCTCCCTTTTGCGTCCAAGCTCCTTGAAAAGCTTGAGTATGCCTGTCTGTTTGACTACTTCAACATCCCCTCTCTCCTCGACCCTCTGCAATCTGACTTTTGCACACTGCACTTGACTGAAACGGCTCTTGCGATACTTTTCTAGAAGTACCTCCTCCCGGCAGCCTGTCTCTGTTGTGGTGCCCCAAGGGTCAGTACTGGGCCCTCTCCTTTTTTCAATCTACACTCTGCCTTCAATCTCTAGGCAACCTGATCAGCTCCTTTGGATTCCAGTACCACCTATATGCTGATTACACTCAAATATACCTCTCCTGCTCTCCTGGTTCAAGTCACTGAATGCCTCTCTGCTGTCTTGAACTGAATGTCTTTCCGCTTCCTTAAACTCAATCTTGCCAAAACTGAAGTTCTTGTTGCTCCTTCCTCCAGGAACAACCCAATGCCACCTATCTCTATACGAGTAAATGAAACGTTCATTAGCCTGACTCCGAAAATTCACTGCTTTGTTGTTACTTTGGATTCTGACCTAATGCTCTCTCCCCACTTCCAGACAGTGACCATATCCTGTTACTATCAGCTCAAGAACATTGCCTGCATCTGCCCCTTTCTGACGCAAGATACTACAAAGGTGCTGGTTCATGCGCTTGTCATTTCACGGCTTGATTACTGCTACTTGCTCCTTATTGGCCTCCCCAACACCTGTATTGCCCCTTTGCAGGCTGTAATGAATCCAGGTGCCAGGCTTATTTTTCTTATCAGACACTCCTCACGTACCCCCCTCATCTACCGGTCCCTCCATTGGCTTCCAATACGTTTCAGGATACAGTTGAAAATACTGAGGCTCACGATCAAATCGCTCAATATCTTGACTTCCTCCTTACATGTCTTCATTGCTCCACAAGCACGTCACGTCTGGACAACTCCGGTCGGCGGTCAACCTCCACCTGTCCTTTGTCTTAAGGACAGCTCCGGTAGTGTGGAATGACTTGCCTTGCCCTATCAAACTCTCCCCTAATCTTCAGGCCTTCAAGAAATCCCTCAAAACCCATCTCTTCAGATTAGCGTACCACATCACTGATGCAACTCACCTCTCTGCTCACCTACACACAAATCATGATTGATGTGATTTCCATGGCCCCACTATTCCCAAACCACTGGCACTAATGATCCAAACATCCAGTAAAACTCCCCTTGTCTTCCTCAACCCCAATCTCTCTAGACTGTAAGCACCTATGAGCAGGGCCCTCTCCCTCTACACCTCTTGTTTCCATCATATGTCCGTTTATCTGTATCTCATTCACTTTGATTATTGTAAAGCGCTGCGGAAACTGTTGGTGCTATATAAACGATGATGATGATGATAATAATAATGAACACTTGCAGATTTTCCCTTACATGTTAATGTCATATTCTGGGGAAGGTGGTATCTCAGCTCCTCACCCCAGAATGAAGCACTGACATCTCTGATACCAGCAGTGGTGCTACCACGCCACCAAAAGTGTCAGCTCCTGGAGTCCATAGAACTCCTTAGAGCCTTGCACTTATGGGTTGCGAGCTCTGGGCGACCTCACTCTTGCAAGATTGAGCAGCGCCGTGGAGTGATCCCGGGGGAGAGACTAGGATCTATTTGTTCCTAGTGTCACCCTGCTCCCGGCGAGAAGAAGCTGTGGATCGCTCCACCGTTTTCGGGGTAAGAAGTAAGTATGGTATATTTAGGTGGGGTTTTTAGAGTGTGTTAACTGATTTTTGCATTTGCAGATCATTTAACACCAGCTTTTAGGACGTTGTAAAAATTTTCAATTTGTGTCTCGACAGTAATTTGCGCCAGCACTTTGTAATACCTCCCATCTTGACACAGTAAAAATAGATTGCATCTCCTATACTTCACATGGGGAACGCAAACTACAGTGAGCTTGCACAAGCTGCGAAGCACAAACTGATTTCACCCCAATTTAGTGTCAACTATGGAATATCGATGCCAGACGTTACACTTATGCTAGTGCTAACAATTATATATCGAGTCTCTGCATTAGAACCAACTATGGAATATAGCACTAAATTTCCAGACCTGCTTCGGAGAGCTTTTGTGTGTGACTCAGGATTTCATGTTCATCTCACACTCTGTTAGCCAGCTGTCTTAATTTATCTCTTGCCCTGTGTCTAACCACCAACAGTTCCACACTCTATGAGTGCCGATGTCAATAGTGAATAATCTGATGACCTGCAGCTGGGAAATTAAAAAAGCACTCTTTCTGGTGACTCTGGATGGGGTGGAGGAAACTCCTCCACTTCACCAAGCGATTCTGCCAGTTCGAAGTGGGGGGGGGGCACTCCTCTCCTCAGATCCTGACCATTTAAAAAGATAAAGTGGTCAGGATGAATAGAGTGTACCTTTAATACCGGCTGGGTGGAGTAGAGGTAACATCACTGCTCTGCATGGAGAGAACCTGTGGAGTCATGGGTTCGATCCCAGCGAGCAACCTCTCCAGTAAGGCTTTTTTCTTTTCCAGCATTTCTGCGACCTAGTGCACAAAGCAAGGTCCATAAAGACATGTGATGACTTTTGTGTGGTGTCCTCGACTGGCCTACACAGAGCTGTAACCTCAACCCCGTTGAACACCTTTAAGATGAGCTGGAATGGAGAATACGAGCCAGACCTTCTCATCCAGCATCAGTGCCTGACCTCACAATTGTTCTACTGGATGAAAGGGCAATAATACCCACAGAAACACTCCAAAATCTTGTGGAAAGCCTTCTCAGAAGAGAGGAAGCTGTTATAGCTAAAAGGGGATCAACTCCATATTAACGTCTCTGTATTTCAAATGTGATGTCATAAAAGTCCCTGTTTTGTGTAATGGTCTGGTGTCCCAATAATTTCGTCCATGTAAATTAGATGGAAGGTACATCCAGAGGGTGCTTAGTAAGAAATAATCATAATGGTAAAATAGCACCTTTGGATGTATGATAGCACTCTCATCCTTTAACCCTTTCATTCTCTCAGACTGAGAATTGAAATCCTGAGGCAGCTAGTTTTTGTATCAATATATCCTGTATTTTACACACCATTTTCCATCTATGTATACAAGGTTACCTCATAGATGACTTGGCTGTAATATTCTCCGGCATTATATAATGTTTCCTTTGTAACATTAATTGTTTCCAAAGTCCAGTCTCCTTTACTGACAAGAATTTCTTTTACAATTTGGTTGATCTCAGTGGAATTTTGTCTTGGCAACATGAGGATATCTCGGACTGAAGAAGAGCAGAGTTTCAATGTTTTTCTCACAATAGACTTAAAACATTTAAAAAAAAAAAAGAGCATGCATGCTCAGTGTTTAGATGTCTTTTCTGCGGGAAGACAGTCTATCAGCACAATATTAGAAATGTGAGGATTATATGACATTTCATAAACTTATATAACTACCCTGATAATGTACAGTAAAAAATAAAATATCATTAGACCGAAGAACCAAAGACCACTTGCCGGGGTTTAATTTCCACTTGCCATCACTGTGGGGGTAATTAGCTCTAGGACTTTAATACCTTACTTATCCTAACACTATTTACTGTTTGTGCTCCCCATGTTAAGTATAGGGTGCACAAAGTACAGTAAGCTCGCGCAAGCTAGGGCAATCACCGATGCGCAACGGATTTTTACCAGGTTTAGCGTTAGGGATGTAATATGGGGGCATGCATTTAAATCACTTGTCCTGACGTTGACGCTTACATTTCCGTTACTGTTAGCGTTCAGTATGTAATCTAGCCCATCAAGTTTAATTTGGATATGTAATTATATCAGTCCTAATACCTGACTTTACACAAGAAGCTTTACACGACAAGCCTATGTTAGCCAGAATTCTTAGAAATCAACCGGCCTGTATAAAATGTGCAGATTTTGCAGTAGGTAAAATAAAATTAAAGTAGTATCTCTTTCTTTTATTTGAGTTTTCCATGTAACGCACTGTCTGCATAATTCGTTAAAAAGTGTTGGGGTTATGGTATTTTGAAATGTTCCTTGAAGATGCAGTTTGCATTTGTCTCCTGTAAAATCATTTTCTGGCACAGAATTTGCAATCTGTGTGTAAGGAGACGTAGGGAAAGACCAATGCCTTAGAAATAAAGTGTTTTTCAGTATGATTGTATCAGGGTGTTTTCATAATAAAGTGGACAGAAACATAAGCTGTTCCCGCCATACACTACATTCAGATTACTAAAACAAGAATAATCAGGCACGGTCATATTTTTTTTCGTAAGAGCATTACTGGGGTCTTCTTATGGAACAACCCCTCCCTATGTGCCTTACGTATCAGTAAAAGATGTATGCAAGCTCTAAGCAGCGCACAGATATGATAACATTTTTGTGTGGGTGTCTCATTTCAGTGACCCAATATCGGCCAAGGTAAACAGCGGGGGCCAAAATGGATAGAGTCCCCGGGCCCAGGAAAAGGTAACATAGAGGTTCCCCTTAAAGAGTCGATTTCCAATGTAATCAGTGCGGTGTCATATCCTCAGCCCCTGCTGCGCTGCCTGGGGGGTCTGGGCAAGGTCCTGTGCCAAGAGCTGGCCGACTGCCAGCACTGGGGAACGGCCAAGCGGCGTCCGAGGTGGTGGGGCCTGGCGTGGTCACAAGGAGCCGCCGGGTTTAAAACAGTGCGCGAGGAGTTGCCTTGTCGTGGAGTTCTGTTCCTGCATCGCTACTATTTCTGTGCATTGATTTTGTTGCCTACCTGTTTTCTGGATACGATCCCTGCTCCTGCTTTTGACTGGCTTGTTTTGACCATTCTAATTGCTGCTCGATTACGATTGCCTGTGTGGTGCTTTGGTGGTGTAACCCCATGCTTGCCGCTGGGGTGTTTACACGTTACTGGGTGTTGTCCCTTCTAATTTGTGGGTATCGTCTGTGGCCTCATTAGGTTACTATACCCAACCCAGGGCTCCTGTTTTCTTACCACACTTGTATATAAGAACTGCGATCGAAAGGTACTGTTTATATGCGGCTCATGTTCAGTGTGCTCCCACCGCCAAATATACTCAATACTGTACCAACGATAGACTCCGATGTGTATGTGTTGCCGCTGAATATCATAAAGTACCGTTGACCTGCTCCCGATTATCAGAAAACGTTAAAGCGGCACATTTCCTGACTGCCCTGCAGTCCGTGCAATTCACCAGCTGTCTGACGTATCTTTGTGTTTCTGAACGTGCTCTATCGGTCTTGAAACCTTTAGTGCTTAGTAGCAACTCAGTGGTTTGCTCATCATCCCTGCCTCGTGTGTATAAGTCTGAATTTACCATTTGTGTGTAGCGCTCACCCCCGGAGGAGCCGCTGAATAAACCTCAGGATACTCTCACCGCACTAGGAAATAACTATACACCAGCACTGTTGTGGATTTTTCTATATTATATTCTTTACTGATCCCAATAAAGCAGCATATAATACGCATGTACGGTATTTGAGTAACAAGAATTCGTAACGCGGGAAAATCATGCGGCGGTAAAAGAAACTGGTTAACCCCCTCAGTTCTGGAGTGCAATTCCCGTGAAAAATGGCTCAAAAATATATATGTGTGATGTCTAGGGTACTCGGGTATTGTGTTCAACTGGCCAGTGAATGAAACAAAAACAATCTTCGACTAGTCACCGTTGGGGCCCTTAAAGAAACAAATAAACAAGTGCACAATGTTCTGCGTTTTCACCAGGCCGAAGCCTTCTCACCCATCCAGTGTAACTGCTTGTCCTGGATCGATGAGCGCTGGAGAAAGGGATCTCTATCAAGAGGATTTGTCCTCGCTGCCAATTGGAACCCGATGCTGTTAACGCCTGCAATCCCGATCTGGTTCTCCTCTGCCAGAACACGAACACATAGGCCGCCAGCACTCCCCTCCGGTTTGCAGCCTCTCCTCACACGATGTCCTTCTTCTCCCAAACCACACTTTGTCAAGAACAGTTCAGCGTAATACACAGCCGGCCGATGCACACTCTCTCTCTGATCACTGCAACAATGGATGCCGCCGTCTCTCTGCGCTCCAACTCTGCCAGGATCCCAGAAGTGTCACCTGCGACTGCTCTCTCTCACTGCTCGCTCTGTTCTGTCAAACGCTCAGGGCTAGGTATATAGGTAACAGCACGATCTCCAACACGACTGTAGCAACATCCACACTCTGGCCTGGTTTCAATCCCTAACAGTCCCAGCGTGCAGCCTACGTCTCTCGTGGCTCTGCTCACACTGCCCATGCCTTGCACGAGGCTGCTGATGTCTTTCCTCCTCTTTGTACCACCCACTTCCTGTCCTCGCGCAAAGGGTGATGGGAGATGGAGTCCCCTCTGTCCAGCATATTCCACAATGTCTCCCTCTGGTGGCAGCAATAGTTCAATGCACCAGAATACAGTTTTTAAAGCAGTGCTACACTCTCCCCCCCTAAACTCTTGGGTCCCTCCAAGGGAGTGTAACAGATACATAACATTGCAATATTTACATTAATCAACATTCAGGCTCAGTAGCAGACATATAATGGGTCAGATATACATCCTCAAGCTGACTCATTTCCCTAACTACCTCAGCTAGAGTAGCAGACACTTCGGGCAGCCTTCGCACAATAGTAACAGCTTCTTCAGTACTATGTCCCGGTGAATCATAGTTAAGTCTCTGAGGGGGCCAGATCGAACGTTTGGACTCAGGTTCAGTCATCTCCTCTTCGGGTGAAAGTGCCACATTTAAAAGCTCAATTCTCTCATCTACAGCTGGAGCAGACACCTCCTCTGAGTTTGAGCCTTCCTGTGAAGGCATAGAACTGTAATCTATGGACGCATCTTCTGGAACTACAGGAACTTCCGAGGTCTCGGGTACTTCAAATCTGAATTCAGGAGCCTCAGGCCTCAGGTTTCTTTCACAGCGTTCAGAAACTGGAATGACTTCTTCAGGCTCAGGCGGGCACACCCAGTCCAAACAAAAACTTCCTTCTTCACTGTTCTCCTCACTTTCTTCAACAACCCTTGACTGTTGAGATCGAGTAACAGGAGCCGAACGAGGAACAGGCGGGTTCGGCAAAGAAAGTTCGTCTCCAACTGGTATACTTACAGCTTCTTTCAAAGGTAACAAATGATTCCGGTGCCAGTTCTTTAGAGGCCCGGCCTTTCCGTCCGGCTGGATTTGGTAAACTGGCAGACCAGGCAGTTGCTTGCAGACAATGTAAACTTGAGAACTCTATCCGCCAGCTTGTGCCTTGCAGAAACACCCAAGTTCTTCAACAAAACCCTATCACCAGGTTCTAGATCCTGTATACGAACTCTCAAGTCGTAGTTTCGCTTATTCCTCTGTTCTCTGCCTTCTGAAGTCAAACGAGCCTGTTCAAACGCAGAATCCAAATTTTTCCGGAGTCTGTCCACATAATTTTTGTGAGAGGCCACAGAAGTCTGATCAAGAGATAGTCCAAATGCCAAATCAACTGGCAGCTGAGCTTCTCTTCCAAACATGAGACGATAAGGTGAGTATCCAGTAGCGTCACTCTCCGTACTGTTATACGCGTGCACCAGCGTAGCTATGTGACGACTCCAATTCTGCTTCTCCCTGTTTGACAGTGTCCCCAACATATTCAGTACATAGAGTGTGATTAAAGCTTTCCGGTTGAGCATCACCTTGTGGGTGATACGGAGTAGTTCAGGTCTTTTGAATTCCTAACAGTTCTAGCAGTTGCCCAACCAGTCGACTCTCAAGTCTCTGCCCTGATCTGAGTGGATTCTCTTTGATATGGCCATAATGAACAAAAAACTTCTCCATTAAAACCTTTGCCACTGTAGGAGCACGTTGGTCTTTGGTAGAAAAAGCTTGAGCATAACGGGTGAAATGATCAGTCACTACTAAAATATTTCCCTGCCCACTAGCATCAGGCTCTAAGCACAGGAAATCAATGCACACCAAATCCATGGGTCCTTGACTTTGTAGGTGGCTCATTGGAGCAGTTCGGGTTGGTAGGGTCTTCCTCTGAATACACCTCAAATACGAATGGCAATAACTTTCAACTTCAGATCTCATACAAGGCCAGTAGAATCGGTCTCGCACCAGTTTAAAAGTTCTCTCTGCACCCAAATGTCCATGGTCATCATGCAATGCTCTCAACACACCTTCTCTGTGCTTGGTGGGGAGGAACAACTGTTGCATTTCTTCAGCATTGTTCGAGGGGCCCCTTCGGTAGACCACCCCATCCAGCATCTTCAGCCGCTCCCATTCCTTGTATACCAATCGGGCTCCTTCGAGGGCATTAGTCAGTAGAAATTCCCTTTGACCCGCGTTCATAGCTTTCATTGTCAAAGCGATCAGAGGATCTTCAGCCTGATCTGCTCTCAGGTCCTGCTTCGAGAGAGTAGGTAGGCTTTCACCCCTCAGCTGTGTAGGATTACAATAAAGCTCTGGAACGCCCGTAGCCATAACTCCTATAGCTTCTGCTTCAACTGCACCCTTGACCCGGCGCTCTGCCCCCTGACATAATGCTTGCACCCCATCTGGAGTCAGCTGAGTCCATTCTGTGTTGTAGGGCCTTCTTGTCAAAGCATCTGCATCACGATTATTCACTCCAGGGCGATACTTAAGACTGAACCGAAACCATGACAGAGCGGCCAACCACCGATGTCCCGTTGCATCCAGTTTTGCAGTAGTAAGGACGTACGTAAGAGGATTGTCAGTCTTTATCACAAATTCAGCCCCATACAGATAATCTTTCAGCTTGTCTACTACCACCCACTTCAAGACTAGGAACTCTAGTTTGTGGGTAGGATAGTTCTTCTCTGAAGGCGTAAGGCCTTGGCTTACATACGCTACAGGCCTCAGCAATCCATCATATTCTTGATATAAGACTCTCTTATATTCTCTGCTGGCATCCACATGCAATTTGTACGGCTTATGAGGATCAGCGTAAGCCAGGACAGGAGCTCGAGTCAGACTCTCTTTCAGCTTCATAAAGGCACTTTCACATTGATTAGTCCATTCTTCTTGGATGGATTCTCGAGCCTTCCTAGGACCTTGAGCCGACGAACTTCGATCAGAGACCTTGGAGTCTTCTCCCACTTCTTATTTCCGTAGAAGCTTATTCAAAGGTTGAGCTATCTTAGCAAATCCCCCTACGAATCTTCGGTAGTATGAGCAGAACCCTGGGAAGGATCTAAGTTCGGTAACATTCCGGGGTCTAGGCCAGGAAGCTACGGCTTCCAACTTTCGAGGATCCGTCGAAACACCTTCTGCCGAAACAATATGTCCCAGGTACGTAATGGTAGGTAGACAAAATTGACACTTCTCCAGGGACAGTTTCAACCCCTCTTCATGAAGCCGCTTCAAGACCTTCTCCAACCGTTGCTCATGTTCTTCCAAAGTCTTCCCGAACACAATATACTCTAGATACACCAACACCTCTATCAAGTTCATATCTTCGACTGTCTTCTCCATTAACCGTTGGAACGTGGCAGGAGCCAGGGCCGGATTAACATAGGGGCAGATGGAGCAGCAGCTCCAGGCCCATGCCCCAGAATAGGCCCAGAGAAAAGATAAATTTGTCTGCATTGATAGGCATTTGGACCTCTATATCTCCAGCTTCATAGCAGCTACAGGGTCATGTCAGGTATCACGGGAAAGGCCAGAGCATGACCTTTCCAATGATACCAAACATGACCAGGTTTTATGTAACAATAAATGTAAAATAATAAATATTTTTTATTTTTCTTTCTAACACAGCAATATTTTTCACTTTTCAATTATAAAGGGAACAATGATGCTGCAGTAACTCAACATCACATATCTCATGTCACTAAAAAGCGTGGAAGTGATGGTACAATCCATTATTACGAATTGTTACATCAAGAACCCAAACCGCCGCTCTGCAGCGAAGTGCACTGGGGGGGGGCGTTTTGGAACCCTGCACCACTAATCTCTGCACCTTGCATGGTCAACTGAGGTGTCATCGGACAGGACAGAGTCTGGCCTTTCCATTAATACCAAACATGACCATGTAAAATCTAAGTGAAAAGAAAACAAAAAAACTTTTATTTACTTATTTTTTTTCCAAAGCGATGGCATTGTCCATTTGTCACGTATAAAATGAGCAATACCACTGCTATTACTCACCTTCTCATTTCCCACGCTGGGAGCAAGTTCAGTGTTTTATACAGTCATATTATTCATAAAACACCATTATCCAAAGCAAATGGGAAATATCAAATTGTTTTGTTAAAATGTTATATTTTCTCAGAAACATGCAGTAACAGGTTCCCATTTAATTTTTTTAACAAGAATTACCTATAGAATATACTGTATAACCACAGATGTTTGGATGGTAAAATATGAAAAAATTATTTTACACTCTGTGATGATTGAAATCTGATTGAAAATGTACTCCCTCAGTATCTGCCTGGTTAGAAATACCGGAATCTGCACTGTTAAATAACCTAAAATAGGTTTTCATTTCACTAAATTCCAAAAAAAGCCCACCAAAATATTCAGCTCCAGGCCCATAGAGATCTTAATCCGGGCCTGGCGGGAGCCCCCGTGAGGCCTTGAGGCATTCAGTTGAATTCAAAGAACCCCAGTGGGCAGATGAACGCAGTCTTCTCTTTTGTCCTCAGGATGCATTGGTATCTGATGATACCCACT
Organism: Leptobrachium leishanense; assembly: GCA_009667805.1. Classification (NCBI taxonomy): domain Eukaryota; kingdom Metazoa; phylum Chordata; class Amphibia; order Anura; family Megophryidae; genus Leptobrachium; species Leptobrachium leishanense. The sequence continues at coordinate 33,006,778 of CM019072.1, read as the reverse complement.
TCGCAGGTCTAGTACACTAAACCATTTTGCTCCAGACAAACACTGTATGGCATCTTCTATCCGAGGAGTAGCAAAGTGATCTGGAATGGTCCTCTGATTTAGCGTGCGATAGTCTATACATAAACAGATAGAACCATTCTTCTTTCGAACCATCACTATGGGAGAGGCATAAGGACTCCTGGACTCTTGAATCACCTTAGTCCTCTGTAGTTCATTCAGCTGTTCTCGTAGATCATCCAAGTCTCCCAGCAGACCTCGTCTTGACCTTTCTCGAAACGGCTTATCCTCTTGTAGTCGAATGTGATGTTCAGTACTTTTAGCACATCCCACGTCAAACTCATCCTTCGAGAACAAGTCCTTCCATTTTAGAAAGACAAAAGTGTATATACAGATGTATATACAGTTCAGTGTGGGCGCCTACTAATTGAATAAACGTCAATTAAAGTGCTAGTAAATAGTCAAGTAAAGTGCTAATAAATAGTCAGATGCTGCCTATAATATGGTTTAGAAACACATATAAAACAACCAAAATATGTGTCATAAATAGATAAAAATGTAGTGGACGGAACCATATGGCGCATCAATGGTGAATAAACTGATAAGTGAACATGCATATAATCGTGTCAATAATGCAGAAAAGTGCAAAAGTGCTTGATATCATTTCATCGCATCATTATCTCAAAGTACATATATATGAAGTAATCCCCAAAAAAGAGTCCAATATAAGGTAGAACCATAAAAAAAGTGCTTAAGTGTGTAATTGTCCAATACTCAATAAAAAAGGAGGTTGGTCTTCTCTGAAGTGCTGGTGTCAAGTCCGTTTGTTCATCAGTATTTCTCAGAGAGACAAGAAAAATATTGACAGTGCAGATAATCGTAGCATGGTTGGTCGAAATGTTGTAATAAAAGTATAAACCACTCACATTTATAAGAACCTGCAAGGGACCCGGCTCAAGGGAAAAAAAGCCTCTGGCCATATACACGGTGGCACTCCCCTTCTCTTATCCGTGGAGGGCACTAAACAAATCAAAAAGAATCGGGAGACGGCACTCCCATAGCATAATATTGTATGCAGAAGGTGATAAAGGCAAAGAAAGGAGCCGCACTCACCGGTTCAGGAGCCTCACGTTGATGGACTCAGTCGATATAGCATTGGGCACTCTTAAGGTGGAAACCCAAAACCCCTTTACCTCTGCAGTATGCAGTCCGTGCGAGAAGTGGAGTAAATAGGATAAGGTGGCCAATAAAAGGTTAAAAACAAAGTAAATTTATTAAAATAATAAACAATAATAAAAAGCGGACAATTGATCTACCGAGACGCGTTTCGGCTTTTGAAAGCCTTTCTCAGTCGGTGTAAGCGTTCAATAATGTCCATATATGTTGCAAATGGCAAAAGATAAAAGTGAAAATGAAAGAGAACCGTCCTCTCTTATATTGTACTGTCGTTATGCTCCTTCCGGCCACGCTGGCAGGGTATCCGCTCAGTGGTGTATTTAGGTTTTGTGCTGCCCTAGGCCTGACTAAACTCGTGCACCCCCTAATTTAAATTTGAGGCACCCCTTCCTGTCAAGGGCACACCTCTTCCTGGTTAATCCATACCCTTCCTCTTTAAGCTCCACCTTTTCCTCTTAGAGCTCCGCCTTTTCCTTTCTTTATATTAAAAGTGGATACCAAGCGCCTACTTGTATATTTTGTATACCATTTCAAATGTATCTATTGAGATAAATAAAATTATGAAATGTTTAAATTCAAGCATTTTTACAAAGAACAGCCACGCATGTCAAGTATACTGGATCACAGCCACTCTAATTGGTTGAACAATAAAATCCACTGCATATGAGCGTATCACAGAGCTGCACAGCAATAAAACCCACAGAAATGTGCAGTGTGTATGAGTGTATCCCAGAGCTCCAGGGCAATAAAACTCACAGTACTATGCAGTGTGTATCACAGAATCCACAGCAATAAAATTCCCAGCAATGCAATGTTTGGTGTGTGTCAGCGTATCAGAATCCACAGCAATAAGGCTAGGGTCAGACGAAAGCATTTTTCCCCGCGAACGTGAAAAAGTGCGTCCGAACGCATTGACGTATTTTTTCACGGAATGCGCAAAAACGGTCAGACGATGCACATTTTCGGGCGTGATTTTGTACGGATCATCAATAAAACTCTTTTTCGTCTGGAAGTTATGTAGGCTGGATATTAGCAGTGTCTGACATCTCCTAATCACGCAAACACGCCGCTATGCCGCAGCTGCGCACTCAGTAAGTCAGTACTAGCGGTTCAGCGTTCTCAAAAAAATGCGTTCAAATTCCACTTGCGTTGCACGGCCGGACTTTTGTGCGGCCGTACATCGTATATTGGCCGTCATTGCCGTCATCTGCTGCTAGTGCGGCCGTAATTATGTGCGCCAGAACGCACGTTAAAAGTGCGCTGGTCTGACCCCAGCCTTATACTCCCAGCAATGCAATGTGCGGTGTGTATGAGTGCATCAGAATCCACTGCAATAAAACTCCCAGCAAACCTAGTGTATATGAGCACACAGCAATTATTTATTCTACATTTACCGGCCTCCGCGGTAGGGCTGTGTGCAGAGTCAGCAGGGACTGTGTACAGATTCAGCAGGAGGTCCCTCCAGGCCACGTTGGGATCACGGCTGTGCCTGTGCATGGAGCCATCTTGTCAGCAGTGGGGTGCCACTGCCAGAGGGTGCACCGTGGCTTTGATTCCCTTCCCGGTGGGTGTTCAGTCCAGAATAGAGTGACAGTCCATGTTAATGAAAGGGTAGGCAGCTGCGTGCGTGTCACGTGGTTCAGCCAGTCAGGTGGTACTGAGACTCAGTACCACCTGACTGGCCGGACCGAGTGTGACCTGCACGCACGTAGCCTTACCAGGAGCCAGGCAGCTCAATGACAAATTTCTATCACTGCAGTGCTGGTTAAGGAAAGGTCCACTTTAAACAGCAGTAAGCAGACAGGGCTTCATATTCTGCTGATACCCCCCCCCCCTTTACCTGCCGTTTACTGTCATCTTCTCTCTCTGGACACAAATCACATCCCCCTCCCCTCTCCTAGAGCTGCTGCGGGGCAGGGGAGGAGCTATGGAGGGAGGAGAGGGGGATTTTTATTCTATTCGATTTTATTCCGTATCCCGCCCTCCGCCACTCCTCTAAGTACAGCACTGCTCTGGTGATATGCTCACACACAAGTTTGGCGAACTGCCAGCAAGTACGGTGCTGTTTGAAGGCAGTGCAAATCCCCATAGAGAAGTAATGGTTAATCTATTCAGAGAACCCCAAACAGCAGAGAAATGTCAGTGAAATGCCCTGATGTTCGGTGGTTTCAATCAGCAGGTTTATTCAGGCGAACCCCATAGGTTTCAATGTTAAAAATATTCCCGTTTTTATGCAATATCTAATAAACCATTTATTATTTTAATCTGCAGTAAAAGTCTTTATTTATTGATATTTTTTTTTTAGTACCCTTTAGTAATTTTTCAGATTTTTTTTGGCAAAATCCCCCCCCCTTTTTTTAATAGCGGTTCTTCTTTTTCTGTAACAGAACTTTTTATTATCAATCATAGGATCTTATATGTAAATTCCAGACATTTTCGCTCAGTAGTTCTTTTGAAAACAGCAGGCCATGGGTTTGCGGTGGCAGCATACAGCGGCCGACTCCATGCACTTTAGGGACCCTGCGGTGAATGGTGAATTCACTGCAGGGTGGGGAAATTTTATTCCCCAAAGTGCAGGGAACTACAGAACACCAAAATGTTGGCGTCATTTCGGTGCTCTGTGAGTAACCCAATTAGTGGTGAGGTTTTTTGTTGCCCCCTGGAAAGTGAAAGCCTAGGCCTTGCCTACCCAGGACATACTTGAAAATTATGTTTCCTTCCTGGTAAAATAGTTTGCAAAAGTGAAAAAAAAAAATATATATATTTTTTAGGGGTGGGGCCACCCAGCGGGCCGCCGCCCCCTGGAAAGTGCCGCCCTAGGCCTAGGCCTTGTTGGCCTAGGCCAAAATACACCAGTGTATCCGCTTCCTGCTTCCGGTCACGTGTCTTCCGGTCAGATGGTTTTACCCAGTGGTGCTTAGCAGTTAATTCCCGCATTGGTCGTAAAATCGCAGCGAGTTGCCGATCGCGATCGCAGAGGGCTCTTTAACTAAACAGATGTTAAAACAATCATAAACGAGTATTTAGGCAAAAACGGAATGCAAATGGAAATATAAAGGGTCAAGTTAAACGGCGCTTATGCTTTACAATAGTGTGACTGATAGTAAACAAAAATTACCCAGTGAGGCTTAGCAGTTAGTTTCAGTTTCGATTTCATCATCGTATCGGGTGAGACTAAATGGCTGGTTTTAGTTTCGATTTCATCATCGCCTCTTGCCAATGCAAAACTGCCGCTCTTATGTGAGATTGATCATTGGGAATAGGGGGACAAAGTCCATAAATTTCTGCAGGAAGTCTGATTAAATAGCCTGCTCAAAATAGCTTATAAGTTGTATCCAGTATATATGTATATATATATGCATTCTTGTAGTCGAATGCGATGTTCAGTACTCTTAGCACATCCCACGTCAAACTCATCCTTCGAGAACAAGTCCTTCCATTTTAGAATCTGGGACTGAAGTCGCTTCTTCCATTCAGGCAAGATGGGAGCATCTTTTGGATAGAACTGTTCAGCTGGAATCTCTTTTTATTCACTCCACCCCTAAGTCAGTAGGGGATAGAGTTGTAACAGAAGCCACTTGTCCAATGGGCATTTGTGCTTTCAGGACCACTGGAGAATCAGACACATTACACACACTAACTGAAACTCTTCTTCGTGTCCGTTTCAAAGCTCTTGTAGAAATTATCTCAGGGATTACTTCTACTCCGGCCTCACTCCCATGACTGAGATCAGTTTCCAGTACCATATAAGGACCCGGTTGTGATCCATTCAACTTGACTGAAGCCCGGAAGCTCGCCACTTCTCCTGATTGCAGAAACTTCTCTGTTCCTCCCAATCTCCACAGACGCCCCACTTCGGCAGGTGCCCTCTGTTTTTGAACCATTTGTTGATAGACCGGACGTAACATCGGATGCACTCCTCTGGTAGAACCTTCTTCCATCACTATGGGAGTCAGAAGACGTCTCACCAGATCAGTATTCGTCCCCACTATCATAGAACTTCTGCTGGCTCCTGAAGGGCGAGGACACACAATGGCTAATGCATCATAACCCCCAGACTGTCTGACGACTTCGGATCCAATTTCTAACTTCACCTGTAGATATCCATCATAGGGAAGCTTCTCAGTTCCGATACCCCAGATCTCAAGGTCCTTTAATTTCTTTAAAGGTATGTGCTTCAAGTGCTTCTCGTAGAAGTCTCGATAGATCAACGTCACTTGAGCACCTGAGTCTAACAGAGCTTTAGTGTAGACTCCCTCTACTTGGATTGGAACGATGGGAGAATGACCTATCAGCTGGTCAGGAAACTTGCTTGTAGCAGCAGGAGATATAGACCCAGTTCGCTGTACTCTAGCCTTTTTCCTGACTCGTGGAGGTTTTGGTTGTGCATTGCTTTCCCGTGACATAGGACCGGATACCAAGGGAGTAACTCTCTCAGTCCTGGTAGGCCCAGCATTTGGCAAGGATCCGGACCCTCTCGGCCTTTCAGTTCTGGCTTGAAAATTGGAGCGGTTTTCGACCGTTGGGCACCTAGTTTGCTCCCTCACTGGGGCCCTCTGGCGTTTTCCGCCTGTGAGGTAGATAGCAGCCCTTTAGGAACTCTTCCACTCTTTTTCCTTCAGGCCTTTGGTTTTTACACTGTGCTCTGAAATGACCTATTTCTCCACAACTGAAGCATCTTTTCTTTGAAGACGGAGGCGCACTTGCTCGTGGTGATTCGTTTGAAGGACCCTGGCCAGACGCCACAGCAACTCCCGTTGTCTGCATATCGGTGAGGAACTTCTGCATATCGGTCTGTGTCTCTGCCACCTTCAGAATTACCCGGCACAGGTCTGTGTGCGCCTGTTCCAGTTCCGCTTGAGCTTCTTGCACCTTCTTAACGGTCTTTGGATTTTAATTTAACATTTGTATCTCACTGTATGCCGGAATTGTTGACTCTTTTGCAGCACTCTCTGTCGATATAGGAACCACCAGCTGTTCATGTCTGTCAACTTCGGACCCATAGGCAGGCCCGGATTAAGATCTCTATGGGCCTGGAGCTGAATATTTTGGTGGGCTTTTTTTGGAATTTAGTGAAATGAAAACCTATTTTAGGTTATTTAACAGTGCAGATTCCGGTATTTCTAACCAGGCAGATACTGAGGGAGTACATTTTCAATCAGATTTCAATCATCACAGAGTGTAAAATAATTTTTTCATATTTTACCATCCAAACATCTGTGGTTATACAGTATATTCTATAGGTAATTCTTGTTAAAAAAATTAAATGGGAACCTGTTACTGCATGTTTCTGAGAAAATATAACATTTTAACAAAACAATTTGATATTTCCCATTTGCTTTGGATAATGGTGTTTTATGAATAATATGACTGTATAAAACACTGAACTTGCTCCCAGCGTGGGAAATGAGAAGGTGAGTAATAGCAGTGGTATTGCTCATTTTATACGTGACAAATGGACAATGCCATCGCTTTGGAAAAAAAATAAGTAAATAAAAGTTTTTTTGTTTTCTTTTCACTTAGATTTTACATGGTCATGTTTGGTATTAATGGAAAGGCCAGACTCTGTCCTGTCCGATGACACCTCAGTTGACCATGCAAGGTGCAGAGATTAGTGGCGCAGGGTTCCAAAACGCCCCCCCCAGTGCACTTCGCTGCAGAGCGGCGGTTTGGGTTCTTGATGTAACAATTCGTAATAATGGATTGTACCATCACTTCCACGCTTTTTAGTGACATGAGATATGTGATGTTGAGTTACTGCAGCATCATTGTTCCCTTTATAATTGAAAAGTGAAAAATATTGCTGTGTTAGAAAGAAAAATAAAGAAATATTTATTATTTTACATTTATTGTTACATAAAACCTGGTCATGTTTGGTATCATTGGAAAGGTCATGCTCTGGCCTTTCCCGTGATACCTGACATGACCCTGTAGCTGCTATGAAGCTGGAGATATAGAGGTCCAAATGCCTATCAATGCAGACAAATTTATCTTTTCTCTGGGCCTATTCTGGGGCATGGGCCTGGCGCTGCTGCTCCATCTGCCCCTATGTTAATCCGGCCCTGCCCATAGGCATCCAACGAATCATCTTCAGCCGGCGAATATTCGTTATGTCTCACGGGTTGTGCGTAAGCTCTTTCTCCTCTTCTTAAGGATTTTTCTTCTAGCAGAGCCTCTTCCTCTCTAACAGCTCGAATCAGTTCCAGATATTTAAATTCTCGGTTACCTTCTCTGGTTTTCAGCTGTAACATCACAGGATCTAGAGGTTGAGAGCCCCTCAATATCTGCTGCATTCTGATTTTAACTATTGTGGCAGGTTCGGCCCCTTTCTTAAGAAGTATCTGGTGCAGAATCTTATCTAGGCACCTCATATATTCAGTCATTTTCTCACCCTTTCGCTGGTAGGTGTGTTCATACTGGTACATGAGCTCAGCAGCCTTTTCTGTTCGCCCGAAAACGTTCTGTAATATATTTAGGTAATCTAAAGCAGTACAGTCTTGCTTACTCAACTTCAGGTTTCTGACAGCCTCTGATGCAGATCCCTTCAGGCTCTCTGTAATTCTTTGTTTCTTCTGCGCTTCCGGGACGTCCCACTCATCCAGAGCCTGCATCGCCTGTTCCACCCATTCTTCGAAGGTTTCTTCTCCCTCTGGAGTTGATATGTTTCCTGAAAAATTCCTCAACCGTCGGTAACCAAAATTAGTATGAGGAGGGTTTGTTCTTTGACATTTAGCCAGCAAATCTCCGATAGCCACGATGAACTCAGGCCCGATAATGGCCAGCGGACTGGGTGCGGGAACATTCGCTGGATCGCCACGTGGCGCACTTGGCTGAATCAGTTGAACTTCCACATCGTCGGTCAGCTTTACACTCGCGCCCTGAAAACACACTGGAGCACCCTTTCTCCACTCAAAAAGAACATATGTGTGAGAAGTCTCTGGGTTCGCTTTAATGTCCAGTATTAACCCCCAATGATCTGGTGTCAGCGCGGCCACGGCCTGGCGAATCTGATCTTCGGCCCAAGTGTCTGCAGGAATATCCATGACTATGCTTAACCCTATCTGGCTATTGTGCTCCTCACACCATTTGGCAGCAGTGTCTGGATCCATATTTAACCCTTTAATTGCGGTATTCACAGAGACTGGAATCCCGGAACGAGCCCCCATGTGTAGCGCTCACCCCCGGAGGAGCCGCTGAATAAACCTCGGGATAGTCTCACTGCACTAGAAAATATCTATACACCAGCACTGTTGTGGATTTTTCTATATTATATTCTTTACTGATCCCAATAAAGCAGCATATAATACACGTACGGTATTTGAGTAACAAGAATTCGTAACGCGGGAAAAACACGCGGCGGTAAAAGAAACCGGTTAACCCCCTCAGTTTTGGATTGCAAGTCCCATGAAAAATGGCTCAAAGATATATATGTGTGTTGTCTAGGGTACCCGGGTACTAGGTTCAACTGGCAAGTGAATGAAACAAAAACAATCTTCGACTAGTCACCTTTGGGGCCCTTAAAGAAACAAATAAACAAGTGCGCAATGTTCTGCGTTTTCACCAGGCCGAAGACTTCTCACCCATCCGGTGTAACCGCTTGTCCTGGATCGATGAACGCTGGGATCTCTATCAAGAGGATCTGTCCTCGCTGCCACTTGGAACCCGATGCTGTTAACGCCTGCACTCCCGATCTGGTTCTCCTCCGCCAGAACACGAACACATAGGCCGCCAGCACTCCCCTCCGGTTTGCAGCCTCTCCTCACACGATGTCCTTCTCCCAAACCGCACTTTGTCAAAAACAGTTCAGTATAATACACAGCCGGCCGATGCACACTCTCTCTCTGATCACTGTAACAATGGATGCCGCCGTCTCTCTGCGCTCCAACTCTGCCAGGATCCCAGAAGTGTCACCTGCGACTGCTCTCTCTCACTGCTCGCTCTGTTCTGTCAAACGCTCAGGGCTAGGTATATAGGTAACAGCACGATCTCCAACACGACTGTAGCAACATCCACACTCTGGCCTGGTTTCAATCGCTAACAGTCCCAGCGTGCAGCCTACGTCTCTCGTGGCTCTGCTCACACTGTCCATGCTTTGCACGAGGCTGCTGATGTCTTTCCTCCTCTTTGTACCAACCACTTCCTGTCCTCGCGCAAAGGGTGATGGGAGATGGAGTCCCCTCTGTCCAGCATATTCCACAATGTCTCCCTCTGGTGGCAGCAATAGTTCAATGCACTAGAATACAGTTTTTAAAGCAGCGCTACAAGTGTTTAAATGTCAAACAGATTTATCAGTCCTTAAGGATCTCAACTTCGCTACTCTCTAGTGGGCGCTACTCCCCCCATTACATGCGGTTACTGATTATGTAACACTGTGAATAAATATATGGCATGGAAAACAATATATGTGTACATACTTGGTTGTACATATGGACCAAAAGTCAAGTTGCATTTTTGGGTGTCAAATGGAAATTTGTAGATACACAGGTTGCAGTTACTAATAATCCGTAATGGTGCTGAATAACTGACATAGCCCGTGTTTGCGATGGTAAAATAGAGAACATCGATGGAGTCACTGAATGTCTCTGTCCTAGGGGAATAAAGGTAAAGAATAATGTGAAATATGTTTTGATGAAACAGATGCTTTATCTGACATTTAAGTTCTACATAAAATACAGGTGATTCAAAATCCATCGGGCAAATCAGTCACTAATATACAAAAGCCATATAAAGCATTAATACATTGTATAAAAAAAGTTAATAAATAAGGCTGCTACTGTTAAGATATTTTTCGGTTACTGCATTGTTTAGTATGCTCCGAGCTGTGTATTCTATACCAAGTATAGTTACCTTTAAATGTCACCTCGCAGGAATACTGCTAGCGTTAACCAATCACATTCTTGAAGGCCATCATTTACATTATTTATTAATTAAAATTTTCAACATAATTTTTAAATTTTCTTTTTTACTGTTTCCAAATTTTTCTGCATCGTATTATTTTTCTATTATGTCATCCTGAACTTGATCTCTCTAGTGAATTAAGTACCTAGGGCACTATCACGTGCCCCTCACTAAAACCGGAATGCAAATGGGAAAACTTGGCACTCGCCTCAGATCACGGGTCAGGCGCTGAGTGCAGCAGCCTGCCCTTAGTGATCACTAGGCTCACTGATGCTTGGGGCAGCTCTAAAGTGCCGTCCCAAGCATCCCCTCCATGGCGTCCATAGGACACTATGGAGACTTCTCCTGCCGGGTCACATGACTGGCAGGATCTCGCCTCTTGCGAGATCCTGCTGGTCAGCGGAGTGGTCGTGGAGGGAGACAGGGAACTTTTTTCCCCCAGTCTCCCTCTGCCAGAAGCAGCGGATCGGGTCGTCATTCTCGCCGCGGGATAAGAGGTGAGTATTTCATTTTTGGTGGGTATTTTAGCTGCATCTAACTGATTCTACAGCAGTGGAATCAGTTACCTACAACAGCTCTGAGCTGGTGGTAACTTTAGTTAGCGCCAGCTCTTAGTAACTAGCATTAGGACCAAGTGATCTTAACGCTAGATACTCTGTGCTTGCACTTTGCGCTCCCCATGTTAGGTATAGGGAGCACAAAGTACAGTAGGCTTTCGGTACAGATTGCAAATTAACAGGTGCTAACGAGTTTTTTTTTTACCCGTTAGTGCTTCAAAGGTGTTCTGGGCACAGCGCTATGACCCCTGTTAAGCTAACGCTCACGCTAGTGTTAGCCTGAAGGAGGTGATAGGCACCTAGAGTATAGTCTTAAGGGATTCAGATAGCACCGAATTGGCCACAAAATTGCACCAAATGGTGTATTTCCCTGTACAGTGCAATTTCATGGCCATTCGGCTATTCAAAAAGCAGGCGATTCGCCAAATATTAGCAAATTGCCAACGAAATACGGTGATCTTCGGCGGCAGTGAAATCCGCATAGCGAAGCAATGGTTAATCTATTCAAAATTTCAAACAATTTTTTGCAGCAAACAAATTTCATTTGCTTTTGTCCTTCACAGCTGCAGATCGAGATAATTCGATATCGGAATGGTGCCTTTGAAGTCCCGAGTTATCTCGATCTCTGTAGTGGAGGGGTTAAAGGATACAGTTACTTTTAGGGTTAGATCTTCTTTTAGGGTTAAGTTTAGAATTAGTGCTAGTACCACTTTTAGATTTAAGATTAGGGTTAATTTTAAGGTTAGGGTTACTATTTCTGCTTACTATACAATTAGGTTTAGTAATTTTTTCATTGCACAGTGAGTGCACTTTTTTCAGTTATCCAATGTAATCCGAGTCTAGCTGAATATATCAAGGTTGATTCTATAAATTTATTTTGGATGCAGTTTGGTTCGGCACATTGGAATTTCACATGCTTCTGTATCACTGATTTTGATCATACTTATATTCAGCCAGACCTGAGTCACACAAGAATAGAGGGTTACACAGTTAATAAAATTTTTACATGTCCTCCGATAACAGAGAAAAATATCTACCAAATATCCATTACTCTTTCACTTCATTTATGAGACACATCACATTCCCTGCATTTGTTAATAGATCTAGACACTTTATCACTATATCTGTTCAGTACCGGGGTGTGTTTATTTCATATGCCAATTAAGCCTTGGCATGGTGCAGCAGACTGAGGGGGTCCTCATTTTCTTTTAGAGGTCCAATATAGTTGTGAGTGGGTGTATAAGAGAGCAGCAAAGCCACAAACCCCCCAGCATTGAAGCACTAAACTACAGGAGGATTCTTATAGCCCCAACCCCAAAGTCTTTATTATGCCTCTTAAACGAATGAGCGGAAGTTAATGAGAGTTTCAGGAAACATACCTCTTTTAATGTTTAGCACATCCAATCACAAGTAGTGCTGGAAGTGGCCTCTGTTTTTTTTAGGTACATGCTGACACTGTGCTGCATGTTATTGCTAGTGCGTCTCAATATTATATCATCAATGTTTTGGATCTTATTCCAAATTATAACCAATAGGTGGCAGTCGTGCGGAGCTTGTTATGGAACAGTCATTCTTTCAGAAAGCCCCACAAAATGAAATATGGGCTTGTAAGATCGGGAGAACGGAGTGCCTCAAATGCTATGTAATGACCCAGTCCTCAAAAACCTCAACATTTTTGCCATTAACACATATGGAGCTAGATAATGATCCTAACGCTAAATTGGCGATGCTAATGGGGAAAAACATGCACCTTACATGTGCTGCCACATAGTTGCTGCTTCCAGCATGTTCTGTAATGGGATGTGCTCAACATAAGAGGAGGTATGTTTCCTGAAACTCTCATTAATTTCTTCTGTTTATGGTCTATGTAACCAAAGCTCCCTCTACCTTTGTGCCCTCACCCTCCTTGGCACCCCTGTCCACACTATACATGCCCTTTGTGCCTGTTGGAGAAGTGTGGAGGCTGACTCCCTGCCAAGAGATCGTGGACCAATTTGGCAAAGCCAGTTCTCAAAAACAATGGGCAAAAGTGGGCACCTATCTTAGAAACTGTTTGTATTTTAGGAGTTAGTTTGTGTTAGAGATACAATGTAGACATATTGTTCTCCTCTCGGTTTGTCCTTAGATTGATCTGATGCTCTCTGCTTGTTAGATCCATTTAGTGTGTAACTAATTACATTTCTGTGTCTTCTGAAGGAATTCAACACCCTCTCATGCAGACAATGTACTCTGTTGATTGTGTCATGTTACCTACCCCTCACTGTTTCTCATATAAGTGGCCCCATTGTCCATTAAAAGATATATTCATTCCCCTGCATTAAGCTGTGTGTCTGATATTTGGGGAGAGATACATAGAAATATACAGCACTCCCTCAAGTTTGGCTGAGGGTTGTGAGAAGGGAGGCTGCTGCGGATCAGTTTGGCTGAAGAAAATGGTCGGATGCAGTAACAGGTTCGGGTCTGGTCCGCAAGCTGGGGACCAGTTATCCCCAGTTGCTGTTACAGTCTACAAGGAAAATGTTGGGTTCGGATCTATATGGATTATCCTGGATTACGCAGTGGCATATCTACAGGGATTGCAGAGATCAAATTTACAACTGGGCCCATCTTTGTAGGAGGCCCGGCAGAGTGCTTCTGTGATCCCAGTGGAATTGTGTCTAAGCTCTGCCCCTCCAGTGCCATGAGGAGCCACACAGGTCCCATGCTGCCTTCGCTGGCAGGATTCTCCATTCTCCAGTACACAGGCTATGTTCCTGAAATGTGTGCTGCTCTGAATCTCTGTAGCTTTGGCTGGATTTTACCACCAGGACCAATGAAGTCAAGTTATACCTCTGATAGCGCATTACATATTTATTTAACTTACATTTCGTAAATGTAGAGGTCTGGCCTCCAAAGGGTTTCACCAATAACAAACACTCTATGAATTTGACAGAAATCATTTGGGTCCCATGAAATAAACTCATTCTTCCATACCTGCAAAAAGGAAAACAGGATATAGTCATACAGTTATAAATCACTGTCTTCCCTGACTATCGCAAGCAGTTCTGGTGCCATCTTCCACTTCTCTAATAACCAGGCAGAAGTGTGTAGGGCAATGATAAATGAGAGTATAAAATACTTAAAACATTATTTATTGAACACATACTCTCATTTATCATTTCCCTACACACTGTGAAGCTCTAGCCTTTTGTTTACCTGGTACCTAGCGGACAACGAAGTGCCCACTGTGTCTCATCCACCAGTGGCATCTATCCAGGAGGCAAGCAAGCAGACAAAGAGGTTATGTTACTCACCATTAAGGAGTACTACGCGCTGAGAAGTTGAGCCAGGATATTTAAGGCTCCAATATCGGTGAGTGAGACCAATTTCTTTTATACTGCCTATTCACTGGTTCTTGTTACGCTATGAGAGCGCCGTCTCTCTGTATCTCTCTTGTTTGAGGTAACCAAGGACACATAACGAAGGGAAGTGACCACCCTCTACTTGGCCCAGGGTGCTTCAACCCAGAGTCTGGATGTATTAGGCTCCGGAATGTGTGCGATTCCTTTACGTATACTGCTCAGCATATCCATACAATATTGCACTATTATCTTCTCCCTTTCTCCTCTCCATGTGTATTGGGAGTTTACTAGGACCAAAGGAGAAGACGTCACACCAGGATACGCACACAACTTTGAAACTCATTTAATACGGTTGCTATTGACTTTCTCCTTTAAGCACTTTTTATGTGCACCTCCTACTTTTATAGGAACATTTATCCTGCCAATTGGACTATTTATTGCACTTCTTTGTACTTTACTGGATATATTTGCCTGGATTTATTACACGGATTTACTGTATTGTCTTTTAAAACATAATTTGTGGATTTACACTTTTGCACTACATGCACTTTTGATTGCTTCTGCACAATTTATAGTACTGTATTTGCACTGTTCACGTTTGCACTTTGCTACTAGGAATTACAGACTGTGTAGTTCATTAGGAACACCATTGCATATTTGATTGTCATAATCCACTATACATAATCTGCTATACATAGGCTATCTCTGCTTGCATAAATTGGAATTTATATAATAAGTGCACACCCAATTTCGTATTGCACGACTTGCAACCCCCCTTTTTCCATTTGAACTTTAGCACATTTTGTCGAGGTTTTGTGCTTTTCCAACTTGGCAGCATAATATGTTAATACCGCCCCATCACATATTAGCTCCTCCACAGATCTGCCCCCTTTTTACTGTACAGAAATGTCTGGAATTAACGTATAAGATCCTATGAATGTTCATAAAAAGGTCTGTTACAGAAAAAAGAAAAAACACAATTTTTTTTTTAAAAAAAAACGGAAAAACTTATGCCGAAAAAATCCCAAAAAATATCTAAAAGATCCTAAAAATAAATACAGAAGCTTTTTACTACAGATTAAAATAATAAATGGTTTGTAAGATATTGACTAAAAACGGGAATATTTTTAACATTGATAAACCTATGGGATTTTCCTGAATAAACCTGCCGAATGAAACCACCGAACAACAGGGCGCTTTTCTGACATTTTTCTGCTGTTCCGTGTTCTCTGAATAGATTAACCATTGCTTCTCTATGGGGGATTTCACTGCCTTCGAACAGCACTGGGTTTGCAGGCAATTTGCCAAAAACGCTTGGATACAGTGCTATGACTGCCATGCATGATCCAATCTAGTACAGTCCCTATTTAAAAAAGGTAAAAATAATCAAAAATGAATAATCTTTCATTTTTATCTTAAAAGCAAAATAATGTGTAAGCCTAGGTTGTTTTATGCTTTGCTAGAGGCTTCAAAATGCAAGTCTCTGACCACATGCTTTATTCCAGAACCCTGCAGATATTCATTTCTTACCATGTTGAACCACAGTAGTGTAGTGAGCGTCTGTAAACTTGTATCCTACAAAACACAAAATTAAGTACATGACCATGTAACGTAAAAATATACAATTTTAAAATATTATTATTATTCTCCAACAATAAAAAACATGGATACCATTGAAAAACAATGGATTCTCAGTGCTTTCAGGTAAAAAAAAACTGTTTTTTTATGAGAATTACCTGCACGGATTGAAGATAAAGAAACAGCCCTTCATAAAAAAAAACATCCTTCTTTTCATACACACTCACAGCCAATGCTGGCAGCAATATGATACACCACGTCATGGTGACACAGACACACGAGGTTATTCAGAGAGCACCAACATTCCAGCGTTCTCTTGTTTGGCGCCCTTCCGCGAGCTCAATTCGCCAACCCTGCAGGGATTTCGTATTCACCTCATGGTCCCCAAAGTGCGCTGAATGGATCCGCCGAATGCCGTTGAAGAGCGCATCTGATGAACCACCGAACGGATCCGATAAATTGGCGAGCGCAGCCGCAAATCGCCGAACGCAGTCGACAATTTGCCGAACGCCTCCAATCAGCTGCTGAACCCTGCCGAAAAAAAGCTGATCACCCTCCAAACAAGGGTAAATTCGAACAAGGGTAAAAAATAAAATAATTCCATTTTTAAAAGGCGTTTTAAAGAAAAATAATACATGAAAATGCATGGAAATATCTAAGGTCCTATGAATAACAATAAAAAGGTCTGTTACAGAATAGGGAAAAAAAACGCAGAAAAAATCCTGAAAAATGGCTAAAAAATTAATAAAACTACTTTTGCTGCAAATGAATAAACCGTTGAATAAAAAATTTATAAAAACGTGAATTTTATTTGCATTGAAATTTATGGGATTCGCCTGTTTAATCTCCTTGGACTAAAGCACAGTAAATCTGGGCATTTTGCCAACTTTTCGGTGTTGTCCAGCATTCTCTGAATAGATTAACCATTACTATTCAATGGGAACTGCTGCCAAATTGCACCGTATTTTGCTGGCAGTTCGCTAATATTTGGCGAAATGCCAGCTTTTTGAATCACCGAATGGCCACGAAATTCGCTGGCAAATTCGGCACTCTTTGAATAACCCCTACAGATTCACTTACAGATACATAATACAACACACACACAGTTAAAGAAAGCCAAACCACTAACAGGTGCCAGGTTAAACACATAAGACTACCTACTGTATTAGATTCAATAAGGCTCCATTCTGTAGGTTTCGTGTGGAAAAGTCAACACCTTATGAATGTCACAGGTTAAAATGTTCCCTAGGGTTAGGATGCTAGGCAAGAATACTCATACTTTTCCATTCTTACATGGAGAAACTGCTGCACTTGTGACATTTTTTCATTCAAACAGCACCATACTAGCGTCATTTTACCGATGACACTAAATTGGAAAGTTGAGGGTTAAGGATAGTATTAGAGTCAGGGTTCCTACTTGTGTTTACTTGCCGTTAGGGTAACTTTTAGGGTTAACTCCCTAACTCCGAAAACCAACAGATTCTCTTCCATTGGTAAAATATTATCTTTCTTTTGACGCTGCACTCATGTCAATAGGAGTAGTAGAATATATTGTCTAAAAGGGACAAAGAATCTATTCCTAAAGATAGGGTTAGCCAAGGAGGGGTTAGTTTGCTGGAGGGGCGGAGCTCCAATTTCTGCATCGCTCACTGCTGGAGTTTACATCACTGGGCAGTAAGAAGGAAAAGTGCAGCAAGGCATCTAAGGACATAAGGCAGCGCATAGGGTCAATCTCCAGTGATCTTGTGTGCTGCCTTTTCAAACAAGTGACATTTATATATAAAAGATGGAGGATTATCCCCAGGATTATGTCCGGGAGGTGGTGGGGCACTGCCTGAAGTGGCACAGGCGATGCACAAGAGCCGGCGAAGGCTCAGGATACCATAAGTAGGGTCCATATGGGATCAACATACTGGTTTCAATCCAGTATTTAAGACAGACATATCGACAAATGATACATGTTTTGTCTGCTCTCTTGTATATAATTTTGGAAGAGGGCATCAGGTAAAGAGGGGAGAGGTTCCTATAAAAGTGAGTGGTCATCAAAGGGAAGGGAGGTTACAAGTTTGAAGGTTACAGAGGTCTTAAAGACACTGCCCAATTATTCTTTCTTTTTTGTCTGTGCTTATGTTTTGACGATTTGTGAGATTTTGCAGGACTAAAGTAATGTATTTTTTTCTTTGCATTTAATCACAAAATGATTAAATAATCCCTTGCAGCCAAGATCTCGCGCAGCGCCGCGGAGTGACAGCGGGGGGAGACTTGGAACTATTTCTTTCCAGTCTCGCTCTACTGCCGTCAACAAGAAACTGCGGATCGGGCCACCGTTGCTGCGGGAGGAGAAGTTACCGGTAGTATTGGATTTATTGGGGTTTATAAATGATTTTGCAGAATCATTTAACACCAGCTTTTAGGTGTAATTAAAATTTTGGCTTGCGCATCCCTGTCGTAGTTAGCGGTGCCACTTTGTAATACCTTACTTATCGATGCGTAAAGTAGGTTAGCTTGCAGAAGCTAAGTGGTTTCTTATGGGTTTAGCGTGAGGAAAGTAATATGGGGGGCATGCGTTAAAGTCACTTATCCTGGTGATGACGCTTACATATCCGAACGCTAATGTTAGCGGTCACTAGGGAATAGCGCCCACAGATGGGCTCACAACTTATACAGCAAAAAAAAAATGCAGAGATTTCAATAACCATATAGAAAGGTGACAAATAACTAAGTTTTATGAAGTACATAATAAAAGAAAAGTAAGTCTCACCAAACTGACGATAGCATAGAGGACAAAATCTATATACGCCACTGTTGTCGTTCTCCAATCTTTCACCGGTCGTACATCGCGTCCTGGGAGGTCAGAGAAATTCAAGCTCTGTAGCAAGTAGTGGTAGCTACAGTTTTCCTGAGAGTAACATAAACCTAAACATTGAAAAATGTTGACATGCTGTTTATTTTATCTAGGTGTGAGGTGACTTAAGATCAAGCAGAATAAATTTATAAATTTTGAGAATAGAAATTATGTAAACTAAGAAATTGTTTATTTTCAACTCGTTTTACTATTATCATGTTTATCCTTAGAATTTGGAGCTGCTGTATGTAATAAGGATAAAATTGCAGGTAATAAATGCAAACATTTGTTGTGTTTTAGAGAAACTGAAAACCTAGGCCACTATTCCTGGAAAGCCTGTAATTATTGTGACTTTAAGACAACTAATGGAAAGTCTTACATAGAAACATAGAAACATAGAAAAATGTCGGCAGATAAGAACCTTTCGGCCCATCTAGTCTGCCCAATTACATGGATACTTTACCTGGATTTATCTTTTGTTTAGGATAGCCTTATGCCTATCCCATGCTTGCTTAAATTCAATTACTGTTTTGGCCTCTACCACTTCTACTGGAAGACTGTTCCATGTATCCACCACCCTCTCAGTAAAATAATGCTTCCTGATGTTACTTTTAAACCTTTGCCCCTCTAATCTAAGACTATGTCCTCTTGTTTTGCTACTTTGTTTCCTTTTAAATATACTCCCTTCCTCTACCTTGTGAATTCCCTTTACGTATTTAAATGTTTCTATCATATCTCCTCTGTCTCGTCTTTTTTTCAAGCTGTACATGTTAAGATCATTAAGCTTTCCTGGTAACTTTTCTCCTTCAAGCCGTACACCATTTTAGTAGCCCTTCTCTGAACTCTCTCTAAGGCTGGGACAGATGAGCGCATTTTCTGCCGGCCACCGTCAAAATGTACGTCGATGCGTGCGCACGCATTTTTTCACGGAATACGCTTAAGTGGTCAGAGGATGCGCAATTCTGGACGTATTTCATGACGATGGGGTGAAAAGAAGTCTAGGGAAATCCGGCTGTTTGAACGTTATGTTGGCCGCACACTAGCAGCGTCTGACATCTCCTAATCACGCACACACGCCGCTAGGGGCGCAGCGCACTCTGTACGTCAGTACCAGCGGTTTACGTTCTGGAAAAAATGCGTTCATTTTCCACTTGCGTTGCGCGGCCGGACTTTTGTGCGACCGTACTTCGTATATTGGCTGTCATTGCCGTCATCTGCTGCTAGTGCGGCCGTGATTATGTGCGCCAGAACGTGCGTTCGCACTGCCTCAGTTCTGACCCTAGCCTAGATGTCTATATCCTTCTGGAGATACGGTCTCCAGTACTGCACACAGTACTCCAAGTGAGGTCTCACCAGTGCTCTGTACAGTGGCATGAGCACTTCCCTTTTCCTACTGCTAATACCTCTCCCTACACAACCAAGCATTCTGCTAGCATTTCCTGCTGCTCTATTACATTGACTACTTACCCTTAGATCCTCTGAAATAATAACCCCTAAATCCCTTTCCTCAGATGTTGAGGTTAGGACATCTAAACGTGGTCGGTATATGACCAACAATAACCACAAGACAGCATAGAAAAATCCATCACTAAGGTGACGCAGCAGTGTCTTACAGCACCCAGTTGGATTGTGTTCTCCATACTTTTTCTAGACATCCTTGTCCTATTGTGCACTGCTTACGCATTTCTCCCCCTTCAGAGGCTTTCCCAGGGCATGGGACATGCTGACTCTTCCTTCCGATTTAAAGACGCCGACTAACTTGACATCTCAAATATAGTCTCCACCAAGGATTCTTACCATCCATTTTATAAAATATTTCCATTCTTGCCAATATCTGCTCAGCCTTCATCAGCCTGGCCTTAGCTGCTATATCCCTCCCATAATCCACATATGGACCTCTCTTGATCTTGACACTGGTAAATTTTGACATTGATAAATGAGCTGCAAACTAAAATGTTACAACTTAACAACCTGCAAATTGTAATATACTCTACATAAGAGGCTGTGCAAAGTACTACCTTTGGGCTGATTAATAGCAAGTACATACTAATAAAATAAAATAATTTCTCTTGCCATTATTCTGTCACGTTTCCAGCCCTGTCCCCTGTATGTGAGCTGATCCGGCTCAGGTCTTGGTTCCTGTTGCCATTCCTGGTTTCCAGCCCAGTTTCTTCTTTGCAGTCAGCTTACTCAGTGTACTCACCTGTCTCTCTGATGTTTTGATCCATTCCCTATTTAAGAGCACTGTTCCCATAGAGCATGGCTCCATGATTTTGAGTCACGCTAAGACACCTGTTTGTTGTTGCTCTGTGCTCCTGTTTCAAGTAAGTTCTTGATCAGTTTGTATATTTTGTTCTACTGTATATCTTGTTCTCTGTTTCCCTCTGTTTGTTACTCCTGTCGCTGTGTCCATTTTTAATTTTTGTTATTCCTTTTGCACTTTTTCCCATCCTAGCTTCTACGTGGTTTATTTTGTGGTTTTCCTTTGCTGTGCTTTTGTTTTCTGGTTTATTATTTTCTCTGCTGATCTTTTTTTTGTATGACCCTGGCTTGTTCTGATGTCCCTCTCTTGTGCTCTGATCCCTGACTGTTATATGACCATGAATTTGTACTAATCCATACCATGCTCACTCCCTTCTGTATGATTCATAGCATATACTGCTTGTGTCCTGAGACTCTGCACGGCCCTGTGGTATTTTCTTTTAGCTGAGATCTGGCTACTCTAAAGACCGGCCTATCAGTGTTAGGGTTCCTTGTGTAAGTGCCATGCATAGTGGAGTCACAACAAGGGTGTGGCGTGCGGCCCGCACCCGGGTGACACCGCCCCTAGAGTGACATCCAGTGCTAAAAAATAGTTTTTTTTTACAAAGTATTTTACCAGGAAGGATACATTGAGATTTCTCTAGTTTTCAAGTGTGTCCTGGGTAGGCAAAGCCTAGGCCAGCACTTTCCAAGGGGCAGCAAAAAAGCTGGCACTAGGTGTCCGGCACCCGCAATACTCCTCGTCCAGGGGCGAGTTGACTGGCAGAGGCTGGAGCCGATCAAAACATCTCACACAGCCTGCTGTATGTGTGTACAAGCACTCAAGCAGGCTGCAATGTTCTTGGCTCTCGCTAAGCTCCTTCTTCGCGGTGACGCAACGCTTCGCGTGGCTGGCACCGGCGCCAGCCAGTCACGCGGGATTCGGCAAGGAGCAGAACGAGGCGAGCCTTGCAGCCTTGGGGTTTCCCTCACCTCTCCCGACCTGGACACTCTCGGAGCGTAACGACCAGGCAGCCAGGTGTGTGTGTGTGTGTGTGTGTGTGTAGACTACACTACCCAGTCACTGCCTTTACTATGCCACAAAGTTAATGTCTCTCCTACACCACTACTAAATCACCACCCAGCCACCGTGCCTCTACCAACCACTGTCACCCTCTTATACCTCAACCACTTGCATGGTGCAAGGCCAGACACTCTGAGACAGACTGTACATGCCGATAGCTCACTAATCTCAGCATGTAAATGCTGTCTGAGAGTGATAGGACCCCTATCACTCTGAGCTCACTGATCTCAGCATGTAAAGGCTGCCTGAGAGTGATAGGACTCCTATCACTCTCAGGCATCCGCTGCACACTGGAAATGCTCATGCAGAGCACACATTAATGTGCATTTTGTTGCGGTGCAGCTGTGATACAGTAATGTGCAGTGTGTATAAGTGTATTAGAGAACTGCACAGCAACAAAACTCAAAGTAATGTGCCCTGTGAGTGAGCATATCTCAGAGCTCTACATCACTTCTGTCATTGTACGTATTGTCTGAGTGGTATTTCCTGCGCATTAACCCTGAAAATGGCCCCATCAGGATCCTGGAGCCTCCCATAAAACCTGCAGGGATACATACTGTACTGGAGTCCATGCTGCACATGTTACGTAAACTGGTGGCAGACTTGAAGGGGTTACTGAAGTCATTTCAAGCTCCTACCTCAGATAATCAAGTTTCCTTGGAGTAGAGTTTGTGACCCGCTTTCATCTGATGAGATGAGCAGACAGAGAGCTGGAAACTTCTGTTTCTGTTGTGGGAATTCATCACACCGTATTTCTCAGTGCCCGGTAAAACACCCCAAGCTAAAACAGCCTGCTCTTTTTTCTCAGAGTAGTGAATCTGCAGTTTCCAAGTCTGGCAGCAAGTCCACAGTCTGTGTGTCCAACAGTGGATCCGCAGGTTCCAAGTCTGGCAGTGAACCCACCATTTCTATGTCCCACAGTGGAGCTGCAGTTTCCAAAAATCGTGGCAAAGCCAGTGTTGCCAAACCACACAGCGAATCCGCTGTTGCTAGATCCCACGGCGAGTCCGCTATTGCCAGATCCCGCGGAGAGTCCACTGTTGCCAGATCCCGTGGTGAGTCCGCTGTTGCAAGATCCCAAGGTGAGTCTGCTGCTGCCAGATCCCGGTCTGCTAACAGAACTCCTAAACTATCCAGATCCAAGAAAACCCTATATAATAGGGCCTTGCGAATTACAAATTTTAGCTCGAATCACGAATCGAATCGGCTGTTAAGGTTCAAATTCAAATCGACTATCAAATTGAATCATTGAGCGCCACTTTCCTATAGGATGCAGCCCGGATAGGTTTGTGTATGCAGATTCAGCTGACATTACATATAATTTATTATCTCCCCACATAGAGCAGGCCCCCATATAATTAATATGGCCAGTTCTAAGCCCCCCACCCCAGTCCCTCTCATTCTACCCCCACACAGCAGGTCGACGGCCATCTCATCTTCTGGTGATGATGACTGATCCATTCCATCACCTTCACCATCCTGCAACAGAAGCACAATAAAGGAGTGACAGGGTAGTTATACTCACCATCAATAACTTGGCTCAGGCCTGCCTGCTGCTGCTCGCTCCTCTGTCCCTGTTGAACACCTATTTGCAGCTTCAACGACGCCTGTCGTAGGCCTCCTCTGTGTATCATGTGACGTCTCACATGTCAGTCTTGCTGGAAGGGGCATTACCTAGCAGCGTGACTTTCCAATCCACGTGTTGTGCCTCTGTGAGGCACACTGCACCGCTGGGGATGCGGATCGCGGCCAGACAAGCTCTGGAATCAGACTCCAAGAGTCCGATACCGGAGCTTCTGATTAAGAAGGCGATCAATTTTAAAAAAATTAGAATTGATCGTCTCACTTCCGAATCGTATCGAATATGTCCAGAGAATCAAATTCAAATCAAACAGCGAAGGTTTGCAGGTCCCTACTATATAGGGTAATCCGGTCCAAGGAGGAAGATTCTGGGGTAGACTCATTCGCAGAGCCTGTGGAGGCTATACCCACCAACCTCATGATTTATGTGCCTGACCTGCCTGGAGGTGGAATACATCTCTTTTATGGGGTCCGAGCCTGATGAACCTATGGAGATCATGCCAATCCCTGCATCACAAATTAAACCAAATTAATCCAGACGGCTACATACCCTCATGGTGGTCCGGGGAGACAAAACCAGATTGGTGCCACAGTCCACAAACCAGCTCCCCAGTCAGTGTTCTATGGCTGTGATTCACTCCCAGAGGCAAACCTGGCTGCCTATGAGCAGCAACCCTCAGCTGAAAGGTGTCTCCCACGTTTACGTATGGAAAGCATCATGTGCAAGCCCCTCAGCACATCCAGACCACCCAACATAGACCCTCCTGTCAATGTGTCAGTTTCTTGGGTCTCAGAGTCCCAAGGAGAAGCTGCTAGGGCTAGGACACAACCTTCAAATTAGCATAGATATCTGCCAGCCAAATAGAGCTTCGCTAACAGTGAAAATGTACAACTCTATAGGGGCTCTTTCATTCCCCGCAATTTGGGGAATCAAATTCACCGACCCTGCGGTGAATTCAGCATTCACCGCAGGGTCCCCGAAGTGCATGGAAAGCCGCCGAACAACTGCCGAATCGAAAGTAAAACCGGTCGCAAAACCACCAAAAACATCGGATCCCATCCGATAAGTCGCTGCAGAAATGCCGGAAAACATCGGATGCAATCCGAAAAGCTGCCTCAAACCCTCCAAACGCACCTGACAATCCACCGCAAAACCACCAAACGCTTCCAAAAAAAAGCCGACAACCCCGCTATTTAAAACAAAACGGAAAAAAGAATTTGGCCAAAATATGCCTAAAAAATCCTAAAAAAAAGATAGACTTTTTGCTGCAAATTAAAACAATAAACGGTTTAATAGATATTTAATAAAAATGGGAATTAACATTGAAACCAATGGGATTCGCCTGATTAAACTTGCCGTATGAAACCACCGAAAATCAGGTACTTTTGCTGACATTTCGGTTCTGTTCGGTGTTCTCTGAATAGGTTAACCATTGCTATCAATGCCGTCGAAGATCATCCTATTTCACTGACAATTCGCCATTATTTGGCGAATTGCCAGCTTTTGAATAGCCGAATGGTCAGGAAACCGCACCATACGGGGAAATTGACTGTTTGGTGCAATTTTGGGACCAGTTCAGCTCTCTTCGAATAACCTATTTATATATTTTTACTATTTAAATAATGGGAAGTGATTTTTTCCATAAAACCATTGAGTTCTGCCTGCGGTTTTAAGGAAAATCACTTGCAGGGTTATTCAGAGAGAGATGAAAAGCAGGAGAATGGCTGGAGAATGGAAAATTCTAGGTCAAAATAGCCGATTTGGAAAGTGAGCTAAATGGGAGAATTTTTCTGGTTTGTCTAATGTGACCTAGAATTTTCCATTCTTCAGCCATTCTCCTGCTTTTCACCTCTCTCTGAATAACCCTGTTGGTAATGATGGGGTTTATCTGCATTTTTCTAACCAGTTGATAGACAGAGGAGAACATACTTTTCACAGTCATTGAGCTGGAAACAAAAGTTGAATTGCAAAACTCATGCTACAACATCTGCATTTAATTTCTATTTGCTAATGAAGATCAAACATGCAAGAATTGAGGCACGAAATGCGTTGGAAATTTGGTTACTTTTACTGATAAATACACTCATTTTTATTTTCACTGGAAAATCGAATTACAAAACCTACGCCGTTACTGCTGAATTTTGAAACAAAATCCAATTGTGTCACTTTACTTTAAATTTTGAAACCAGTTTAACAGAATTAATGAAGAAACAGAAGGAAAACAATTTGCAAGAAGTAGATACGGAGCTCAAATAACCATCATATATAAGCTTTTATTTTCGTTTTATGTTAAAAATCTGTAACACATTAAAAGATCAATACCATTTTCACGTATATTATACATTTTATTTTTTTATTAATAATTACATCTTTTCTTTGTTAAGAAACCCGTAAGTGGCATTACCTGTGTATTACAGACATTCAACTGTAAGTTACAACCCATTTTAAATACATATTCAAAGGGTTTTTGTCATATATTATCCCTATAATTATAGTTAAACAAAAGAATATCCTAGTTTTACTCAAAACAGAGCAGATTTACTCACCCAACAAAGAAACTGCAATAATCAAGAGCACGAAGCGTCTCCGCATTCTGAATTAATATGGCCAGTGTGCTAGAAGAAGAACCCTCCTACCTCTCCTGCTTTAATTTGTCCTTCTCGTGAAGATCGTGTTGGTGAAAAGAATTTAAGTTCACTATGAGAATGTATTTTGACGTTGATCAATGTGGTGAAACTTGTTTAGAAATTGCAGTCTGCCATTTAGAAAATATCTGAGCAATTTGTAGAAAATATTTATACATAGAACATGGGCTTTTCACCAGAAACGTTTATGTTACCGTTGCGTTCGGTTCTGTAAAATCTTGGAAAACAGCTTAATAATAGATTGATTTGTTAAAGACAAATAACGTAAATGTTGAATCTACCTAAACCATTAGTGGTTCGGCACATTATATAAAACATTCTCCCTGTATGAAAAATTATGTCTGTAGGCAGAGCTGCAACTTCTGAACACGAAACACACTAGATATTTTTACATACATGTACAAAAATATGTGCACTCTTGTTATTTGTTGTTTTATTAATGCAGAAACATTTTTGTAAACAAAGTGACTGAATAGTGAATTTTAATGAGGAAGACATTGACCTTCTGCTGCCTGCTTTCCCTATACCTGTCAATGGTTCGTCGGCTTTGCCGCCCCGGACCACCGTGAGGATATTTAGCCGCCTGGTGAGGTTTAATTAATTTGTGATGCCCGGACTGGCATGACCTCCATAGGTTGAGTTAAGTACAAATGAATCCATGTTATTAAACCCCATCACAGCACTTTTATAACTTTAAATAAAATAGAAAATTACGCCATGTTCTCTTCCCAGTCTGAGGTAGAGCTCTAAAAGCTTGTTGTGTTAATGTGCAATCTGTGGCTTAGGTTCAGACACAGCACAGCCCACCAGAAAACAAAGGAAATAATGCAAGGAGTTAAATTGCAAGTCCCATTCTCCCCTGACTAACCCTCTATATCTTCAAGGCCAGAAAGAGTGGATCCTGACTTGTTTAACTCTTTGCTGGCCTGAGGAGTGCACCCAGTAGAAACTGACAAGCGTGAGAATTTTCAATCCGAGAAATATTTTTGATCCTTTTCTTTGCTGTATCTACTGGGATTTTGATCAGCTAATTCATCGGAGTCACTGTCCTTGCTGTAACAAAACTAAGCAAACCCCTTAGACCCAGGGATTTGGTAATTCAGCCCATAGTGCTGTGTGAGGGATCATTGCAAAATCCTTATCTCCTTTACCTTTGTTGTTGATAAGCAATTAGGCTAGGGACAGATGAGCGCATTTTCTGCAGCCACCGTCAAAATGTACGTCGATGCGTGCGCACGCATTTTTTCACGGAATACGCTTAAGTGGTCAGACGATGCGCAATTCTGGACGTATTTCATGACGATGGGGTGAAAAGAAGTCTAGGGAAATCCGGCTGTTTGAACGTTATGTAGGCCGCACACTAGCAGCGTCTGACGTCTCCTAATCACGCACACACGCTGCTATGCGGCCGCAGCGCACTCTGTACGTCAGTAGCAGCGGTTTCACGTTCTGATAAAAATGCGTTCATTTGCCGGTTGCGTGGTGTCGGCGCACTTTCGTACGCACGTACTGCGTATATTGGCCGTCATTGGCCGTTATGTGCTGCTACTGCCGCCGTGATTTAGTGCGTCTGCACGCGCGTTCCGACTGCCCCACTCTGACCCTAGCCTTAGACAGGCAATGATGAAATGGGGCATCTGTAATCCTCACCACCCTATTACTACGAACCATAATAATACTTGATGAGTTGCCTTATTCCCTGCCAGCATACAATGCAGACAATAAGAAATTTATACGAGACACAAATATCAATCGTTTATTTTTCCTAGAAAGTCTCCTAAATTCTTTTAATTGTCTGTGTTTTGCTTTGAAGAATACACTAATCAATAATCGGATAAAAATATATATATTTATTACGTATACAAAAATAGTTTCAAATCTCATATCATAAACACAGATTTATAAACTACCACAACATCCATCAGCACATAGACACTAGCTTCTCAATATATGTATCTCCTGTTAGTAACTGCATATATGATTAATATCATTTACCTTATCAGTTAGTAACTATACACAAATGGTTAATAAACATTTCTGCTTAACGAAAACAAGTAACATGTATTTCCCAGCAAACCAATGTTTAACAAGCTAGATCTTGTAGAGATATATGTATCTCTCTATGCTACGTGGATCAACAAAAGATGAGCTATCACTTATTCTATTTCTAGAATGATAAGTAATAAAAACTTATTTAGTGAATCCTCCCCTAATATCGAGAATTAAGCTTCTAATCTTCTGCTTCTTATATTGCAGTTATATAATTCCTTGCTTATTAATTTCAATCACAGTAATTTCCAAATTCAATATATATATCTGTATATCATTTTTGCAACAGTTTCTTTAGGATAAATCCTTATATCCGATTCTTCTTCATATCTCTATCTGCAGATTTAGAAATATTTTGAAGACTCTGGATCTATCTATTGCAAGAAATACTCCAGATATATATAATTACATTAATTACTTAATTTTGCTTTCACATGCATTACCTGTCCAAGAATTACAGCAGCAATATTCTTTAATTGTTTTGGAATATGTGAAAACTATCAATGTCAGATAATCAATACATGTGAGTTAGAGATGTGGTCCTAATTAAGTGATATGTTTTATCTAGAATGCATTATCGTGTCTTGGGATGGTCTGAATGCATTATGTCCTGGAATGATATGAAGTGCCTTGGGTGTTGGAATGATCTCAATGCCTCGCAGCAAACAGTACAGCTCCAATTATAGTCAATTTGACGTCACTGACAATCTATTATTATTATTATTCTTTATTTATAAAGCGCCAGCATATTCCGCAGCGCTGTACAATAGGCACAGAATAGACAGGGTTACAATACAATACATTGAACAACATTTGACAGACAGTACAGGAGAAGATGAGGGTCTATTCCCGTAGGAACTCACAATCTAGAAGGGTTGGGGTTGGAAACAGGAGGAGAGGACTGCAAGGTGGGAGTGATTGATGGTTGCGTCAGTGAGTTGGATGGTAGGCTTCTCTAAATAGGAAAGTTTTAAGGGTGCGTTTGAAGGAAGAGAAGTTAGGGGAAAGTCTGACGGTACGAGGGAGAGCGATGATGTGGAAGCCTACTTCACTACGTTTGAGAGGATTGCTACACGAGAAGGTTGGCAGAGATATGAGTGGGCGGGGCTGGTTGCACCATTCCTAACAGGGGAACCCCAAAAAGCCTACTATGACTTGGAATCTGAGGCTGTTCAGGACTATGACGTACTTAAAGCTGAAATCCTAGCAAGACTAGGTGTTACTATTGCTGTTCATGCCCAGCCGGTGTATCAGTGGAACTATAAGGCTGACAAGCCCCCAAGGTCCCAAATGTTTGACCTTACACACCTTACCAGGAAATGGCTCCAACCTGAGACATTGTCGCCGCCAGAGATAGTGGAGCGTGTGGTGATGGATCATTACTTACGGGCTCTTTCTACCTCCCTAAGGAAATGGGTCAGCCATGGAGATCCCAAAACAGCTACTCAGCTTGTGGACATGGTCGAGCGATACACCACAGCAACAGACTTGCTAAATAGCCCCGTGCTGGAGCGTCCTGTCTCACCCAGAGGACACCTGCCCAGAGGACCTGGTAAGCCTGTTCCAGGGGTTAAGGGCACAGGAGAGACTTCTAAGACCTTTGCTAAAGGCGAAGAGACTACAGGCTCTGGACCTAAAGACTGGCCTGGTAGGTCAGGAAGGACCATGAGGCCATATACAGGACTGGGTGCTGAGCCTATAAAATGCTTTCGCTGCTATGGGTTAGGACATATTGCTGCTAATTGTCCACTTACTGATGAACCTATTCAATGTGATAATGCTAAGATGGGGAAACGCATGTCTTTCTTTGCACAAGTGGTTTGTACTGCATCATGTCAGGAACGAATTGAGAGGCAAATGTGTGTTCTTTCCATTGATGGAAAGCCAGTTACAGCTCTGCTAGATTCTGGTAGTGTGGTAACTCTAGTCCGAGCTTTATCAGCCTCAACAAGTACCACCCTAGTACTATTGGGGTTATTTGTGTACATGGGGACACACGTGATTACCAGACCACTGTAGTGGAGATTGGTACTCCATGGGGCTCTGTGACACAGTCTGTGGGTGTAGTACCCTCCCTGCTTCATGAAGCTATAGTGGGGAGGGATTTTTTCCCAGTTTTGGAGACTTTGGGAGAAAAAAAAGGTTCAGATGGATGGTGCTCCCCCTACAGGTGAATCAAGGAAACTTAGTCCAGAACCTTTTGATCATAACATGGAAGAGAATATTGTAGGTGTTTCTAATGAAGCGGTTATGCCTTTCCCCCTTTCTGTGATGGCTGGGGAACAGGAGGATGTAGAACCTCACCCAGAGAGTGTGAATAATGAACAAGAGGTTATACCTGGCTCTAGTACCGAAAGTGGATTAAATAATATGCCTGACTTAGAAGTCAGGAAGGATGATTTCTGTACAGAACAAATGAATGACTCCACACTGACTAGAGCCAGGGAAAACATAAAAATGATAGATGGAAAACCCATTGATCCCGACGTAAGAATGTCTTTCCCCTACATGATCCAAAAGAATGATTTACTTTATCAGGTGGTAAAGCAAGGGGAGGATGTGGTGGAACAATTAGTAGTCCCAAAACCATACCGCAGGATGGTATTGGATCTTGCTCATGGTCACATAATGGGTGGACACCTGGGTATAGAGAAAACCAAGGAGAGAATAAGCCAGAGGTTCTTTTGGCCAGGTTTACATGCAGATGTGAAGGAATACTGTGAGTCATGCCCTGAGTGTCAGTATTCGGCACCCTCACCCCACTTTCGTAGTCCGCTGGTACCTTTGCCGATCATTGAGGTACCCTTTAAGAGAATTGGCATGGATCTGGTGGGTCCAGTGGTTAAGACTGCCTGGGGGCACCAGTATATATTAGTAATACTGGATTATGCTACGCGGTATCCGGAGGCAATTCCCTTACGAAATACCTCAGCTAAAACTATTGCAAAGGAGCTTGTTCAGGTATTTAGTCGTGTGGGTATTGCGAAGGAAATTTTAACCGATCAGGGCACGCCATTTATGTCTAGAGTAACTCAGGAGTTATGTAGGCTGTTCAAAATCTCTCACTTGCGCACATCTGTCTACCACCCCCAAACTGACGGACTGGTGGAGAGATTTAATAAGACACTTAAGAGCATGTTAAAAAAAGGTAGTGGACAAAGATGGGAAGAATTGGGATTTTTTATTGCCATATCTCATGTTTGCAATCCGGGAGGTTCCTCAGGCATCCACAGGATACTCCCCTTTTGAACTCTTGTACAGCAGACATCCCAGGGGCCTTCTAGATATTGCCAAAGAAACATGGGAGGGTGAGACAACCCCCTATAAGAGTGTCATCGAGCATATCTCAATGATGCAGGACAGAATTGCGGCTGTTATGCCCCTGGTGCGGGAACATATGGAACAAGCTCAGGAAGCACTGAGGAGGGTTTATAATCGGGGTGCCAAAGTACGTAGCTTTAACACTGGGGATAGAGTCCTAGTGCTAGTCCCAACAGTAGAGAGTAAATTCCTGGCAAAGTGGCAAGGCCCCTATGAAATAATTGAAAAAATAGGTGATGTAAACTATAAGGTTCACCAGCCATGGAGAAGGAAACCTGAGCAAATTTATCACATCAACCTCTTAAAGCCATGGAGGGACAGAGAAGCCCTGGTGGTTATCCCAACCCCGCCAAACAACACAGGCCCCTCTACACCTGAGGTCCCAATAGCTGAAACCTTATCAGTTTCTCAACATAACGAGGTAAAAGAGTTTCTGAGAAAAAATAACGATTTTTTCTCTGACATGCCTGGATTGACCACAATCCTTCAGCATGACATCATTACTGAACCTGGTGTTCATGTAAATATAAAGCCGTATAGAATACCCGAAGCTAGACGAAAAGCTGTCTCGGCAGAAATAAAAAAAAATGTTAGAATTGGGGGTAATCGAAGAGTCCCATAGTAGTTGGTCAAGTCCGATTGTGCTGGTTCCAAAACCAGATGAAAGCATATGATTCTGTAATGATTTCAGAAAGTTGAATAGTGTGTCCAAATTTGATGCTTACCCGATGCCTCGGGTAGATGAGCTCATTGACAGACTAGGAACGGCCCGATACATAACCACTTTATATCTGACTAAGGGATACTGGCAAATACCCCTGACAGACAGAGCCAAAGAAAAGACGGCATTCTCTAGCCCTGAGGGGTCTTTCCAGTATAAGAGGATGCCATTTGGTCTGCATGGTGCCCCTGCCTCATTCCAAAGAATGATGGATAAAATACTGAGATCTCATCGACAATACGCAGCGGCTTATTTGGACGATGTAGTGATACACAGCCCAGACTGGCAGACTCATTTAAGGGTGCAAGCGATACTCGACGCGCTAAAGGAGGCGGGACTCACAGCCAACCCAAAGAAATGTGCCATGGGGTTGGAGGAGGCAAGATACCTGGGGTATACCATTGGTCGGGGTTTGGTTAAGCCTCAAATCAATAAGGTTGAGGCGATTCAAAAGTGGCCCCAGCCTATGAATAAAAAGCAAGTGAGGGCATTTCTTG
Source organism: Leptobrachium leishanense (assembly GCA_009667805.1). NCBI lineage: Eukaryota > Metazoa > Chordata > Amphibia > Anura > Megophryidae > Leptobrachium > Leptobrachium leishanense. The sequence goes on along the minus strand of CM019072.1, from coordinate 32,974,246 downwards.
GGATCACGGGTTATTATCGGCGCTTCATCCCCAATTTTGCCACCATTGCGGCTCCTATGACTGATTTGATGAAGGGTAAAGGGTCAGTCATGATCACGTGGAATTCTGAGGCAAATGAGGCATTTCAGAGGTTGAAACAAGCTTTGTGTGCTCAACCGGTGCTTGTGACCCCAGATTTCACGAAGGAGTTTGTAGTACAGACAGATGCCTCTGATGTGGGTCTGGGCGCTGTACTATCCCAAATCAGAGATGGGGAGGAGCACCCTGTGGTCTATCTCAGCAGGAAGCTTAATAAACATGAGAAAAATTATGCCATTGTTGAGAAGGAATGTTTGGCTATCAAATGGGCCCTGGACGCCCTCAAGTATTACCTATTGGGTAGACAATTTAGACTTGTCACTGACCATAGTCCCCTGAAGTGGATGTGTGAGAATAAAGAAAGGAACAGTCAAGTTACAAGGTGGTTCCTGGCTTTGCAAGCTTTTAAGTTTACCGTGGAGCACAGAGCAGGGAAGCTCAAAACCAATGCTGATGCCCTCTCGCGGGTCCACTGCCTCTCCGTTACAATTGCTCAACCGCAGGGGCTTGAGCAGAGGGGGGGATATGTGACATAAGGAAAGGGAAGGTCATTGAGGGGCGATACATTTCCCCTCGGTTTCTGTCATACAGTCAGGTCCAGAAATATTGGGACATCGACACAATTCTAACATCTTTGGCTCTATACACCACCACAATGGAGTTGGAATGAAACAAACACAATGTGCTTTAACTGCAGACTGTCAGCTTTAATTTGAGGGTATGTACATCCAACTCAGGTGAACGGTGTAGGACTTACAACAGTTTGCAGATGTGCCTCCCACTTGTTAAGGGACCAAAAGTAATGGGACAATTGGCTTCTCAGCTGTTCCATGGCCAGGTGTGTGATATTCCCTCATTACCCCAATTACAATGTGCAGATAAAAGGCCCAGAGTTCATTTCAAGTGTGCTATTTGCATTTGGAATCTGTTGCTGTCAACTCTCAAGATGAGATCCAAAGAGCCTTCACTATCAGTGAAGCAAGCCATCATTAGGCTGGAGAAACAAAACAAACCCATCAGAGAGATAGCAAGAACATTAGGCGTGGCCCAAAACAACTGTTTGGAACATTCTCAAAAAGAAGGAACGCACCGGTGAGCTCATCAACACCAAAAGACCCGGGAGACCACGGAAAACAACTGTGGTGGATGAATGAAGAAGTCTTTCCCTGGTGAAGAAAACACCCTTCACAACAGTTGGCCAGATCAAGAACAGTCTCCAGGAGGTAGGTGTATGTGTGTCAAAGTCAACAATCAAGAGAAGACTTCACCAGAGTAAATACAGAGGGTTCACCACAAGATGTAAACCACTGGTGAGCCTCAAAAACAGGAAGGCCAGATTAGAGTTTGCCAAACAACACCTAACAAAGCCTTCACAGTTCTGGAACAAGATCCTATGGACAGATGAGACCAAGATCAACTTGTACCAGAGTGATGGGAAGAGAAGAGTATGGAGAAGGAAAGGAACTGCTCATGATCCGAAGCATACCACCTCATCAGTGAAGCATGGTGGTGGTAGTGTCATGGCGTGGGCATGTATGGCTGCCAATGGAACCAGTTCTCTTGTATTTATTGATGATGTGACTGCTGACAAAAGCAGCAGGATTAATTCTGAAGTGTTTCGGGCAATATTATCTGCTCACGTTCAGCCAAATGCTGCAGAACTCATTGGATGGCGCTTCACAGTACAGATGGACAATGACCCAAAGCATACTGCAAAAGCAACCAAAGTGTTTTTGAAGGGACAGAAGTGGAATGTTATGCAATGGCCAAGTCAATCACCTGACCTGAATCCCACTGAGCATGCATTTCACTTGCTGAAGACAAAACTGAAGGGAAAATGCCCCAAGAACAAGCAGGAACTGAAGACAGTTGCAGTAGAGGCCTGGCAGAGCATCACCAGGGATGAAGCCCAGCGTCTGGTGATGTCTATGCGTTCCAGACTTCAGGCTGTGATTGACTGCAAAGGATTTGCAACCAAGTATTAAGAAGGGAAAGTTTGATTTATGATTATTATTCTGTCCCATTACTTTTGGTCCCTTTACAAGTGGGAGGCACATCTGCAAACTGCTGTAGGTCCTACACCGTTCACCTGAGTTGGATGTACATACTCTCAAATTAAAGCTGACAGTCTGCAGTTAAAGCACATTGTGTTTGTTTCATTCCAACTCCATTGTGGTGGTGTATAGAGCCAAAGATGTTAGAATTGTGTCGATGTCCCAATATTTCTGGACCTCACTGTATATGCAGAAGTAGTAAATTCAGACCAGGTTTTCAGGCTGCATGTAGTGTCTGGATTTCCAGGTTTTGTGTCTCTCCTCAGGGTTAATTACTTGATTGTTGTTTAATCAGGGGAGATAAAAGAGGGGAGGCTAAACCAGGAAGTTGCTCTGGCCTGGGACTCAGAAAGCCTTCTGAGGGAGCTGCAAGGTGTGTAAAAAGGTTGCTTACAGTAATTTTGTTCGTTTAAGGTGGCTGAGGTTAGCTCACCATTTGTTAGATAGGGAATCTAACTGTTTAGTAAGAGCCTGAGCGGCAAGGGCATTATTTTCTGTTTTCATTTCTGTTTTATTGCAACCTTTTAAATAAAATACTGTCTGCTGGACAGTTTAAAAGAACTTTCTTTCGCCTGGACTACCTTTTTCCCAGCAAAGGTAGCCTCTGTTTGAGCTATACCTCAACAATATATATTTATATATCATACCTGCCCTTACCTTCCCCTATAAATTTGCTAAAAATATACACACAAAAAAAACAAACCACTGCCTGAGACCCCCCCGCAGCCCACTTGCCACCACCCTCTACCTGGCTGAATGTATCTAATATATATAAGTGAATACATTCAGCCAGGTAGAGAAAGAAAAAAAAAGGTTTTATTTTATGTTCCCGGGGACATTTAAAAATGTCCTCGGATTTTATTTTGTTTAGAAATGTGTCGCCTTACCTTAGCCTGGTGGTCAGTGGGGGCTCCTTGGATCCTGGTTGTGGGGGGCGGTCTGCTGTGGCCGCAGGTGCAGCGGATCCCTCCCTACGCTGCCTGTCTCTGCCACATGAACCCGGGCGGCTAGCCCGCACAGTCGCAGCTCTGTCATCCGATGGTCGCATGCTCCTCAAGTGGATCCTTGGGAGGCCCCGGCAGGCTGCCCTCTATAGTGCCTGTTTAGAGGGCCGTGTCTGCCTGATGTTTTAGCAACAAGAATGTTTTATCCCATAGGCTTCAATGTTAAAAATATTTCCGTTTTAATTCAATATCTAATAAACCGTTGCTTATAATATTCTGCAGTAAAGAGTCTCTTTATTTCTAAATTTTTTTTAGTATTTTTTTTAAGCATTTTTTTATACTTTTTTCAAAAAAAAATTATTTAGAAATTTTGGCGAACGTCCCAAAAAGTTCAAAGTTCGCGAACTGTCGAACGCCCGATGTTCGATGCGAACTCCGAACAGATCGAACCGAACAGCTCATCCCTAATCACGTGTGAGGTGAGGGGGCGTTGCTGGCGCCAACACAGCGGGAGTGCCTTCTCACTTGTGTTTGCTGGAAGGCACTCACGCGCTGCAGCAGCTGTCAGCCTGGCTCAGCCACTCCACACACACACACACACACACAGAGTGGCCGGTGGCCGCAGCAGCCTCAGCGGGCAGCCTCCCTGCAGTGTGTGAGTGTCAGATTGCAGCAGCCTACCGGGATTTCTCCCGGTATCCCGGTAGGCCAGTCCAGCCCTGGTGGCAATAAACTGTGTTATTTCTGTTGCTGGGTGCTGTGGCAGGGTGTTGTCCCAGCACCGTAATCACTCTTGACAGCTAAAGTGATCAATGTTCTATGTAAATGCCTCTTTTTATCTTTTTCTGTCTCAAAAATAAACACCAAAAATAAATTTAAATCCCAGGAATTTATGTACTCTGTAAATTAGAACAAACTATTCTTACTTTTCTTCAGCTTTGTTAGTTATGTTCACATTGGTACTTGCCAAACTGAAAAGAAATTAGTTGACTTTACAATTTTTGCATTATTATGCTCCCACCCTTCAAATTAAAGCCCTGTCCTTGAAAAAACTATATATAATATGTGTGCGTACTGTAGACAAAAAGGATGGAATTTATAATGCATATCACAAAGATGTGCAAATCGGATCATTTTTAATGGGGTAACAACATATGTAATTTTATATATTTTATATTTTATATATTAAAAATATAATTTTAATGATAGCAACAAAAATACATTTGAAGTTTCTCGTTTCCATGAACTGGAGGTATAGCGCCTTTCTTTAAATACATGAGCCATATGTCTGGCAAATAGGTAACATGTACTCCTTGATTCGTTTGCACACTGTACATGTGCATAAAAGAAAATGTGATTCGAATAGATATGCAATTCTTTGGCAAAAGAGAAACTTTGCCTAATCTTGTATTGGCATGTGAAACATTGATGGCGTAGTTGTGTAAAAGAGATAATAGTAAAGTATAGCCTACAAAGGTCACCATAATAACCACCTTGACCACTTAAGCTTAATTAAGTGGTCATGGTGCCAGGAGAATGTCTCCACACTCTTCGTACTGTGACCGTTCTTCAAACAGCAGCCACTGGACAGCATTTGGGTTGGCGGGATGCTCTTCTAGCATTCTAACATGCCCCTGCGGCTGGCCAAGATCCAACGAGTGGTCACCGGCAAAAGCCGCTCATTAGGAACCTCCAGCTGAGATCTCATAGTTCGCGAGATCTCAAACTGCGCACGATTTCGCAAGACTGCTGCTGGAGGTTCCCACCGAGCAGCCGCTCTAAACCTTTGCCCTTCCTGTCAAGGCCACACCTCTTACTATTTAGGCTCTATCTTTTCTTCTTAAAGCCTCGTCTCTTCTCTGTATATTAAAAGTGGATACCAAGTGCCTACTTGTATGTTTTGTTTTGTATACCATTTCAAATGTTGTATCTATTTTAAGAGATAGTTACCAAATAAAATAATGAAATGTATAAATTCAACCATTTTTACAAAAGATCAGTCATGCATGATTGTCAAGTATACTGGATGTAAGGTCCTGGAAGCCCTGACCCCCTGGTGCCCCCTTTTGTTCCAAACCCTGCATGCCCCCTGCAGGTTTGCGGACTCTGTATTGACTTTTCACATCCTGGACTCTAACGTTCTGGCCGTGGAGACTCACCTGCCCTTCATCTTCCCTAATCGGTCCATCATATAAGGGAGTCCCACCCTTTCCCCTGCACTTCCACATTGAAGTTCCTGACTGCGATACCTGTTGCCAAAGCTCTCTGATACTTCTTGACAATCTCCTGACTTCTCTGCCAAAGACTCCAAGGACCCTCTGTTATAATCTGGACTTTCATTGCTTCACATACTGGTACCCTTCCCATCCTGCTCCCCTTCTGCCCCCCATCTAGGACCCCCCGTGTACCAGACCCCTTGCTGAACCCTGACCACTCTATTGTCTGTTCCTTGCCTGATTCTATGTTATTGTGTTTATTTACAATAAACACCCTTTGTTATCCTGAACCTGCCTCTTTCACTGTATCCTGGGCTCACAACCCCATCCTGCTACACCAACCGCAGTCTACACGTGACAGAATGTGGAAGTCTAAAACCTGTGAGCCCGCAGTGATCCATACTATGGTGGAGAACTTGAAAGGTGCCTTTCTAAAGATCCAGCAGTACCTGGACTCCCTGCTTGATTATATGCAGCAAAACCCAAGGGGCACCTCATCTAAGGTGCACGTTCCTGCTACAGAGGGAACCAGAGGACCGCTGACCCCAGAAGAAAAGGCAAGGAGGAGGGCACTAGACCTCTGCTTCTACTGCGGGGGTCCCTTGCATCAAATATTGGCCTGCCCACTGCGCCCACCTAAGCCAGGTACAAAATGTTTTCCTACACCTGTTCCTGTAAAGCCTGTTTGTACCAAGCCTGCACCTGTCAAAACCACAAGGTTGATGGTGAAACCAGTACCCACCCAGCCAAAAATAGCTGCACCAACTGTCAAGCCCACAAAGTCTTTGTTGGGGAAGCCAGTGCCTGCCCTGCAAAAAATGACTTCATCAACTGTCAAGCAAAAAAGCAAGCACCCAAAGAAAAACCCCTATCCCAGCCTACTCCCAGAAGAAGCCTGGTAATCAAACCTCCTGCACCAAAGCGCGCCCCTGTTCCCAGGAGACCTGAGCCAAGAGCTACCAGACTCTCTGCACCCAGAGACCAGGTTACCCCTATGGAGTACGCAGAGTCCGATCCTGAAGTGCCCATGGAGCAGGAATTCATAGACGCTGAGCCAGCCATGCCAATGGAGATCGAGCCTAGCCAACACATCATGGCTAGTGTTACCAGAGATCCCGAACCCAGTCCGCTACCTCCATGCTGCGTATACACCTCCAACGGGACTGTCGTTCGCAGGGAGGACCTGGAGATCTTCGAACGGGCCCTGAGACTTCGGGAAGCCACTCCATCCACCTATCTGTGCCGCTCATGGGCCTACTACACAACTCCAGCTACCAAAACCATCTCGAGTGCTCCATGCCAGAGATCTGCCTTCATTGGCACCCTCTACTCCATGTCACCCACAGTTGTTCGGTTGCCTGTGAAACCGAAACCTCAGGAGCTGGAGGCTCACCCATGCCTCATTGAATTGGAGGTTGAGCAAAAACCCGAGGTAGCTGCCCTGCAGCTCGAGCAACCCTCCGGGCCAGCTGCCCTGCAGCTCGAGCAACCCTCTGGGCCAGCTGCCCTGCAGCTCGAGCAACCCTCTGGGCCAGCTGCCCTGCAGCTCGAGCAACCCTCCGGGCCAGCTGCCCTCCATCCCGCAGGATCTCAAGAGTCTGCTTCCCTGCATCCCGCAGGATCTCAAGAGTCTGCTTCCCTGCAACCCGCAGGATCTCAAGAGTCTGCTTCCCTGCATCCCACAGGATCTCCCGATGTCGCTGCCCTGCATCCCGCAGGATCTCAAGAGTTTGCTTCCCTGCAACCCACAGGATCTCAAGAGTCTGCTTCCCTGCAACCCGCAGGATCTCCCGATGTTGCTGCCCTGCATCCCACAGGATCTCCTGAGCTGTCACCGCCACGGGGCCGTCGCTGCCGCCGTAAGGCCAAGCCATTCACTGCCCAGCAAGAGCCATGCTGTACCCAGGTCGCTGCAGAACCGTGCAGTACCCAGGTCGCTCAAGAGCCGTGCAGTACCCAGGTCGCTCAAGAGCCGTGCAGTACCCAGGTCACTCAAGAGCCGTGCAGTACTCCGGTCACTGCCGTTGAGCCGTGCAGTACCGAGGTCATCGCTGAAGTTGCTGCCACACCATGCTGTGCCGAGATCCTCGCCAAGGTTGCTGCCATGCCATGTAGTGCCGAGGTCGCCGCCATGGAGCCGTGCAGTGCCGAGGTCCATTCCCCGCAGAGCAGTGCCGAGGTTCCCGCCAAGTGCGCTGCCCCACCGGTCCTCTCCAAGGGCGCTGCCCCACCGGTCCTCTCCAAGTGCGCTGCCCCACCGGTCCTCACCAAGGGCGCTGCCCCACTGGTCTTCTCCAAGGGTGCTGCCCCACTGGTCATCGCCGAGATCGCTACCATGTCGAGCCTCACCAAGGGCGCTGCCCCATCGGTCCTCTCCGAGGTCACCTCCAAGACTGCAGTCCGAGAGTTGCAGAGCCATGTCACAGCTACCGTCATGGGGGATCCCATCCCCAAGTCAACAGGTCCTGTCAGTCCAGAGTCAACGGAGACCCACAATATTGTTTTAATGATGGGTACACTGGCAGGCTTTGTTAGCCAGATCGCCACCCTATCGTGACATGTACAAGACGTCCAGGAGAACCAACTGATGCTGCAGGCCCTGGTTTTGAACACCCGTGCTCCTACAGTAGCCAGGCAGCCGGGTGATCCGCCTGTGCCAAAGTCGTTGACGAATGCCACTGGTGAGGACCCTGACCTCGCCCTGGGCCGTCTGGAGTCCGGCCCTTAGAGGGGGGGCTGTGTAAGGTCCTGGAAGCCCTGACCCCCTGGCGCCCCCTTTTGTTCCAAACCCTGCATGCCCCCTGCAGGTTCCTGGACTCTGTATTGACTTTTCACAACCTGGACTCTAACGTTCTGGCCATGGAGACTCACCTGCCCTTCATCTTCCCTAATCGGTCCATCATATAAGGGAGTCCCACCCTTTCCCCTGCACTTCCACATTGAAGTTCCTGACTGCGATACCTGTTGCCAAACCTCCCTGATACTTCTTGACAATCTCCTGACTTCTCTGCCAAAGACTCCAAGGACCCTCTGTTATAATCTGGACTTTCATTGCTTCACATACCGGTACCCTCCCCATCCTGCCCCCCATCTAGGACCCCCCGTGTACCAGACCCCTTGCTGAACCCTGACCACTCTATTGTCTGTTCCTTGCCTGATTCTATGTTATTGTGTTTATTTACAATAAACACCCTTTGTTATCATGAACCTGCCTCCATCACTGCATCCTGGGCTCACAACCCCATCCTGCTACACCAACCGCAGTCTACACGTGACACTGGATCAGTCGCTCTAATTGGTTGAATTAGCACGTGGTCTCACTGAGATCTCAGCATGTACAGCCAGTCTCAGAGTGATAGGAGTCCTATCTGTCACATTTTGCATCTCCAGCTCTGTCCCCCGTATATGTTGATAACCAGTTTAGGTCCTTTATCTGTGTTGCTGTTCCTGGGTTTCAGCTCAGGGGTTAATGGTTTGGTTTCTGTTCTCCCACCTGTTTGTCCTTGTCCTGATTAGGGATGAGCCGAACACCCACTTGTTCGGTTCGCATTCGAACTCGAACAATTTCAAAAGTTCGAGTTCGAACACGAACCGAACTCAATGCAAGTCAATGGGAGTCAAAAGTTCAATATTTAGAGTGCCCTCCAAGAGGGCATATATGCAATATATTTGCCATAAAAGGTGTATGGGGGTCCTGGTAGTGCCCTGGGGGACAGGAAACAAGGACAAAACGTTTTAAAAAAAAAAAACGTTTTTAACCCTTTCGCTGCTGAGGCATTTCCTGCCCGTGTGCTGAGCTCATTTTTACCGTTTTGTGCTCATCATGTTTAAATGCGATTTGAAGTCAAGTTTTATTATATGACCAAGACAAATTATATATCCTTTTTTTCAGCAGACTCCACAGATTCAAAATATATCATTATTATGTGTATAAGTAAAGATTTAAAAAAAAAAGAAAAAAAAAGGGGGAAAAAAAGTAAAATTTTGTTAAAATTCAGAAGAACAACATAGCATATTTTTTTCTATCTACACTTTATGACCAGAACTATTGTGGTTATATATTGATACATTAGGTGCCTTTTTAAAAATGGTGTAATGGAGAATATTTCATGTTTTTGTTGTACAAAAATATGCAGTTTTCTAAAAATCAAAAAAATCGGCTTTTTTCTTATGTCATGACTCATTGTATGTAATACATAAAATTAGTATATCTAAACCAATTGAAATGGAAAAGCTATATATTTTCTGAAACTAGACAAAATTCCGCAAAAAAAGAGACCTTTATGACACATTTTTAAATTTATTTTGTTATTCATAACTTTATTCAAAAACATCATATTTAATGTAAAAAAAAAAATCATAATAGGTCAAGATTTATATTGCATAATTTCATATTAATTTTTGGGGTAAAATATTTTTGTTTTGCTTAACTATATAAATATATCCTCCTATAAAATAATAGATCCAATTTGATTGCACAGATCAAGTTTAGGCAGCGTTGGAGGTGCTATATTTGCGCCATGCGCAAATATAATTTAGAGAAGCTTTTTATGCCGGTTTTTGAAAGGAGGCATACCTGCAATTAAATGGCTCTAGCTCAACAGGGATCTAAAATATGCCAAATAAAGTATATATCCGGACAAAGTAGACTTCCAGATGAATCAAACGTGGGGTTACTTATTATTCTATCATAAATATTGAGCCCGCAACAACTTGTGGAATTTGAATTTGTGCGCAAAAAAAAAAAATTATTTCAATCACTTCAAGACATGATAAATCTTTGAAAACTAGGCCTTTCTCTAGCTCAATGCAAAGCCCCAACCCTTGTGATAAAAATGAGACCCAGGTTTAGTGGTCCGGGTCCCCCTAGATGGAGCACGAGGCGCTAATTTGCGCCATGCGCAAAATAAATTTAGAGAAGCTTTTTATGCCGGTTTTTGAAAGGAGGCATACCTGCAATTAAATGGCTCTAGCTCAACAGGGATCTAAAATATGCCAAATAAAGTAGATATCCGGACAAAGTAGACTTCCAGATGAATCAAACGTGGGGTTACTTATTATTCTATCATAAATATTGAGCCCGCAAAACTTGTGGAATTTGGATTTGTGCTAAAAAAATAAATAAATGTAAATTCCACATGCTGTTGCGCCCTCTATTTTTATGATAGAATTTTATTTAACCCCTCATTTGATTCGTCTGGGTGTCTAGTTTCTCCTAATATATACTTTATGTGGTCTGTTTTTAATTTTCTGTTGGGCTAGAGACATTTAAATGCAGGTATGCCTTCTTAAAAAAAAAAAAAAAAAAAACATTCACAAAATTTTCCCCATGAATTTTGATCAACAATTATGTAGTCTATCAACAATTGTATAGTGACTCAAAATGCTGCACAAACACACAACAAGCCCGCCACACTTTTACATTCACTCAATCAGTTGGATTGGCACATGGGGCATCCATGTGAGCAGTAACGCCACGTCAAGGCCCAACCAGGTTACTGACCATTCACACATCTTTCACATCTGTTTCACTCACCGAATCACACACCTTTCATGCAAGAAGCTAGTAAAAGTGGAGTGAGTGACGTTAAGGGGGCAAAGAAGGGAAAAGTGCAGAAACACGGAAGGGGAAAAGAGAAAGATAATGAGGATTAGAGGGGGTGGAATAGAAACACCCCCCCATTCACATCTGTTTCACTCACTGAATCACACACCATTCATGAAAGAAGATAGGTAAGGGAAGTGGGTGAAGGGAAGGGGCAAAGAAAAGGGCAGAGACAAAGAAGTTGAAGACACACCATTAACACCGCAGTTCAATCTGTCTTCAGAGGCTTCTTTCTACATCTGACGTACGGAGGACATCAGATTGTTGGGGATGGGGCAACCTATTTTATTGTATGTGGGGTGAATTACATTATAACTGGGGGTGGGTAGTGAACTGTAGGTGGGTAGTGAAACGTGGTGGGTATTGAACCGGAGTGGGTAGTGAAACGTGGTGGATATTGAACCGGAGTGGGTAGTGAAACGTGGTGAGTAGTTTTTTTATTAACGCTTGAATTAACACTGCTATAAAATAATGGGGCTGGTTTTGGTTTGTTTTTTTATTTGGGAAAATTTAGAGGAATAGCACTATCCAGGAATAAATGCCAGCATGATCCGGGCAAGCTCTGTCCAGATTACACTGCACTGTGTCCATCAGAATGTCATCAAGATCTGCAAAGATCTTAACGGTGCTATAGCCAGATTTATCAAGAAGCACAAAATCAGTGGCATACCTCAACCTGAAATCTGTTTGTTCTCAGCCGAGAAACAATTCGGTCCCGGTATGCCACTAGTAATGTGTCACTGTATGATAAATCTTGAAGCAATCAGGCACACAAAGACCTGGTTTGGAGGGGCAGTCAGGGCAGTGAAGGCGGCTTTCCTTACGCCGCCCTTGGCGCGCGCAAACCCGACACCTTTTACATGGGGTACTCTTTTCTCAGTTGGTGGAATGTAGCCTGGAAAGTGGCGGTCACGCAACCTAATTACATCTTCCACCTCTTCAACAATGGGAGCATTCTCTTCTGGACAGAGAAGGGACTCGATAACAGATTCCTGAAATTTTAGGAATGTTATCCGTCGGGCATGAGTGGCCTGATACAAGATGAATGCGTTAAGCATTGACATCTGTATCAGATGGACTGCCAGCTTTTTGTACCATACATATGCCTTGCGAGAAGCGAGATATGGTACAAGCATCTGGTCAGACTTGTCCACTCCCCCCATGTATCGATTATAATCCTGTACACATAGGGGTTTCATGATAGGGGAATCTCTCCATCTGACGTGAACTGCAGATGTGCATTCATTATGTATCGTTGTAAGTAAATGCACATCCTTTTTGTCTGTGTATTTCACAGCCAGCAGTTCACCGCAGCGCAAGGCAGATGTTTCTCCTCTCTTTTGCTTCCCAAACTGTGTTGTTGGAAAGCCTTTCCTATTCGAACGGATCGTGCCACAGGCTCCAGTACCATTGCTGTACAAAAATTTGTACAGCGGCACACCCGTGTAAAAGTTATCAGTATAAATACAGTAACCTTTACCGAATAGTGGATAAGCGAGGTCCCACACTATTTTTTCAGTGGTGGAGAGGGCGGGGGGGCAGTCAGGGGGGGCCAGCTGCGAGTCCTTGCCAGTGTATACACGAAAGCGATACATGTATCCACTGGAGCTTTCGCACAGTTTATAAAGTTTTATCCCATACCGAGCTCGCTTCGAAGGGAGGTACTGCTTGAAAACAAACCGTCCCTTATAAAGCAGCAAGGACTCGTCGACTGACAAGTTTTGGCCTGGAGTGTATAACTCTTCAAATCTTGCCATCAGATGGTCAAGAAGTGGCCGCAACTTGTACAGTCGTCGTCGTGATCTGGGTGGTCACGGGGCAAAGCATTTGCATTATCATTATAATGCAAATACCGCAGGAGCAATAAATATCTGTCCCTGCTCATAGTAGCAGGGAAGATAGGGGTGGTTTGGGTACTCTTTTTTGACCAGTATGAGGCTATGCTGGGTTTTTGCACAATCCCCATCTGCAGAGTGAGGCCCCAGAACTTCCTCATCTCTGGCAAACTGGTTGGGGTCCATTTACGCGCCCTCGCAGTTGGCAACAATTCTGCCCCTAGACCTTGAAAATATTGTTCGGCATACAGATTGCTCTGCTGAACAATAAATTCCAAGAACCCATCATCTATATATAGTTGAAAAAAGTTGATGGGTTCAAAATTAGTGGTGTCCACTAGTATACCAGGATTGCCAGAAAATTGTGGCAATTCTGGCTGGACCATATTAGGGGAGGTCCAGTCAGATCCTGGTTCAGGCATCGCCACAGCCTGTGTTGCAGATACCCCTGCAATAGGCCTTTGGGCCGGTGCAGGATCAGGTAGTGCAACTACAGACCGTGCGGTCCCTGCACTACCACGGGAGCACCCTGGTAACTCCATGCGGCCACGCCGTGGCTCATCACGTAGTTCTTCGTCACTGGAACCGTCACTATCTGATGATGCTCCAGGGACAAAGTCACTGTCTGAATCTTCAAAAGATTCATCAGCGCTGGGATCAGAGTCTGACATCATAAGGACGTCAGCTACTTCCTCAGCGCTTAGAAACCTTTTAGCCATAATTTTCTTTCTGAAAATGTATTTTCAAAAGAAAATTACGCCGTTTGATAGTATCTATATATATATATATATATATGTGTGTATATATATATATGCACGTGTGTGTGCGTATATAATATATTCTATATAATATATATAGCGTGCGCGTGTGTGCGCGCGTGCGTGCGCGCGTGTGTGCGCGCGTGCGCGTGTGTGTGCGCGTGCGTGTGTGCGTGTGCGTGTGTGCGTGCGCGCGTGTGCGTGCGTAAATATGTATATATATGTGTGTGTGCGTATATATGTATATATATGTGTGTGTGGTGTGTATATATACTCGTGTTTTATATATATATATATATATAATATAATGTGTGTATTAGCAATTTATCACCTATTTTATGGAGACAGCCTCTGCGACACTAACACCTCGCAATCCACATGCAGACTGAGGATAGAAATGAAAAAATTATCAAGATTTGAAAAATTCATTCCCCGTGATTGGCTGGAGGGTCAATCGCTAGGTTACGGGGTCATTTTAGGGTTATATTTCTATCCTCAGCGGCCATGTTGGAGGTGGCAGTGACAATTGTGACAGCTAAGTGATCATTGTTACTACAGTGATCACATAGCTGTAACAATAAAATGTGAAATAAAATAATAAAAAGGGGATTGTAATTTTATTAAATGTGGGGTTTGGGGGCATCTGGGCAGTTTTGATTTTTTTTACTACCTTAGAGACCCTGTGTGTGGTGTTTTTTACTTTATGTTTTTTTTTAAATATTTTTTTACATTTTATATTATAATGAGGCACACCGTTGGAAAGCTCAGGCTCTGGGCTTTCCATCGGTGCCTCATTTATCACTGCAGCCCTTACCGATGAGGAGATAGAGAGGTCCTAAGGACCTCTCCCCCTCCTCCTAAGGGCTGTCTATGCGGCTGTTGAAAGTGACGTCATCACGCCAGGCGTGATGACGTCACCGCGACTCCTCCATGATCCCACAGTGAGGGCCGACATCCCGGATGTCGGTCCCTCACTGTTTGCCGCCGGGGATCTCCGCCACACCGCCGCTTCGCTGCGGGAGGATCGGACGCGCTGAGCGCGTCCTCCGCACAGCAGCGGGAACTTCCTGGACGCGCTCAGCGCGTCCGTAGCAGCGAAGTGGTTAAAGGGACAGTGAGTTTTCCCAGGAAATAAGGGTTAAAAATAAAAAATGAAAAATTCCTTCAAATATCATGCCTAGGAGGTCCCCATAACCTGCCCGTGAAGTGGCGGATTTGTAGGATGTATAGAAACATTTAAAAACAAAAAAATGACATTTCAAATGACGGTAAATGCTTTTCCTTTAATCTATTCATAAACAACTGCTTGGGGCGACAGCCTGTATGAAAAGACATTTTAGGACTCACAGAACAAGTTTAGTGATTTTTTTGGGCTAAATTATGGTGAAACTTATGCAGGCTTTGGATGAAAGTAACAATAGTTGCTTTAAAATTGGGTCTTTAGTGTCGGCAACAGTGCCTTCACACCGTAACCCTTTTGTGGTATTGTGGAAGAGTGCAGTGTTGGACCATGCGGTCCTATATTAAAAAGATATGAATCTGGTAAAGGCGTCAATGCACCCAAATATTGTGCCTTTGGTGGCAGCAAGTGCCTTCACACCGTAACCCTTTTGTGGTATTGTGGAAGAGTGCAGGGTTGGACCCTGTGGTCCAATATTAAAATTATATGAACCTGGTAATATAGGCGGGCGTCAGTGGCAGTGCACCAAAATATTACTGCGCTATAGTGTATGGCAGGATGGAAGCGCACCAGCAGTAACAAGCAGCGGAATATACCAGACAGGGGCACAGAGTGAGAGTAGTTGTTATAACAAAAGCAGCTCAACAACGTTTAGGCACTAGTACTGCGCTACTCTATATGGTGAGAATTGGCGCACACCAGTCCCAGCGGCTCTGCATCATCACGCTGTGCCCTGCCCCCTGATCACTCACTGCTGCGCCGGGTGCCACCGGAGCACCTGGCATTCGGCCAGCTGGCGGCACCATGCGTCCGGGGCCCACCCGATCGCCACCCGGGGCCCTGGATGTCACAATATTACAATCCAAACGCAAACGGGTTAAGTAACCAAATTTGTAAGAAGAATTAATGCAGCATATGAATCCTCACACTGCCGGGCAGCACCTTAAGGCCCGGTTCACACCTAAGCATTTTAAAGTGCGTTCCTGCACGCTGTAAATGCATAAACAGGGAAATCCCATTATTTGCTATGGGACCTGTTCATACCTGGGTGTTTTACAGTGTGCAGGAACGCGCTGTAAAACATCCTACGCCCAAAGAAGTACAGTACGCAGCGCGTTCACTCTGCAGTCTATGGCCGTGAACGTGCTGCAATGCGCGTTCGCATGTTTTTTACGTTTGCGCGATATGCGCGTTAAAAAAACGCACGTATTGCGCGTGTAAAAAAAACGCAGGTGTGAACCCAGCCTTACAGCATAATTAATGCAGCATATGATTCCGCACACTGCCAGGCAGCACCTCTACAGTTTGTGGATCCAGGAATCAGGTGAGTATTAGAAAGAAAAAAAAAGTTTTATTTTATGTTGCTGGGGACATTTAAAAATGTCCTCGAATTTTATTTTTTTTAAAAATCTGTCGCCTTATCTTAGCCTGGTGGTCAGTGGGGGCTCCCTGGATCCTGGTTGGGCGGAAGGGGGGTCTGCCGTGGATCCCTCCCCTGGAGTCCCTGCGCCACCTCTCTGCCACATGCACCCGGCTGGCCAGCCCGCACAGTCGCAGCTCTGTAATCTTGTGGCCGCATGCTCCTCAAGTCAAGGGGTCCTTGGGAGGGAGGCTCCGGCGGGCTGCCCTCTATAGTGCCTGATTTAGAGGGCCTCGTCTGCCTGATGTTTTAGCAACAAGAATGTTTTATCCCATAGGCTTCAATGTTAAAAATATTCCCGTTTTAATCCAATATATAATAAACCATTGCTTATAATATTCTGCAGTAAAGAGTCTCTTTATTTTTAGATTTTTTTAGTATTTTTTTAATACTTTTTTCAAAAAAATATTTTTCGAACCGAACACGCCAAAAAGTTCGAAGTTCGCAAACTTTCGAACAGCCAAACAGCTCATCCCTAGTCCTGATCCTCTCACCATAAGAGAGTTATGCGCCCTTAGTGCACTGCTCCATCACTTCACTTCCTGGTTTCCAGTGTTTGCTGTATCTGAGCGCTGTCTGCTAATTTGTTCCAGTCCCTGTTTGTATATTCTGTTGATATTACTTTAGTCTTGTTTTCCCTGTCTGTCTGTTACCTCTGTTATATTGTTCTTGGTTTATTTCTGTTTCTCCTGTGTTTTTCAGTTTATAGTTGTTCCCTTGTGCTTTGGTTTCCTGTTTATATGTTATTCTGATTTCCTGGTTACCGATATTGGTGTCACAATGAGTCACAAAGAGGGCACCTTGCACTCGCCAAGGTGAGGCCCTCGTACATAGGAATGCCCCAATATGCAGACAACACTGAGTATACAACCTAGGCCAGAGACCCTGCACGGTAAACAGCGGCCCTACTATGAAAGACCAGTCTTTAGAGGTAGCCAGATCTGCTTTAAAGAAAATAATACAGCAGCGCCGTGCAGAGTCTAAGGACATACATAGTAGACAGGAATATATATATAAGAGAAAACATCAACGGTACAGACAAGGAGCATACAATAGAAATGTCGAGAAAAAACAGTAGTAAAAAAAAACAAAATGTATACCTTATGCAAAAGCCAGGGATCCAGAACCGGGAGAAAAGTCAGCCAGGCAAAAGGGTCAGAACCAGGTAATCAGTCAGACATATAACATAAACAGAAAACCAAAAGCAAAGCAAAAGAGAAACACTAGAACTAAATACACAAGAGAAATAACTAGAACTAAATTAGAACAGGAAAGACTATGGGAACAGCAGACAGACAGGGAGGACAAAAACCGAAGAAATATGCTGAGCAAGAAAACACAATCTAGAACAGATTAAACAGCAGGGAGCTCTCAGGTACAAACACGCAGCAGGAATCAGGAAGTGAAATTGAACCAAAATGCAAGAGCAATGGGATAAGGGCCCATTGCAATATATAGGGAGGTGATCAGCCCACATCACCAACAGGAGAGCTAATGAAGAAGCCACTTAACCCCTGAGCTGCAACCCAGGGAAAGCAACATACATAGGCATAAAGAATACAGAGGGCAGGGGGACAGGGCTGGAAATGGGAAACGTGACAATTAGCTTGTCTGACTTTCCTCCTGTTTCTGTACCGCGGCATCTGTATGACGTTCTCGCTCTGGTTCTGACTTCTGGCTTTTATCATGACTATGCTTATGCATGATCCTTGTCTGTACCGTTTACAATTATCCCGATCAGCTGTATATGTCATCAGACTCTGCATGGTTTCAAAGTAACTTTTTCCTCTAGATTAGATCCGGCTATCTCAAAGACTGGCCTATCAGATCAGGGCTTCTCTGGTATTGCCGTGCAGAGGTCTCTGGTTAACCCTATCTTGTCACATATATATATTGCTGTCTGTCTGTGTATCTCTGCATATAGGGGCTTTTTACATGAACCAGGGCTTCACCATGGCGCAAGCCTGGTGTGAGCGTGACACTATCACTCTCAGACAGCCTTTACATGCTGATATCACTGATGTAGGGCAGGGTGGGGAACCTTTTTTCTGCCAAGGGCCATTTGGAGATTTATAATATTCGAGGGCCAAACAAAATTAACAACTTCAAATTTAGGCTAGGGTCAGACTGAGGCAGTGCGAACGCGCGTTCTGGCGCACTTAATCACGGCCGCACTAGCAGCAGATGCGGGCAATGACGGCCAATATACGAAGTACGGTCCACAAAAGTCCGGCTGCGCAACGCAAGTGGAAAATGAACGCATTTTTTTTCGAGAACGTGAAACCGCAGGTACTGACGTACAGAGTGCGCTGCGTCCGCTAGCGGCGTGTGTGTGTGATTAGGAGACGTCAGACGCTGCTAATGTCCGGCCAACATAACGTCCAGACGCAAAAAGGTTTTATTGATGATCCGTACAAAATCACGGACGAAAATGCGCATAGTATGACCGCTATCGCGTATTCTGTGAAAAAATGCGTCCATTCGTTCGAACGCACTTTTTCACAGACAACATAAAAATGCGTTCGTCTGACCCTAGCCTTTGCCAGCTATATTTTGGAAGAAATTTAATTAACTCACCCCTAATGTGGTGTCTGGAACTGCTTTTCTTTAAGGTGCATGATGTTAACTGGTACAAATGATGTTGCTACTGGCAACTGATTTTCCAGTTTCGTGCCAGCCAGTCTGGAGCCCATTTCACACACCCGCTCTCCATTTAATTCATTTCACCCTGCCCCTTTAATGTCACCCCTCCCCATTTAATTGTGTTCACCCTCCCACTCCCCCTTTAATTTATTTCATTACCCTTTAATTCAGTTCACTCCCCCCTTAATTCATTTTACTCCCCCTTAATTAATTTCACCCCTTAATTCATTTCACCCCCCTTTAATTAATTTAATCCTCTCACCCTTAGTTAATTTCACCACCCTTTAAATTCATTTCATACCCTCCAATCCTGTGGGCCGGACAAAGTGATTCCATCTCCATCGGCCCTTTTCCCTGACCTCGGCGCACAGTGAGTAGTAGAATGAGGGGGCGGGGATTGTCCCCACTTACTTCACTCGCTGAAGCGCGCCGGATCTTCCTTCATGCTGCGCCGAAAGATGAGGGGCACAGTGTGAAGGAAGATCCGGTACAGAGCAGTGAGTGAGGGAAACTGGGATACTCCCTGTCCCCTCATTCTACTACTTGCCGAGGTCAGGGAAAAG
Organism: Leptobrachium leishanense; assembly: GCA_009667805.1. NCBI lineage: Eukaryota > Metazoa > Chordata > Amphibia > Anura > Megophryidae > Leptobrachium > Leptobrachium leishanense. The sequence continues at coordinate 32,954,950 of CM019072.1, read as the reverse complement.
GGCCGCGGGAGAGGTAATCACTTGGTCCAGCCCTCAGGATGCCACAGAGGGGGGGTTAAATTCACCCCCCTGCTGTGGTATTCTGAGGGCCAGACCAGGTGATTCTGAGGGCTGGACGTTCCATAGCCCTGGTGTAGTGGTGTAGGGGCTAGTGAGTGGAGGTCTTGCTGTCGCGCCCAGTCAACGTAATCATCATGGGTGGGACGGTCAACTCACCGCCATCTTGGTGGAGACCAAGATAGTGGCAGACTCTGCCGCTCTCTTGGTCTCCGCCAAGATGGCGACGAGTCGACCTTCACTCTCCCTGCCAATGATGATGTCGGCAGGGAGAGACGGCAAGACCTCCGCTCACTGGCTCAGATGTGGTTTTCAGGTGGAAGGCAGACTTTTTTCATGATGGGGTGGCTTTTTCCGTGCGGAGGGTGGCTTTTTTTGCCGCACCCTGGAAAGTATCGGCTTAGGCCAAGATACAACAAGTATCTCTATCTCATGCCTGGCCATACATATATGGCCAAAATAGTGAAGAACAGAAAGATAGCATTCAATAAATATAAAAAAAACTCAGAGTGAAGAAGATAGGCAAACCTATAAGATTAGACAGAAAGAGGCAAAGCAATTTTTATAAGAGCTTCCAAAGCACACGCAGAAGAGAAAGTAGCTCAGTCACTAAAAAAGGGGACAAAACATTTTTTAGATACATAAACGAGAAAAGAAAAGTAAAACTAGGATTAGTTAGATTAAAAACAAAGGAAGGAAGGTATGTAGAAGAGGATAAAAGTCTCGCTGACTGAGTCAATGAATATTTTTGTTCAGTCTTTGCAGAAGAAAAATAAGGAAAGGGACCTCAGGAGGAAACACTAAAGAGACATTTACATATGAGTTTACAGAGGAGGAGGTTCTACAGCAGCTGTCTAAAGTAAAGACAAATAAGTCAATGGGGCCTGATGGGATCCACCCTGAGTTATTAAAAGAGCTCAGTGGTGTAATAGCAAAACCGTTAACAAGGATTGGTTAAATAAATCTGTTAACAGGAGTCGTCCCAGAAGACTGGAAATTAGCAAATGTCGTGCCCATTTACAAGAAGGGTAGTAGGGAGGAATCGGGGAACTATAGGCCAGTTAGTCTTACGTCAGTAGTGGGGAAATTAATGGAAACCATGTTAACCCTTTCGCTGCTGAGGCGTTTCACGCCTCTGTGCTGAGCTAATTTTTACCTGTTTCGCTCATCTTGTTTAAATGCGTTTTGAAGGCTTATTTTAGTATATGACCCAGACATATTATATATCGTTCTTTCCGTCAGACTCGGCAGATTCATAATATGTCATTATTATATGTATACGTCATGTCCTGTCTGTATATTATAACAAAAAATGCAATAAAATATGAATTTTCAATCATTTACAACGTGTAAAGTGTTTTGTTTTCACATTTTAACATGCGAGCATTTGCGGTTATATTTTGTATGGAGTGCGCTTATTAAAAAAATTAGAAATGGGGTCTCGTTACATTTTTTTTTGGGGAAAATTACGCAATTTTTAACAAACGCACCGCATACAAAAATTGTTTGTGCAGCATCATTGTTCACATTATAATTGAAATGGGAACAATATTGCTGCATTAACAAACCAAAAAAAAGAAAAAAAACGTGTTTATTTTTTTTTATAATTTTGTTTTAACCCTTTCGCTGCTGAGGCTTTTCACACTTCTGTGCTGAGGTCATTTTTACCGGTTTTGCTCATCATGTTTAAACGTGTTTTGAAGGCTTATTTTTGTATATGACCCAGACATATTATATATCGTTCTTTCCGTCAGACTCGGTAGATTCATAATATGTCATTATTATATGTATACGTTATGTCATGTCTGTATATTATAACAAAAAATGCAATGTTTATTTATTTTTTTTATAATTTTTTTTAAATATATTTTTAATTTTTATTTTAATTTTTTTTTTAAAAACTTTTTTCACATTCGTGTTTGGTATCGTTGGAACGGCCATGCACTGGCCGATCCAACCATACCAAACATTAACCCCTAGCTGCCACGGATCGGGAGATAGGGAGTTCATTGGAACTCCCTATCTCCACCGTTGGTGGAAGTTATTATTATTATTATTATTATTATTATTTATAAAGCGCCAGCATATTCCGCAGCGCTGTACAATAAGCACAGTACAGACAGGGTTACAATACATTGAACAACATTTGACAAACAGTACAGGAGGAGATGAGGGCCCTATTCCCGTAGGAACTCACAATCTAGGAGGGTTGGGGTTGGAAACAGGAGGAGAGGGTTAGGGGTTAACTCTAGGACTGGCGTCATCGTGCTACGCACCATGACGCCAGTCCTCAGGGGGAGTTCCCGGAGGCTTGGCCGACATCCAAGATGTCGGCCAGCTCCAGGAAAGGATCGCGAACCGGCGCTTTTCAGCGCCGATTCGCGATCCAGCTCCCCAGGGGTTAATGCCAGGCACCATTTGGAAGGGCAAGCTGTGCCCTTCCAAATGGTGCCTGGGTTAACCCCCGCAACGCCGCCGATCGGGAGGGAGAGAGGTCCGAAGGACCTCCCCCCCTCCCTTTCAGGCGCCTCCTCCGCACATGCGGGGGGGGGCGCCTGAATTAGGCGTCATCGCGCTGCCGCGATGACACCTAATTTCAGCGGCTGCGGTTCCGGATGCCGGGCTGACATCGAGGATGTCAGCCCGCACCGGGGGGGCCAGCGATCGGCTGGAACCCGGCCGAACGCTGACCCCAATGGGAGGACGTGCTCAGCGCGTCCTCAGCATACCAGCAGTAATGCGGAGGACGCGCTGAGCGCGTCCTCCGCACTGAAGTGGTTAAAATATTTTTTTATTTTTAATTTTTATTTTTTTTAAAAAACTTTTTTCATTGTCATGTTTGCTATCGTTGGAACGGCCATGCTCTGGCCGATCCAACAATATCAAACATTAACCCCTAACTGCCACGGATCAGGAGATAGGGGGTTCATTGGAACCCCCCATCTCCACCATTGGTGGCAGTTAGGGGTTAACTCCAGGACTGGCGTCATCGTGCTATGCTATGCATGATGACGCCAGTCCTCAGGGGGAGTTCCCGGAGGCTTGGCCGACATCCAAGATGTTGGGCAGCTCCAGGAAAGTATCACGAACCGGCGCTTTTCGGCGCCGATTCGTGATCCGGCCCCCATGGGGTTAATGCCAGGTACCGTTAGGAAGGGCAGGCTGTGCCCTTCCAAATGGTGCCTGGATTAACCCCCTACACCCTGGTGATTGGGAGGGAGAGCTCCCCCTCCCTTTCAGGCACCTCCTCCGCACACGCGGGGGGGTGCCTGAATCAGATGTCATCGCGCCGCCGCGATGACATCTAATTGTGCCGGCGGCGGTTCCGGGTGCTGGGCTGACATCGAGAATGTCAGCCCGCACCGGGGGGGCACAGCGATCAGACAGATTCCGCTCAGCGCGCCCTCCGCATGGAACCCTACCTGCAAGTGGGGGTTAAAGGAAAGGATTGTTGAACATCTAAAAACACATAGATTACAGGATCAGAAACAACATGGGTTTACCTCAGGGAGATCATGCCAAACTAATCTTATTGATGTTTTTGATAACAAAAAAAATAACAAAAATAATAGACACAGGTGGTGCAGTAGACATTGCTTATTTAGATTTCAGTAAGGCTTTTGATACTGTTCCGCATAGAAGGCTTATCAATAAATTGCAATCTTTGAGTTTGGATTCCAATATTGCTGAATGGATTAGGCAGTGGCTGAGTGACAGGCAACAGAGGGTTGTGGTAAATGGAGTTTATTCGGCGCAAGGTCTTGTTACCAGTGGGGTACCTCAGGGGTCAGTACTTGGACCCATTCTCTTTAATATTTTTATTAGTGATATTGCAGAAGGTATTAATGGTAAAGTATGTATTTTTGCTCATGACACAAAGATTTGCAACAGGGTTGACGTTCCTGGAGGGATCAGCCAAATGACAAATGATTTAGGTAAACTAAAAAAATGGTCGGAGCTGTGGCAATTGAGTTTTAATGTGAATAATTGCAAGATAATGCACCTGGGGCGTATTAACCCAAGGGCTGAATATAGAATATTTGATACAGTCCTAACCTCAACATCTGAGGGTTGGGATTTAGGGGTTATTATTTCAGAGGATCTAAGGGTGAGTAGTCAATGTAATAGAGCAGCAGGAAATGCTGGCAGAATGCTTTGTTGTGTAGGGAGCGGTATTAGCAGTAGGAAAAGGGAAGTGCTCATGCCACTGTACAGAGCACTGGTGAGACCTCACTTGGAGTACTGTGTGCAGTACTGGAGACCGTATCTCCAGAAGGATATAAACATCTTAGAGAGAGTTCAGAGAAAGGCTACTAAAATGGTGTACGGCTTGAAGGAGAAAAGTTACCAGGAAAGGCTTAATGATCTTAACATGTACAGCTTGGAAAAAAGACGAGACAGAGGAGATATGATAGAAACAGTTAAATACGTAAAGGGAATCCACAAGGTAGAGGAAGGGAGTATATTTAAAAGGAAACAAAGTAGCATAACAAGAGGACATAGTCTTAGATTAGAGAGGCAAAGGTTTAAAAGTAACATCAGGAACCATTATTTTACTGAGAGGGTGGTGGATACATGGAACAGTCTTCCAGTTGAAGTGGTAGAGGCCAAAACACTGTATGAATTTAAGCAGGCATGGGATAGGCATAAGGCTATCCTAAATAAAAGATAAATCCAGGTAAAGTATCCATGTAATTGGGCAGACTAGATGGGCCGAAAGGTTCTTATCTGCTGACATTTTCTATGTTTCTATTATTAACATAAATTGGATAGGCTTTCAGAAAAATCCTTAATGATTTATTGAAAAGCGGTCACATGACATTAAATAAAAGTATCGGTGCTTGGTCTTAAAAAAATGTTATTGGTGCATCCCTAATTTGGAATATTATTTGGTTTTATTTCTTATAGTTTTCACGGTGTCCGCTAAAAAGAGAGATAAATAAAGAGTTAAATGACATCTGTATAAAGCACGTCATTTCTTTAGACCTGTGCAGTTTCAAGGAGTGCTACCTGCCTAAGGCTGTACTGATTCATGCACTGAAATACTACTTTTACCACATTTCGAAACCTATTCTGGCTCCGTTGGTTATAGGGAGCCGCTAAAGATAAAGCCGATAACCCTTTGTACTGGCTTGAGTCGATATGATAATGGCACTGGTATCATCTTATGGAGTTGTGACATAGTGCATGGATAGTTCTGTGTATTCCCCTTGTATTTTGTTTTAAAGGTGTAGGCATTAACGCGCTACCACCATACGTCAAAAAGCTCTCCCAGTTAAAAAAGCTACAACGGATGCTGACAGGGCTACAAAGAGCATTCACCTTGAACCGGGTGAAGATAAAATGGTAATTTATTATCAAATAAAAATTGTTAAAAGATAATAATAGGGGGGGCTTGGCCGGCTACCAACGAGAGCAGATGTGTCTTGATGGAGCTTCGCACGTCTGCCGCTCTTAGAGACCCCCAGCTGACTTATAACGCAACAAATTCTTTTGACAGGGGTACCGAGGTGGCTGGCCACCGTCACCGAGCTGTCTGTAGCCCGCTTGGTCCCCCCCTCCGGACCAGAGACAAACCATATGACTGCCGACCCGAGACTGAGTGCTGGCGGCCATCTTGCAGACTTCCCCCTGACTCAGGCCTCCACCCTTTCACTGCCCGTGTTTACGGCTGCGGGGACGGTGTGCCCACATCTCCCAGCCGTCCTAGATGACTTTTTTACAAGTGTGGAGGTCGGACAGGGGAGTCGATTGCGAGGTGGACCCCCTCCCCTTGCTGGGGTTGGGGAAACTGTTATCTCGGGCCTTGATGCCTGTCTACGGGTCCTGGCAGAAGAGGATGATGACGGCCCACTCACCAAGAGTGTATGGCGTCAATTAATGGCCGCTTTGGGCAGTTGCAGAGGGGGCAGACCTAGGAGGCGGATGTGCTTGGGGATACCTCGTACCTGTGCTCCGCTGAGCCCTGCTTACGAATGGCTGTCATCGTGGACGGGTATGTCGAGACTGGGGACCCAGCTGAGGCATTGGTTCGGGTATCCCGATTCCAGGAGCGGCACTTGGCTCTGAGTGATGGAGGCAGGTTGGTGTCTTGCGACGACCAGATGGCGCCGGTCCTGTTGCGCCCGGTACCGGCAGTTTCCTACTGGATACATGTGATGGACAACGCCCCAGCACCGGCAGTGAAGATGGCGCGGAAGTGTTTAACAACGTCACGAGTGTCCCGGCGTCAAGCATTTGGCAGAGGATGAAGCGGAGCAGCTCAAATCCTGGTGTGGCATGGGGAACGGCTTGTTCGATTTGGGCCTCCTGCAGTCTGATATCCCGGCCTCCATGCGGCCTCCTCTGCGATGCTGGGCCTGGAATCCTGAAGCTGCCGTTCAGAGACACCGGCTGATGCCTTTATGCCGAACACCGGGTGAATCGGCCTCCCTGCCGTATACTGTGGTGCCGAGCCTTTTGATTATCTAGATGACCCCCCCTTGCTGATTTTTCTCTTTTTTATAATTTTCCTTTTTTTTTCTCCCCACAAGCTGAGACTGTCGACATTCCCCTCCAAGTTTCTTTTTGTTTCCCTCCATGCGGTGCTTATTTGACCATTTATAATTTTTATGCTGAGTAAACGGTGACTTTATTTTTATTTTTTCATATTGATCTACGCAGAGTAAAAGCTGACGTAATTTTTTCTGCACTGACCTGCCGACTCTTACTGTCCTCCCCAGTTTTTTTTACATATTTCAGAGCCTCTACTGATTCCCCCCCCCCCTCCTGTTTTACAAGCTATACAAGTATCTGCTGTCTGGCCCTGCGTGGCGAATCTTGTTGGTTGAAAACGTGACCTTCCTTTTTGCATAATAAAAATTTTAAATTTAAAAAAGATAATAGACACTGAGATGCATTTCGCCACAACCGTGGCTTTATCAGTCATTCATCACTGACTGATGAAGCCACGTTTGTGACGAAACGCGTCTACATTTTATCTTCACTTGATTCTAGGTGATTTTATTTTCCCTTTCCTCACTGCATAAGGATTGATCTGGGACAGCTGAGGGTTTGGAATGGCAGGGGGTCACCTATAAGGACCCTACAGGTGATGCCATCTCAGAGCCAGACAAGAGGCTCTGGATCTTGTAAGTACTTCATAGGTGGAAGTTAGGGGCCAGTGCCGCTGCGTACTGCGCAATCCGCCTCTTTGTTTTTTGTCTAGTCTGTAAAATCATCCTATACCAAGTAACCACCACTGATCCAGCAACAGTGCACTCTGCCAGAATTACACCGGAGCCGCTGTTCAATATCTAGGAGATAGAAACATAGAAACATAGAAAAATGTCGGCAGATAAGAACCTTTCGGCCCATCTAGTCTGCCCAATTACATGGATACTTTACCTGGATTTATCTTTTGTTTAGGATAGCCTTATGCCTATCCCATGCCTGCTTAAATTCAATTACTGTTTTGGCCTCTACCACTTCAACTGGAAGACTGTTCCATGTATCCACCACCCTCTCAGTAAAATAATGCTTCCTGATGTTACTTTTAAACCTTTGCCCCTCTAATCTAAGACTATGTCCTCTTGTTTTGCTACTTTGTTTCCTTTTAAATATACTCCCTTCCTCTACCTTGTGGATTCCCTTTACGTATTTAAATGTTTCTATCATATCTCCTCTGTCTCGTCTTTTTTCCAAGCTGTACAAGTCAAAGTTTTTTTTGCTTTTAAATCACCCTGGAATTCCCCATCGAAGACGTTTTTAACTCCTTCTACTGATAGAGTACAATATCAGTATATCGTGCACATACCATTCAGGTGTATTCAAGTTTTTTAGTACTGCCACTAACATTCTTACCAGCACTTTATTGGTTGTAAGCATATGGCACTTTACAATACAAGTATCTGAATTTTGTGCACATACATTTTAAGTGTGTTTAACTGTTTTTTACTCTACTGTTAAGCATACAACACTTTATATTTTTCTGCACATGTATACAGCACTTTATAATATATGTATATTTTTCTGAATATTTGTGCTCAAGAATACAGCTCTACTGTTAATTTCTTGCACTATCACTGTTATAAATACATGCATACACTATATCAGCTTCCATCTGACTAGAGGATCGATTCTTCTCATCAAATCCTGTATGAGAAGTTACCTCAGGTATTGTGTACAGTGTATCAATTCATATACTCTTGAAAGGCTATTGGCACCTACCTATCATTTAATTTGAAGATCTATTATAAAATTATCCACATCACAGGGCTTTAAATCATTTATAGTACTGTATATGTGCCTAAGGGGATCCTTAGTTCCACAGGGGAGAGTGTACAGCCAATCCGATGTCTCGAGATGCACATGCATTAAGATGTAAGGCTGGCCAGCAATGCCTTTATGAAATGCAGCCCTAGATCTTTGGAACGCTGTCCAGCGTAAGCTTTTGACCGCCTTTAAGGTGAAGGAAAGCCCTCTGCTGTGGAAGACTGAATCAGCATGTTGTGGGCAGGGGACCAAACACATTTTCCCATTACCATAGAAACATAGAAAAATTTTGGCAGATAAGAACCTTTCGGCCCATCTAGTCTGCCCAATTACATGGATACTTTACCTGGATTTATCTTTTGTTTAGGATAGCCTTATGCCTATCCCATGCTTGCTTAAATTCAATTACTGTTTTGGCCTCTACCACTTCAACTGGAAGACTGTTCCATGTATCCACCACCCTCTCAGTAAAATAATGCTTCCTGATGTTACTTTTAAACCTTTGCCCCTCTAATCTAAGACTATGTCCTCTTGTTTTGCTACTTTGTTTCCTTTTAAATATACTCCCTTCCTCTACCTTGTGGATTCCCTTTACGTATTTAAATGTTTCTATCATATCTCCTCTGTCTCGTCTTTTTTCCAAGCTGTACATGTTAAGATCATTAAGCCTTTCCTGGTAACTTTTCTCCTTCAAGCCGTACACCATTTTAGTAGCCCTTCTCTGAACTCTCTCTAAGATGTCTATATCCTAGGGATATACCAGGGATAGTGTTTTTATGCTAGCACATATATTTCAAAATTCTGAGTAATTCCCTGTCAAAGTTTTAATGTTCCTCACTACCACAGAAAAGCCCACCGCTTACACTGACGTGCTGAGTTATGAGCCTCATAGTGTGCACCCACAAAGGATGATGGCAGAGCTCGGCACTGGAACCGAATAAGTAGCAGTGAGCGTTATGTCATCAAAAGGAAGATATATCACATTACTCTTTATGGTCTAACACAGAAAACTGGATTTTGTAGTTAAGTATGCACATTCTCAGTGACAGATTTCAGCAGAAGCCACTGACGCCACATTTTCAGGCACATTTTGCCCGTAATCTGTCTCATCAGAATGTGTGTTTGTGGCTTTTAAAAAGGACAAATTGCTGTAAGATTTATAGATGTGTTTATGTCATAACTCTCAAACACTGTCATTAGAAATTGCGATGTGCATTTTTTAACTGCAGTTCACATGGTGGTGGATAGCGTGACACACAGTGCTCATATACAACGCTAAAAAGCTTCAACAATCCAAAGCAGTTTATAACAGCATTTCACTGCTGTTCGGTGACTGTAAATAGATTAACCATTGCTTCTCTATGGGGATTTCACTGCCGTCGAACAGGCACTATCAGGGTTATTCAGAGAAAGATGAAACTCTGGAGAACGTTTGGAGAAGTGAAAATTCTAGGTCAAAATAGCTGATTTGGAAAGTGAGATACAATGGGAGAGTTTTTCTGGTTTGGCTATTTTGACCTAGAATTTTCACTTCTCCAAAGGTTCTCCAGAGTTTCACCTTTCTCTGAATAACCCTGTGTATTTGCTGGCAATTTGCCGATATGAGGCGAACTGCCTGCTTTCTGAATAGCCAAATGGCCACAAAAAATGCACCATACCGGGAAATTCATTGTTCGGTGCATTTTCGGGGCAAGTTCGGATCTCTGTGAATAACCTTGTATGTCTAGCATCAGTTCATGCAACCCAAATTTTAGCACAGAGGCTTAGCACATAGTAGTAAAATGAAAAATGGCTTTGTAGCCTTCTACCACCATCTCATGGCCATTGGTGGTAACACATATATCTTGATCTTTATTAACAATGGCTATAAAATAGCCTGTGCCAGAAATAGTCAATACGGTGACCGTGATGGTATCAATGGCGTGAAAAAAACGAAAAAAAAAAACAGGTTATTGAAAGTGCATAATGCAATTGGGGGAAAAAAAGTGGTAGCAGAGTTGTCTGTGGATACTCATAAGTTGGGGCATCCTCCTGAGGGCGGAAAGTGCTTGCGGTCACGTCCCTCGACGTATTTAATAGTGCCGGCTCTAGGATTATGGGCCTCTGGCCAAAAAGAGGGTGACGCTGCCCTTTTTTTTTCGGTCTAGGTCACGTTGGGGAGATAAAAGGAACACGGCGAGCATTCAATTATTTCACTTCCCTTTTATAGCATGTAAGCGCTACATACTACCATAGTATAGCCCTTATACGGACCCTGTATGAAACAGGGATCTGCTAATGGTAAATATCAGCGTGTTTGATAATCTTTAGTAGCTCCTGTTACTGGCTCTTTTATGACCGAACTACTATATTATGCAAGCAGTCCCGGCTTATCACTGGCAGCTGTACTTCACCCTAATGCTGTTATTGGCGTCTAGAGACTTTTGCGCTCCATGGAGGCACGCCTGCCCTAGCTTTTGCAAAAATACTCACCTTTGGATCCATGGTGCAGAGATGCTCCATCCTCTCCCGCCTCTCCGCCCTACAATCCATTCTGAACGCCTCCGCCAGGCTAATTCACCTCACCCGCCGCTCTGTCTCTGCCGCTCCCCTCTGCGAGTCCCTTCACTGGCTCCCCATCCACTGCAGAATTAAGTTCAAAATCCTTATCCTTACCTACAAAAGCCTCACTAACTCAGCTCCCCGCTACCTGTCCTCACTAATCACCAAATACACCCCAGCCCGCTCCCTAAGGTCAAACAGTGACCTGCGCCTAGCTTCTCCCCGCATCACCTCTTCTCATGATAGACTGCAGGATTTCTCACGCGCAGCTCCCACTCTCTGGAACGCTCTCCCTCGTACTGTCAGACTTTCCCCTAACTTCTCTTCCTTCAAACGCTCCCTTAAAACATTCCTATTTAGGGAAGCCTACCACCCAACTCACTGACGCAACCATCAATCACTCTCACCTTACAGTCCTCTCCTCCTGTTTCCAACCCCAAAACTCCCAGATTGTGAGTTCCTACGGGAATAGGGCCCTCATCTCCTCCTGTACTGTTTGTCAAATGTTGTTCAATGTATTGTAACCCTGTCTATACTGTGCTTATTGTACAGCGCTGCGGAATATGCTGGCGCTTTATAAATAAAGAATAATAATAATAATAATAATGACACTGAGAGCAAATAGTTTCCAGTGTCCTTCCAGCAACTCAGTGAGTTGATGTACACAACACATGATCTCACGGGACTCTCTCTCTGTTCTTCATGGAGGTCTATGCAATTTTAGGATGATTAGGCTCACAGAGCTGAAAATTGCTCAAAAAATAGATTTTGTAGGCAGAAAACAAGGAAATTATTCCAAATGCTAAAATGCTTATTTTACCAGGGTGGATTTATTGAGGCTTACTTGAAAATTACTCTTGAAGATGACTCCAATAATGAAGCCTTCAGTAAAATGACTTATCAATTCTTGGTTCCTTGTAACCATTTAAAAGCATTGTATCAAGTATTTAGAGCATGAGGGTGAATCGGTAAAAAATAATTATTAATGGATGATTGAATATTAATTGTTGGAATTCTACGGTCATGACTTACCTAAAACTGGTAAAGTTTCAGAATTGGGAAGAATTTCGAAGAGGATCACCAAGAGAACCGAGAACCCCAAAACAATACTGATTTTGAAACTAAGACGGTCTGACCCAGTTGGCATAAACATACTGGCAAAGTCCAGAAAAACGAGGAAGTACGATGGGATGATGAGGACAACAAGGTAAACAATGTAGTCTCTTTTCAAAGTTATCTAAGGTAAGTAAATGAGAAAAAAAGAATGTTAAGATAATATTTATATAACAGCAGGATGAGCCTTTTAGCATTATTTTGGATCATAAAAAGAGTAGGAGTTACTTGCGAATTTACTCACACGAGTGGTCTTCAGCATTATAATTCTTTAAAGTGAGGCCAAATGTCAGGCATGACCAGGGCCAGATTAGCCTATAGGCCAGTGTTTTTTTGCCACTGAGGAACCACCCAGAGAGGCGCGAAACGCGTTTAGCCTTGGCCCAAGTTTTATTGTTTGTTTTTATTCAGGTGTACTTTTTACCTCCTTTTTTGGGAAAATAAATATACATATTTTATCCTGAATTCTTTCCATCATCTGTGCCCATCCTCGTTGCAGAGGGAATTGAGGTACCTTGTATCATCCACGGATATTCGAATGACCGGGAGAATATAGGCAAGCGGGTTGGCCTGTAACAACCTGGGAGGCTACCATATGAGGGCTGGAAGCTCTCAAAAAGTGTGAGTTAGCAATCTGCCACTTTTAATGCACATATCATTTAGTGTTTTTACAATATTGCACCATGTACTGTGTTTTCCATTTTTGAGGTATTCACAATATAAGTCTGATGAAAACCCCTTGATGTACTAAGAATATCTTCATACAGAGGGTTACTCCTTCCAAATAGAACATCCCTTGCAGAATTCATCGCTGTTCAATGTATGTGTAAGACTTACATCTTGTCAAGTTTTGGTCATCACTGATACACAACCAATATCCTGTAAGATCTCTGTGCACAATACCCACCTTCCCTTCACCCATTTCCTTGAGAGTGTGGAGAAGCGCTGCCTTGTATGACAGTTTTTTCAGTGTTCCCCAAACCTGTCCTCAGGACCCTCTGCCTCTCCAGGTTTGCAGGATATCTGAAGCACCGCACAGGTGATATGATTTGCTGCTCAGGGATTGCAGGATTCAGTCTGCATTTCCCTAAGGTGATCTGCAAAATCTGGCCTGGTTGAGGGTCTCGAGGACAGGTTTGGGAAACACAGCTATAGGCCATAGGAGCTTAAGCTCCTGGCCCGTTTCCAGTGAAAATCTCATAGAATAGTATTTGCAGTAAATATTGAGAGGCCTTCTGTAATCTTTACTGTTTGTCATGAGTATTAAGAGTATTATGTGAAGCAGTAACTAACAAGCTTAATCCTGTCTAGTTTAGAGAAATGACACCTTAGAAGGGATATGAAAACTTTATATAAATATATACGGGGCCATTATAAACCATTGTCTGGAAACCTATTCATTAACAGGACTATACACAGGGCACAAGGTCACCCATTTAGATAGGACGAAAAGAAATTCAACCTAAAACATAGGAAAGGTGGGGTTTTTTCTATAGCGAAAACAATAAAGCTGTAGAATTCTCTGCCTGTTGAGGTGGTTGGGTCAGAGACTGTACAGGCTTTTAAACAATGTCTGCATGACTTCCTGCAAAAACAGAATGTTAAGGGTTATAATATTTAATATGTGATAATGGCTGCTTGATCCAAGGAGAAATCTGACGACATCTGAGGTCAAGAAGGACTTTTTCCCCAGTATGTTGCATACTGTATTTGGTGAGCACTACAGACTGGGTTTTTTGCCTTCTTTGGAATCAGTGAGTGATGTGTGAAAGGCTGCATACAGCTATACTGATAAATCTAATATATCTATTCTGAAACTGGTATTAAAAAAGTTTTCTAAATAAGAAAAGAATAAATTGGCTCGCATTTTACCTTGCACCTGGTCCCACAAATACTAGAGCTGTCTCTGGGCTTAGCATAGGTCCACTTTGAGATGGACTCTCTATGCTAGCATATGAGCCACATGAAAAGGACTTCTGTAGTAGTTTACTGTCAGGATGCTAACCATAGCCTGACCCATGCCATCACCTGAAGGCAGCACCCTTCCTGCTAGAGATGTGCATTTCATTTTGTTTCGAATCCAAATTCTGACGAATCGGATGTGTTTCGGCGGTTTGGACATATGGAAATTTGGAAATTTCGAATCGCACCAGTGGTGAATTACATCCGATCCGAAATAAACAGGGATAAAATCCACACTTAGGGCTCTATTAACTTCTTTGCGCAAAAGTGCACAGGCAGCGCTATTTTTTTTGCGCGTAGCATTAAACGTTAACGTGTGTAAATTAACGCTGGTATTACAATCTGAGTGCATTTTTTCATCCGTCAAAAAATAACGCGCGTAAAAAAGATGCAAAAAAACCGCACGCATTAACCCCTTAGGGACCGCAGACGTACCATGTACGTCCAGCCCACGGGTCTCCCTTAGACCAGCGGATGTACATAGTACGTCGGTGGCTCTTAACCTCCCTCCCGCCCAATACTTACCTCCCTCGCTGGGTCCCTCACCGTTCTGGCAGGGAGGAAGCCTGCCCCCATGTTTCAGAGGGGCCGGCGAGCTCAATGACGTCACCACGCTGCGTGGTGACATCATCAGCAGGCGCCCCCATTGAAATCAATGGAGGGGATGGGGGGCTCCTTTCTCCCCAACCATTGAAGATAGTGTGCTGCGAGTTGCACCGCTTGATAGGGGAGCGTCTCCCCTTTTAGCGATTTGCAGCATTAACTATTTCGCTGCCGGATCGCGATTCGGTGCACATTTGCGCCAAATCGCGATTCAAACCTGGAGGGGGCTGACATCGTGGATGTCAGCCAAGCCTCCAGGTCACCCCCCACCCACTGACATCCCCACCATATGTGTGAGAATGGCAGTGGGCCAGTTAACCCCCAGCTGCCAAGGGGAGATAGGTGGATCCTTTGGATCCCGTTATCTCCCGATCCGTGGCAGCTAGAGGGTCAAGCTGGACATCATTGATCATGGCCTTTCCAATGATACCAAACATGACTAGGTTCAGTGTAAAACAAAGCTAAACAAATTTATTTATTTTTTTAAAAATTTTTGTCTGGGGGTTAAGTTAAATAGGAACTAGGCTGTCATCTAAAAATAATGAGCATAAAACAGTCAGAATGAATCTATTTAGCCGGGGTCTTTTTTGGTGGCTATAGATTTTGGGGATTAAATTACGAAAAAGTGTGTTTTTACCATTTTTTTCATCATATTTCAGATTTTTTTATAGTAAATTATAGGATATGATGGAAATAATGGTATTTTTAGAAAGTCCATTTAATGGCGGGAAAAACGGTGTATAATATGTGTGGGTTGCATAAACGAGTAAGAGGAAAATTTGACCTAAACACGAACAGCGCAGAAACGTAAAAACAGCAGCGGTCACTAAGGCTGGGGTCAGACTAGCGCACTTTTAACGTGCATTTAGGCGCACTTAATCACGGCCGCACTAGCAGCAAATGACGGGCAATATACAAAGTACGGCCGCACGAAAGTCAGGCCGCACAACGCAAGTGGAAAATGAAATTTTTTTTTGAGAACGTAGAACCGCTAGTACAGACGTACAGAGTGCGCTGCGTCCGCTAGCGGCGTGTGTGCGTGATTAGGAGATGTCAGACGCTGCTCATGTCCGGCCAACATAACGTCCAGACACACAAAGTTTCCTGGTTTGGATCCGTAAAAAATCACGCACAAAAATGCGCATCGTATGACCGTTTTTGCTTATTCCATGAAAAAATACGGCAATGCGTTCGGACGCACTTTTTGACGGTTGCTGGTAAAAATGCATTAGTCTGACCCTAGCCTAAAGGACAGATTTGTGTAAAACCGCCCGGTCCCTAAGGGGGAAACCCCTTAGAAAATCGGTGGGCGGACTGTTTTTTTCACGCGATTCAGCCAATCAGAATTAAGAACCACAATTGTCTCCCGTTAAGTTTTTGCTCCTGTCAAAATCAATCTGAGTATATATGCTGCAGCAATAATAAAAACACGCACAACCTCTCAATTTTATTGTTTGGGTATGTGTAAAATGTGTAACTATACTGTGCTGTATTTTTTTTTCAGGCTGGTGTATTTGGTTTCGGCCAGGACGTTCAGAATTACCATTAACACCAGCTTTTGTGCTCACAATGTTAAGTATAGGACGTGCAACGTACATTACGCTCGCAAAGGGTTCGCGCAGGTTCACCAGCGGTAGACGTTAATGCACATTTTTTGCACGGACATTGTAATACGACGTTCTGCGCAAAGGGTTTTCCCCCTCGCGTTAATGCATTTCGCGTTAACGTTTGCGCGAAGATGTTAATAGAGCCCTTAGTCGTTTCATTCCGTCATACGAATTACCAATTAAAGTTATTTTTTCATATAAGCGCATAACAAATCAGTTTATCAGTGTATTAGTTTCAGATCATTTCGGATTTTTTAGGATTTATGTTATATAACTGCAGAACGAATCGCCGAATCGGTTCGGGTGCATTCATTTTTTCAGATCTATGATTAGCTATGTAGTGTTGTTCAATGTTCATCTTCATTACTCACTGTCTCTGATACTCTGTGTCAGTATTGTAATGTAATCCAACCCCAACACTGAGTAAGTCATAGTCCAATCAGCTGCTTCCTTTTCTGCTGAAGGCTGGCACAGACACACAAGGGTTATTCAGAGAAAGGTGAAAACCAGGAGAACTGGCAGGAGAAGAGAACCAAATAGACCAAATAGCCGATGCCGATCTGGCCCTGAAATGGCAGTGGAATCCCCATAGAAAAGCAATGGTTAACCTATTCAAAGAACACCGAACAGCAGTGAAAAGTCATTGAACTGCCCTGCCATTCGGTGGTTTCAATTGGAAGGTTTATTCAGGCAAACCCCATAGGCTTCAATGTTAAAAATATTCCTGTTTTTATTCAATATCTTAAACTGCAGTAAAAGTCTCTTTATTTATAGATTTTTTTAGGATACTGCTGTTTTGGCAACCATTTTTCCAGTTTTTTTCTTTGCTTAACCCCTTCAATGCTGAGCCATTTCACCCCTGTGTGCTGAGTTCATTTTTACCGGTTTCGCTCATCATGTTTAAACGCGATTTGAAGTCACGTTTTTCTATGCGACCCAGACATATTATATATCGTTCGTTCCAGCAGACTCGGCAAATTCATAATATATCATTATTATACGTATATGTCATGTCCTGTTTGAATATTATAACAAAAAATTTAATAAAATTTGAATTTTCAATCATCTACAGCGTGTAAAGTGATTCTTTTCACATTTCATAATCCGAGCTTTTGCGGTTATATATTCTTTGGGTAGGTCTGTTAAAAAAACTAGAAATGGGAACTCGTTACATTTTTTTTTGGGGAAATTATGTGATTTTTCGTAAACCCACCCCACCCCACCCCAAAAATCATTAGTGCAGCATCATTGTTCATATTATAATTGAAATGTGAACAATATTGCTGCATTAATAAAAAATTTTAAAAAAAAAAACAGTTTCTTCTTTTCTTAATTTTTTTTATTTTTTTTTATTATTTTTAAATAAAAAAAATTCTTTACAGTTTACATGGTCATGTTTGATATCATTGGAAAGGCCATGCCTTTCATTTAGCCCGGCGCCAAAAATTATACAAAGTTTGTAAAGCAAAACAGTGTGCATGCAAGTGCAAATAATAAACCAAAATATACAAAACAAAAATAAACCGAAAAATAATTGTTCGTGGTTTCCTGTGACTTTCTTTCCAGTAGAGCCTTGAATATCTCAAAAATGAAGCACAAAAATATTCCAATAGTGCAATATATCTGTATAAAAACTGGGCATCAATAATCCTTATATTGTACTACACAGTCACATTTTACAGAGCCTGTTAACCGGCTCTGGGTGTGTACAGCGTTTGGTCCAATCTCTACACTGGCTCCCTGTTTCCTTTAGAATCCAATTCATTATATTGGGGCTCATGTACAAAACTCTCCATAATCGCGGAGGCTGTGCCCTTCAAAGCGGTGCCTGCCTTTCTGCACTGCCCCCAGCCGATCGGAATGGAGAGAGGTCCAAAGGACCCCCCCTTTCCTTCAGGCACCTTCCCCGCACTGGCAGGGGTATGCCTGTAATAGACGTCATTGCGCTGGCGTGATGATGTCTATCATGCCCGCCTGGGTCCCGGAGACTGAGCTGACATCCAAGATGTCATCCCGCACCGGGGGGCCACAGCAATTGGCCAGAATCCTGGCCGATTGCAGCTGCAAAGGGAGGACGTGCTCAGCGTGCTGAGCGCGTCCTCCGCATAGAAGGGGTTAAAATGTTTTCAAAAATATTTATTGCACAAATTGTATGTCCGCTCACAGTAATGTGCAGCGTGTATGAGCGTATCACAGAGCACCACAGCAGTAAAACTCACAGTAATGTGGTCTGCGTATGAGCATATCACAGAGCTCCACAGCAATAAAATTCACAGTAAAGTGCGGTGTGTATGAGCGTATCACAGAGCTCCACAGCAGTATAACTCTCGTGGCCCATCACGTGCAGTCACACTGGGATGTATGGAGGCAACTGTCCCAGCATCTCTTCCCCCCCAGAGAGCCCCCCCACCAGTCACACTGAGTGAGGCAGACCTCCTGTCACGGCCTGTCCCGCCCCCCCGGCCTGACAAATGGCTGCCATGTGCCACCACACACACTTGAATGCCGAGGGCCGCATCTTCCGGATCCGGTGGCTACCTTGGCCTCACAGTGTGTGGCAGGCCCACTCCATCAGTGGCACCACCTGGTACCCGGGACCGACCACCCCCCAGCACCCCCCTAAGTATGCCCCTGGATTGAACATAGATCATATTTAGATAAAAATATATATATATTTTATCTATTGAGGAAGAATGGTCTCAAGGAGTGTCTTCTCCTCAATTCTCCTCCACTCTCCCCGCCCCCTCTCCTCCTCCATTCTCCCCTCCCCTGCCCTCACTCCTCCTCTTCTCTCTCCTCCCCCTCTGCTCACTCCTCCTCTTTCCTCTCCCCTCACTCCTCCTCTCTCCCCTCCCCCTCCACTCCCACTCTCAACTACACTCAGAGACCCAGCCAAAGACTCATTCCCACTCTAATCCTCTCCCACACCAGACATTCTCAGAATCTCAGTAATCAAATAATACACCTACTCACTACACAGATCCAGCTCTAGCTCCAACAAAAACTTTACTCTGCTTTCTTCTTCTCAAGAATCCACAATGATGGTGTCACATTTTGGTCCTGCCCCCTGGTGGTGGGAGCAGGGATTCAACAGTTTTGGTGGATTTCAGGCTCAGGCACTGCAGACCATCTCATATGCGCTGATAGTTTGTGTTCACATGACCTGCTCAGCCCTATATATACGGCCAGCAGTACACTTGCTCCTTGGATCAGGATAGGTCTTAACCTATAGTGTACCTGCTCCTTGGATTGTTGTTCTGTCACTGTATTTCTGTGTATGACTCTCTGGCTTTGGTTCTTGGTATATTCTCACGTCTGACCCCTGAAGTTATATTTCTGTATTTATCATGCATGACCTTGCTTTTGGATATACCCGTGTATGACCTGGCTTGGCTTCTTGGATTATACTCTGGGCTGTTCCCAGGAACCTGAATTCCTGCAATTCCCTGTGTCT
Organism: Leptobrachium leishanense; assembly: GCA_009667805.1. Taxonomy (NCBI): domain Eukaryota; kingdom Metazoa; phylum Chordata; class Amphibia; order Anura; family Megophryidae; genus Leptobrachium; species Leptobrachium leishanense. The sequence goes on along the minus strand of CM019072.1, from coordinate 32,935,360 downwards.
GATTTGTTTCAGCTTCCATTCTGGTCTGTACCCAGGAATCTGTATTCTTGTAACCACTCGTGTATGTCTGACTGGTTTATGTTTTATACACCTAGCAGACTTAGCATAGATAGTAATCAAGACCAACATATAAGGACCTCAGCCAGGGTTTAGGGATCTCTAGTTTCCTCACACCTGTATTGTACTGTTCGTGTTCTTGCAGACCTATGTCATTTTGTGTTTACCCTCATTCCTGCAATTTGTTTTAGATTAGAAATCATACCCAGTGCAGGGCTCCCCCTTGTGTCCGTCTGCTGCACTATCTCTCTTTTGTTTCTGTGTTCGGTTGTGTGTGTTGGATCTTGCAATATGCAGCAAACCAATAACCTGCCTCAAGGGCTTAAATTTGAATATTATAAAGGGTCTTCACTGGCATCCACCATAGGCCCTCGTGACAGATAGTTTGTCAGGGGCGGGATTATATAGTTTGCGTTGTGGGAGAGCGCTATATGATTGGCTGGCTGCACTGTCAGCAAAGTTCTTGAGCAATTTCCACTGCAATGTGCATCAATATTAATCAAATTAGTTTGTTCCTATTACCTAAACCCCAGTCTAAACAACACAATACATATGATTATTGTTGATTATTAATAAAAACAGTTTTGTAAACTTTAATCTGCATTGAGGGGTGTGACATGGATTGCAACAGTGATGCATTGTGGGAGATGGGAGAAGCTCTATGATTGGCTGGCTGCATTGTCTGTCATTAAGGATTTGTGAGCAATTTCACCTCCCACTGCAATGTGCAGCGCAGCAATATCAAATTAGTTTATTTCTAAATCCACAGTCCAAACAATACATAGATGATTAACTAAAAACATTATGTAAACTTTAATGTTTAAACAAAATCAATGTGATTTTTTTTGGTGGTCGTCGATCTGAAACAAAACAAAATTTCAACCATCTCGCGTCGATTCGAAAAAGAAATAAAACGAAGATTTTCACTGTTAACATGAAGAATCAATCCAAAATACGAATCAATGCAAAATACAAATCAATCCAAAATACAAATCAATACAAAGTACAAAATATTAGCAGCACGAAACAACAATAGGACCGAAAAATACGAATCTCAGTAGCAACGAATAAACCCGCCGAAAAGAAAACATCCCAAAAGTAGCCGAAACGACCTGAAAACGGAAACCGTCCACCCCGAAAGTAGCTGAAACGAAAAAATTGGCATACACATCTCTAAAGCAGAGTGTCTAAGGGCTCAGTGTTGTCTTTGGCTCTCCTACCCAGTGCTGCTGCACCTGTGCAACCTTGTTGTAATATTTAACCACTTCCCACCCGCTGACGTACGAGTATGTCCTGTGGGGAAATCCCCTTAATGACCGCGGACGTACTATGTACGTCACGGTCGCCTAACCTCCCTCCCTCCCTCCCTATACTCACATGCTTTGGTGGGCTGGCAGGCTGGAAGTCTGCCCCGCGTTTTTAGGGGGCCCGGCAGTCGTGATGACGTCATCGCCAGGCGCCCCCAGGTGCCTGGAGGGAAAAATAGGACAGGGGAGGGGTGGCTCCCACCACTCCACGTACAAAAGAAAGAAAAGTTCCGCTAGAAAGGGGAGAGTCTCCCCTTTTCAGCGATACCTGTCTTTAACCCCTTCATTGCCAGATCACGATTCGCGCCAATCCGCGCCGAATTGTGATTCAAACCCTTAAGTGGCTGACATCTTGGATGCCAGCCAAGCCTCCTGGTCTCCCCCCACCCACTGACGTTGTCACAATATGTGCAATGACATCAGTGGGTCAGTTAACACCCTAGGCGCCAAGTTGAGATAGGGGGATCCTTTGGATCCACATACTCCCGATACATGGCAGCTAGAGGGCCATGTTTGATATCATTGGAAAGGCCTGATTATAGCATTTCCAATGGTACCAAACATGACTACTAATAATAATAATAAAAAAACAAAAATATATATATATTTTTTAATTTTGTCTTGGGGGTTTAACCCTTTCACTGCTGAAGACGTGTGGGACACGTCCTCATTGATGCACGTTGCATGCTGAGGACGTGCCCCACACGTCATCAGCTGTGCGGGACCCCCGGCGGAGATACTCACCTCTCTGTCCGGGGTCCCACGGCGTTCTGACTTCAGCGTCCTCAGACGCTGAAGTCAAGCGCCTCCCGGCGTAAATGACGTCATCGCGCCATGCGCGATGACGTCATTTCCAGGCGACCCCCCGGCAATGCCGGGAGATAGCCTGGAAGGGAGGGGGGGATCCGTTCGGATCCCTCTCCCTCCCGATCGGGAAGGAGCAGCGTAAAAGCCAGGCACCGCTTAAAAGGGGAGAGTCTCCCCTTTTAAGCGATGCCTGGCTTTAACCCCTCAAGTGTTGGGTTGCACTTCAGCGCCTTGCGGCGCCGAAGTGCAGCCTATCTCCGGTGGGGGCCGCCATCTTGGATGGCGGCTCCGCCCCCGGGACTCCCCTCGCTGTCTGACGTCATCACGCATAGCGTGATGACGTCAGATAGCCGGGGAACCCCTAGCTGCCGGGATTTCCCAAGGAAATCCCCTGGTGGAGATAGGGTGTTCTTCCAGAACCGTGGCAGCTAGGGGGTCATGGAGGGTGTCATTTGAAAGGCCTGAGCATGGCCTTTCGAATGATACCCAACATGACTAGGTAAAAAGCAAAAAATAAATAATAAAAAAAATAAAATAAAATAATAAATAAATTTAAAAAAATAAATAAATAAAAAAAAAACATGTATTTTTCTGTGTGTTGTTTTTATTAATGCAGCAATATTGTTCACATTTCAATTATAATGTGAACAATGATGCTGCACTAATGATTTTTTTCTATGGGGTGCGTTTGCTAAAAATCACGTAATTCCCCCCAAAAAAGTAACAAGTCCCCATTTCAAATTTTTTGTACAAGCGCACCCCATAGAAAACATAACCGCAAACGCTCATGTGATAAAATGTGAAAAAAAACACTTTACACACTGCAGATGATTAAAAATTCAATTTTTATTGTATTTTTTGTTATAATATACAGGCAGGTCATGACGTATACATATAAAAATGATATATTATGAATCTGCGTAGTCTGCCGGAAAGAACGATATATAATATGTCTGGGTCATTTAATAAGATGTGGCTTCAAATCGCGTTTAAACATGATGAGCGAAAGCGGTAAAAATGAGCTCAGCACACAGGCGTGAAATGCCTCAGCAGTGAAGGGGTTAATACAATAGGACTTAAGCTGACATTTAACCCTTTCGCTGCTGTGGCATTTCACGCCTCTGTGCTGAGCTCATTTTTACTGGTTTTGCTCATCATGTTTAACCGCATTTTGAAGCCTTATTTTAATATATGACCCAGACAGATTATATATTGTTCTTTCCGGCAGCCTCGGCGGATTCATAATATGTCATTATTATGTGTATACGTCATGTCCTGTCTGTATATTATAACAAAAAATGGAATAAAATTAGAATTTTCAATAATTTACAATGTGTAAAGTGTTTTTTTTTCACATTTTAACATGCGAGCATTTGCGGTTATATTTTCTATGGGTTCGCCTGTTAAAAAAATTAGAAATGGGGACTCGTTACATTTTTTTGGGGGGAAATTTCGCTATTTTTAACAAACGCACCACATACAAAATTCGTTAGTGCAGCATAATTTTTCACATTATAATTGAAATGGGAACAATATTACTGCATTAACAAAACATTATTAATTTTTTTAAATATTTTTTATTTTTATTTTTTACTTCTACATGGTCATGTTTGGTATCGTTAGAAAGGCCATGCTCTGCCCATTCCAGCAATACCAAACATTAACCCCTAGATGCCACGGAGCGGGAGATAGGGGGTCCATTGGTGGCAGTTAGGGGTTAACTCCAGGACTGGCGTCATCACGCTATGTACGATGACGCCAGTCGTCAGGGGGCATTCCCGGAAGCTTGGCCGACATCCAAGATGTCGGCTAGCTCCAGGAGAGGATCACGATTTGGCGCTTTTCGGCGCTGAATTGTGATCCGACACCCAAGGGGTTAAAGGCAGGCACGGTTTGGAAGGGCAGGCTGTGCCCTCCCAAACTGTGCCTTCCTTCAGCTGCTGGAGCCCCGCGATCGGGAGGGAGAGAGGTCATCTATCTTCCCCCCCCCCGCGGTCCTGGAGTGCCGGGCTGACATGCTAGATGTCAGCCCGCACCGGGGAGGGCCAGCAATCAGCCAGAATCCCGGCTGATTGCTGCCTCCTGTGCTAGGACGCGCTCAGCGCGTCCTTGGCACAGGAGAAACACTTGGCGTCCTTGGCAGCCAAGCAGTTAAACATGAGGAGCATAAAATGGTCAAAATGAGCTCAGCACACAGAGGAGAAATGTCTCAGCAGTGAAGGGGATAAGAAGCAAAAACATGTAAAAATTGGATATTTCTAATCTCAGGGCAAATTTTTTAAGTTATTTAGCCGGGGTCTTTTTTGCCGGTTGTAGATTTTGGGAATTAAATTTTGAAAAAGTGTGCTTTTTTCCCCCTTTTTTCAGCATATTTCATATTTTTTTAATAGATATTATAGGACAGGGGTCAAAATTTCCACTCGCCTGCTCGCAATTGGCGAGTGTAAATTAAGCATGGGCGAGTGGAACTGCACACGCAGGCAGCATGATAAATTATATCGTGCTGCCTGCGCTGCGTATTCCAGTGGCAGATGTTTTCAAAAAAAAAAAAATCGGCCGGCCGAAGTCACTTCGCTAACAGCTCCGCATGCCCTTTTCCTGCTGTAGCTGTAGCTCTGTCTCTCGATGCTGCACTCACTCGGGGAGACGCCAGGTTGAACCTCTTACTGATTCGGGATGTTTGCTCGGCGCAGTTTCCGGTGTTCCGTTCACATGGTGCAGCAAATGGATCACAGGTGAGTGTGCCGAGCAAAACTCCGAGATCAGAAAGAGGTTCAACCCGTCTCCCCGAAGCGGCATCAGTGAGTGCAGCATCGAGAGACCTCAGAGTGCCACATTAGGGGGGTGCAAATACCTTCTCCCACCCCCCTTTTACCGGACCTCGCTGCTGCACGCTGGATCTCCCTTCACGCTGCACCCCTCATCTTCCGGGCACAGTGTGAAGGACGATCCGGTGAGCCTCAGCGAGTGAGGGAAGCAGGGATTATCCCCGCCCCCTCATTCTACTACTCGCGAGGACAGGTAAAGGGAGGGGGATGAATTTAAAGAGGGGGGAGAAATTTATTGCAGGGGAGGGGGAAATAAATTGCACTGGAGGGGGGAAAATAAATTGCAGGGGAGGGGGGTGAATTGCAGAGGAGGGAGACAAATTGCAGGGGAGGGGAGAAATAAATTGCAGGGGAGGGGAGAAATAGATTGCAGGGGAGGGATGAATTGCAGGGGAGGGGAGAAATAGATTGCAGGGGAGGGGGAGAAATAGATTGCAGGGGAGGGGGAGAAATAGATTGCAGGGGAGGGGGAGAAATAAAGTGCAGGGGAGGAGGGGAAGTAAATTGCACTGGAGGGCATAGGCGTCTCTACAGGGGGGCAAATGCCCCCCCAAGGTTATTCCTTGCCCCCCATGTGTCCCCCCCACCAAAAATCAACATCCAGCTTCCTACACTTTTTCAGACCACGGTATCTCCGTTGCTATGCATCGTATATGGACATTCTAGGTGTCATTGGAAAGGGCAGATTCTGGCCTTTCCAATGATACCCAACATGACCATATTCAGTGTAAAGTAAAAGTCATAAAACATTAAATAAAAACGTGCACTTAAATGTAAACGTTTTCACAGGGTTGAAATGGCTCAGCAGTGAAGTGGTTAATGTTCAGACTATACATTACATTGTGTATTACGTTAGTTTTTGCCTTGGTTCTAGTTGTATATTAAGGGTTAATGGCAGGCTTCATCCCTCATAGTATACATTTTATTTTTTCATTGATTAATGGCATTTTAGGGGTTAATGGGTTGGCTACATGCCTCAAAGTGTATTCATTTCATGTTTTCCCTTGATCAATTGCATGTTAGGGGTTAAGGGGTAGCTAAATGCCACATTGTTTATTAATTTTATTGTATTTGCCTGGGTTTATGGCATTTTAGGGGTTATTATGGAAGTTAGAATCTAAAGGGTATATTCATTTTTAGAGCCTCTGCTTTCCGTCACATTTAGGGGAATTTATTTCGCCGAAAATAAGGTGAATTCCCTATTTAGCGAATGGTCACTGTATATTTCTAAAAGTGGAGTCGCTGAAGGAGCAATCAGACATTCAGCGAAAACTGCCGAATTGTAGCAAATAAAATATTGAATTTAAGTATCAGGTTAGTATCACAAAAAGGTATCATTGCATCACATTACTCTGGGGTTTTGGAATCTTGTTTATATATACTTATTTAGGGCACTATTACCTGGTGTGAGTTAACCCTTGCGTCGGCATGGTTTTGCGTTAGCGCCAGGTTAATCGAGTCTAGCGCCTGACCAACAGATTGTTTGCTTCCTGCTACAAATAGGAAAAATCACTTAGTGCGTTGCTATTAGCGCTTTGTACCACAAGCTTACTGTACTTTCCGCGTCCTTTTCTTAACATGGGGAGCACTAGAGATCTTTAGCGCTTTTGCAGCTAACAGATCACTTGGTGCCAGCGCTAATTTATTGAGGGGCGCTAATTGCAACATTTTACCTACTGCTCAACCCTGGTGCTAACTCAAAAAAAACAGGTCCTCGCCCAAAATTAACAGGCAATTAATAGGCAATGTAAAGAAATGCAGCACAGGTGTTCTCTTGGCCCCATACGCCATAGTAATGGATCTGGTCAGCAATGTTGTTGCTGCTGCAGTCGGCTCTATTATAAATGTATCCTTTATCCATATATATCCTAATTCTAATATATTGCCTAATTTTAAACATTTTATGCTGGTGGTCATTCATAGTATGGAAGCGATTGATTATTAGGGTGACCGTGTGGACCATGTTTAAAGGGACACATCAATTAGCCTTGCCCTGAAACATGTATTTTTTATATGCTGCAGCAGGGAAATTTGTGTTGCTCACCTGGCCTTCCTTTTGGATCTATTAAATGCAGTGTAAGGATTCTACATGCTGTTGGGTGGCATTTATCATGCAATGCCCATCAGCCTTAATATATGAGTGCATCAAAACATGGATGATACGACCACCGTGGAGGATTTTAATAATGCAGGGGTGTGAAGTTATTCACTGGATATGTTCATATTCAATCTTGTGAGAACAGGGGATAGGTATGACCCGGCACTCTGCACTGGAAAAAAAACAGCTCTATCCTGTACACAACCACGTTAGTTTCCCTAGCGTGCGCTAAACGACCTTGTTCATGGACTACCGCGGACAAGGTGATCTGTTAGTAGGTCGTCAGGCACTACGTTTTAGCGACTCGCACTAAAGTTTTCCTTTAGTGATGGTGTTTTAGCTCACACCAGGTGATAGGGTGCTTAGTTTTATTCAGTGGTATGATTTGGGGTGAAACTTATTAGTGCCCCCCCAGTTTTGACTGTGGTATCCTATGTGCCCCCCCTAAATATTGTTCCTAGAGTCGCCACTGCTGGAGGGGGAGAAATAAATTGCATGGGAGGGGGAGAAATTAATTGCAGGGGAGGGGAGAAATTAATTGCAGGGGAGAGGGAGGAATGAATTGCAGGGGAGAGGGAGGAATGAATTGCAGGGGGGGAAGAGGAATGAATTACGGGGGGGGAGAGAAATTAATTAAAGGGGGCCCTTGGCAGAACTAACATCTCCCGTGAGGGGGTCATAAATAGTGTAATGGTGGCGTAGGCATTTGAGGTTCAGCAAAATAGATCTATTTTTTAAAGAAAGCTGAGTCATACGGAAGGAGCAAAAAAAAGAAAAACAATGGGGATGGAAGTATCTCACACAAATATTAATGGATTCGTCTGTATAAGCATCCAAGGGGGAAAACTGACTCTGGGGTCTTCTAACATCTATTGATAACCTGGCATACGAACAAATAAAAGAGAGTATTCGGTTCCCCTTGATATATCGGATGAATAAACCCCAAATTAATTTGGTCCTAAAAACTATTCGAGAGGAGTGTGTACTTGGAAGATATTACTTGGGTCTGATGTCTGGATATACATGTATCTGGGGTCTCGGTCCGGTTATTAAAGTTATTTATATTTATTCTGAATAAAACCTTTAACAGTGTAATTTCATAAGATAATTTAAGAGGGTGTGTTTAGGGGCAGAGTTCAGGGCAGGGTAGGTGGGGCAACTGGTGGCGAGTAACTCTTAAGGTCTGGCTAGTAGCTTGGGACTTGAAATTTTGAGCCCTGTTATAGGATATGATGGAATTAATGGTGCCTTTAGAAAGTCCATGTAATGGCGGGAAAAATGGCATATAATATGTGTGGGTTGCATAAAAGAGTAAGGCTAGGGACAAACGAACGCATTATTCGCAGCGACCGTCAAAAAGTGCGTCCGAACGCATTGACATATTTTTTTCACGGAATGCGCGAAAATGGTCAGACGACGCGCATTTTCGTGCGTGATTTTTTACGGATTGTCAATAAAACACTTTTTGCGTCTGGACATTATGTAGGCTGGACATTAGCAGCATCTGACATCTCCTTATCACGCACACACGCCGCTATGCCGCCGCAGCGCACTCTGTACGTCAGTACTAGCGGTTCTGCTTTCTCGAAAAAATGCGTTCATTTTCCACTTGCGTTGCGTGGCCGGACTTTCGTGCGGCCGTACTTTGTATATTGGCCGTCATTGCCCGTCATTTGCTGCTACTGCGGCCGTGATTAAGTGCGTCTAAACGCACGTTAAAAATGCGTTAGTCTGACCCCAGCCTAAGAGGAAAATTTTACCTAAACACAAACAGCGCAGAAACGTAAAAACAGCAGCGGGCACTTTCGGACAGACTTTCGTAAAACCGCTCGGTCACTAAGGGGTTAAAGGTCTCAGTGACTGACATGACATTTGTATAATGGGTTTGGTTATTTATTAATATAACACCATTTGTTTTTGTACAATATGCAGCATACCTTGAATAAGGAGAATTTGCGATAAAAAATATGTTTGTTTTTTTATGTGTTTTCTAGATTTTACAGATAATAAATATGATGTGTTTACAAAATATATCTATATAGGCACACAGATTGAACTGGTGGGTGAAATACCCATATGTTAGATTCAGTAGTCTGACTCGCCAGATTGATCATGCTTCACCAACAGCTTCCTCTGCCACCTCTGCTCATGTACTGTCTACAGGGGTAAAATCAATGACTTGGCATGTTTTAACAGGGACAACGGGAATTGATGTGGGTTATGGAGCTGGAGGGAGGGGATACAGGGACTAAAGAGTAAGTGCTTAGAAGAAAGACACATGGGAAACCTTAGAGAATGAGAAAACGAAGTCCTTAGTCAGTGTATAGGGCAATTGAGATACAATTATACTTTATATTTAGGAATAGGACGTAACGCTGTGTCATTAGTCTGGACAAGAAAGCATCATCATCCGATTGACTATAGACTAATAGACATCTAAAGAGCCTGGCTTTCCGTTTTCTGGTCAAATAATTGATAGAGCAGGAAATACCCCCTCCACAAACAAATAAAACAAACAAAGTTGACACATTTAAGCGCTATTTGACTTTGGTGACACGAGTAGGATTTTGTGTATTAATTGTGTGAGTTGATTTGTATTTTCTGTTTTACACTGTCCATAGAGGAGATCTGTAAGCAATCGATGGAATTCTTCCAGTCTTTTGTTTTCCTTGGTAAATATTAGTCAGCTTGCCCATACTCCAAATAAAATGGCAAAAATTATGATTACGATGATGTAATATACAATAAGGGCTAGCCGGTCCACGACCCGAGCTGCAAAATGCCAATCAGATTCCTCATTGTTACGTAGTGTTTGGAGAACAATCTGTTGGTGAATCTTGAGAACTTCAACCAGCAACCTTTTCAGCAGCTTTACATCCAGGCTAGCTCTGTCTTTTCTGGGGGTTCCCCTACTTTTATCTTGTAATTCAGTTTCTGCTTCTGATTTTCTGCCAAGCACAGAATCTGGGGAGGAGGAGGAAAAATTATACGACCCGGTTAACAGGTCCTTTTTGCATGATCTTTCTTCAAAAAAAGATACTCACTTTTGTCATCCATCACTATGGTGATCAGATCTTTTTCTGTTGGTTTTAAGCGGAAGCAAAGGATCCGTGCCAGATGTGTCATGATCCAGATCTTTACCCACTGAGGAACCTCTTGTTTGGTTTCAGCAAATGAATGCATGTATGAGGTAGCTATAGAGGTAAAAATGCTGAATACCATAATGGCAAAACAAACACCGCAGAATATACCTGTAAAAAGAGGATCAAAAATCTGCTCAAAGGTTCCTGCAGAAACTATAATTATTGATTTAATTATTTTAATAAAATTTTCATCTTTTTGCCCCTATGCCATATCTCCCCTGTGTGCTGAGCTCATTTTCACCATTTTGTGGTCATCACTGTGACATAGTTACTTTGGACTTGGGGTGCATGGGTATGGAGCAGGGCTCGAGTCCTGCGGGAACGGCATTCCCGCACTTCTCCCACAGCGGGAACGCAGCTTCCCGCTGTGGCCTGAGCCCCGAAACAAGCTGGCCGCACATTGCCGGCGCCGCAGCCGCGTGGTTTCCTCCTATGACTAGTAGCCGCTGGCAGGAAATGCGCCGCTCGCCTGGGATCCAACAGCCAGCCGCGATTGGCTGTTGGATCCCAGGCGAGCAGCACACTTCCTGCCAGCGGGCGCTAGTCATAGGAGGAAAACACGTGGCCGCGGCGCCAGCAATGTGCGGCCAGCTTGTTTTGGGCCTGGCAGCGGTGAGCTGGGGGCCGGGGCAATATACTCATGTGAGAGCTGGGCATTATACTCATGTGAGAGCTGGGCAATATACTCATGTGAGAGCTGGGCATTATACTCATGTGAGAGCTGGGCAATATACTCATGTGAGAGCTGGGCACTATATACATGTGAGAGCTGGGGCACTATATACATGTGTGAGCTGGGCACTATATACATGTGTGAGCTAGACACTATACATGTGTGAGCTGGGCACTATATACATGTGTGAGCTGGACAATATACTCATTTGAGAGCTGGGCAATATACTCATGTGAGAGCTGGGCAATATACTCATGTGAGAGCTGGGCAATATATACATGTGTGATCTGGGCATTATACTCAATGTGAGAGCTGGGCAATATACTCATGTGAGAGCTGGGCAATATACTCATGTGAGTGCTGGGCACTATATACATGTGTGAGCTAAGCACTATATACATGTGAGAGCTGGGCACTATATACAGTGGCAAGAAAAAGTATGTGAACCCTTTGGGATTACGTGGAGTTTTGCATGAATTGGTCATAAAATGTGCTCTGATCTTCATCTAAGTCACAACAATTTGAAGTCTGCTTAAAATAATACAACACAAACATTATATGTTTTCATGTGTTTATTGAACATAACATGTAAACATTCACAGTGCAAGGTGGAAAAAGTATGTGAACCCCTAGCCTAATGACTTCTCCAAGAGCTAATTGGAGCCAGGAGTGAGCCAACCTTGAGTCCAATCAGTGTGATATTATTGGATGTGTTGCTGAAAGCTGTCCTGCCCTGTCCACGGTAAGACAGACTGTCTACAAATGGAGAAAGTTCAGCACTATTGCTACTCTCCCTAGGCGTGGTCGTCCTGTAAAGATGACTGCAAGAGCACAGCACAGAATGCATAATGAGGTAAAGAAGAATCCTAGAGTGTCAGCTAAAGACTTACAGAAATCTCTGGCACATGCTAACATTTTTGTTGACATCTACAATAAGGAAGACATTAAACAAGAATGGAGTACATGGGAGGACACCACGGAGGAAGCCATTGCTGTCCAAAAAGAATATTGCAGCACGTTTGAAGTTTGCAAAAGAGCACCTGGATGTTCCACAGCACTACTGGCAAAATATTCTGTGGACAGATGAAACCAAAATTGAGTTGTTTGGAAAAAACATACAACACTATGTGTGGAGAAGAAAAGGCACAGCACACCAACATCAAAACCTCATCCCCACTGTAAAACATGGCGGAGGGAGCATCATGGTTTGGGGCTGCTTTGCTGCCTCAGGGCCTGCACGGATTGTTGTCATTGATGGAAAAATGAATTCCAGAGTTTATTAAGACATTTTGCAGGAAAACCTAAGACCATCTGTCCGCCAACTGAAGCTCCGCAGAGGATGGGTGATGCAACAGGACAATGACCCAAAGCATACAAGTAATTCAACAAAAGAATGGCTTCAACAAAACTAAAAACGCCTTTTGGAGTGTCCCAGTCAGAGTCCTGACCTCAACCCGATTGAAATGCTGTGGCATGACCTTAAGAGAGCGATTCACACCAGACATCCCAAGAATATTGCTACACTGAAACAGTTTTGTGAAGAGGAGTGGTCCAAAATTACTCCAGATCGTTGTGCAGGTCTGATCTGCAACTACAGGAAATGTTTGGTTGAGGTTATTGCTGCCAAAGGAGGGTCAACCAGTTATTAAGTCCAAAGGTTCACATACTTTTTCCAACCTGCACTGTTAATGTTTACATGTTCTGTTCAATAAAAACATGAAAACATATAATGTTTTTGTTGTATTATTTTAAGCAGACTGTGTTTTTCAAATTGTTGTGATTTAGATGAAGATCAGAGCACATTTTATGACCAATTCATGCAAAACTCCACTTAATCCCAAAGGGTTCACATACTTTTTCTTGCCACTGTACATGTGTGAGCTGGGCATTATATACATGAGAGCTGGGGGCAAATATATCCATATGACCAGTGCTGGGTATATTATTCTGGGGGTCCAGTGCTGTGTATATAATTCTGGGGGCTCAGTGCTGGGTATATTATTCTGGGGGCTCAGTGCTGGGTATATTATTCTGGGGGCTCAATGCTGTTCATATTATTCTGGGGGTTCAGTGCTGGGTCTATTATTCTGGGGGCTCAGTGCTGTTCATATTATTCTCTGGGCTCAGTGCTGGGTATATTATTCTGGGGGTCCAGTGCTGTGTATATTATTCTGTGGGCTCAGTGCTGGGTATATTATTCTGGGGGTCCAGTGCTGTGCATATAATTCTGGGGGCTCAGTGCTGGGTATATTATTATTCTAGGAGGCGCAGTGCTGGGTATATTATTCTGGGGGCTCAGTGCTGTATATATTATTCTGGGGGCTCAGTGCTGGGTATATTATTCTGGGGGCTCAGTGCTGTGCATATTATTCTGGGGGCTCAATGCTGTTCATATTATTCTGGGGGCTCAGTGCTGGGTATATTATTCTGGGGCCTCAGTGCTGTTCATATTATTCTGGGGGCTCAGTGCTGGGTATATTATTCTGGGGGCTCAGTGCTGTGTATATTATTCTGTGGGCTCAGTGCTGTGCATATTATTCTGGGGGCTCAGTGCTGGGTATATTATTCTGGGGGCTCAGTGCTGTGTATATTATTCTGTGGGCTCAGTGCTGTGCATATTATTCTGGGGGCTCAGTGCTGGGTATATTATTCTGGGGGCTCAATGCTGTTCATATTATTCTGGGGGTTCAGTGCTGGGTCTATTATTCTGGGGGCTCAGTGCTGTTCATATTATTCTCTGGGCTCAGTGCTGGGTATATTATTCTGGGGGTCCAGTGCTGTGTATATTATTCTATGGGCTCAGTGCTGGGTATATTATTCTGGGGGTCCAGTGCTGTGCATATAATTCTGGGGGCTCAGTGCTGGGTATATTATTATTCTAGAGGCGCAGTGCTGGGTATATTATTCTGGGGGCTCAGTGCTGTATATATTATTCTGGGGGCTCAGTGCTGGGTATATTATTCTGGGGGCTCAGTGCTGTGCATATTATTCTGGGGGCTCAATGCTGTTCATATTATTCTGGGGGCTCAGTGCTGGGTATATTATTCTGGGGCCTCAGTGCTGTTCATATTATTCTGGGGGCTCAGTGCTGGGTATATTATTCTGGGGGCTCAGTGCTGTGTATATTATTCTGTGGGCTCAGTGCTGTGCATATTATTCTGGGGGCTCAGTGCTGGGTATATTATTCTGGGGGCTCAGTGCTGTGTATATTATTCTGTGGGCTCAGTGCTGTGCATATTATTCTGGGGGCTCAGTGCTGGGTATATTATTCTGTGGGCTCAGTGCTGTGCATATTATTCTGGGGGCTCAGTGCTGGGTATATTATTGTGGTGGCTCAGTGCTGTGTATACAATTCTGGGGGCTCAGTGCTGGGTATATTATTCTGGGGTCCAATGCCTGTGTATATAATTCTGGGGGGTCTGTGCCTGTGTATATAGTCCTGGAGGGTCTGTGCCTGGATATGTATATATGTATGTGATATATATATAACGTGTTAGTCCAGTTGCCAAAATCACGAGTATACCTGTAGGTAGTGATACCTTTCACTGATCAGTATAGTTTCCAGACCTGAAGAGGAGACGTTACACTCTTGAAAGCTTGTCTTTTAAATGTAAAGTTAACCCAATAAAAATGGTATCACCACGTACTGCTATACTCAGGGCCGGCACAAGACATTGTGCTGCCTGGAGCGAAGGATGAAATGCTGCCCCCCCCCAAAAAATACTGTATGAGCGTATCACAGTGCACCACAGCAATAAAATTCAAACACTCATACACACCGTACATTAGAATTTTCTTGCTGTGGAGCTCTGTGATACAGTAATGTGAGGTGTGTATAACTGAGCCCAGCGTCACATACCCAGCAGTGCCCAGCATCACATACCCAGCAGTGCCCAGCGTCACATACCCAGCAGAGCCCAGCGTCACATACCCAGCAGTGCCCAGCGTCACATACCCAGCAGTGCCCAGCGTCACATACCCAGCAGTGCTCAGTGTCACATATCCGCAGTGCCCAGCGTCACATACCCAGCAGAGCCCAGCGTCACGTGCCCAGCATCACATACCCAGCAGAGCCCAGCGTCACATACCCAGCAGTGCCCAGTGTCACATATCCAGCAGTGCCCAGCGTCACATACCCAGCAGAGCCCAGCGTCACATACCCAGCAGAGCCCAGCATTACATACCCAGCAGTGCCCAGCGTCACATACCCAGCAGAGCCCAGCGTCAGATACCCAGCAGAGCCCAGCGTCACATACCCAGCAGTGCCCACACATGGATATATTTTCCCCAGACTCACACATTGATATAATTGCCCCCAGGCTCACACATGGATATATATGCCCCCAGGCTCACACATGGATATATTTGCCCCCAGACTCACACATGGATATATTTGCCCCCAGGCTCACTCATGGATGTATTTGCCCCCAGGCTCATGGATATATTTGCCCCCAGGCTCACTCATGGATATATTTGCCCCCAAGGCTCATGGATATATTTGCCCCCGGGCTCATGGATATATTTGCCCCCAGGCTCACTCATGGATATATTTGCCCCCAGGCTCATGGATATATTTGCCCCCAGGCTCACTCGTGGATATATTTGCCCCGGCTCACACATGGATATGTTTGCCCCCAGACTCATGGATATGTTTGCCCCCAGACTCACGGATATATTTGCCCCCAGACTCATGGATATATTTGCCCCCAGGCTCACACATGGATAGATTGCCCCCAAGCTCACCTCGCTCTGCCAGGCCCCTCCGACGGGCAGATCCTGCGGCCGCCGCGTTCCTTCCTTCAACGAGTGGCAGCCTCGTAAGTATCTGCCGCTCGCCGGAAATCCATCCTCCAGCCTGCCGCGTTCTTGCGAGATCACGTGATCAAGATCGCAGCAGGCAGGCGGATGGATCTCAGGCGAGTGGCAGATACTCATGCGACTGCCGCTCGTTGAAGGAACGAACGCGGCGGCCGCACGACCTGCCGCCGCCGCATTTAAATAAAGTGCAGAGCGCAGCAGCGGTGCCGGGGGCTGAAATTTGCCGACCCCAAATTTCTGCCGCCTGGCGCCGTTGCTCCGCTCTGCACAATTGTCGGTCCGGCCCTGGCTATACTCGTGATATATATATATTTTTTCTTCAGGTAATAGGGGTTGTGGAATTCGTGGGTGAGTTCCCTCACTTTTTTTCCCAGGACTTGACCCCTGGTATGGAGGCATATTTGTAGGGTGCAGGCCCCATAACCGTTATTCGCTCAGTGGCTTCTCCTGTGCAGAATGTTTGTGTAAATCTGTGATTATTTAAGAATGCTATTGTCTATGGGTCCTATTACAATCTTCTCGCAAACGTTTGCGCCGACGCAAAAACGTATTAACGAGGGGTGAAACCCTTTGCGCTGAATGTTGTATGACAATGTCAGCGCAACAAACGCGCACATTCGTCTACCGCGGGTGAACCTGCGCGAACGCTGCATGAGCGTACTTTACTGTGTGCGTCCTATACTTAACATTGTGAGCGCAAACTCGAATGAACGCTGGTACGCAGATGGTATTACAAACTATGCGCAGGATTTAACACATAGCCTTTGCGCGCATAATTTTAGCAACTCCTAAAAGCTGGTGTTAAAGGCAAATTCTGACCGACATGGCCGAACCCAAATACACCAGCCCAAAAAAAAAATGCTGCAAAGTAAAGTTACACATTCTACACATACCAAACCAATAAAATGGAGAAGTTGTGCGTGTTTTTATTATTGCTGCAGCATATATGCTCAGATTGACTTTGACAGGCGCAAAAACTTAACGTGAGATAATTGTGGTTCTTAATTCTGATTGGCTGAATCGCGTGAAAAAAACCAGTCCGCACACTGATTTCTGCGCGCAACGTTGCTGCACGCGTATTTGTGCGTGTCTGTTTTACGCGTGTTATTGCTCGACGGATGAAAAAATGTGCGAGGATTGTAATTCCAGCGTTGATTTACGTGCGTTAACGTTTAACGCTTGGCGCTCAAATTTATGTGTTGCGCGAGCGTTTTAACGTGAAGATTGTAATAGGGCCCTATCTGTCTATTGTCCATGTGTATGTGTTATCTGTTGAGAGCCTGAGGATTAACATCCCAGCCTATTCTTGTCTCAGGAATGTGTTGATGTCTGTTTGTATTTGAATAGTTTGTAAATCTGCTGCATATTTGAGGATTTGTTAATCCTTTTTGCAGGCAAACACTGTCACATTATCTGATTCCTGTTACAATGGCTTATATAATTACTATGTGGTCATTAATTGCTAATTTATGCAACTTCGCTCTGGTATCTAATGTGTTCAGGCATTCTGATATGCAGCCTTTGATTACATGCCACCATATTGTTTCTTTCATGTCTGGTTTGCTTGAGACCAGGAGGGGGTGCCAGGGAGTAATCCTCCATTGTCTCTACCCCCTCCTGGAACTGTATATATACAATAAAGGTGTTCAGGCTGCCTTTTCCATTCTAACCCTGAAAGAATTTAGATCTACAGCCTAGTCTTATTTCTGGGGGGATGCTAGCAGACTCTCTGTGTCCCGGTCCTTGAGTTTCGTCTGAGGACTGGAGGAATGCACGGGAGTCTGGCTGGGTAGAACATGGGGGATCCTGCAAGGAAGTGGCATTGGCACGTGTGACCCTGTTGGGTATAGAGATCTGTCACAATCACATTTAAGGATGAGTTGAAATCATGTTTTATTGCAGGACCCACAAAAATTATATATCAGCATACTCAGCAGATTCAAATATATCATTACTATGTATATATGTCATATCATGTCAAAATGTTATGTCAGTTTTTTTTTTTTAAAACGTAAAATTACATTCAGATTTCAATCATTTATAGCACGTAAAATAATTTTATCCTGCTTCATCATCCAAACCTTTGTGGTTATATATTTTATGGATTACCATTGTAAAATGTAACGGTCAGAGGATACCGCATTTTTCTAAGAAAATATGCAAATAATTTACAAATAAATACATTTTAACCAAAACTGATGACACAGAATTTTTTGTTTATATTTTGTCGCATTGTGTTTTATGCACAATGTAACTGTGTATAAACATTGCACTTCCTCCCGGTGTGAGAAATGAGATGGTAAGTAATGGCAGTGACATTGTTGCTTTATATGTGAAAAAACACAATGCCACCACCTCAGAACAGAAAAAAAAGGAAATTTTGCATCTTTCTTCCAGTTTGTTTCTATTTCTCCACATTACAAGGTCATTTTTGGTATCATTGAAAAGGCTAGATCCTGACCTGGCCAAAGACATTTGACTTGACCTTGTAGGATGTAAATAACGGAGATTCAGGGGTCCAAAGGACCCTTGCCTCGCCTTACAATGGAGCAATAGCTTGTATTTATAATGAAACAATGCTTAATAACGCTCATGATGCGGGAAATGAGCAGGTGAGTTAGCACAGAGGCATTTGTTGTAAAATATAAGTAAAATGCATACAATGCTACTGTTTTCACAATTTCCTCCTTAGTCAGAAAGGATGCTGTCCTGAAAAAGCTGTCATTTAGACAGTGAAACACGTAGACTGATACAAAGTGGCAGTGGCTATTTCCCCTGACCTTCCTGCCACATGCAATTCTTTGAGAAATCAAAATCACTTTAAAGGAATATGCATGTCTAGAAAAAAAATGTAATTCATTTTTAACATTTTTATACCTAAAAACAAACTAGAATAAGTAAATAAAAGTTTTAAAAATGTGTAAAATGTTTTATTTTCTTGCTTTAAACTCTGTCATTTCATCTTCTCTGGCCATGCCCCTCAGCTAGCGGTGTTTCTTCAGCTCCCAGTTCCTGAATGTTCCCCGCCTCCTCCCTGCCCACTACTCCACCCATCAAAGCTTCACATGAACTAGCACAAGCTGTGCACGTGAAACCCTGTGCACGCTCAGGACCTCAGACTGGGGAAACTGAGGAACTGAATATTAGATATCTCTGCAACTGTGAAAACAAAACACACTCAACTGGTGACTTGCTCACACACTCACCCGCAGTCTTGCTCGCCCACAGATACGCTCACACACAGACTCGCTCACACACAGACTCACTCACTCTCACACTCTTGTGCTGTTTGTCTCTCGTGTGTGCACACTCTCACTGTACCTTTTCTTGCACTTTCTCTGCTTTATCATGCTGTCTTTCTCGCTTTACCATCTTTTGTTGTGTCTCTCTGTGATTTTTTTGCTGTACCTCTCTCTGCTGTCTCTTTTTTTCTCCCTGTGTGTATGGATTTCTGTCCTTCCCTGTCTCTTCAGTAGTAGGGATGAGCCGAACACCCCCGTGTTCGGCTCGCATTCGAACTGGAACAATTTCAAAAGTTCGAGTTCGAACACAAACAAGAACCGAACTCAATGCAAGTCAATGGGACTCAAAAGTTCGATTTTTAGAGTGCCCTCCAAGAGGGCATATATGCAAGATATTTGCCATAAAAGGTGTATGGGGTTCGGGTAGTGCCCTGGGGGACAGGAAACAAGGACAAAAAGTTTAAAAAAATACGTTTTTAAAGGAACAGTGAGTTTTCCATAAAATAAGGGTTAAAAATAAAAACGAAAAATTCCTTCAAATATCGTGCCTAGGAGGTCCCCATAACCTGCCCGTGAAGTGGCGGATTTGTAGGATGTATAGAAATATGTAAAAACCCAAAAATTACATTTCAAATGACGGTATATGGTTTTCCTTTAATCTATCCATAAACAACTGCTTGGGGCGGCAGTCTGTAATATGAAAAGAGGAGACATTTTAGTACTCGCAAAAAAAGTTTAGTGATTTTTTGCCTAAATTATTGTGAAACTTATGCAGGCTTTGGATGAAAGTAACAATAGGTGCTTTAAAATTGGGCCTTTAGAGTCGGCAACAGTGCCGTCACACCGTAACCCTTTCTCCAGATTTTCGTTCCCCCATCTGGTTTGTGCTGGTGCCGAGCCGATTTACGGGGTCTCCCAACAAAACATTGGAGCCGGTTCTGGACTTTGGGCCTATAGTTGCAGCCTACCCCTGGTGGCCATCTTTGTAGCCTGCTGGTTTGCCTGCCCCGGTCCCCCTGAGGGGTGTTACCTGCTGGCCAAGCTTTTTCCCGGGTGGTACTGCTGTGTCCCCAGGCACCTCACCTGTTTCCATACTGTCATTATGGTCATACTTTGGTCGTTATGTCTTAATGTCTCTCTCTACTCACAGCCTGAAGACCAAGCCATGAGCAAATTTATCAATGTATCCTAAGCATTGGACAGGCACCTAGCAGACTGCAGGTTAGCTCACTGTGTTCCATTCACCAACTGTATCCGCCCAGGAAGCTGCAAGCGGTCAAAGGGGTCTAGGTACTCACCTACAAGGAGTACCACATTTTGATTAGCTGATCCTGGGTACCTAAGGCTCCCCAATTGGTGAGTGTGACCAAATTTTCTATATACATATATTTACTGGAACATACTACGCTATGAGAGCGCCGTCTCTCCATACTTCTCTTGTTTGAGGTAATCAGGACCATATAACGAAGGGAAGAGGCCACCCTCTATTTGGCCCAAGGCGATTCAACCCAGAAAGACAGAGGGTACTCTAGTGGCGCAAAGGGTCTGAATATACGTTTAAATACGAACTCGCAGAGATATATACAGTACTTGTGGCGAACAGGTAAAGTGACTTAGTGCAACATAGGAGCTGGTACAAAAGGATAGGTCCTAAATAAACGGTAAATCCCTATATTCAACGAGGGATATGTGCACAGTCGAAATGACCGGT
Source organism: Leptobrachium leishanense (assembly GCA_009667805.1). Lineage (NCBI taxonomy): Eukaryota > Metazoa > Chordata > Amphibia > Anura > Megophryidae > Leptobrachium > Leptobrachium leishanense. Next base: position 32,914,676 of record CM019072.1, on the reverse strand, counting down.
GATAAAGTGCTACCGTGTACCGGAACAAGCTAATGTTGTGCAAAGTGCAAACAATTGTGCATATATTGCAGTGGCTGAGTAGGCTGGTGTTACCAATAACAAAGAAAAAAAGTGCAACAGTGTCTATATGATAAAAAAACCTCTAAAAACAATTCATAAAAAGTCTATAAAAGGTCCATAAAAAATCCTCAAAAGAGGAAGTCCATAAAAGATAAAGTCCATAGAGGAATAAAAGTGATAAACAGTCTTTCAAAATGTATGACCGTAAATTTAAGGTGCACACAGAAAAAACATGTGCGCTTGTGAAAAATGAAGAAATCTGTATATATCCCTCTTAGGGATGAGCTGTTTGGGTTCGGACGGTTCGGAGTTCGACCCGAACTTTGGCAGTTCAAAAGTTCGCGAATTTCAAACTTTTTGGGTGTGTTCGGTTCGGGTTCGAAAAAAAAAGAAATTTTGAAAAAAGTATAGAAAATGCTTAAAACAATACAAAAAAATCCAGAAATAACGGTTTATTAGATATTGAATTAAAAACTAATGTGTACGTGGAAAGATTATCAACTCTAAATGACCTCTGTTCACAAACAGGCATAACACCAGGTGTTTTTAGTCTGGTAATCAATTTGATACATTGTACACTATATGGAGGTACTGAGGGTGGGGTGGTGTCTGCTTCTGATTGAGATTTGAGAATTAATTTCCCTAAAACATCCTAATATGCTGCATTTAACCCTTTCGCTGCTGAGGCTTTTCACACCTCTGTGCTGAGGTCATTTTTACCGCTTTCGCTCATCATGTTTAACCGCATTTTGTAGCCATATTTTGATATATGACCCAGACATATTATATATCGTTCTTTCCGGCAGACTTGGCAGATTCATAATATGTCATTATTATATGTATACGTTATGTCATGTCTGTATATTATAACAAAAATGCAATAAAATTAGAATTTTCAATAATTTATTATGTGTAAAGTGTTGTTTTTCACATTTTCACATGCGATCGTTTGCGGTTATATTTTGTATAGGGTGCGCTTGTTAAAAAAATTAGAAATGGGGTCTCGTTACATTTTTTTGGGGGAAAATTTTGCTTTTTTTAACAAACGCACCGCATACAAAAATCGTTAGTGGAGCATTATTGTTCACATTATAATTGAAATGGGAACAATATTGCTACATTAACAAAACAAAAACAAAAAAAATTGTTTATTTTTTTTTAGATTTTTTTTAAATACTTATTTTTTTTATTATTTTTTTAAAACATTTTTCATGCTCATGTTTGGTATCCTTAGAAAGGTCATGCTCTGGCCGATCCAACGATATCAAACATTAACCCCTAGCTGCCACGGATCGGGAGATAGGGGGTTCATTGGAACCCCCTATCTCCACCATTGGTGGCAGCTAGGGGTTAACTCCAGGACTGGCGTCATCGTGCTATGCACGATGACGCCAGTCCTCAGGGGGAGTTCCTGGAGGCTTGGCCGACATCCAAGATGTCGGCCAGCTCCAGGAGAGGATCACAATCCGGCGCTTTTCAGCGCCGATTCGTGATCCGGCTCCCCAGGGGTTAATCACAGCCACCGTTTGGAAGGGCAGGCTGTGCCCTTCCAAACGGTGCCTGGATTAACCCTCTGCCCCCTGGCGATCGGGAGGGAGAGAGGTCGCCGCCGCGATGACATCTAATTGCTCCGCCAGGGTCCCGGAGTGCTGGGCTGACATCCAAGATGTCAGCCCGCACCGGGGGCGCAGCAATCCGCCGGAATCCGGCGGATTGCTGCCTCCTGTGCATGGATGCGCTCAGCGCGTCCATAGCACAGGAGAACCACTTGGCTGGACGCGCTGAGCGCGTCCATAGCAGCCAAGTGGTTAACTGGTGTTTGAAAAAAATCTAAAGCAATGTTATTTTTCATCTCGGGATTAAACATTCACAGGGTTATTCAGAGAGCGGTGAAAAGCAGGAGAATGATTCATTTGCTGCTAGTGCGGTCGTGATTAAGTGCGCCTAAACGCACGTTAAAAATTCGCTAGTCTGACCCTAGCCTAAATGGGAGAATTTTTCTGGTTTGGCTATTTTGACCTAGAATTTTCCATTCTCCAGTCATTCTCCTGCTCTTCACCGCTCTCTGAATAACCCTGACAGGGTTATTCAGAGAAAGGTGAAACTCAGGAGAATGACTGGAGAATGGAAAATTCTAGGTCAAAATAGCCAAACCAGAAAAATTCTCCCATTTATCTCACTTTCCAAATCGACTATTTGGTCTAGAAGTTTCCATTCTCCTGCTTTTCACCGCCAAAAAATCAGTAAACTTTTTCTGCGTGTCCGAAAATGTCTCCTCTTTTCATACAGACTGCCGCCCCAAGCAGTTGTTTATGGATAGATTAAAGGAAAAGCATTTACCGTCATTTGAAATGTCATTTTTTTGGTTTTTACATATTTCTATACATCCTAGAAATCCGCCACTTCACGGGCAGGTTATGGGGACCTCCTACGCACGATATTTGAAGGAATTTTTCATTTTTATTTTTAACCCTTATTTCATGGAAACTCATTGTCCCTTTAAAAACTTTTTTTTTTACTTTTTGTCCTTGTTTCCTGTCCCCCAGGGCACTACCCGGACCCCCATACACCTTTTATGGCAAATATGTAGCAAATATGTAACGAATTTTCAGCCCCATTGACTTGCATGGGGGTTCGGGTTCGGTCCCGAACAAATGGGAAGTTCGGGTTCGGGCTCAAACCGAACTCGGGGGGTGTTCGGCTCATCCCTATTGGTAACACCAGCCTACTCAGCCACTGCAATATATGCACAATTGTTTGCACTTTGCACAACATTAGCTTGTTCCGGTACACGGTAGCACTTTATCACCGGTCATTTCGACTGTGCACATATCCCTCGTTGAATATAGGGATTTACCGTTTATTTAGGACCTATCCTTTTGTACCTGCTCCTATGTTGCACTAAGTCACTTTAACCTGTTCGCCACAAGTACTGTATATATCTCTGCGAGTTCGTATTTAAACGTATATTCAGACCCTTTGCGCCACTAGAGTATCCTCTGTCTTTCTACCTCTCTCCAAACACATTTCTGTCGAGGTTTTGTGTCTTTCTCCTAGTAGGCTGCATCTATAAAACTAATCTCTGCTTTACTTGAACCTAGCGCCTCCACTGTACCACCCCAGTTATATACGATTCAACCCAGAGCCTGGATGTATTAGGCTCTGTAATGTGTAAGTGAGATTCTTTTAATTACATTATCGAATATACACAAACAATTTTGCATTATCTTTTCCCTTTTTCTCCTATCTCCCCTTGTATTGGGAGTTTCACTAGGATCAAAAGAAGGAAGTACCGCTCCAGGAGACGATTTTACATCTGGACATTTTTATGAGCACCTTCACGTGCACATTTTGTTTTTATAGGAACTATTTTACCCTGCAAACTGGATTGTTTTTAACTGCACTACTCTGCACTTTACCTGGGCTATTTATACAGATGAACTGTATTGTTTTTAGAAAACGCCACTTGCGAATTTGCCCATTATACTGTACTCACTTTCTATTGGATTTATACATCTATCTTAATGAATTTGCACTGCTCACGGCTGTGTTTGATTAGTTATCACTGCTGATTGTTTCATACAATGTTATAATTGTGGCACTTATTCCGCACAATGAAGGGAGAGAGGCCATCTTTGGAGCCCTTCAGGATTTAACTGTATCGCAGCAATATAGGTTGTTTCTTATGGATTTATTGATGGTTGTTCTAAATCGGAATTATTTTTATTTCGAGGGAGAATATTATCTCCAGGTACAGGGTATATCTATGGGATCTAATGTGGCACCCTCATATGCTAACTTGTTTATGTCATCTTTTGAAGAAGCGTTTGTATATACAGATGTACTATTTCAACAGTATGCAACATGTTGGTTCAGATATATTGATGACATTTTCTTTATCTGGACGGGTGATTTAGGATCTTTACTGCTTTTTGCCAACCGTATTAATGGACATCTGCCCACCATTGATTTCACGATGGAACATAACATTGATCAGTTACATTTTCTTGATGTGGATCTTCGGGTGAGTGGCAATACTCTTATATTTGATTTGTTTTTGTAAAACCTATGCATAGGCCTACTTACCTCCATGCAAAATTGTTTCACCCAGAGTATCTTATTAGAAATTTGCCCTATGGACAATTCCTACGGGCTAAACGTAACACAAGTCGCTTAGAGGATTATGATGTTAGGAGTGATCAACTGGTCCACAATTTTTCACTACGTGGATACCCAGAGGATTTACTACTGGGATACAAACAGAAAGTGAGGGATATACCACAACTTGATCTCTTGGCTCCCAGGAAACGTGATGCATCGACAAGACTTCCATGTATTACGACCTTTAGTGCGGTTTCACCAAGGGTTAATCAGATAATTTGGAAGCATTGGAATATCCTACAAGCTGACAGAAAATTACGTGAACTATTTCAGGACAAACCCTTGATGAGCCATAGACGCTCACAGAATTTGGGAGGCCGTTTAACGAAGAATCGTGATCTTACCCCGAGACAGGAGCTACTCTCAGAACATTCTTTGTTACAACCACAAAAAGGTATGTACAAGTGTGGTCGGTGTACCCACTGCAGTGGAGTCTTGACGGGTCCTTGTTTTATCCATCCTCGATCGGGAAAGCAGTTTGATATTAAAACACGAGTGGATTGTCAATCTGACTTTGTAGTGTACCTCTTGAAATGCCCATGTGGACTGGGTCAAACTCAGAGACCGTTCACAGTGCGAATTAGGGAACATAAAAGCAGTATACGTACGCTTAAATTGCAGTATCCGGTGGCAAGGCATTTCTCAGAGGCTGGGCATTCTGTTGCCCAGCTTCGTTATACTATCATAGAGAGGATTCCACGCCCTAGATTTGGAGGTAACCGGGAAAACTTACTGATGAAACGCGAGTTATACTGGATTTACCAATTACAGACTTTGGCCCCCTTGGAATTGAATGAAGAGAGTGACCTTACTCCCTTGTTGATTTGCTAAAGTAGACCCTGCCTGTTAGATTGTTTTTATTCTTTTTAATTCTTTTTCTTTCCTTCCATTTTTTATATGTAGTTTTTATCGGTTCTGCCTTTTTGATGTTCGTTCGTTGGACCTCAGTTGATTGAAGACTTGCCAAGAACTGCTCCATTGATGTTGCCTTCTAGCGATTCCTTGATGTATCGACAGTTGATTTTTTTACTCCTAGCAATAGGAGCTTGTATTGAGTTGATTTTTTGTATGTGTCCAGAAAGTATTTTTTCTTTTTTCCTGGTTTTCTTCTTTTTTCACTTTCTTTTTTCGGTTTATTATTTTTTTGAATATTTAACATTATGTTTTTGTTTGCATATATAATATAACCTTAGATTTTTTTAATTTTAATGTATGTTTTTTTTTTTTTTTTTTTTCTTTTCTCCTTTTTGTTATTTTTCCTCAAATGGTGTCAGAAATAATTTGCTTACAGCTTTATGCAGTGCACTCAATAATGGACACATCTGTTTTTCTTCTCCTTTCTTTTCTTTATATATATATTTTGTTCATATTTCTTTACAGTTTCTAGTTGGTTTGCATTAGGAAAACACAGTATTTTGTTTATATTTGTTGCTTCAATACCATCTTTGGTTCTGATACTTTATTTTGCTCCGTGTCTCTTCTCCTGAGTGTTGTGTATTATGGTACCAAGGGTTTGATTGTTTACCTGTCGTCCCGGTTGCATGCGCATACTTTTGGTCTGCGCATGCGCGGGTTGCCATGGAGACTCCATGGCTTCTTGCTTGCCGTTTGGCGCAGGAGCACTGATGTCTTTATGAATGGCCATTCTTCTCAACGAGTAAGATAATTAGGTCCTAATTGGCGGAACCTGTCTTCTTTCTCTTTCTTTCTCTGTTCATTTGCTATAAATACTTCCTAGTGTGTGCTGTGTATTTGTAACCCTTGAGAAAGGCATATCGCCGAAACGTACCTGCTTTCGGATTCTGTGTCTGTCCATAGTGACTCCATGTATGTTCATTTTGTTCTACTCTTACGAGTGTGAGGTATTTTTTAATTAATTTTTTGTCTTAGGTTGCTGGTTGTGCCTTTTAAGCTTATGGTTATTGATTGCCAGGTGGTGCTATTCTGTGTTAACAGTGAGTTATTCTCTATACTCTGTGTTCAACCTTTGTATATTCATCTTTAATCTTATGATTATACTTGTGGCAATATATATGTACCTGTGGCTGCATACCAGTTCCTCTTCCCTTTTTTTGTGTTTCTGAGCTGTTCCTTAAATAAAATTAATTATTTTTCAGTGGTGTGAACTTGATTTCTTTTGTTATTATAATTGTGGCACTTAACCATCTTGCCTGTATAAAACCTCAGTTTGTATAGCTGATAATAATTTGTATTGCACCACTAGGACCCCCCCCTCCCATTGCTACTTACGTGAAGTAGAAGCCTGAGTGATTGACAGGGGTCAGCAACTATGGTCCCCTAAGGCTAGCGTCAGACTAACGCAGTCATCACGTCGTAGCATTGATTTCTGATCAATAGAGACCAACACATGAAGTACGTGCGCACCACGCAGGTGGCATCGGACGCCATTTAGGCCTCGACGTAAAAGCGATACAACAGACGCCCAGAATACGCCGCGTCCACGTCGCAGCCTGTGTGTTTGATGACGCAACGTCAGATTTGATGACGCAACGTCAGCATTTGTGACGTCCATCACGTTGACACTCAAAAGTTTTTTTTGGTCTGGCTGACTGTACCTGTCATTTAATTTTAATTAGTTTTGTTTCTCATATTTCCCTTTTTTTTCTACATCCGTCAAAAAAAACGGGCCGTGTGGTATCTACAGTATCTTCCGTCAGTACGTCCATCCGTTATGCACGCACGCAGAGTGCGCTCAGACTGTGTTCGTCTGACATTAGCCTAAATGTTTTGGAACTACATTTCTCGTGAGGTTTAGCAAGAGTATTGAGTAGCGGAGCATCATGGAAGATTCAGTTTCAATCCATCTGGATGTCCTAGGTTGCTGACCCCTGGATTAGAGGTGCAATCTGGCATCTAGGACTCAAGCTAACATGCTAAAATATCACAGTATTATTAAAATAAAATCAAAAGAATAATAGGGTTAGAATTCTATGGAAAGTAGGATAATTGCAAGATAATATGTTAGTTTTTTATATGATGATTAACAAACACTGGCCGAATACATACCTAAAATGGGGACATCTTTGGCGTTGGGGATCATGCTGTTCAGAATCAGAAAGACCACAGAGAATCCCAAGATCACTGTAATTTTAAAGCTGAGCCTTTCGTTAGTTGCTGTTGGAATGTACATACTGGCAAGGTCAAGAAAAACCAGGAAACAAGATGGGATGATGAGGTTAATAACGTACACAACAGGAGCTCTTTTCATGGTTATCTAGAAAAAATGAATGGAGAAATTGAATCATATGTATGTATATTAAAACAATATAAGAATGTGACGAATTGCGTGTTTTAAAAAAGCTAAAACATACAAACACTGTGTAGAATGTTCAACAATAACAACATATGAATGTATTTATGAAATGGAAAAGTAATCGTGCTAGTCACATTAATGAATAAAACAACACATTAACCCTGGTACAGGCTAAACCTAACCCCAGACCTAGACTGTGCAGTTGAATACTTTCAGTCTGAGCTCCTGCAAGTCTGGAATTCCCATGCCCCGCTGCGTAAAGTGCGAGTAAAAGGGGCCCATCTCCCCTGGGTTACAGCTGACCTCACGCATATGTACCAGTTTAGAGACTCCCTGTGGTCACAGTTCAAGAGTACTGGATCCATGAACGATCACTGTGAATACCGAAAATGCCGGAATGAATGCACAAAAGAAACAAAAATGGCTAAAGCCCAATACTTCAATGAAAATTTAAACAATAACATATCAAACCCCAAAAATTTTTGGAAAATCATAAGTAACATACAAGCACCCCCCAGCCACTCCCAACCAGCTGCTTTAAAAGTAAACAACCAAACTGTACAACACCCCCTAGATGTAGCAAATGCTTTTAATAATTATTTTGTTGGATGCGCCACCACCCTCATTGCTAAGCTAGGAAATGACACGCAATCAGAAAGGCCACACGCAGGTCAGGACCCACCAACAGTGCAAAGACCCCGTAACCCAGAGAAATTCAGTTTTAGGCCAGTGCCTGTCAGTGCCATCACTAAACTTCTCTATAACCAAAAATGAAATACCAGTCTGGACCTGATCAAATCCCAGCAATGCTGCTGAAAATCAGTGCACCAGCAATTGCAAAAACCTGGCGCAACCCTGATTAATGAATCACTGGCGACTGGATACATACCCAAACTCTGGAAGACTGCAAGGGTGGTACCTATCCATAAAAGTGGAGACAATACTTTGGTATCCAACTACCACCCGATATCACTGCTCCCTGTAATGTCAAAAATTCTGGAAAAATGTGTCTACACTCAATTACGCGATTATTATCAGTATCAGAACTATTTAACCCCAGATCAATCAGGCTTTCGTCCAAACCATTCAACTACAACTGCCCTTTTAAAAGTTTGTAATGATATCCAAGCGGGCATGGAACAAGGAAATCTAACTGGAGCCATCTTCCTTGACTTTGCCAAGGCTTTTGACACAGTAGACCATGGCATCCTATTACAAAAACTTAAAAACTCTGGTATTGGTGATCGTACGTTAACCTGGTTCCAATCATATGTGTCTGATAGGTCTCAATTTGTGACAGCACTTCCCTTCCCCTCCCAGTCACATGCGGTGTACCCCAAGGCTCGATACTTAGCCCCCTGCTATTCACAATATTCATAAACGATCTGCCCAATGTCTGCAAAACTTCAACTGTACACATGTACGCAGACGACACGGTAATCTATACCAGCAAACCAAATCTCCCACAGCTGGAGGCCGTGCTGCAAGAACAATTCACAGGGGTAGAAAAGTGGATCGCAAATAACAAACTTTTTCTAAATACTGACAAAAGGTTACAATGCTCTTTGGAACCGCACCTAAACTACACAAATTGCAAACACCCCATCTATGTGTTGGGACAAAATCAAATGGCACACTGACCACAGTCACCTCTCTCAAATACCTAGGTATGTGGTTAGACCCAAATCTATCTTTTGGCCCCCACATCGAAAAACTCTCATCTAAGCTCTACCCCAAACTAGGTGCCCTGTACAGAAACAAATCCTGCCTGAGCCCCGCGGTAAGAAAGCAGATTGTACAACAAATGCTTATGCCAGCCATTGAATACGGAGATGTAGTGTATGCAGCCGCCCCAAACACACCTCCAGAAACTTACTACATTGTATAACTCATTCTGTCGCTTTGTGCTACAATGTAACTATATGACCCACCATTGTGACATGTTAAAAGAACTAAACTGGCCATCACTGGAATCTAGACGCACCCTTCACCTTTCCAACCTGGTGTTTAAGAGCTTTTCTGGAAAGCTACCACCCTACCTGAATATGCTGCTTCCCCCGGCAGTTCCTTCATCCTATAACCTCAGATCCAGGACCAGCACCTTACTTGCAATACCACAATACAAAAAGAAAATGGCTCGATCCTCATTTTCCTACAGAGCACCGCAAATATGGAATAACCTCCCAGACACTGTCAAATCTTCCCCCAGTCTAAAGTCCCTTAAGAGCTCCCTATTAGCATACCTCAATACAAAATGCACCTGTAAACATGTAACATAATGACTTTATTTCCTCCATATTTATTTTTCTGTTAATCTGTGTATTTGGTCTTGTGTTAATATCTTGCATTTTACTATTTTGTATTTCTGTAACCACTCAATGTTCTCGAACCCAGGACATACTTGAAAACGAGAGAAATCTCAATGTATCCTTCCTGGTAAAATCCTTTATAAATAAATTAACGTCTATATTCCATAGTGAACGCTAACATAGAGACGGTAAGCAGGCTAATGTGTGGCAGATGTTATTCCGGGAAAGGTGCTATCTCATAGATACATGGAACAGCCTTCCAGTTGAAGTGGTAGAGGCCAAAACAGTGATTGAATTTAAGCAGGCATGGGATAGGCATAAGGCTATCCTAAATAAAAGATAAATCCAGGTAAAGTATCCATGTAATTGGGCAGACTAGATGGGCCGAAAGGTTCTTATCTGCCGACATTTTCTATGTTTCTATGTTTCATCACCTCACCTTGGAACACAGCACTCTGCGCTCCCTGATACCCACAGTAGCTGTTCCACGCTACCGCTAGTATCAGCTCCATAGGACTCCATGGAGCCTTGCACTTCCGGCTACGAGCTCTGCACGAGATTGCACAGCGCCGCGGAGTGATTGTGAAGGGAGACTATGAACTATTTGTTCCCAATCTCAATCTGCTCCTGGCGAGAAGATGTGGCAGAACATGCTACCCTATTCGCCAAGGGATGAGTGGTAACTATGGGATTTTTGTGGTGAGGTTTTTAGAGTGTGTTAAATGATTTTTACATTTGCAGAATCCTTTAACACCAGCTTTTAGGCGGTGGTAAAAAATTTAAATTCGTGTCTCAACAGTAATTTGCGCAGCAACTTGTAATACCTCCCATCTTGAGATGGTAAAAATAGATTGCGTTTCCTATACTTAACATGGAGCACGCAAAGTACAGTAAGCTTGCACAAGCTTTGAGGCGCAAACTGTTTTCACCTCAGTTTAGAGTCAACTATGGAAAATTGAGGCCAGACGTTACGCTTACTTATGCTAGCACTGACGCTTACATATCGAGATGCTGCATTAGAACCAACTATGACATATAGCCCTAAATTTCCAGACCAGTTTTGGAGGCTTCTGTTCTGTGCGTGACTTAGGATTTCCATGTTCATCTCACACTCTGAAGCCAACTGTCTTCATCTTTCTCTTGCCCTGTGTCTTGCCACCAACAGTTCCCCATGCCTCTTCAACATCACTCAATTGTGACCATATTTCTCGGACTGTCCTTCAGCCACCTTTTCCTTCATCATGTGATGTCCCTACCACCACCTTCATCAGTAAACCACTCTTAATTAGGGATTGATTTAAGTTGACCTGATAGCTGAAATCGGCACTTTTTTTCAGATGCGTTTTGGCCATTTTTTTGTTCAGAAGATTCTAATAAAGGCATAACGTCATTTTGGTTCCTGATTAAAATTCAGTTTGAATATTAAGCACTCGCGGTTATACTTTTTAATGGAAGTATCTGCTTATGCAAATCGATTTAAATACATTATATTGCCAAAAGTATTCGCTCACCCATCCAAATAATCAGAATCGGGTGTTCCAATCACTTCCATGGCCACAGGTGTATAAAATCAAGCACCTAGCAGACCGTTTTTACAAACATTTGTGAAAGAATGGGTCGCTCTCAGGAGTTCAGTGAATTCCAGCGTGGAACTGTGATAGGATGCCACCTGTGCAACAAATCCAGTCGTGAAATTTCCTCGCTTCTAAATATTCCACAGTCAACTGTCAGCTGTATTATAAGAACGTGGAAGTGTTTGGGAACAACAGCAACTCAGCCACGAAGTGGTAGGCCATGTAAACTGATGGAGCGGGGGCAGCGGATGCTGAGGCGCGTAGTGCGAAGAGGTCGCCAACTTTCTGCAGAGTCAATCGCTACAGACCTCCAAACTTCATGAGGCCTTCAGATTAGCTCAAGAATAGTGCGCAGAGAGCTTCATGGAATGGGTTTCCATGGCCGAGCAGCTGCATCCATGCCATACATCACCAAGTGCAATGCAAAGCGTCGGATGCAGTGTTGTAAAGCACGCCGTCACTGGACTCTAGAGCAGTGGAGACGCGTTCTCTGGAGTGACGAATCGCGCTTCTCCATCTGGCAATCTGATGGATGAGTCTGGTTTGGCGGTTGCCAGAATGGTACTTAAAAAGTGGTATAACTCTAATGAACGCTGCTTGCCTAAGGCAGGTCGAGTCTGGTTGTATTGTCTGTACACCAGAACTTTTATGATGTTGTATACAACCAGACTCGACCTGCCTTAGGCAAGCAGCACTCTTTAGAGTTATACCACTTTTTAAGACTTTCTGGCAATACGGCGAAGCATTGTCCATACTCTAAAGGCAGCAGCACGCCAACCTATTAACGACAAGATTCCTAGGGAGAGCGCCCGTAAGGGTAACCCCTCTTTCTCGCCAGAATGGTACTTGTCTGACTGCATTGTGCCAAGCGTAAAGTTTGGTTGAGGGGGGATTATGGTGTGGGGTTGTTTTTCAGGAGCTGGGCTTGGCCCCTTAGTTCCAGTGAAAGGAACTCTGAATGCTTCAGCATACCAATACATTTTGGACAATTACATGCTCCCAACTTTGTGGGAACAGTTTGGAGCTGGCCCCTTCCTCTTCCAACATGACTGTGCACCAGTGCACAAAGCAAGGTCCATAAAGACATGGATGACAGAGTCTGCACAGAGTCCTGACCTCAACCTGATAGAACACCATTGGGATGAATTAGAGTGGAGACTGAGAGCCAGGCCTTCTCGTCCAACATCAGTGTGTGACCGCACAAATGCACTTCTGGAAGAATGGTCTAAAATTCCCATAAACACACTCCTAAACCTTGTGGACAGCCTTCCCAGAAGAATTGAAACTGTTATAGCTGCAAAGGGTGGACCGATGTCATATTGAACACTATAGATTAGGAATGGGATATCACTTAAGTTCATATGCGAGTCAAGGCAGGTGAGTGAATACTTTTGGCAATATAGTGTATATATATATCTAAAATTACCTAGCAGACCGTTTTTACAAACATTTATGAAAGAATGGGTCGCTCTCAGGAGTTCAGTGAATTCCAGCGTGGAACTGTGATAGGATTCCACCTGTGCAACAAATCCAGTCGGGAAATTTCCTCGCTCCTAAATATTCCACAGTCAACTGTCAGCTGTATTATAAGAACGTGGAAGTGTTTGGGAACGACAGCAACTCAGCCACGAAGTGATAGGCCACATAAACTGACGGAGCGGGGTCAGCGGATGCTGAGGAGCATAGTGCGAAGAGGTCATCAACTTTCTGCAGAGTCAATCGCTGCAGACCTCCAAACATCATGTGGTCTTCAGATTAGCTCAAGAACAGTGCGCAGATAGCTTCATGGAATGGGTTTCCATGGCCGAGCAGCTGCATCCAAGCCATACATCACCAAGCGCAATACAAAGCGTCGGATGCAGTGGTATAAAGCATGCCGCCACTGGACTCTAGAGAAGTGGAGACGCGTTCTCTGGAGTGACGAATCGCGCTTCTCCATCTGGCAATCTGATGGATGAGTCTGGGTTTGGCGGTTGCCAGGAGAACGGTACTTGTCTGACTGCATTGTGCCAAGTGTAAAGTTTGGTGGAGGGGGATTATGGTGTGGGGTTGTTTTTCAGGAGCTGGGCTTGGCCCCTTAGTTCCAGTGAAAGGAACTCTGAATGCTTCAGCATACCAAGACATTTTGGACAATTCCATGCTCCCAACTTTGTGGGAACAGTTTGGAGCTGGCCCCTTCCTCTTCCAACATGACTGTGCACCAGTGCACAAAGCAAGGTCCATAAAGATATGGATGACAGAGTTTGGTGTGGATGAACTTGACTGGCCTGCACAGAGTCCTGACCTCAACCCGATAGAACACCTTTGGGATGAATTAGAGCGGAGACTGAGAGCCAGGCCTTTTCGTCCAACATCATTGTGTGACCTCACAAATGCGCTTCTGGAAGAATGGTCAAAAATTCCCATAAACACACTTCTAAACCTTGTGGACAGCCTTCCCAGAAGAGTTGAAGCTGTTATAGCTGCAAAGGGTGGACCGATGTCATATTGAACCCTATGGATTAGGAATGGGATGTCACTTAAGTTCATATGCGAGTCAAGGCAGGTGAGCGAACACTTTTGGCAACATAGTGTATATCGGTGAGCCGAGATCTGAAAAAAATATCAAGTGCAGAAAGGTTGTGATAAATGGATTTTCAGGCTGGGAAACGTGGAAAATCACACCTCAAGCCTTATTTTTAGGGTTACTAGTAGTGATTAGATACACTTTAATATAAAAAGCCGTATTGTCAGTATTTTTAATGACCCCGATTTTATCAGCAATGTGTCATTTATCAAATATCAGCTGCAGCCTAATTTTTTCAATTGAATCAGACGATATTTTGAAAAAATTCCAGCTGAGATCTGCGGATATTTTTTTTTTCTAAATATCTGCCGACAGGATTAAATCGAGCTTTGATGTCATAACATAGGAAGCAAACAGGAAATCGGAGCAGGTGTACCTAGCCATGCTGTTTGCATTTACAGACATCTGTGATTAAAATGTGTCATTCTGAAAAGCTTAGTGAATTCAGACCTGGTGCCAACTTTGCAATAAGTCAGTCTGTGAAATGTCATCCTTGCTAGTTATTCACGGTCACTGTAAGTGGTATTATTGTAAAGTGGGAGCATTTAGGAGCAGAAGCAACTCAACCACGTAGCAGGAGACCATGTAAGTCACAGAGTGGGGTCACTAAGAGCTGAGGCTCATGGTGCATAAAAGTCACGATCACTCTGCTGATTCCATAGCTGAAGAATTCCAAACTTCCTTTGGCATTAAAGGGATACCGCTGACCGCCTCTGCCCAACTATTTTTATACATTTTTATTATTTCAAGTGATTTCACTCACCTTTTGCCCCTCACTGCACGCAGCTCCTCCACATCAGCTCAGGGACTTCCGAACCCTGAATTCCCTGAAGCTGTTCTGCTCAATTTGCGCTCCTACGCAATTTATGTAGTGTAGCAACTACAAATTGCACACCGTTACGGGACTTGCACACTCTACATACACGAGTTTCATAGTGCGTGCGCAGAGCAATGGACCGGAGCTTTGCACGCATGTGCAAGTCCAATCCATGACTGCCTATCTGAAGCAACTTGCTACAGCGGGCAGTCTCAAAGAGGATGACGTGATCCGGTGACCTGCAGCCAGGAAATTCAAAAACCCCAGCTTCTGGTGACTCTGGTTCGGGTGGAGGAAACTCCTCCACTTCACAAAGTGATTCTGCCAGATCGGGGCAGGGGGAGAGAAGGGGGGTCACTCCTAACACCCTGACCACTTTAAAGAGACAAAGAGGTCAGGTTGAGTAGAGTATACCTTTAATATCAGCACAGAAACGGTTCCATGGCTGAGCAGCTTCATGCGAGCCTCACATCACAGAAACGTGCTTTGTGGAGTGACGAATTACGCTTCTCTGTTTGGCATTTTGATGGGTGAGTCTGGGTTTGGTGGATGCCAGGAGAACATTACCTGCCTGATTGCATTGAGCCAACTCTTAACGTTTGATGGAGGAGGGATAATGGTATGGGAATGTTTTTCAGGGGTTGAGCTCAGCCCTTTACTTTGAATGAAGGGAAATCTTAATGCTTCAGAATACCAAGATATTTTGGACAAAGCTATGCTTCCAACTTGAGAACAATTTGGGGAAGACCTTTTTTTTTCCAGCATGTCTGTGCCTGAGTGCACAAAGCAAGGTCCATAAAGACATGTTTCGAGGAGTTTTGGGTGGTGTCCTTGACTGACCTCCACAGAGCCGTAACTTCATCCCCGTTGAACACATTTAGGATGAACTGGAATGGAGAATACGAGCCAGGCCTTCTCATCCAGCATAAGTGCCTGACTTCACAATTGTTCTACTGGATGAATGGGCAACAATTACCACAAAAACACTCCAAAATCTTGTGGAAAGCCTCCCAGAAGAGTGGAAGCTGATGTAGCTAAAAGAGGGATCGACTCCATATTAATGTCTCTATATTTCAAATGTGATGTCATAAAAGTCCCCGTTGGTGTAATGGTCTGGTGTCCCAATAATTTTGTCCATATAGTGTAGCTGGAAGGTACATCCAAAGGGTGCAGTTAGTAATAAATACCCATAATAGCACCTTTGGATGTATGATACATTCCCATGGTACTCTTATCGTTTAACCCTTTCATTCTCTCAGACTGAGAATTGAAATCCTGAGGCAGCTAGTTTTTGTAACAATATATCCTGTATATTACACACCATTTTCCATCTATGTATACAAGGTTACCTGATAGATGACTTGGCTGTAATACTCTCCGTAAGTATATAATGTCTTGTTGTCAACATTAATTGATTCCAAAGTCCAGTCTCCTTTACTGACAATACTTTCTTTAACAAGTTGGTTGATCTCAGTTGAATTTTGTCTTGGCAACATGAGTATATCTGGGACTGAAGAAGAGTAGAGTTTCAACACTTATAACGTTTCAATCTCTCACAATAGACTTAATACACTTTGAAATAAAGAGTATGTATGCTCAGTGTTTTGATTTGTTTTCTGAGGGAAGACAGTCTAACAGCACAATATTAGAAATATGTGAATCATATGACATTTCATGAACCTATATAACTACCCTGATAGTGTAAGGTAAAAAAAATAAATCAATAGACTGAAGAACCAAAGATCACTCGCCAGGGTTTAATTTCCACTTGCCTGGTGTGAGTGGAAAATTTGAGCCCTTTATATACTGTATACAGTATCTCACAGAAGTGAGTACACGCCTCACATTTTTGTAGAGATGTGCATTCGTTTCGGAAAAATTGGGAATTTGTAACGAAATTTGATAATTTGTAGTTCGGAAATACTTCCAAATAATGAATCGATAGGATACGAATTCGAAACGAAATGGTATATAACAATTTTTTTTTTTACACTGTCATCATCATAAAATTGTAATAATTGATATCAACTATCGAATTTGAAATGAACTATCGAATTGATCTTAACTTAAAATACAAGTAATAGTCAGCAAAGGACTTTATGAAACAAATTAATTTTGTTTCACTGTTTAATTTGACTCAAATACTAAATCTGTGACACAGCTTAAAATTTAACCCTAGCTTTCTTTTCACAGCAAAATTTAATTAATTGGGGTTTTATTTAGTGATCCAAAATTCAATTTGATATCAACTATCGAATTGATATATGAAATTTGAATCGATACGTAAAACAAAACAAAATGATATATGAAACGAAATTAGTTACGAAATTCCGAAAACAAAATTATTTAAGGAACGGAACAAAACGAAACTAAACGAAACAAATTTTTCAGCCATGCACATCCCTACATTTTTGTAAATATTTTATTATATCTTTTCATCTTAGCCATTTTCACTCCCCGGTGTCATGTGACTCGTTAGTGTTACATGGGCTCAGGTGTGAATGGGGAGCAGGTGTGTTAAATTTGGGGCCACAGTGATATACACCTTCATAAACTTACTACACTGTATAACTCATTCTGCCGCTTTGCGCTACAATGTAACTACATGACCCACCATTGTGACATGTTAAAACAGCTAAACTGGCCATCGCTAGAATCCAGACGCACCCTTCACCTTTCCAGCCTGGTGTTTAAGAGCATCTCTGGGAAGCTGCCACCCTACCTGAATAGACTGCTTCCCCCAGCAGCTCCCTCATCCTATAACCTCCGATCCAGGACCAGCACCTTACTTGCAATACCACAACACAAAAAGACAGTGGCTCAGTCCTCATTTTCCTACAGAGCACCACAATTATGGAATAACCTCCCAGACACCATCAAATCTTCCACCAGTCTTAAGTCACTCAAAATTTCCCTGTTAACATACCTCAATACAGAATGCACCTGTAAACATGTAACCTAGTGACTATATTTCCTACATATTTATTTTCTGTTAATCTGTATATTTGTGTTGTTAATATCTTACATTGTATTACTTTGTATTTCTGTAAATGTAACACTTCAATGTACTTGAACCCAGGACATACTTGAAAACGAGAGAAATCTCAATGTATCCTTCCTGGTAAAATCCTTTATAAATAAATAAATAAATAAATAAATATGCGGCATCACAGGAGGCAGGACGAGTCCAAGGACCTGACAGCTACCCAGTAGACATGTGCACAGCACAAAATTTAGTTTTGAACTAATGCATTAGTCCTAAAATGCAATTTATTTAGTTGCTGAAGAAATTCGTTTTCAGTTCTTTAGTATGTTTAGTAGTTCTTACAGTATCACTCACTCTCAGCACAATGTGCCAGGAAAAGTTGTTACAGTAACTGCTGCTCATCACAGTGCTCAGAGTTTCAGTAAAACTAGTAAATAATATTTTTATATGTAAGAGGTTAGAACAATATTATTTCCTTGTTTTACTGAAACTCTGAGTGCTGTTACAGTTAGTTACTGTAACAGCTGAGCCTGATACATTGTACTGAGAGATAATATAACAAGCAGCCGATCTCAGCGCTCACAGCCACTGGATTTAAAGGGCTAAAAAAAAAAGGCTGGCTCCTCTCCGTATAATGTATAGAACATCCTCCTGCATTAATTAATACCCCTCTCTGTATAATGTATACAACATCCACCTGCATTAATTAATGCCCCTCTCTGTATAGAACATCCTACTGCATTGGCATGTGGAGGGTGCAGAACTTCGGAATGCAATGCTTATCCAGCACAGGAGAGGGAACTTTTACTTAAACTTTGTATCTATGTGGGGGAGACACAGGAATATAAAAGCAGGGGAGAGGGAAAATATTAGCGTAAATCGGTCTGAAAGCTCAGAGAAGAGATGACTGGTGCAAATTGATTTTTATAATAAAATAAAGCACTTTAAATCTAGGAAAACATTCAAATAAATCACACTGAAGGCTCATAATGACAGAGTAACTGTGAAAGCTGGATACTAAATGTATTAGATGTAAAAAAAACTTTATAACAAGCAGCACTGGGAGAGGAGAGGGACTTTATATAAAACGTGTATTATAGATGAGGAAAGGGGGATAGTGCTCCTGGATAATATAAAATGTATCAGACCTAAGCCCCTATTATGCAGAGCGGGAGGGGAGATAACACACATTTTATAAAGTCCCTCTCTTCTCCCAGCACTGCTTGTTATAAAGGGGTTTTTACTATCCAGCCCTCCTCTGTCATTAGCTTTCAGTGTGATTTATTTGAATATTTTCCTTCTCCAGCTGCTTTTATCATCTTGTCTGCCTCGTAGACATGCAAGGGTTAAGTAAAGGTTTCCTCTCCTGTGCTGGCTATCTGTGCTGCGAGTGAGTATTCTGGAGCTCTATCACTGTCAGATTTTCGGATAGGGGTTGGGAAGGATTACGCATACAAACCTTTTCTGTAGACATGTGCATTCGTTTTAGTACTAAAGCGATTTAGTCCGAATTTTGGGATAATTTAGTTTTAGTATGACTCAAGAGAAACGAAACTGCTCAGTACAAAAAACGAAAGAAACTAAAATAAAATGCACTACATTTTAGTTTCAGTCCTCTTTGTGATATTATATTGATGAGTGAAGGAGACCAGCAATGAAGAGCGCAACATCGCAACATCCGAAGTTCTGCACCCTCCACATGCCAATGCAGGAAGATGTTCTATACAGAGAGGGACATTAATTCAGGAGGATGTTCTATATATTATACAGAGAGGGGTATTAATTAATGCAGGTGGATGTTGTATACATTATACAGAGAGGGGTATTAATTAATGCAGGAGGATGTTCTAAACATTATACAGAGAGGAGCCTTTTTTTTTTAGCCCTTTAAATCCAGTGGCTGTGAGCGCGGAGATCGGCTGCTTGTTACATTATCTCTCAGTACAATGTATCAGGCTCAGCTGTTACAGTAACTGACTGCTGCTCATCACAGCGCTCAGAGTTTCAGTAAAACAAGAAAATAATATTGTTCTAACGTCTTATATATAAAAATATTATTTACTAGTTTTACTGAAACTCTGAGCGCTGTGATGAGCAGCAGTCAGTTACTGTAACAGCTTTGCCTGACACGGGGCAGTATTGCAATGTTGGTGCTAACTTAACCAGAGCTGTTGTAACTGAAAACCTCCATAGGCTATAATAGCTCTGGGAAGTTTACAACAGCTCTGGTTATGTTAGCACCAGCTATATAATATGGCCCACATTGTGCTGAGAGTGAGAGATACTGTAACAAGCAGCGATCTCAGCCCTCTGAGGAGCCACTACAATAGTAATTGTATCCACTGGTTTTCGGATGAATGAAATTAGTTTTCATACTAAAGAACTGAAAACGAATTTCTTTAGCAACTAAATAAATTGCATTTTAGTACTAATGCATTAGTTCAAAACGAAATTTTGTGCTGTGCACATGTCTACTTTTCTGTAGCTTTGCGATGTTGCGCTTCATTACTGGTCTCCTTCACTCATCAATGTAATATCATAAAAAGGACTGAAACTAAAATGTAGTGCATTTTATTTTAGCTTCTTTCGTTTTTTGTACTGTGCAGTTTCGTATCTCTTGAGTCATACTAAAACGAAATTATCCTAAAATTCGGACTAAATCGTTTTAGTACTAAAACGAATGCACATGTCTACTACCCAGTGTGAGGGATCTTTAAGTGAATAATTCTCCAGAGAGGAGTAGGATTTTATAAAACTTGTTTTGGATACAACACATCTGTTTGAGGCTATTGAAAAAAAGACTCAGCTATTGGCAACAAAATCAAACTAGTTTTGTTTTCTACTCCCAAATATGTCAAGTTTAATTTGTGTATTTTGTGTATTTATATCAGTCCTAATGCCTGGTTTAAGCTTTACACGACAAGCCTATGTTGGCCACAATTCTTAGAAATCAATAAAAGGTAATGATTCTCATATCTCGATATGTTTGATTTATTAGAGTTTTCCATGCAACGCACTGTCTGTATTATTCTTTAAAAAGTGTTGGTTATGGTATTTTGAAATGTTCCCTGAAGATACAGTTTGCATTTGTCTCCTGCAGGATCATTTTCTGGCACAGGATTTGCAATCCGTGATTGAATATGTTCAAATCATTAAATATATGGCATGGGTAGTAATATGTGTACATACTTGGTTGTACATATGGACCAAAAGTCAAGGTGCACGTTTGGGTGTCAAATGGAAATCTGTAGACACTCAGGTTGCAGTTACTAATAATCCGTAATGGTGCTGAATAACTGATATAGCCCGTGTCTGTGATGGTGTAATAGAGAACATCAATGGATTCACTGAATGTCTCTGTCCTAGGGGAATAAAGGTAAAGAATCATAATGTGAAATATGTTTTGATGAAACAGGTGCGTTATCTGACATTTAAGTTCTACATAAAATACAGGTGATACAAAATCCATCGGGCAAATCAGTCACTAACATACAAAAAGCATTAATACATTGTATAAAAAAAGTTCATAAATATTGCTGCTACTGTTTTCATATTTTTCGGTTACTGCCTTATTTAGTATGCTCCGAGCTGTGTGTTTATACTATACCGAGTATAGTTACCTTTAACTGTCACCTCGCAGGAATTCTGCTCTTGTTAACCAATCACTTTCTTGAAGGCCATCATTTTCATTATTTATTATTTATTATTAATTGTTAATTAAAATTTTCAACATCATTTTTAAATTTGTTTTCTCTTTTACTGTTTCCAAAATTTTCTGCTCAGTATTAACTATTATGTCATCCCTAGCCTGATCTCTCCAGTGAGTTAAGTACCTAGAGTATAGTCTAACAGGGTTATTCACAGAGAGCCGATCTGGCCCTAAAATGGTGCGTTTTCGTGGCCTTTCGGCTATTCAAAAAGCAGGCAGTTCGCCAAATTTTGGCGAATTACCAGCATGTACAGTGCCTGTTTGGACCCACAATTTGATCATAGTATATATTGGAATGAAGGGAAGAAAAATGTTTTCAACATATACTATGGTCGAATTGTGGGTTCCCGACGGGATGAAACGAAGCTAAAAACCATGGTGTCCTTATGCGCATGTCTGTGAGTGCCGTGTACGGGACAAAATTAAATCAAACGTCATAGGTTCCCTATGCGCATGTTTGCAAGCTCAGTAGAGGAGAAGAGCTCTGGCGATCGGGAGCCGGCTCGGAAGTAGAGTCTGAATGACGTGCCGGAAACGGAAGTTCAAATGGAACGAATGCAAAGTGCAAACACAGCGCTTCAATGATGGACCAATCACCTACAAAGGGGATGTATATATTTCCAACACACGGATGTAAAGATGTAATTTCTTTTGTTTTATTGCCACTGAGGAAGCGCTTTTTAGCGCGAAACGCGTCTGGCCGTTTAGTTGATTTTATTTTACTGTTTTATGCTTTTATGTCCTAAATAAACCCATTTTTTGGAAGATCATGCGGTCTGATGAAAAATATATTCTGGAAGGAGGCTTAGTGAGTTGTGCCTAACAACCTTTTCGCGTTGGACCCCTAGAGCTTTGTTTAGCTCATTAAAGGGTGAGTAAGATTCTTTATTGTTTGGATGTACATACAAAGGCGACAAGTTATTTTGCCATGAAAGTTCTCCCTTCTATCCATTGAGGTGTAAAAGAAATTGATTTCGGGAGGAAGTGATTGGCTGACAGATTGGCCCATAACAGTCCGTGACGCGAAATCAATAGAGCTAGGTAGCTCTCAAAGAGTGTGAGTTGAATGTATCTCTGTCGCTCGGTATATTCTAAACCCAGATTTGTTATATCTATTGATCTGCACTATTATTTCTCCATGTTCCCTATTTTCTTGAGGTCAAGATTAAATACACAAATCTATACCTCGATGAAAGAAGTATTTCCGGGGTATCGTCCCTAAGAGATATAGGAACGTAAGAAGGATTTCTCCATTTTACTCTCCTTTTTTCCCCCTTTATGTGACCACTTGGGGTGCAGTTGGTTTGGTTTCTTTGGGGAGCGCTGTTCTTTCTTTTATTTTTCTCTCTGTTAAATTTTTCGTCGTGAAGGAAAAAAAACACTTTTGAAGGAACACGTAGCGAATCCCGGTCTCATCTAAGCGTCATTTAAACATCCTATTTTTGTTTCCATCCCCATTTTAATGTTAGATTCCGGGGCAGACGCTACAGCGGCACCTTGCCCCGGAACGAACGCTACCCTTGGTGATACTCGCAGTAGCGCTTCCGCGCTGCCATGTGTATCACCTCCTGGAGTCCAGAGGACACCAAGGAGAGTTGCACTGTTGGGCCACGAGCCTTGCACGGTCTCGCAAAATCGTGCAGTGCCATGGAGGTAGACTGGCGACTATTTGTCCCCAGTCTCACTCTGCTCACAGCCAGGATAAGTGGTGGATTGAGCCACCGTTCTCACCGCGAGATGAGAGGCGAGTATCAAATTGATTGTGGGGGTTTAGGGGGTTGTTAAATGATTCTGAAAAACACACAGCCCAAATTTCATTTCAACACTGATCAGCCTGCAAGCAACATCACAGCCCAGAAACACTCAGACCAAATTTCATTTCAACACTGATCAGTCTGCAAGCAACATCACAGCCCAGATATCCAGATCTCAACACGATGGCCACCATCACATTCTGCAATATTCTATCATCACAATTGTATTTTGTGTCTGCATTTATTAATTTGTGGCTGATTATCCTCTAAATTGCTGCATTTTTAGATAGAATATGTAGCTAGTATTTCACTAGTCCCCCCCCATTACAAAGGCCTCTGACACCTAGACACTTACCTGAACTAATTTCCTTTTCACACAGATACACACAGCCCAAATTTCATTTCAACACTGATCAGTCCCACCCTCCCCCCCCACCCAGGACCGGCCTCTAATTTCAGTCATCCTTTCCAGCTCTCTCCACTTCTCTCTAATTACTCTTACTAATCCCAGGCGTCTGGTCTCTCCCAGCTCCCCCTCCCCTCTGCTGGAATTAGGGAAGTGCAAGGTCCACATACTGCTGCACAATGCGCTCCCTGTCTCTTCTACTCTTTTACTCTGCATTCATCCTAAAATGGAACTCCTGCCTCTGTACCACCAACCCCACCACTATCTACTTCTCTCCCTCTCGTATAAGACATTCCCATACAGGGAAGCCTGCCACACAACTCACTAATACAGATCATTGCCTCAACCAGTCTATCACTCTCACCTTGCAGTCCATCACTCTCACATTGCAGTCCTCTCCTCTTGTTTCCACCCCAACCCTTCTAGATTGTGAGTTCCCAATGGCCCTCATTTCCTCATGTATCAGTTTATCAAATGTTGTTCAATGTATTGTAACCCTGTCTATATCATACCCATTGTTCAACGCTGCGGAATATGATGGCGCTTTATAAATATAGTATTATAATAATAATAATAGCACCAGCTTTTAGGAGTAGTTCAATTTTAGGTTTGCGCATTGGTGTGGTAATTAGCGCTAGGAGTTTGTAATACCACACAGGTCCTATGCTGCTTGCGCTGCCAGGTTTCTCTGTTTTCCAGTACACAGACTATGTTCCTGCAATCTGTGTGCTGCTCTGAATCTCAGTAACTTCGGCTGGATTTTGCCACCAGGGCCAGTGAGCTCAAGTTATACCGCTGATAGCGCATTACATATTTATTTAACTTACATTTCATAAATGTAGAGGTCTGGCCTCCAAAGGGTTTCACCAATAACAAACACTCTTTGAATTTGACAGAAATCATTTGGGTCCCATGAAATAAACTCATTCTTCCATACCTGCAAAAAGGAAAACAGGATATGGTCATACAGTTATAAATCACCATCTTCCCTGACTTTCGCAAGCAGCTCTGGTGCCATCTTCCACTTCTCTAATAACCAGGCACCTCGCAACTCACATCAGTGAACAATCAGGGTCAATGTAAATAAGGTTATACATTCACTTTTTTGTGATGTTTTGTGTTTCAAGAGACTTTAGAAGTGCACCTCCCCAAGAAAAAACTAGAGTACTGACTTCTGATATATCAACAGGATGAAATTGTAGCTACTCAGAAAGAAAAAATAGACGAGAGGATAACAGTATATATGAGTGATTCATTTTGTTCCGAATTGCAATTCGGAAGAATTGATTTCGTCCGGAAAGGAAGGAAACTAAACAAAACGGTATATAATAAATTGATTTTGTTTCTACGAATCGATTCGTTTTACTGTTTCACTCAGTCAGCACTGTGTCCCTGTCTATTGGCCGAGGTGCTGAATCTGTTGTATTCAGCATCATAGGCCCATAGACAGTGACATACGGTGCCGTTCGGTGCACTGCACCTCAGCATAGAAGACAGCAATTCAGTACGACAGGCGAACCCATTAGTTTCGATGTAAAATAATATTTTTGTTTTTATTTTTTGTTATTTAACCGTTTATTCTTTTTATTTGTAGCAAAATGCCTTTTTATTTATTGTTTTTTTTTTAGTATCCTGTTAGTTGAAATTTTTGGATTCCCAAACTATTTTAAAGAGACAAGGCTTTTTTTCTTTGCCGAACGCGGTGTGTTTTTTTTTTCCTTCAGTCCGGTTGCAATTGGCAGGTGCTGTCCTTGGTGCTGAAACCTATTTCAACACCAAGGACAGGGGGATTTTTTCCTTTGGAGCATTTGGGTAATTTTTTTCTGTGATCTGCAAGGCTGTCCTTGGTGCTTAAACCTATATCAGCACCAAGGAGAGGGAGATTACCGTAGCTAGTAACCCTAATTTTTAACCCTAATCTAACAGTAATTAATTCATCTGTTTCACCATTCCGAAATAAAGAATCAATAGAAAATAAGACTTACCAATCTCCCGAAAAAACAAATCTCCCGAAAAAACAAATCTCCCGAAATAACGAATCAATCCGAAATACGAATCACGGTAACATAACGAACACACTGAAACTAATTAACAAACATAACTAATGCATCTGAAACGGAACGTATTTTTTCATTGTGTACATTTCTAGATAACAGAGAAATATATACAGGGTTATTCAGAGAGAGGTGAAAGCCAGGAGAATGACCAGAGAAGTGAAAATTTTAGGTCAAAATAGCCAAACCAGAAAAATTCTCTCATTTAGCTCACTTTCCAAATCGGCTATTTGGTCTAGATTGTTCTCTTCTCCTGCCAATTCTCCTGGTTTTCACCTTTCTCTGAATAACAATGATAGTATATTAGAAGGTAGAGACTAACGTATTCAGAGTGCCATAAAATAAGGAAGAGTGAGCTCAGAGAAAGGAAAGGTAGGGATATGTAAAAAGTGTTATACAGAGGATACAGTAAGGTGGAGGCATCGGTACAGCAGAGCTGCAAAAAAACACTGATGGAGACCAGAAGAGTCAATGGAGATACAAGATGTTTAGTAAACAAAAAAACTAAAATACAAGGGAAAGGGGGAATAAAAATTGACTTTTAAAGAGTGAGAGGCTCACAAAAACGCTTGGATACAGTTCTATGACTGCTATACATGATCAAATCTAGTACAGTCCTTATTTAAAAAAAGGTAGAAATAATCAAAAATTTATAACTTCTTAATTTTTTATCTGAAAAGCAAAACAAATCATGTGTAAGTAAATAATTTCTTTATTTATTTATCTTCTAAGATAAAAATTAATGTGTAAGCCTAGGTTGTTTTATGCTTTGCTAGAGGCTTCAAAAATGAAAGTCTCTGACTACAATGGATTCATACAAGAACCCTGCAGATATCCATTTCTTACCATGTTGAACCACAGTAGTGTAGTGAGCGTCTGTAAACTTGTATCCTACAAAACACAAAATTAATTACATGACCATGTAACATAAATATATACAATTTTAAAATATCATTATTCTCCAAGAATAAAACAACATGGATACCTGTGGAAAAACAATGGATTCTCAGTGCTTTCAGGATAAGAAACGTGTACGAAATCAGTATTTTTATGGAAATTACCTGCACTGCTTGAAGATAAAGAAACAGCCCTTCATTAAGAAGCATCTTTCTTTTCATACACACTCACAGCCAATACTGGCAGCAGTATGATACACCATGTCATGGTGACAAAGAAACACAGATTCACTCACAGATACGTAATACAACACACAGAGTTAAGGACGAAACGCGTCAAGCTACTGAGGACCATTGTACCTGGGACCCATTCTACCTGGACATTTGCAGGTATCGAACATATGTTTACTGGGTGTCCTGGGCGTTATGCATATTTTCATTCAACATATGTAAGTGCAATAAATATAAATTTTTATATGGTATATATTTATATATTTTTTTGAGGTTTGCATATCCCTGCCGACTGGGGACTGGATGTTAGATTTTAATTTCCTGTAAATATAATAAATATTTAGTCTTAAAAAGCCGGTTCTTATAAATGGGCTGTGAAATTCCCCCCTCCATTTTTGTTAGTGTCAATACTGTATAGACCGTTCTTCCTTCTATAGGATATGAGCTGTGGCCGATTTCCTGTTATGTTCAGTGCAGGAAAATGTGCGCAGAAGCGGGAAGATGGGAAAAGGGTCTCGTGAACCATATATGGTAGTAAGTTAACTGAGTGGCTAAACTTTGATGTTGGCTATAAATTGGCTATGATTGGCTATAAATTCTGTGTATTTTAATAAATAGATCTGGTTTAACGAGGAAAGCTAGACTTCTGAGAAAGACCAATACAGTTTTGTGATTGATTCTTTTTGGGGGTCTCCGCCATGGCGTAGCGCAGCTCTTATTTTGGTTTTGATATATAAGAAGAAACTTGGAAAAGGTTTATGGTAATTATAATGATTATAGATAGAATTTTTCAGTTGTTGTCTGAAGTGGGATTTGCCATTCAGATGTATCCTTATATTTAAGTGTATCTTTACATTTGAATGTATTCTTACATTTGCTTGTTCAGATTTTGCGAACTTGCCTCCAGGTTTGGTTTTTGTTTATTTTCCTTGAAGTTAAAGCTATGGTTCAGAGCTTGTTGATTTATTTATTTATTTTTTTTTGGTGCAAGGTTGGACTCTTTGTCTTGATTTGTTTTGTCATTTTATGTATTGTAGTAAAGGAAAATCGTTTGAGGACCTCACGTGTGTTTGAACTCGCCCGCTGTGTTGAGTATTTGTATTTGCTGGAAATTGAACTCATAAAAAAAGAAACGAGATGTTTCTAGTTGTATTGTCTCCGTTCTGTGTCTATCTTGTACTTCAATTCTGGTGTTTCTGGGTCGTCCATATCTTGTAATTGTGAGAATTTTATTTTAACTGATTAGATTTTCTTCTTATATATCAACTGATTTAATCCCCATTGAGAGACAGTTTTTTTTCCTCTTAATTTTTTATTTTTTATTTTTCTTGCGCGCTGCTGCCATTTTTTTCTTTATTTTGCTGCATGTGTTTGCGCGCTGATTCTAAAGGATTTGCTAACTGTTTTTTCTTTCAGATTGCATGTTTGTTTTTGTTTATTTTTTATTTTGTTTCTGGCCATTGATTGCGCTGTTTATTAAATGTTTGTTTTTACTAACTATTAATGTATGTGTTTATCTTTGATGTTTTGTATTTCGTAGTTTTGATATTATGTTTTTTATATGTAATTTATGTATAGGGACTGCTTTTCGTAAACCAGGTTTCTTTGTTTCTGTGTCATTACTGCCTTGCCTCGTGTAAAAAAAAAAAAAAAAAAAAGCACAGGAAATGGAGACAATAGGGCTTTACTTTTACAGTGACTTTCAAAAGCGCCTGCTAACTTTTTTTCTCTTTTCATACATTAATTTTTTCTCTCTTTGTTCTTTTTTTATTTAATTAAAAAAAACTCTTTATTTGTAATGTATAATGTTATTATGTGTTTGTATAAGGATTTTTTTTTCTTTGAATGCTAGTAATCTTTTAGCAGTGCAAGTTGGATAATGGAATATGTAGTTATTTTGTTGTTCTGTGAGTATCTATTTGGGATAATTGAACAGTATATACAAATGACATGTGTCTAATGCCTTGAAAGACTGTAGTAGCAGTTGAATTCTGGAGCTGTTAGTGCTTTATAAAACTGTAACTGTAACTGTTGTGGAATTGGCGCAGTTTGAGTGCTTCGGCGTGCGTACAGTAGTGGAACAGAAGAAAGTAATTATGGAGCTGGATTTACTGTAAATGGATTATAAATTGATGTATGATATATATATAAAAAAAGTAGTGTATCAAGGTGATGGGCTCAAAGTTGTACATTTTCCCAAGAGAGGCGTGGTCAGTTATTTTCCTCTGGTCTTTGTTTGAGTCCAGCACTAAGGGATTGACCGCACCTTAATATAGGTTATATGTTTTGCCAAAATGGCTGACTGAGATCATTTACTGTTTTGTAACTTGTATAATGGAATATATATGTAGGTTCATGTTTAGTTGTTTGGAATCTAAGAGGATGAAGTGATATAAAGCTGAAGGATTTGAGTGAAAGTTTAAAGGAAAGCGCCTACAGGTTTAGTAGCGCTGTACAAAGGAATTTAGGCAGATTTCAAATAAGAGAAGGTGGTTTTTTTGGTTTTATTTTAGTTGACTAAGGAAGATGGGAGGTTGTAGTTTGGTATCTGAGTATTGTTTGATTGTTTTCTTTTTCTGCAGTGGTAGCCAGATGTCTAGTATTATTTTTTTTGCTGTCTGATGTTTTTGTCTTTTGGTGTGAAGTGCAATAGCGTATAACTTTGCCTCCATTGAATATTCTTGGAGGGAATAAAACAGGTTGTAAAATAGCTGCACAAACACCTCACGTTTGAATGTTTGTTTTTAACCAATATCCTTAATAAAGATTATTGATGTTTATTAAGAATCTTTTTCTCTGTGTTTCCTCTGAGAACTTTGTGCTAATTAACGTGTCAAGTTTTAAACATGCCCTTCTATACTTTCTTTCCCAGTTCTTGATATTTTTGTTGTGTTTTTTTATTTGAATTGAAGTTCACATTCTTTTCCTAGTCTCCTCCATTTTGTCTCACTCATGACCCCTCCTCTCCTCCGTGTTGTCTCACTCATGACCACTCCTTTTCTTTGTGTCCAAAAATGTGTTGCATTTTTTTTTCTCCATTTTAAAAGTATTTTAACCATATGAATTTTAAAGTTTTTGACAGGTTAATAATACATTTTTTTCCCCAGTTTTTACTTTAGGTGAAAATTACTCATGCATGCCAACTTTGCTCAAGCTAGATGGAAAATTATGCGATACCAATATGATAAAGATGTTGGAATTGAAGGAAATTTACTCAAACATATTATCATTTCACATTGCAATGTTACATCAACCGGATAATAAGGAATTATCAGACACCAGGCAATAAAACAATCTAATTATCGACAACTCATCAATAAATCATGCTATATATAGAAGATCATTGATTTGGAAATACAACTTAAGACATGTCAGTTTTACAAACCAATAATAATAATATTCAACCAATAAGACAGAAGACAAAGAAAGAAGATAATGTATTTTTATATTCTGATGTCGTCTAAGTAATAATTATTTTGTGTCTTTTATTATTTTATATTTTGTTATTTTTGTTGTTTAGTTACAATCAATATTGTTCAAAATTCCCTGACACATTTAGGATTATTGAAGATCACATCCAATTAAAATTAGAGTTCATTAATGTATTTTAGGAACATATAATTTAATGCATTTGCATAAATACGTTTCATGACATATATAGTGGTAAATGGAAAGTTTTAATTCGATAAAATTAATGCTGTTTTTATTTTTTTTATTTTTTTTTATTTCATTTGAGGATTGGTGTGTTTTATAAATGCCAGGTTTGTTTCACAACACCGAACAAGACTGAATAGGATAGTAATTAAAAAAAAAATAAAAAAAAAAATTATATTTAATAAAAGGGTGGAATATGCATTTCGGCTATTTCCCTTTTGAGCCAAAGTTGCGTATATATATTTTTCTCTAACAATGAGTCAGAAGTAGTATAATTTTTTTATTGCGTGAGGCCGACAGGCTTCGCGGGGACATTTTGAAATTTATTATCTGTGTCTCTTCTTGTGTAAATTAACATTTTTATTGTTTTCGTGCATTTGAGAGTGACAATGAATGAATGGATGTATATGATTAGCGGGGTATACCATATTTTCTTTTCTTTTTTATTTTCTTTATTGTTGCTAAAACCATATCACATCATCAAGAAACCTGACAGTCACAATGACTGCATATGGAACGAATCATGGACATTTTGTGTCAAGGTCAAAGGTCACAGGTAATAAGCAACCAGCGCAAAGAGACAGCTTGTTCAGGAGTCCCTATGGTGGGAGCTCTGATGACATTCAATGATTATGCGTCTCAAGCTGGGATGTTGAAAAAAAGACAACACCCTGATCTCGCACTGTGGACTATGGTATTAGATTATGGAATATTATTTTTTTTATTTAATCCCCTAGATAAGTGTGAGAAAGGATTTAATTTGTGAAAATGAGAATGTATTTCTTGAATGTGTGTATGAATGCAGGTGTATATGCGTTTTGTGGAGTGAAGCTGAACATAGGAAAACACACAGATATAGATCTGACTCATGTTGATTTATTAGATAAATGAACTTTTACATTCAAGTTATTATACTTTTCTTGTTCGGTGAATTATATTTTGGGAAATGGGAATAAATAGTTATTTAAGGTCTAGATTAGGTATTTTTGCCTACGCTCCAAGTGGTTCGCTGGAAGAGTGAATCTAGATAGATAAGTGTGTTTTATGCTCATAAAGGGCCTCCTTGGGGAATCCCTTTTGTACATTATAAAAGGTATTGAGGTATTTTAGGAGTAAATACCAGAATTTTTTTCTTTCCATCTGAGCATCTAGAATGATCTAAAGGTCTTAGGCAAGGACACTGTAGCCCAGGTTTAATTGTCTAAGTTTGGTTTATCTTTTAGATGATCACAGGTGATATGTGATCAAAGGAAAGAATTGTTAGATTTTAATTTCCTGTAAATATAATAAATATTTAGTCTTAAAAAGCCGGTTCTTATAAATGGTCTGTGAAATTCCCCCCTCCATTTTTGTTAGTGTCAATACTGTATAGACTTTTCTTCCTTCTATAGGATATGAGCTGTGGCCGATTTCCTGTTATGTTCAGTGCAGGAAAATGTGCGCAGAAGCGGGAAGATGGGGAAAGGGTCTCGTGAACCATATATGGTAGTAAGTTAACTGAGTGGCTAAACTTTGATGTTGTAATGTATCTGTACACTGATTGGCTATAAATTCTGTGTATTTTAATAAATAGATCTGGCTTAACGAGGAAAGCTAGACTTCTGAGAAAGACCAATACAGTTTTGTGATTGATTCTTTTTGGGGGTCTCCGCCATGGCGTAGCGCAGCTCTTATTTTGGTTTTGATATATAAGAAGAAACTTGGAAAAGGTTTATGGTAATTATAATGAATTATAGAATTTTTCACTGGATATCTGGCTACGTCATCCTATCAAAGGGGAATGCTATCGCCCTGATTAATGAAGAGATGTGGACATGCCAACATTGATGTGATTGCCATGACTGCTTTCATTATATGCATGTGAGTGCAATCTACTTCCAGCGGGGTTGCTTATTGTATTAAGAGGCACAACCCTATATTTTGTTCTTATCTGAGTTTTTTCTCCTGTGTTGTTATTGAATAGTAAAAGAAAAGTAAGTCTCACCAAACTGACGACAGCATAGAGGAAAAAATCTATATACACCACTGTTGCCGTTCTCCAATCTTTCACCGGTCGTACATCGCGTCCTGGGAGGTCGGACAAATTCAAGCTCTGTAGCAAGTAATCGTAGCTACAGTTTTCCTGAGAGTAACATAAGCCTAAACATTGAAAAATGATGACATGCTGTTTATTATATCCAGGTATGAGGTGACTTAAGATCAAACATGGAAAAGATGCAGAATAAATGTATCAATTTTTGAGAATAGAAATTATGTAAACCAAGAAATTGTTTATTTTCAACTGATTTTACTATTATCATGTTTATCCTTGAAAGTTGGAGCTACTGTATCCAATATGGATAAAATTGCAGGTAATAAATGTAAACATTTGTTGTGTTTTAGAGAAATTTAAAACCTAGGCCACTATTCCTGGAAAGCCTGTATTTATTGTGACTTTACGGCAACTAGTGGAAAGTCTTATATCTAAAAGTGGTCGGTATACGACCAACAATAACCACAAGACAGCATAAAAAAATCCATCACTAAGGTGACGCAGCAGTGTCTTACAGCACCCAGTTGGATTGTGTTCTCCATACTTTTTCTAAGCATCCTCGTCCTCTTGTGCACTGCTTACGCACTTCTCCCCTTCAACGGTTTTCCCAGAGCTTGCGACATGCTGATTCTTCGTTTCTATTTAAAAACTCTGACTAACTTAACATTTATGGGGTTATTCAGAGAGAGAGAGCATTCACCGCAGGGTCCCCGAAGTGCAGGGAAAATACGCTGCAAAAACGCTGCAAGACTAGGGATGAGCTGTTCGGGTTCGGACGGTTCGGAGTTCGACCCGAACTTTGGCAGTTCGAAAGTCCAGAACTTCGAACTTTTTGGGTGTGTTCGGTTCGAGTTCGAAAAAAAAAGAAATTTTGAAAAAAGTATAGAAAATACTTAAAAAAATACAAAAAGATCTAGAAATAAAGAGACTCTTTACTGCAGAATATTATAAGCAATGGTTTATAAGATACTGAATTAAAAACTAATGTGTACGTGGAAAGATTATCAACTCTAAATGACCTCTGTTCACAAACGGGCATAACACCAGGTGTTTTTAGTCTGGTAATCAATTTGATACATTGTACACTATATGGAGGTACTGAGGGGGTGGGGTGGTGTCTGTTTCTGATTGAGATTTGAGAATTAATTTCCCTCCTAAAACATCCTAATATGCTGCATTTAACCCTTTCGCTGCTGAGGCTTTTCACACCTCTGTGCTGAGGTCATTTTTACCGCTTTCGCTCATCATGTTTAACCACGTTTTGTAGCCATATTTTGATATATGACCCAGACATATTATATATCGTTCTTTCCGGCAGACTTGGCAGATTCATAATATGTCGTTATTATATGTATACGTTATGTCATGTCTGTATATTATAACAAAAAATGCAATAAAATTTGAATTTTCAATAATTTATTATGTGTAAAGTGTTTTTTTTCACATTTTAACATGCGATCGTTTGCGGTTATATTTTGTATGGGGTGCGCTTGTTAAAAAAATTAGAAATAGGGTCTCGTTACATTTTTTTTGGGGGGAAATTTTGCTTTTTTTAACAAACGCACCGCATACAAAAATCATTAGTGCAGCATTATTGTTCACATTATAATTGAAATGGGAACAATATTGCTGCATTAACAAAACAAAAAAAACCCAAAAAACTTGTTTATTTTTTTTAGAATTTTTTTTTTAAATATTTTTATTTTTTAATTTTTAATTTTTAAAAAAAACATTTTTCATGCTCATGTTTGGTATCCTTGGAAAGGCCATGCTCTGGCCGATCCAACGATATCCAACATTAGCCCCTAACTGCCATGGATCGGGAGATAGGGGGTTAATTGGAACCCCCTATCTCCACCATTGGTGGCAGCTAGGGGTTAACTCCAGGACTGGCGTCATCGTGCTATGCACGATGACGCCAGTCCTCAGGGGGAATTCATGGAGGCTTGGCCGACATCCAAGATGTCGGCCAGCTCCAGGAGAGGATCACGATCCGTCGCTTTTCAGCGCCGATTCGTGATCCGGCTCCCCAGGGGTTAATCACAGCCACCGTTTGGAAGGGCAGGCTGTGCCCTTCCAAACGGTGCCTGGATTAACCCTCTGCCCCCCGGCGATCGGGAGGGAGAGAGGTCCTCCCCCCCTCCCTTTCAGGCGCTTCCTCTGCACATGCGGGGGGCGCCTGAATTAGATGTCATCGCGCCGCTGCAATGACATCTAAGGCTAGGGTCAGACTAACGCATTTTTCACGTTGTCCGTGAAAAAGTGCGTTCGAACGAATGGACTTATTTTTTCACGGAATACGCAATAGCAGTCATACGATGCGCAGTTTCATCCGTGATTTTGTACGGATCATCAATAAAACACTTTTTGTGTCTGGACGTTATGTTGGCCGGACATTAGCAGCGTCTGACGTCTCCTAATCACGCACACACGCCGCTAGCGGACGCAGCGCACTCTGTACGTCAGTACTAGTAGTTTCACGTTCTCGAAAAAATGCGTTTGTTTGCCGCTTGCGTTGCGCGGCCGCACTTTTGTGCGACCGTACTTCGTATATTGGCCGTCATTGCCTGGCATCTGCTGCTAGCACGGCCGTGATTATGTGCGGCTGCACGCGCGTTCGCACTGCCTCAGTCTGACCCTAGCCTAATTGCTCTGCCAGGGTCCCGGAGTGCTGGGCTGACATCCAAGATGTCAGCCCGCACTGGGGGGCGCAGCAATCCGCCGGAATCCGGCGGATTGTTGCCTCCTGTGCATGGACGCGCTCAGCGCGTCCATAGCACAGGAGAACCACTTGGCTGCTATGGACGCGCTCAGCGCGTCCAGCCAAGTGGTTAACTGGTGTTTGAAAAAAATTCAAAATAACATCTAAGGCTAGGGTCAGATGAGCGCATTTTGTACGGACTGTGCTTCCGTGCAGTACGGACGTACTTGCTGACTGACAACAAGGTAGTGGCCAAACAACAGTCTGTTTTTTTCACTGACGTATTTTTTGACTGATGTAGCAGGGAAAATAAATTAAGATGAAAAAACATTCTGTCCGTCAAAAATGCTGGACGTATAAATGCAGTCCATCTGACCTCGTTTCATCACTCACACACAAAGCTACACGGACGTTGCGGACGTGGCGCACTCTGCACGTCCGTTCTAGCAGTATTACGTTCTTGCCTAACCTGCGTCCGTTTGCTGCGTCCGCCATGCATCCGCACTTCCGTGCTTCAGAATGCTATGCTGCAACGGAGGTACAAATGTGCGGCAACACGGACGTTATAACTGCGCTCGTCTGACCCCAGCCTTAAGCAATGTTATTTTTCACCTCGGGATTAAACATTCACAGGGTTATTCAGAGAGTGGTGAAAAGCAGGAGAATAACTGGAGAAGTGAAAATTCTAGGTCAAAATAGCCAAACCAGAAAAATTCTCCCATTTAACTCACTTTCCAAATTGGCTATTTGGTCCAGATTGTTCTCTTCTCCTGCCAGTTCTCCTGGCTTTCACCTCTCTCTCAGGGTTGTTCAGAGAAAGGTGAAAACCAGGAGAATGGCAGGAAAAGAGAACAATCTGGACCAAATAGCCGATTTGGAAAGTGAGATAAGGCTAGGGTCAGACTAACGCATTTTTCACAGCGACCGAAAGTGCGTCCGAACGCATTGCCGTATTTTTTCACGGAATGCGCGAAAACGGTCATACGATGTGCATTTTTGTGCGTGATTTTTTATGGATCCAAACCAGGAAACTTTGGGTGTCTGGACGTTATGTTGGCCGGACATGAGCAGGGTCTGACGTCTCCAAATCACGCACACATGCCGCTAGTGGACGCAGCGCACTCTGTACATCCGTACTAGCGGTTCTGTGTTCTCGAAAAAATGCGTTCATTTTCCACTTGCGTTGCGCAGCCGGACTTTCGTGCGACCGTACTTCGTATATTGGCCGTCATTGCCCGTCATTTGCTGCTAGTGCGGCCGTGATTAAGTGCGCCTAAACGCACGTTAAAAATTTGCTAGTCTGACCCTAGCCTAAATGGGAGAATTTTTCTGGTTTGGCTATTTTGACCTAGAATTTTCCATTCTCCAGTCATTCTCCTGCTCTTCACCGCTCTCTGAATATCCCTGACAGGGTTATTCAGAGAAAGGTGAAACTCAGGAGAATGACTGAAGAGAAAATTCTAGGTCAAAATAGCCGAACCAGAAAAATTCTCCCATTTATCTCACTTTCCAAATCGGCTATTTGGTCTAGAATTTTCCATTCTCCAGTCATTCTCCTGCTTTTCACCGCCAAAAAATCAGTAAACTTTTTCTGCGTGTACGAAAATGTCTCCTCTCTTCATACAGGCTGCCGCCCCAAGCAGATGTTTATGGATAGATTAAAGGAAAAGCATTTACCGTCATTAGAAATGTCATTTTTTGTTTTTTTTCAAATTTCTGTACATCCTAGAAATCCGCCACTTCACGGGCAGGTTATGGGGACCTCCTAGGCACGATATTTGAAGGAATTTTTCGTTTTTATTTTTAACCCTTATTTCATGGAAAACTCACTGTCCCTTTAAAAACGTTTTTTTTAAAAACTTTTTGTCCTTGTTTCCTGTCCCCCAGGGCACTACCCGGACCCCCATACACCTTTTATGGCAAATATCTAGCATATATGCCCTCTTGGAGGGCACTCTAAAAACCGAATTTTCAGCCCCATTGACTTGTATGGAGTTCGAGTTCGGGTTCGGATCCGAACATTTGGAAAGTTCGGGTTCGGGGAGTGTTCGGCTCATCCCTATGCAAGACTACCAATATCCGATCCGATAAGTCACCGAAAACCAGCTGAACAAGTCCGAAAAAAATCAACGATCCACCAAACACAGCACCGACCAGCCGCTGGAAAAAGCCGACAAACAGGGAAAAGAAAAAAAAAAAATTGAAATTTTCAAAATTTTAAACACTGTTTTCAAAAACAACACAGGATGAAAATGCCTGGAAATAACATATAAGGTACTATGAATAATAATAAAAAGGTCTGTTACAGAAAAAAAACACTATTAAAAAAAATCAGAAAAAAAATTATGCCAATAAATGCCGAAAAAATCCTAAAAAAAATAATAAAGAGACTTTTTGCTGCAAATTAAAAGAATAAATGGTTTATTAGATTTAATATATTTTGGTAAATACCAGAAAAAACTAAAATTGTGCCTGTGTCCAAATATATATGGACCTAACTGTACTCACTTTCTTATTCACAGAAAAACAAAGACAAAATAGGCACAGAGTAATATTTACATACAGACACTGACTGTCACATAAAAGACAGTGGAAGACACAGAACTGGAGACACTGTCAAAGTCACTAATGTAGTAAAACAAACAAAAACTGACATACATAGAGAAACACTGACACGCAAAGAACCAGACACTGGCAAAGTCACAATACCATAGTCAGCCTAGACAAGAGATCTATTAACCCCCGCGGTGTTCCCGAGTGTATCTCGGGGTAAAATTTCACCGCTGAGAGCGGTAACCCTGAGACACACTCGGGCTGTATACATCACTTCCCTGTGCTCCCTTGCTGATCGCCGCAGTCTCCTCTGGCGATCACAGCGTTTTACTTCCTGGATTCCTTCTCGTGAGAAGTGAACCAGGAAGTATGAGGGTCGCGATCGCCGGAGGAGGCTGCTGGGGACATCGAGAGAGCGCAGGGACAGTTGATGTATCCAGCAGCATCCCGAGTGTTGCTCGGGGTTACCACTTTCAGCATAGGAGTTTAACCCCGAGCAACACTCGGGATACCGCTAGGGTGGGCAAAAAAAAAATAGAGCGCTTTTGGACACAAAATTTTTAAATAAATAGACCGCCAGGGAGGTTAATCACTGTTGCCAACAAACACAAACTAGGGTCAACCAATCCCTCATGTAATACAGGAAACTAAAGATTGGAACGGACACTCCAGAATGTCTTTGGAGCCAAACAAAGCAACATTTCAGCTCTCAGCTTAAACATTGCTTTGTTTGGCTCCAACATCCTGGAGTGTCTGTTCCAGTCTTAGGCTAAGGTCAGACGAAAGCAGTTTTAACGTGCGTTTAGCCGCACGAAATCACGTCCGTGCTAGCAGCAAATGACATCCAATGCCGGGGAGCATACGACGAACGACCGCACGAAAGTTCGTCCGCGCAACGCAAGTGGCAAATGAACGCATTTTTTCGAGAACGTCAAACCGCTACTACTGACGTACAGAGTGCGCTGCGGCCGCATAGCAGCGTGTTTGCGTGATTGGGAGACGTCAGACGCTGCTAATGTCCATAACGTCCAGACACAAAAAGTGTTTTATTGATGATCCGTACAAAATCACGGTCGAAAATGCGCATCGTATGACCGCTATCGCGTATTCCGTGAAAAAATACGTCCATTCGTTCGAACGCACTTTTTCACGGACAACGTGAAAAATGCGTTCGTCTGACCCTAGCCTTAGGTTTACTGGGAAAGTCAGTGACAGACACGAAGACACTGCCAGACACAAAGAAACAATGACACGACTTCAATTCACCGACCCTGCAGTGAATTCAGCATTCGCCTCAGGGACCCGAAGAGTGATCCAAATCGATTCATCGAACGATAAACCCGCCCGATCGATTCTATAAACCGGCGAACACATTCTCAAACAGCCGTAAAACCGCCAAATCAATCCGATAAACTGCCGGAAAAAAACGCTGAATGCATCGCACGATCTGCTGACCGCCGAACACCTCAGAAAAAAGCTGACCTAAAAAAAATTCCTGAAAAATGCCTAAAAAATTAATTAATTGCTGCAAATGAAAAGAATAAACAGTTGAATAAATATTTAATAAAAACTGGGATTTTTTGTAACTTTGAAACATATGGGATTTGCCTGTTTAAATCTGTCGAACGAAACCACTGCAAATCAGGGCATTTCGCCAACTTTTCCCGGCTGCTCGATTTTCTCTGAATAGATTAACTATTACTTCCCTATGTGTAAATACACTGCTGCCAAATTGCATTGTATTTCGCTGGCAATTCGCAAATATTTGGCGTAACGCTAGCTTTTTGAATAGCTGAATTGCCACAAAATTGGGTGGGAAAAGGTGCATTGACTAGAGCCGATTATAGGGGCTCCGGTCCAGGTGAGGGAAACTATTTTACATCTTTCTCCCTACCTGGAGACAGTATATTCTGCCCTATGAGATCTTCTTGTTTCTCCTTTTCTCTTTGAGAGTCCTTCAATTGAAAGAGGACGGTGTCACTCCCTTAAGCTGACATAAGAGCCAGAATAGAGCCAAAGTTATATGGGCTCCCCAGGATGTGAGTTTGCAAACAGACACAAACTGATAATACTCTATATACAGTGGCAACAAAAAAGTATGTGAACCCTTTGGGATTACGTGGAGTTTTACATGAATTGGTCATAAAATTTGCTCTGATCTTCATCTAAATCACAACAATTTGAAAAACACAGTCTGCTTAAAATAACACAACACAAACATATGTTTTCATGTGTTTATTGAAAAGAACATGCAAATATTCACAGTGCAGGGTGGAAAAAGTATGTGAACCCCTAGCCTAATGACTTCTCCAAGAGCTGGACTTTTGGACTTTTGGACTTCTTGCACAGACTGATCATTCAGAAAGGATAACAACTGATGAAGCCTATTGGTGAAAGCGCGTTTTTGTTGATCCTACTTAATTAGTATTTTAACAATTGATTTTATAGTTGAAGGTCTACCTTTTTATTGATTAATAAATGCATTTTAATTGAATTATCTGCCGCTCTGCTGCCTTTTTTTACATCAAGTGGAGAAATACCCTCCCCCCTCCTTTTTCCTTGGGATACCGAACAGCTACATCGCAGGACCCCATGCTGAGAGAAGGAAAAAAAAGAAACACCACTGAAATATAAGTATTCCTTAAGTTATACACATTTATCATTATAATATAACCACTGTTTTGTTTAAATATTAATTCATTAGATGTTTGCACATTGGCCATTTTTGGTTTTAAAAAAAGTGGAAATTTTAGTAAGGTGCGCCTGGAAGTGTTTTTTCTTTTCTAACCTCTTATATACAAAAATATTATTTACTAGTTTTACTAAAACTCTGAGCGCTGTGATGAGCAGCAGACAGTTACTGTAACAGCTTTGCCTGACACATTGTGCTGAGAGTGAGAGATACTGTAACAACAAGCAGCTGATCTCGGCCCTCTGAGGAGCCACCACTACAATATTAATTGTATCTGCTGGTTTTCGGATTAATTCAATTCATTTTCATACTAAAGAACTGAAAACTAATTTCTTAAGCAACTAAATAAATTGCGTTTTAGGACTAATCCATTCATCCAAAACGAAATTTTGTGCTGTGCACATGTCTATTTTGCACTTATATTAACCTTTTTTTTGCACTTTGTTTTATTATTTTAATAATTTTTAGAGGGATAATTACCCAGGTTCTAAAAGCAGCATAATTTACTTGATTGTTATTTAGATTTCACTTATCACTATAATCAGGCGCTTTCCACCTTTATTTTTTGTGTTTACTTTGGATGCAATATCTATTTGCTGATGAAGCTCAAGCATGCAAGAATTAAGGAACAAAATATTTTGGAAATTTGATAGCTTTAACTATTAATTACAGTCATTTTTATTTTCACCTGAAAATCGAATTACAAAACCAATGTTTTAACTGCTGAATTTTAAAACAAGATCCAGTTGTGTCACTTTACTTTAAATCTTGCAATCACTTTAATGGATTTAATGAACAAAAACAAAAAGAAAACAATTTGCAAGAAGTAGATACATGGGGTATGTAGCTCAAATAACCGTCATATATAAGCTTTTATTTTCTCTTTGACATTCTATGTTAAAAATCTGTAGCAAATCAGAAGATCAATATCATTTTCATATTTAATATACATTTAATTTCTTTATTACTAATTACATATTTTCTTTTTCAAGAAACCCATAAGTGGCATTACCTGTGTATTACAGATATTCAACTGTAAATTACAACCTGGGCCGGATTAACATAGGGGCAGATGGAGCAGCAGCTCCAGGCCCATGCCTCAGAATAGGCCCAGAGAAAGGATAACTATCAGGGTAATTCAAAGAGTTTCGAAAAGTCACTGCACGTTCGGTGTCTTTTCGTTCTCTTCAATTCAGGTTCCTTTTGCCGATCCCATTTTGGTGACCCTGCGGTGTATTCAGGAAGCACCACAGGGTTCCCGAATTGCAGGGAAAGGCTGCCGCAAACCCGACGAAAACTAACCGCAAAACCCACCGAATGCACGCAGAAAAGCCACAAAAACATCTGGATTAACCTGCCGAAAACCAAGCCCGAGCCAAACACAGCTGAAGCAGCTGAGACCGCAGACGAGGGAGGTGAATAAATTAGCAAAATAGTTTGTGTGAATCTGTGAAAATGAAACGCTGTTTGCAAAGAAACTACTGAGCGAAAATGTCTGAAATTTGCATATGAGGTCCAGGGAATGATAATAAAAAGGGCTGTTACAGAAAAAATAAGTAAAAAAAAATTGGACTT
Source organism: Leptobrachium leishanense (assembly GCA_009667805.1). Classification (NCBI taxonomy): domain Eukaryota; kingdom Metazoa; phylum Chordata; class Amphibia; order Anura; family Megophryidae; genus Leptobrachium; species Leptobrachium leishanense. The sequence goes on along the minus strand of CM019072.1, from coordinate 32,872,672 downwards.
TTAAAAAAAAAAAAAATTAAGAAAAATGCTTAAAATATCCTATAAAATCTATAAATAAAGAGACTCTTTACTGCAGAATTTTATAATGAACAGTTTATTAGATATTGAATTAAAATGGGAATATTTATAACATTGAAGTCTATGGGATTCTCCTGAATTAACTTGCCGAATTAAACCACCGAATGGCAGGGCATTAGGGGAACCTTTCACTCCTGGTTTGTGTTCTCTGAATAGCCGAAGCAGTGCATTTTCATGGGGATTTCACTGCCCTCGAACAGGCACCGAACAGGCACCGTATGTTCAGGCAATTCGCCAAGATTTGGCGAATTGCCTGCTCTCTGGATAGCCGAATGGCCAGGAAAGGTAACCGAACGCTGATTTTCAGCGTTCGGTTACCTTTCTCAAGCAATTCGGAGCTCTTTGAATAACCCTGTATGTCTGCATTTGGACCATGTATCTCCAACTCCATAGCAGCTAAAGGGTCAAGTCATGTATCACTGGAAAGACCAGAACATGGCCTTTCCACTGATATCAAACATGACCAGGTTTTAAGTGAAAAAAATAAAAAAAATTTACTTTTTCTTTTTCTTTCCAACAGTAATATTTTTCACTTTTCAATTATAACGTAAACAAAGATGCTGCACTAACCATCACATTTCTCATGTCACCAACAAGTGTGGAGGTGATGGTACAATCCATTGTTACATCATGAATTGTTACATCAAAAGCCTAAAGTGCCACACTGCAGTGAAGAGCACTGCGGGGAACTTTGGACCCCTGCGACACTAATCTTTACACCTCACAAGTAGGGATGAGCCGAACAGCCCCCGAGTTCGGTTCGGGCCCGAACCCAAACTTCCCATATGTTCGGGTCCGAACCCGAACTCCATGCAAGTCAATGGGGCTGAAAATTCGGTTTTTAGAGTGCCCTCCAAGAGGGCATATATGCTAGATATTTGCCATAAAAGGTGTATGGGGGTCCGGGTAGTGCCCTGGGGGACAGGAAACTAGGACAAAAAGTAAAAAAAAAACATTTTTAAAGGGACAGTGAGTTTTCCATGAAATAAGGGTTAAAAATAAAAACCAAAAATTCCTTCAAATATCGTGCCTAGAAGGTCCCCATAACCTGCCCTTGAAGTGGCGGATTTCTAGGATTATAGAAACACTTAAAAACAAAAAAATGACGTTTCAAATTACGGTAAATGCTTTTCCTTTAATCTATCCATAAACAACTGCTTGGGGCGGCAGTCTATATGAAAAGAGGAGACATTTTCGTACACGCAGAAAAAGTTTACTGACTTTTTTGGCTAAATTATTGTGAAATTTATGCAGGCTTTGGATGAAAGTAACAATAGGTGCTTTAAAATTGGTCCTTTAGCGTCCTCAACAGTGCCGTCACACCGTAACCCCTCTGAGGATATGAATCTGATACAGGCGTCAGTGGCAGTGCACCCAAATATTGTGCTTTTGGTGCCAGGCCTGCAAGTACTATCATACAGTAACCCCTCTGTGGTATTGTGGAAGAATGCAGGGGTGAACCTTGCGGTACTATATTAAAAAGATATGCATCTGGTTAAGGCGTCAGTGCACCCAGATATTCTGCCTTTGGTGCAAGACTGCCAGGCCAGCAAGTATCATCATACAGTAACCCCTCTGTAGTATTGTGGAAGAATGCAGGGGTGAACCTTGCGGTCCTATATTGAAAAGTTTTTTATCTGGTAATGGGCGTCAGTGCACCCAGATATTGTGCCTTTGATGCCAGGCCAGCAAGTGTCATCATACAGTAACCCCTCTGTGGTATTGTGGAAGAATGCACGGGTGGACCATGTGGTCCTATATTGAAAAGATATGATTCTGGTCAAGGCGTCAGTACACCCAGATATTCTGCCTTTGGTGCAAGACTGCCAGGCCAGCAAGTATCATCATACAGTAACCCCTCTGTAGTATTGTGGAAGAATGCAGGGGTGGACCATGTGGTCCTATATTGAAAAGATATGATTCTGGTCAAGTGCACCCAGATATTGTGCTTTTGGTGCCATGCCTGCAAGTGCCATCATAATACAGTAACCCCTCTGTGGTATTGTGGAAGAGTGCAGGGTTGGACCCTGCGGTTCAAAAAATTAAAATTATATAAATCTGGCACAGGCATCAGTGCAGCCAAATATTGTGCCTTTCATGGCAGCAAGTGCCTTCACACCGTAACCCTTTTGTGGTATTGTGGAAGAGTTCAGTGCTGGATGTTTTGTGAATGCAGAAGAGGACATCCCCGATCTATTCCATTACTTCAGCATCAGGGGATTGATAGCTGCTGATCCAGGAATGATTCATTTTTATAAATGTCAGCCGGTCTACAGAGTCAGTGGACAGACGCACTCTTTTGTCTGTGACAAAACCTCCAGCACCACTGAACGTCCTTTCAGAAAGCACGCTAGATGAAGGGCAACCTAGTAGCTGCATAGGATATTGGCTAAGTTCTGGCCAGTGATCCAATCTCAACACCCAGTAAGCCAGTGGATCATCTGCTGGAAAAGTATCCAGGTCTGCCCTTGCCCCTAGGTAGTCCTGCACCATATGGTGAAGACGCTGGCAATGGGTGCCTACATTTGACGTCCCTGGGCGTCGAGGACTAAAAAAAATTAAAAATGCATCAGTCAAGCGGCCCTGGCCTTCATCACTATTCCTCTGATCATCCGCAGCCTCAGAAGCACGTGTGTCAGCACTTGGTAATCTACCAGTGCCTGGAAAGGTGTTACACAAGTGTCGCTTTAGAGCATCAAGTTTTTTCATCCTGTGCTCCCTCTGTGCGGGCAGGATGAGCTCTGCAACTTTACCCTTGTATCGTGGATCAAGAAGGGTTGCCAACCAGTAATGATCCCTCTCCTTGGTAGCACGAATCCTGGGGTCCTTTAGCAGGCTTTGCATCATTAGGGAGCCCATGCAGCGTAGGTTGGAGGTGGCATTAGCTTCCGAGTCTTCCTGGTCAATGAGGATGACCGTATCATGCACTTCCTCCTCCCAGCCACGCACAAGCCCTTGTGTTTCTGGGCACACGAAACCCTCCCATGAGGAATCCACACCTTCAATGCACCCACTACTTAAATATTCTGCCTCCTCCTCATCCTCATCCTCCTCCTGTCTGATCTGAGTAGGACCCGCTGGAATGCTGTCTGCGGAAAGACTGGGGCCTTGAGAGCTAGGGAAGGCATCCTCTTCCTCCCGCTGCTCTGCCTCCATAGCCACATCTATAATTCCCCGCAGAGTGTGCTCCAGCAGGAACACTAAAGGAATTGTGTCACTGATGCATGCACTGTCCCTGCTCACCATCCTCGTTGCCTCCTCAAATGGTGACAGTACAGTGCATGCATCCTTGATCATCAGCCACTGCAGGGGGGAAACAAACAAGTTGACCTGAACCTGTCCTTGTGCCATACTCACACAGGTACTCGTTGATGGCCCTCTGCTGCTTGTGCAGATGCTGCAGCATTGCTAATGTCGAGTTCCACCTGGTGGGCATGTCACAGATCAGACGGTTTGTGGGAAGGTAGAATTCTCTTTGAATTTCTGCCAGGCGAATGCTTGCTGGGAATGACCGTCTGAAGTGGCTGCAGACTTTTCTGGCCTGGATGAGAAGCTCTGGCAGCCCTGGGTACTTGGTTAGGAAACACTGTACCACTAGATTTAGGACGTGTGCTAGGCATGGTACATGCGTCAATTTACCCTTGCGTAGGGCGGAGAGAAGGTTGCTGCCATTATCGCAGACGATCATTCCCAGCTGAAGCTGGCATGGTGTTAACCATCTCTGCACCTGCCCCTGCAGAGCTGACAGAATTTCTGGCCCGGTGTGGCTCCTGTCCCCTAAACAAACCAGCTCAAGCACAGTATGGCATCTTTTTGCTTGAGCCATTGCGTAGACCCTGTCAGGCGTCGGTTTAACTGCCACTTCACCAGCGACAGAGAAGGAGGAGGAGGAGGAGGAGGAAGAGGGAGAGGTGGTGGAGCAGACAGACCTCATACAAGCAGCTTTCTGGAGGTGTGGTGGATTAACAAGCTCCAGCATAGAGCCCCGTCTTGGATCCCTCCCAGCTGCAATCAGAGTTACCCAGTGTGCCGTGAAGGAAATGTAACGACCCTGTCCATGCTTGCTGGACCACGTGTCTAAAGTCACATGCACCTTGTTGCTGACTGCCTTTCCCAATGACTGGATAACATTGTCTTCCACGTGCTGGTATAGTGCTGGAATGGCCTTGCATGAAAAGTAATGGCGTTTTGGAACCTGCCACTGTGGTACAGCACATTCAGCAAATTCACGGAAGGGAGCAGAGTCCACCAGCTGGAAAGGCAGCAGCTGCAATGCGAGTAATTTTGCTAAGCTGGCATTTAGACGCTGTGCTTGGGGATGGTTGGGACTATATTTTTTCTTATGCTGCAGCAGCTGTGGCAAAGTAATCTGACTGCATAAATCTTCAGCTGCTGGGATGATGTCACATTGTGAGGAAGGACCTGGTACATCCATTACTGTAGCATCATCCCTGTCGGTGGAGGTTGTAGGCAATGACATGGCAGGACATACAGTGGGGGTAGAGACAGATGAGGAGGAGGAGGAGGACCTACGCAAAGTTTTGCGCCAACGGGATGTGTGGCAGTTGTTCATATGTCGCCTCAAGCACGTGGTACCCAAGTGTCCGGTATCTTTCCCACGCTTAAGCCTCATCTGACATAGATTACAAATAGCAATGCTGCGCTCTACTGCACATTTCTTAAAGAACTCCCAGACAACAGAGTTCCTGCATGTGTTCTTTGAGACAACAGCGCTCTGCACCGGAGCAGCTCTGACATGTGATGCCTTGGACTGGCTAGTGCTACGGTTGGTCACAGAGGATGTTGTGCCTCGTGTTTGCTGTGCCTCCTCCTCCCCCTCTTCCTCACTTAATTCCTCTGTTTGATCAGGCACCCAGGTGGAGTCAGTGACCTCATCATCAATGTCATCTTCACCCCCTATCTCCTCGTCACTGGAGCCAACTTGGCAGTATGCTGCAGCTGCTGGGGCAACATGAGTGCCAGTTATTTGTGTGTCATCACTGGCACCCCCTTCCTCTAGGTTGATTATACTCCCTTCCTCAACCTCAGAGATTGAATCAGAGCACTGTACTTGCTGAGCATCCTCAAGCAGCATGTCACTGTCATTGTAGTCAAACAATTCAGCTGACTCCTCCGTGTGTGATAGCGAGGCTACGGCAGGAGTAGCTGTGGACATGGAGGCTGCATTAGATGCTTTGGCAGCTGAGGTGGACTGTAAAGCACTAGAAGCCTGGCTGGCAGAGGACTCGGAGGATGAGGATGGCCTGGTTAGCCAATCCACCAAGTCCTCTGTATGTTGCTGCTGCTTAAGACGGCCATCACCAGTTAGAAAGGACAAGTGTGCCCCTGCCTAGGATGCACCACGTCCACCACGACCAGAGGCACAGCCTCCCGACACAGGGGCTGCTTGCCCTCTTATCTGTGTCTGGGAGCGTCTGCCTGTCCTTTTTGTTCTTTCAGACATGGTGAGTGATATATAGATTAAATATATACAGAACTCTGATTCAACTCTGGTATAAAGATTAAAGATTTAAAGAACTCTGGTATAACTCAGTGAGACACCCTGATAGCTGGCAGCCAGTGACAAGACACAGATTACAAGTCTCAGACACCACCTATAAATCCGTGAGACCCCTTGATGGGTGGCAGTGAAACCTCCTATAAATCAGTGAGACCCCTTGATGGGTGGCAGCCAGTGAGAACACACGGATTATAACAATTCCCAAATGTTTTGTAGAAATTAGTGAGCCCCAAAATACTGCGTGGTACTGGCTGTGTGACAAGAGACAGATCACCTCAATTCCCAAATGTTTTGTAGAAATTAGTGAGCCCCAAAATACTGCGTGGTACTGGCTGTGTGACAGGAGACAGATCACCTCAATTCACAAATGTTTTAAAGAAATTAGTGAGCCCCAAAATACTGCGTGGTACTGGCTGTGTGACAAGACACAGATCACCTCAATTCACAAATGTTTTCTAGAAATTGGTGAGCCCCAAAATACTGCGTGGTACTGGCTGTGTGACAAGAGACAGATCACCTCAATTCCCAAATGTTTTGTAGAAATTAGTGACCCCCAAAATACTGCGTGGTACTGGCTGTGTGACAAGAGACAGATCACCACCTCAATTCACAAATGTTTTAAAGAAATTTGTAACCCCCAAAAAGACTTGCTGGCACAGTGACAAGACATAGAAGATCACCTCAATTCACAAATGTTTTAAAGAAATTTTTAACCCCGAAAATACTTGCTGGCTGTGTGACAAGACACAGAAGATCACCTCAATTCACAAATGTGTTAAAGAAATTTGTAACCCCCAAAAAAACTTGCTGGCACAGTGACAAGACACACATCACCTAAATTCCCTGATATTTGGTAGAAATGAGACCCCCCAGACCCCCCTAGTAGCGTGGCAGACTGGCAGTAACAACACACAACAATCTCCTCTGAAATCTCCTCTCAAAATGCGTGCTGTAGCTATGCGTGGAAACGTTATATAGTGTGCTGCGGGACTTAGCTCTGTGAACCCATGATTGGGCAAAATTTGCCCAATCAGGACTCTGAGCCGTGATTGGCATACTGTTGAACCTGTCTTGCACCAGACCTGTGGTCAGGTGCAAGGCTGTATCCAATTACGAGCTTCAGGCCAGTGGGAAAATGCATTGTGGTCCATTGTGATGCATTGTGGTCGAACATGCGGCGAACACCCGGAAATGTTCGGAGTTCGCGATCTAATCGAACAGGCTAAGTTCGGATCGAACTCCGAACCGTCCGAACCGAACAGCTCATCCCTACTCACAAGGTCAAGTGAGGTGTCATTGGACAGGACAGAGTCTGGCCTTTGTATTAATACCAAACCTGACCAAGTAAAATCTAAAAGAAAAAACTAATTTTTATTTATTTATTTTTAGTTCCAAAGCGATGGCATTGTCCATTTGTCACGTATAAAATGAGCAATACCACTGCCATTACTCCCCTTCTCATTTCCCACACTGGGAGCAAGGTCAGCGTTTTATACATACAGGGTAATTCAAAGAGATCCGAATTGCTTGAGAAAGGAACGCTGAAAATCAGCGTTCGGTTACCTTTCTTGGCCATTCGGCTATCCAAAGAGCAGGCAATTCGCCAAATCCTGGCGAATTGCCTGCACATAACGGTGCCTGTTGAGGGCAGTGAAATCCCCATGAAAAAGTACTGCTTCGGCTATTCAGAGAAAACAAACCAGCAGTGAAAGGTTCCCGAAATGTCCTGCCATTCGGTAGTTTCATGCTGCAGATTTATTCAGGCGAATCCCATAGGCTTCAATGTTAAAAATATTCCCGTTTTAATTCAATATCTAATAAACCGTTCATTATAAAATTCTGCAGTAAAAAGTCTATTTATAGATTTGTTTAGGATATTTTAAGCATTTTTCTGGATTACTTTTTTTAAGTTTACTTATTTTTTCTGTAACAGCCCTTTTTATTATCATTCATTGGATCATATGTAAATTTCAGACATTTTTGCTGAGTAGTTTCTTTGCAAACAGCGTTTCACTTTTCAAACATTCAAGGAAACTGTTTTGCTAATTTATTCACTCCATTCGTCTGCGGTGTCGGCTTTTCCTGGCGGATTCGCTGCCTGTGATCGGCTCCTGCTCGGGTTTTTCCGTGGTTTTCGGTGGGTTAATCAAGATGTTTTTGTGGGTTTTCGGCATGCATTCGCCGGGTTCTGCGGTTAGATCTCGTCGGGTTTGCGGCAGCCTTTCCCTGCAATTCGGGGACCCTGTGGTGTTTGCTGAATACACTGCAGGGTCGCCGAAATGGGATCGGCAAAACAAACCGAATTTAAGAGAACGAAAAGTCACCGAACATGCGGTGACTTTTCGATTCTCTTTGACTTACCCTGATAATCATACTATTCGTAAAAAAAAACATGTTCCAAAACACAGGGGGCCCTATTAGTCTTTGTGCAAAAATGTGCGCAAAAACGCATTTACACGATGGGAAAAACCCTTTGCACTGAACGTCATATTACAACGTTCGCACATACGATGCGCATTAATGTCTAACTCGAGTGACCCTGCACAAATGCAAGTTCGTGCGCGCATCCCATACTTAACATTGTAAGCGCAAATGCACTCGTGCGCTGCTACGCGGATGGTATTACAATCGATGCGCAACTTTTTACGAACGTTTGTGCGCCTAATTTTAACATCTTTTAAAAGCTAGTGGTAACTGCAAATCTGAACGTTCTGGCTGAAACCAAATACACCAGCACGAAAAAAAAAATACAGCACAGTATAGTTAGAGAGGTTGTGCTTGTTTTTAATATTGCTACAGCATATATACTCAGATTGATTTTGACAGGCGCAAAAACTGAACGGGAGTCAATTGTGGTTCTTAATTCTGATTGGCTGAATCACGTGAAAAAACAGTCTGCCCACCGATTAATGGGCGCACGTTTTTGCGCGTCTTTTTTTACGTACAATATTTTTTTGACAGATGAAAAAATGCGTTCGGATCGTAATACCAGCGTTAATTTATGTGTGTTTATGTTTGACGCTGTGCGCAAAAAAACATGCGCTGCGCGTACGAATTTGCGGGAAGAATGTAATAGAGCCCTGGGGAAATATTTCATATTTTGTTTTCACTTTTTGCTTAAAATTGTATATTTTCTCAGAAAAATGCAGTAACAGGTTCCCATTTAACTTTTCTTTTTTTTTTTTTTTACAAGAATGACCTATAGAATATATAACCGCAAAGGTTTGTATGATAAAATGGGAAAATAAATTTTACACTCTTTAACTTATTGAAATCTGAATGAGAAATTAATCACACAGTATCTGCCTGGTTAGATATACCCGTATCCGCATGATTAAATAACCTAAAATATGTTTTCATTTCACTAAATTCCAAAAAAAGCCCCCAAAACCTTCAGCTCCAGAACATAGAGATCTTAATCCGGCCCTGGTTACAACTCATTTTTAAATACATATTCAAAGGGTTTTTGTCATATATTATCCCTATAATTATAGTTAAACAAAAGAATATCCTAGTTTCACTCAAAACAGAGCAGATTTACTCACCCAACAAAGAAACTGCAATAATCAAGAGCACGAAGCGTCTCCGCATTCTGAATTAATATGGCCAGTGTGCTAGAAGAAGAACCCTCCTACCTCTCCTGCTTTAATTTGTCCTTCTCGTGAAGATCGTGTTGGTGAAAAGAATTTAAGTTCACTATGAGAATGTATTTTGACGTTGATCAATGTGGTGAAACTTGTTTAGAAATTGCAGTCTGCCATTTAGAAAATATCTGAGCAATTTGTAGAAAATATTTATACATAGAACATGGGCTTTTCACCAGAAACTTTTATGTTACCGTTGCGTTCGGTTCTGTAAAATCTTGGAAAACAGCTTAAAATAGATTGATTTGTTAAAGACAAATAACGTAAATGTTGGAACCATTAGTTGGAACCATTAGTTGGAACCATTAGTGGTTCGGCACATTATATAAAACATTCTCCCTGTATGAAAAATGATGTCTGGAGGCAGAGCTGCAAGACCTGCGCATGAAACACACTAGATATTTTTTACATACGTATAAAAAATATGTGCACTCTATTTGTTATTTTTTTTTTAATGCAGAAACATTTTTTGTAAACAAATTGAATGAATAGTGAATTTTAATGAGCAAGACATTGACCTTCTGTTGTCTGCTTTCCCTATACCTGTAAATGCTCTGAATGACATCCAAGCTGAGTGTGCACTGGTAGGTTTGGGCCTCAGGGCAGTCATCGGCAACCTTGACCCTTCAGATGTTTTGAAACTAAATCTCCCATAATGCTCACATACTCTTTAGACAGGCTGAACCTCATGAGCAATGTAGTTCCAAAACCTACGAAGGGCCAAGATTGCTGACCCATGCCTTAAAGCAGTGGTTCCCAACTGCAGTCCTCAAGTACCCCTAACTGGTCAGGTTTTCCAGATATCTGAAGCACAGCACAGGTGATATGATTTAGGCTGGGGTCAGACGAACGCAGTGCGAACGTGCGTTGAGCCGCATTTTATTACAGCCGTAGTAGCAGCAGATGACCTCCAATGACAGCCAATATAAAAAGTGCGGCCGTGCAACGCAAGCAGCAAATGAACGCATTTTTTTGAGAGCGTGGAATCGCTAGTACTGACACACAGAGTGCGCTGCGTTGGCATAGTGGCATGTGTGCATGATTAGGAGACGTCAGACGCTGCACATATCTGGCCTACATCACGTCCATTTGTTTTTTATAGCTCCATCAAAAAATACGGCCGACATTGCGCATCGTATGACCGCTATTGCATCTTCCGTGAAAAAATGCGTTCGGACGCATCAACGCACTTTTTGACGGTAGATGTGAAAAATGCGTTCGTCTGACCCTAGCCTTAGTGCTCAGTGATTGCAGGATTCAGTCTGCATTTCCCCAAGGTAATCTGTAAAACCTGGCCTGTTAGGGGTACTTGTGGACCGCGGTTGGGAACCACTGCCTTAAAGGGTAAGTATGAACGAATCCATGTTATTAAACCTCATCCCAGCCCTTTTATAAGTTTAAATAAAATGCAAAATGATGTCCTGTTCTCTTGCCAGCCTGTGGTAGAGCTCTAGAAGCTGGATGTATTAATGTGCAGTCTTTGGCCTAGGTTCTGTCATGATTCCACCAGTGCCAGCCATACCCCCTGGTGGTGAGAGCGATCCAGGCCAGCTCTTGCTTTGTTTAGCCTTACCATTCCGCCCTGTGCCTCTTCTAGATTCCCCTGCTGCTGTTTCGGCCTGGGGTCACATGGTCCGCCCTGTCCCTATAAATATGCAAAAGAATATATAGTACCGACTCCCGGTAGTGATATTAGCCCTTTCGCTGCTGAGGCTTTTCCCGCCTCTGTGCTGAGGTCATTTTTACTGGTTTTGCTCATCATGTTTAAACGTGTTTTGAAGGCTTATTTTAGTATATGACCCAGACATATTATATATCGTTCTTTCCGTCAGACTCGGCAGATTCATAATATGTCATTATTATATGTATAAGTCATGACCTGTCTGTATATTATAACAAAAAATGCAATAAAATATGAATTTTCAATAATTTACAACGTGTAAAGTGTTTTTTCTTCACATTTTAAGATGCGAGCAATTGCGGTTATATTTTGTATGGGGTGCGCTTGTTAAAAAAATTAGAAATGGGGTCTCGTTACATTTTTTTTGGGGAAAATTACGCGATTTTTAACAAACGCACCGCATACAAAAATCGTTAGTGCAGCATCATTGTTCACATTATAATTGAAATGGGAACAATATTGCTGCATTAACAAACCAAAAAAAAGAAAAAAAAAGTTTATTTTTTTTTATAATTTTTAATTTAAATATTTTATTTTTTTAAAAAAACTTTTTCACAGTCGTGTTTGGTATCATTGGAACGGCCATGCTCTGGCCGATCCAACAGTACCAAACTTTAACCCCTAGCTGCCACGGATCGGGAGATAGGGGGTTCATTGGAACCCCCTATCTCCACCATTGGTGGCAGCTAGGGGTTAACTCCAGGACTGGCGTCATCGTGCTATGCACGATGACGCCAGTCCTCAGGGAGAGTTCCCGGAGGTTTGGCCGACATCCAAGATGTCGGCCAGCTCCGGGAAAGGATCACGAACCGGCGCTTTTCAGCGCCGATTCGTGATCCAGCTCCCCAGGGGTTAATGCCAGGTACCATTTGGAAGGGCAGGCTGTGCCCTTCCAAACGGTGCCTGGCATTAAGCTCAGGACCCCCGCGATCGGGAGGGAGAGAGTTCCGAAGGACCTCCCCCCCTCCCTTTCAGGCGCCTCCTCCACACACGCGGGGGGGCGCCTGAAATAGATGTCATCGCGCCACCGCGATGACATCTATTGTGCCCGCGGCGGTCCCGGATTGACGGGCTGACATCCAAGATGTCAGCCCGCACCGGGGGGCACAGCGATCGTCCAGAATCCGGCCGATCGCAGGCTGCTTTGGGAGGAGGCGCTCAGCACGTCCTCCGCAGCCAACCCTTCCTGTGGCAGGACGCGCTCAGCGCGTCCTCCGCAGCGAAGTGGTTAAAAGGATTTATTCGATAGTGAACACGAACACAAGACAACGTTTCGACCCTCTCAGGTCTTTGTCAAGTCTCAGAGGGTTGAAATGTTGTCTTGTGTTCGTGTTCACTATGGAATAAATCCTTTTAATATCACTACCAAGAGTCGGTAACTATATATTCTTTTGATTGATATTGGATTGGGGAGTCTTCCATGCCGGCCAGTGGATCCTTGTGATTGCAACATATTTCTGTTAACTATAAATATGTAAGCAGCACAGAGGCTCCTTGCTCTTGCATGGGTCTAGCCCGTGGTAGTGCTCTAAAAGCTGGATGTGCTAAGGCTGGGTTCACACCTAGACGTTTTTCAAACGTGCGCAATACGCGTGTTTTTTTACGTGCGTTCGCGCATACGAAAAAATGCACGAACGCGCATTGCAACGCGTTCGCAGCTATGTCTATGACCACGAACATGCTGCTATACGCACCAAAGAAGCTCCCGTACTTCTTTGTGCGTCGGACGTGTTAAAGCGCATTCCTGCGCGCTTTAAAACGCTTAGGTGTGAACGGGTCCAATAGAAAAGCATGCGATTTCCCCGTTCATGCGTTTTAAAGTGCGCAGGAATGCGCTTTAAAACGTCTTAGGTGTGAACGGGGCCGTTAATGTGCTGTCTTTGGCTTAGATTCTGTCACATTTCCACCAGTTCCAGCCATACCCCCTGGTGGTGAGAGCGTTCTTGCTTTGTTTAGCCTTGCCATTCCACCCCGTGCCGCTTCTGGATTCCCCTGCTGCTGTTCTGGCCCAGGGGCACATGGTCTGCCCTGTCCCTATAAATATGCAAGCAGCACAGAGGCTCCTTGCTCTTGCATGGGTCCAGTTCCTGGGGATTCCTGTTTCCTGAAGGTCTTGTTTCCTGAGAGTCATTGCTTCCTGTGATCTTGTCCTGGTATTTCTTGTGTATGATCTCTGATATTACTTACTACCCGCTCTGTGTATGATCTTGGTTTGTATTTCTGACTACGCTCTTGTTAATCCCTGTATGCTATTCTGGTTCCTGATTCCTGGCTGTTTTGACTTCCCTCTCTGGTATCTGATCTTGGCTTGTCTGATATACTCTCCTGGCTTTTGATCCTCTGGCTCTGGTTCTGACTATTCTGTTGTATGTTCCTTGTGTCCTGTTTTCCTGTTCTGTGTATTACCCAGCAGCATTATATTCAGTCAGTATTAGAGACCATTGCAAGGACCTCATCCCAGTTCAGGGTTTTCCTGTGTTGCTGCTGGGTGAGAGTATATTGTGTTGCTGTATCCTGTTTAACCGTCACCCTTCCTGTTCTCTTGTTTCTGTGTTATTTCTTGTGAGGTTTCCTTTCCCTAGACAGAAGGCCATACAAAGGACCTTATTCTAGAGTTAGGGATCCCTTTAGAGTCCTGTTGTTTTCTCCTTGTTCTCCTGCCATTCCTGTTCCAGTTGTTCTGTTGTTGTTTATCTTTTCTGGTATCTGTGTGCTGTGGTCTGTGCCCATGCAGCCAGCAGTTAACCTGCCTCAAGGGCTAAATATCCTGTATAATGGGCCCACCTCGGTTCACGCCGGTTGCCCGTGACAGAATCAGACACAGCAGAGCCCACCAGAAAACAAAGGAAATAGTGCAAGGGGTTAAATTGCAAGTCCCATTATCCCCTGACTAACCCTCTATAACTCTGCATGCCAGATAGAGTGGATCCTAGCTGGTTTAACTCTTTGCTGGCCTGAGGAGTGCAACCAGTAGAAACTGACAAGCGTGAGAATTTTCATTCTGAGAAATATTTTTTATCCTTTTCTTTGCTGTATCTACTGGGTTTCTGATCAGCTAATACGTCTGAGTCACTGACTTTGGAGTAACAAGACTGAGCAAACCCATTAGACCCAGGGATACCAAGTTCAGCCCATGGCGCTGTGTGAGGGATCATTGCAAAGTCCTTATCCGTATTACCATAATAATACTTGATCAGTAGGTGCCTTATTCCCAGTCAGCATACAATGCACACAATAAATATGAAAAAATGGGAATAGTTAATCCCATTCCTTTCTTAACTTCCTTAAAAAAACACATGGGATAATATTAATACAAAGGAGGTAATCCTTCCATACTGTAAAAAAAACTTGTGAAAGGTAGTATGTCAAAGGAAACTTCTCATGTGTTCCTTTGTAGATAAATATTAACCCCTTCCAGCCACATGATTAAATTATTATATAACGGATGATGTACAGGTAACCCTTTCACTACCAAAAATGAGTACGCTCATCTTTTCATTGTTGCAATGAAAACCAAAAATTATCATATAATACCCAATTTGCATACCATTTTCAGTGCAAAGTTAGTGCTCTCCCTGAGGAGAAACAAAACTCTCTGTCATCCTGTTTCAGTGTAAAGAAGCTACAAAGAGTATCCCCTGCCCTTACTATAACTCAGTGTTTCCCAAACCTGTCCTCGGGACCCTCAGCCAGGCCAGATTTTACAGATCACCTTGGGGAAAATGCAGACTGAATCCTGTAATCACTGAGCAGCAAATCATATCCCCTGTGCAGTGCTTCCGATATCTGCAAACCTGACGTGTCAGCGGTGAGGGCAGGTTTGGGAAACACTGCTATAACTTATACATTGTTGCATTACAACACCGGGCAGAGGGCAGAATACAGTGATCTGGGATCACTCACTACTGTACAGGGTTAAGATTCAGGTTTTTTTTGTATTTCCAAATCAGCAATTAATGTATTATTTACAGGACACAAGACCGATTGGTGAAAGTAAAGGGGAAAAACTTTATTAAGCAGTTAGTGAAAACAATATATATATGTGTGTATATATATATATATGTGTGTATATAGAAAAATCAAAAAATAGCATGCACTTGAGGACTTTAGGAAAATTAAGATAAAATCCAAACTTTTATTAAATAAACATGTTAAAAAGTTCCTGTAAATGTGCCCGACGTTTCGGCTCCTTCTGAGCCTTTTTCAAGGCCCATGAAACAACAGTGATATAAAACAACAGTGATAAGATCATGACAACTTGAAAAAAAAACACAAGTCAGTGAAGGCTGAAAAGACACAAAAAGAAAGAAAAAGGAACAGAAAAGAAAAGCAAAAAAAAGCTGGTGCTTGGTTCTTTTTTCTGTTTTTCTTTTCCGTTCCTTTTTTTTTCTTTTTCAGCCTTCGCTGACTTGTGCTTTTTTTTTCCTTTCAAGTTGTCATGAACTTATCACTGTTGTTTTATATCACTGTTGTTTCATGGGCCTAAGATCGCTCATGTGGTTATTTTCCCATTTTGACCATACCATTTGACTCTCACCATTTATGACACCTACCCCCACTCATGTGCCCCTTAATGTTCAGTTCTAAGATACTGATCAGTAAGCTTCCAGGCCTGAAGAAGAGAGGTTACACTCTCGAAAGCTTGTCTTTTAAATGTAACTATAGTCCAATAAAAAAAGGTATCACTACATACTGATATACTCGTGATATATATATATATATATATATATATATAATATATATATATATATAAAATGTGGGCGCACTCTGGGTCTTCTAAAAAGTGGAATTTATTAGCTATACATTAAAAACCGACTTTTTGGCTCCTTGGAACCTTCGTCAAGGTGTAACACAGAGTGCGCCCACATTTTTGTTTTTCTGCATATGCCTCCTCTGGTGTGCAGCACCTGGGCAATATTATTCATTTTGTTCCATTTGTGAGACTGAGTGCTTCTTCCCCCAGATGATGATTGATATATAAATACAGTATATTCAATTAAGGTATTGGGCAAATACATAGGAAAGACCAAGGACATTTCTTGAAACCAGTTTATCACTGAAACCAACACACATGTAGATCTGAATCAATTAATCAGTTACTCAATCAATGCAAACGAGTCAATTAATAAATTAACGCTTCAACCTGAAACATCACAGTAATCAAACAAGTATCAATCAACAAATAACTGCAAGAAGATCACATGTGGCAATCAGGAACATCATAAATTTATTAATTAAAGTACATCACCGTAGTACTTTTAATTAAGGTAGTCAATTAATCCATTGAGCTTCAAATGGAAATGCTGTGTCTGGCTGAGAGTAATGAGACACAAGTAGATGACATTAAACCTTGGCTAATGACAACAAAATAACCTTGCTACAAATTTGTTAGTATATAAACACAAGACACTGATATTATTGGAATAAATGAAAAATCAATATAAGCTGATAGCAATTAGTATAGCAATTAAGTATTAGTACAAAATAATATCAAAAGCTAAATAGTTAGTATATCAACTAATACATTACCGAAAAGGGCTTCATCTTTTACATAACTCTGAATCAAAGGTCGGGTAGAAGTTCCATTTCAAGAGTGACCTGAGAACGAGCTCTATTTCTCATGTATGAAGCTTCCTTCTCTGCCAATATCCACTAAGTCCCCTTGACATTGTATACTATTTCAATACATAAGAGAAGCTCGTCAGACACTTCCCATGGTGTGATCATGAGAAAGTTCTTACATGTTTGATTTTTAGTATCAAATTCGGCTGTCATTAGACAATACATCAATTGGTACAATTAAGGAAGCTATACATTTTTTTGTGATCAGATAAAAGTTCCTTATGTGACAACCATCTGGTTCTCTATCTTGATCCATATTCACCTATTGTTATGACATGGTCTTATAAATATCACCAGGTCATCCCAGGGTCACTTTCCCATAGGAAAACAAACATCAGCAAGGGGGGCTAAGGATACAAAATTAGCAGGTGCCTCATCAATATAGGCCAGGGGACAGCAACCTACAGCCCGCCGGCCGTATACGGCCCGCCGCCCCTGTTGCTAAGGCCTACGGTGTCTGTGACAAAATCACGGATACCCGGACCGCCGATAAAAATCCCCGATGCTGGCGGCCGCATTACTATCCTCCTACGAGCGGCCACCAGCATAAAGCTCTGCCCCTCGCTGCCTGGGTGGGATCTATCCACCAGCCAGCCGTGATCTCACGAAATCGCGGCTGGCTGGTGGATAGATCCCACCCAGGCAGTGAGGGGCAGAGCTTTATGCTGGCGGCCACTCGAAGGAGGAAAAGCACGCGGCTGCTGGCAAAGACAAGTTGGAGACGGCAGAGGATGTGAGCTGGGGGCAATATATCCATATGAGGTGGGGCAATATTTCCATTCCATATGACCTGGTGCAATATTTCTATGTGAGCTGGGGCAATATTTCCATGTGAGCTGGGGGCAATATATCCATGTGAGCTGGGGCAATATATCCATGTGAGCTGGGGACAATATATCCATGTGAGCTGGGGCAATATTTCCATGTGAGCTGGGGCAATATTTCCATGTGAGCTGGGGCAATATTTCCATGTGTGAGCTGGGGCAATATTTCCATGTGAGCTGGGGCAATATTTCCATGTGAGCTGGGACAATATTTCCATGTGAGCTGGGGATAATATTTCCATGTGAGCTGGGGCAATATATCCATGTGTGAGCTGGGGGCAATATAATCATGTGAGCTGGGAGCTGGGGGCAATATATCCATGTGAGCTGGGGGCAATATTCCATGTGAGCTGGGGGCAATATTTCCATGTCAGCTGGGGCAATATTTCCATGTGAGCTGGGGCAATATTTCCATGTGAGCTGGGGCAATATTTCCATGTGAGCTGGGGCAATATTCCATGTGTGAGCTGGGGCAATATTTCCATGTGAGCTGGGGCAATATTCCATGTGAGCTGGGACAATATTTCCATGTGAGCTGGGGATAATATTTCCATGTGAGCTGGGGCAATATATCCATGTGTGAGCTGGGGGCAATATAATCATGTGAGCTGGGGCAAATATATCCATGTGAGCTGGGGGCAAATATATCCATGTGAGCTGGGGGCAATATTTCCATGTCAGCTGGGGCAATATTTCCATGTGAGCTGGGGCAATATTTCCATGTGAGCTGGGGCAATATATCCATGTGTGAGCTGGGGCAATATTTCCATGTGAGCTGGGGCAATATATCCATGTGTTGCGTTATTACAATATCATCATCATTTATTAGCTTTGTAGGTGAATTTGGCCCTCCATGCATTCACAGTTGTTGCATCCGGCCCTCAGGCATAGAAAGGTTTCCTACCCCTGATATAGGCAGTGAAAAATAGATAGGATGGAGTAAGTCTGGCAATGGTAAACCAGAAAAAAACAGAAAACATTTTATTTAAAGTATTGAAAAACTTAAAAAAATGTATTTGAAGCATTAGTGGGTAATTTTACTTGTGTTCCCACTTAGGGGTACCTTCGTAATTGGAGTATTGAACCTTGTTACAGTATTACATACACTCTTATTGCTAATTTCAGCTGATATAATTTATCACTGTTGGGTTCAGGTAAGTATTAATATGGTATTAGGCATAATTGTTGATTACATATGAAATATACATACAACAGAGGGTTGTGGTAAATGGAGTTTATTCGGCGCAAGGTCTTGTTACCAGTGGGGTACCTCAGGGGTCAGTACTTGGACCTCTTTAATATTTTTATTAGTGATATTGCAGAAGGTATTAATGGAAAAGTATGTCTTTTTGCTGATGACACAAAGATTTGCAACAGGGTTGACGTTCCTGGAGGGATCAGCCAAATGACAAATGATTTAGGTAAACTAAAAAAATGGTCGGAGCTGTGGCAATTGAGTTTTAATGTGGATAAGTGCAAGATAATGCACCTGGGACGTAAAAAACCCAAGGGCTGAATATAGAATATTTGATACAGTCCTAACCTCAACATCTGAGGAAAGGGATTTAGGGGTTATTATTTCAGAGGATCTAAGGGTAAGTAGTCAATGTAATAGAGCAGCAGGAAATGCTAGCAGAATGCTTGGTTGTGTAGGGAGAGGTATTAGCAGTAGGAAAAGGAAGTGCTCATGCCACTGTACAGAGCACTGGTGAGACCTCACTTGGAGTACTGTGTGCAGTACTGGAGACCGTATCTCCAGAAGGATATAGACATCTTAGAGATAGTGCAGAGAAGGGCTACTAAAATGGTGTATGGCTTGAAGGAGAAAAGTTACAAGGAAAGGCTTAATGATCTTAACATGTACAGCTTGGAAAAAAGACGAGACAGAGGAGATATGATAGAAACATTTAAATACGTAAAGGGAATCCACAAGGTAGAGGAAGGGAGTATATTTAAACGGAAACAAAGTAGCAAAACAAGAGGACATAGTCTTAGATTAGAGGGGCAAAGGTTTAAAAGTAACATCAGGAAGCATTATTTTACTGAGAGGGTGGTGGATACATAGAACAGCCATCCAGTTGAAGTGGTTGAGGCCAAAACAGTAATTGAATTTAAGCAAGCACGGGATAGGCATAAGGCTATCCTAAACAAAAGATTAATCCAGGTTAAGTAACCATGTAATTGGGCAGACTAGATGGGCCGAAAGGTTCTTATCTGCCGTCATTTTTCTATGTTTTCTATGTTTCTATGTTCCCCATAGATTGACCAGACCAAAGTTAACCCTTTAACACATTATTGCCATATCAATGCAAGGGTATTCACGTTATAGAAAGGACAGAGGGAAGAGAGGAGGGGGAATTGATATTTATGTTAACAAGTCCATAAAGTTCCCCCATTTCCGGAACCACGGCCGTAGGCCAACTAGGCGGGCGCCTAGAGCGCAGCACCCGCCTAGGGCGCAGCGGCAGCCGGCCAGACCAATTGAGAAAAAAATAAATAAAAAATTGTAAATAAAAATGCCCGTGGGGCACCCTGGGGCAGCCGCGTGCTGCAGCCAGCCCCAATACGAGCCGGCGTCACTGCCGGCGTCAAGGAGACGGAGGCGTGGACTTGGTGCTTCCAGCTTCCTGGACCAAGTCCACGCCTCCATCTCCTTGACGCCAGCGGCGACGCCAGCACGCATGAGACTGGCTGCAGGAAGACAGCGCTGGAGGCAAATACCCATGTGTGAGCTGCTGGGTAAGTATCCATGTGTGAGCCTGGGGACAAATACCATGTGTAAGCCTGGGGGCAAATACCATGTGTGAGCCTGGGGGCAAATACCATGTGTGAGCCTGGGGGGCAAATACCATGTGTGAGCCTGGGGGGCAAATACCATGTGTGAGCCTGGGGGGGGGGCAAATACCATGTGTGAGCCTGGGGGTGCAAATACCATGTGTGAGCCTGGGGGCAAATACCATGTGTGAGCCTGGGGGCAAATACCATGTGTGAGCCTGGGGGGGGGCAAATACCATGTGTGAGCCTGGGGGGGCAAATACCATGTGTGAGCCTGGGGGGGCAAATACCATGTGTGAGCCTGGGGGGGGGGCAAATACCATGTGTGAGCCTGGGGGTGCAAATACCATGTGTGAGCCTGGGGGCAAATACCATGTGTGAGCCTGGGGGCAAATACCATGTGTGAGCCTGGGGGGTAAATACCATGTGTGAGCCTGGGGGGGACAAATACCATGTGTGAGCCTGGGGGGGGGCAAATACCATGTGTGAGCCTGGGGGGCAAATACCATGTGTGAGCCTTGGGGGGGCAAATACCATGTGTGAGCCGGGGGGGGGGCAAATACCATGTGTGAGCCTGGGGGGCAAATACCATGTGTGAGCCTTGGGGGGGGGCAAATACCATGTGTGAGCCTGGGGGGCAAATACCATGTGTGAGCCTGGGGGGGGAAAATATCATGTGTGAGCCTGGGGGGGCCAAATACCATGTGTGAGCCTGGGGGGTAAATACCATGTGTGAGCCTGGGGGGTAAATACCATGTGTGAGCCTGGGGGGCAAATACCATGTGTGAGCCTGGGGGGGCAAATAACCATGTGTGAGCCTGGGGGGAGGCAAATATCCATGTGTGAGCCTGGGGGCAAATACCATGTGTGAGCCTGGGGGGCAAATATCATGTGTGAGCCTGGGGGGGGCACATACCCATGTGTGAACCTGGGGGCAGATACACATGTGTGAGCCCGGGGGCAGATACCCATGTGTGAGCCCGGGCAATATCTCCATGCCATGTGTGAGCTGGAGGCAATATATTCACCATGTGAGCTTTTTTTTTTTGGGGGGGTGCAAGTAGCTGGTCTTGCCTAGGGCGCAAAATAGTCTAGCACCGGCCCTATCCGGAACTCTAGCTCCCCAGCCACATTTGATTTCCTTTCTGGCATTATCGAGATTCCTTTCAGTAAATCAATTATTGTTACTGGATTCTACCGCCCACCGAGTTCTCCAATGCATTCCCTTTCTGACATAACCCAAATCCGTAGTAAATTGGTAGCTCAAAACCAAAAAATTTAATTGCTGGCCCTTGGCGATTTTAATGTTGATTGGCTGAATCCTAAAAACAATAACCACTGCTCCCTGTTTAAGGCTTTCCAGTTAACACAATTAATCTACTCCCCCACTCGCATTAATATGAAAAGCCCTAACCATACCTTGCTGGACTGGATTCTCTCCTCGTGTCCTGATAGAAAACAGGAGGCAGGCGTTCTCGCTAATAGCTTTAGTGACCACTGCCTAGTGTACTGTGTGCACAAAATAAAGGCCACAAAATCTCCCCCAAAGGTAATAATCATCAGGTCTTTCAAGAAATTTAATCTTGAATCCTTCCTAAATGATCTCAAACAGCTCCCATGGTACAGACTAAACCTAATCCCAGACCTGGACTGTGCAATTGAATACTTTCAATCCTAGCTCCTGAAAGTCTGGAATACCCCTGCCCCAATGCATAAAGTGCGAGTAAAAGGGGCCCATCTCCCCTGGGTTACAGCTGATCTTAAACAAATGTACCAGCTTAGAGATTCACTGTGGTCAAATTTCAAGAGTACCGGCTCCAGGAACGATCACTGTGAATACCGAAAATGGCGGAATGCATGCACAAAACAAATAAAAATGGCTAAAGCCCACTACTTCAATGAAAACAATAACATATCAAACCCTAGAAATTTTTTGAAAATCATAAGTAACATACAAGCACCCCCTGTCCACTCCCAGCTGGCTGCTGTCAAAGTAAATAACCAAACCCTGCAACACCCCCTAGATGTAGCAAATGTCTTTAATAATTATTTTGTTGAATGCGCCACCACCCTGATTGCTAAGCTAGCAAATGACATACATACTGAAAGGCAGCACGCAGGTCAGGCCCATCCAACTGTGCAAAGACCCTGTATCAGAGAGAAATTCAGTTATAGACCAGTACCTGTCAGTGTCATTACTAAACTTCTCCAAAATCAAAAAATTAAATACCAGTCTGGACCTGATCAAATCCCAGCAATGGTGCTGAAAATCAGTGTGCCAGCAATTGCAAAACCTGTTGCAACTATAATCAATGAATCACTGGCGACTGGATACATATCCAAACTCTGGAAGACTGCAAGGGTGGTACCTATCCATAAAAGTGGAGACGAGACTTTGGTATCCAACTACCACCCGATATCATTGCTCCCTGTAATGTCAAAAATTCTGGAAAGATGTGTCTACACTCAATTACGTGATCATTATCAGTATTGGAACTATTTAACCCCAGATCAACAAATCAGGCTTTCGTCCAAATCATTCAACTACAAATGCCCTATTAAAAGTTTGTACTGATATCCAAGCTGGCATGGAACAAGGAAATCTAACAGGAACCATCTTCCTTGATTTTGCCAAGGCCTTTGACATAGTAGATCATGGCATCCTATTACAAAAACTTAAAACCTCTTGTATTGGTGATCGCACGCTAAGCTGGTTTCAATCATATGTATCTAATCGGTCACAATATGTGTCCATTTCTGGCAGCTCCTCCCTCCCCCTCCCAGTCACATGCGGTGTACCCCAAGACTCGATACGTGGCTCTCTGCTATTCACAATATTCCTAAATGATCTGCCCAATGTCTGCAAAGCCTCAACTGTACACATGTACGCAGACGACACTGTAATCTATACCAGCAAACCAAATCTCCCGCAGCTGGAGGCCGTGTTGCAAGAACAATTCACAGAGGTAGAAAAGTGGATTGCAGATAACAAACTTTTCTAAATACTGACAAAACTGTTACGATGCTCTTTGGTACAGCACCTACCGTAACTACACAAATTGCAATCGCCCCATCTAGGTGTCAGGACAAGATCAAATTATATGTTGACGACGGTCACTTCTCTCAAATATCTAGGTATGTGGTTAGACCCAAATCTATCCTTTGGCCCCCACATCAAAAAACTCTCATCTAAACTTTAGTCAAAAGATTTTACATTTTACATCTGACAATTTTGCCCCAGAAGAAGACAGCATGTACGCTGTCGATACGCGTTGGGCGTGTTCTGCTACATTGCATTTCTGAACCGATGTTGTGTTTTTTAGCTGTTTGGAATTTCTCCATGTAAAATCTTTTGACTTTATGGCTATCCAGTGGACAATTGTTGTAGAATTTACTATGGCCTAAATATATTGTCTCCTTTATTGATTATCAATTTATATACTTAATACTGAGCCTTCACTCTGCATATGGAGCTTTAATTGGTGGCTCCCAATGAGTTTTGTTCTACTGGTTACATTTCTGTAGACCTTATTTACCAGATACCATTTTTTCCAATTTGCTCTCTTTTTGTGTTTTTATGTTGTGTGTTATTTCATGTTTAATAAAATAAATTTATTCACAGGGACCTGATCCCACCAGTGACCTCCATTATACTTGCTATGCTGGATGGTTCTAAGTTTTGTGTATGTCTATGATAAGGAGGGTTAGGCCCTTGGATCAGAGTGCTTGGCGCCTTTGTCTGGTATCTCCTGTTGGGGGTTACCTGCTGTTGTCACCCAAATATTGTGCCTTTGGTGGCAGCAAGTGCCTTCACACCGTAACCCCTTTGTGGTATTGTGGAAGAGTGCAGGGTTGGACCCTGTGGTACAATATTAAAATGATATGAATCTGGTACAGGCGTCAGTGCACCCAAATATTGTGCCTTTGGTGGCAGCAAGTGCCTTCACACCGTAACCCCTTTGTGATATTGTGGAAGAGTGCAGTGGTGGAGGTTTTGGGAATGCAGAAGAGATCCCCGATCTATTCAGTTACGTCAGCATCAGGGGATTGATAGCTGCTGATCCAGAACTGATTCATTTTTATAAATGTCAGCTGGTCTACAGAGTCGGTGGACAGACGCACTCTTTTGTCTGTGACAAAACCTCCAGCGGCACTGAACGTCCTTTCAGAAAGCATGCTGGATGAAGGGCAACCTAGTAGCTGCATAGCATACTGGCTAAATTCTGGCCAATGATCCAATCTCAACACCCAGTTAGCCAGTGGATCATCTGCTGTAAAGGTATCCAGGTCTGCCCTTGCCCCTAGGTAGTCCTGCACCATATGGTAAAGACGCTGGCAATGGGTGCCTACATTTGACGTCCCTGGGCGTCGTGGACTAAAAAAATGTAAAAAGGCATCAGTCAAGCGGCCCCGGCCTTCACCACTATTCCTCTGATCATCCGCAGCCTCTGAAGCACCTGTGGCACCACTTGGTAACCTACCAGTGCCTGGAAAGATGTTACACAAGTGTCGCTTTAGAGCGTCCTCAAGTTTTTTCATCCTGTGCTCCCTCTGTGCGGGCAGACGAGCTCTGCAACTTTACCCTTGTATCGTGGATCAAGAAGGCTTGCCAACCAGTAATGATCCCTCTCCTTGATAGCACAAATCCTTTAGCAGGCTTTGCAGGATAAGGGAGCCCATGCAGCGTAGATTGGAGGTGGCATAAACTTCCAAGTCTTCCTGGTCAATGAGGATGACCCCATCGTGCACTTCCTCCTCCCAGCAACGTACTAGTCCTGGGGTTTCTGGGCACACAAAACCCTCCCTTGAGGAATCCCCACCTTCAATGCCCCCACTACTTAAATATTCCTCCTCATCCTCCTCCTGTCTGATCTGAGGACCCGCAGGAATGCTGTCTGCGTAAAGAGTGGGGCCTTGAGAGCTAGGGAAGGCCTCCTCTTCCTCCTGCTGCTCTGCCTCTAGTGCCACATCTATAATTCCCCGCAGAGTGCGCTCCAGCAGGAACACTAAAGGAATTGTGTCACTGATGCATCCACTGTCCCTGCTCACCATCCTCGTTGCCTCCTCAAATGGTGACAGTACAGTGCATGCATCCTTGATCATCAGTCACTGCGGGGGGGGAACCAAGTTGACCTGAACCTGTCCTTGTGCCATACTCTCACGGGTGCTCATTGATGGCCTTCTGCTGCTTGTGCAGACGCTGCAGCATTGCTAATGTCGAGTTCCACCTGGTGGGCATGTCACAGATCAGACGGTTTGTGGGAAGGTGGAATTCTGTTTGAATTTCTGCCAGGCAAACACTTGCTGGGAATGACCATCTGAAGTGGCTGCAGACTTTTCTGGCCTGGCTGAGAAGCTCTGCCAGCCCTGGGTACCTGGTTAGGAAATGCTGTACCACCAGATTTAGGACGTGTGCTAGGCATGGTACATGCGTCAATTTACCTTAGCGTAGGGTGGAGAGAAGGTTGCTGCCATTATCACAGACGACCATTCCCAGCTGAAGCTGGCATGGTGTTAACCATCTCTGCACCTGCCCCTGCAGAGCTGACAGAATTTCTGGCCCGGTGTGGCTCCTGTCTCCTAAACAAACCAGCTCAAGCACAGTATGGCATCTTTTTGCTTGAGCCATTGCGTAGCCCCTGCCACGCGTCGGTTTAACTGCCACTTCGCCAGAGACAGAGACAGAGAAGGAGGAGGAGAAGGAAGAGGTGGTGGAGCAGACAGACCTCATACAAGCAGCTTTCTGGAGGCGTGGGGAATGAACAAGCTCCAGCACAGAGCGCCGTCCTGGATCCCTCCCAGCTGCAGGCAGAATTACCCAGTGTGTCGTGAAGGAAATGTAACTGCCCTGTCCATGCTTGCTGGACCACGTGTCTAAAGTCATTTGCACCTTGCTGCTGACTGCCTTTCCCAATGACTCTATAACATTGTCTTCCACGTGCTGGTATAGTGCTGGAATGGCCTTCAGTGAAAATAAATGGCGTTTTGGAATCTGCCACTGTGGTACAGCACATTCAGCAAATTCACGGAAGGAAGCAGAGTCCACCAGCTGGAAAGGCGGCAGCTGTAATGCGAGTAATTTTGCTAAGCTGGCATTTAGACGCTGTGCTTGGGGATGGTTGGGACTATATTTTTTCTTATGCTGCAGCAGCTGGGGCAACGTAATCTGACTGCGTAAATCTTTAGCTGATGGGATGCTGTCACATTCTGAGGAAGGACATGGTACACCCATTACTGTAGCATCATCCCTGTCAGTGGAGGTTGTAGGCAATGACATGGCAGGACATATAGTGGGGGTAGAGACAGATGAGGAGGACCTATGCAAAGTGTTGTGCCAACAAGATGCATGGCAGGTGATCATATGTCGCCTCAAGTACGTGGTACCCAAGCGTGGGATGTCTTTCCCACGTTTGATCCTCATCTGACATAGATTACAAATAGCAACGGTGCGGTCTGCTGCACATTTCTTAAAGAACTCCCAGACAGCAGACTTCCTGTACATGTGCTTTGAGACAACAGCGCTCTGCACCTGAGCAGATGTGACTTCTGATGTATGGACTGGCTACGGTTGCTCATAGAGGACGTTGTGCCTTGTGTTTGTTGTGCCTCCTCCTCACTTGACTCCTCTGTTCGATCAGGCACCCAGGTGGAGTCAGTGACCTCATCATCATTGTCATCACCCCCTATCTCCTCGTCAGTGGAGCCAACTTGGCAGTATGCTGCAGCTGCTGGGGCAACATGAGTGCCAGTTATTTTTGTGTCACTGGCACCCCCTTCCTCTAGGTTGATTATACTCCCTTCCTCAACCTCAGAGTTTGAATCAGAGCACTGTAGTTGCTGCGCATCCTCAAGCAGCATGTCACTGTCATTGTAGTCAAACAATTCAGCTGACTCCTCCGTGTATGTTGGTGAGGCTACGGCAGGAGTAGCTGTGGACATGGAGGCTGCATTAGATGCTTTGGCAGCTGAGGTGGACTGTAAAGCACTACAAGCCTGGCTGGCAGAGGACTCTGAGGATGAGGATGGCCTGGTTAGCCAATCCACCAAATCCTCTGTATGTTGCTGCTGCTTAAGACGGCCAGCACCAGTTAGAAAGGACAAGCGTGCCCCTGCAGAGGATGCACCAGGTCCACGACGACCAGAGGCACAGCCTCCCGACACAGAGGCTGCTTGCCCTCTTATCTGTATCTGGGAGCGTCTGCCTGTCCTTTTTGTTCTTTCTGACATGGTGTGTGATATATAGATTAAAGATATACAGAACTCTGATTCAACTCTTTTATAAAAATTGGAGATATGCAGAACTTTGATTCAACTCTGTTATCTAGGTTAAAGATTTCCAGAACTCTGGTATAACTCAGTGAGACACCCTGATAGCTGGCAGCCAATGTCAAGACACAGATTAAAATTCGCAGAAATCTGCTACAAGTCTGTGAGACCCCAGGATAGGACCCCCTGATAGCTGGCAACAGTGACAAGACACAGATTACATTTCCCAGAAAACTCCTATAAATCAGTGAGACCCCTGATGGGTGGCAGTGACAAGACACCGATTACAATTCCCAAGAACCTCCTATAAATCAGTGAGACCCCCTGATGGGTGGCCCCTGATGGGTGGCAGTGACAAGACACAGATTATAATTCCCAGATAACTTGTAGAAGTGAGACCCCCCCCCAATAGCTGCTGGCAGTGAGAACACACTGATTACAACAATTCCCAGATATCTTGTAGAAGTGAGACCCCCCCAATAGCTGCTGGCAGTGAGAACACACAGATTACAACAATTCCCAGATATCTTGCAGAAGTGAGACCCCCCAATAGCTGCTGGCAGTGAGAACACACAGATTACAACAATTCCCAGATATCTAGTAGAAGTGAGACCCCCCCCCCAATAGCTGCTGGCAGTGAGAACAAACAGATTACAACAATTCCCAGATATCTTGTAGAAGTGAGGGCCCCTCTATAGCTGCTGGCAGTGAGAACACACAGATTACAACAATTCCCAGATATCTAGTAGAAGTGAGACCCCCCAATAGCTGCTGGCAGTGAGAACACACAGATTACAACAATTCCCAGATATCTTGTAGAAGTGAGACCCCCCCCCCAATAGCTGCTGGCAGTGAGAACACACAGATTACAACAATTCCCAGATATCTTGCAGAAGTGAGACCCCCCAATAGCTGCTGGCAGTGAGAACACACAGATTACAACAATTCCCAGATATCTAGTAGAAGTGAGACCCCCCCCCAATAGCTGCTGGCAGTAAGGAACAAACAGATTACAACAATTCCCAGATATCTTGTAGAGTGAGGGCCCCTCTATAGCTGCTGGCAGTGAGAACACACAGATTACAACAATTCCCAGATATCTAGTAGAAGTGAGACCCCCCAATAGCTGCAGGCAGTGAGAACACACAGATTACAACAATTCCCAGATATCTTGTAGAAGTGAGACCCCCCCCCCCCAATAGCTGCTGGCAGTGAGAACACAGATTACAACAATTCCCAGATATCTTGTAGAAGTGAGACCCCCCAATAGTTGCTGGCACTGAGAAGACACACTAACAGAACCATCTCCTCTCAAAAACCACATGCTGGGGCTGTGTGAAGTCTTATAAAGTGTGCTGCGGGACTTATCTCTGTGAGCCCATGATTGGGCAAAATTTGCCCAATCAGGACTCTGAGCCATGACTGGCATAGTCTTGCACCTGTCTTGCACCTGACCTGTGGTCAGGTGCAAGACTGTACCCAATTAGGCCAGTGGAAAAGTGCATTGTGGTCCATTGTGGTGCATTGTGGGCGAACTCGAACCGAACACGCGGAAATGTTCGGAGTTCGGCGATCAGCCGAACGGCCGATGCGAACTCCGAACAGATCGAACTGAACAGCTCATCCCTACTTAAGAGCTCCCTATCAACATATCTCAATACAGAATGCACCTGTAAACATGTAACATAGTGACAATATACAGAATGCACCTGTAAACATGTAACATAGTGACTATATACAGAATGCAGCTGTAAACATGTAACATAGTGACTATATACAGAATGCACCTGTAAACATGTAACATAGTGACTATATACAGAATGCACCTGTAAACATGTAACATAGTGACTATATACAGAATGCACCTGTAAACATGTAACATAGTGAATATATTTATTTTCTGTTAATCTGTATATTTGTGCTATTTTCTTTAATATCTTGCATTTTATTACTTTGTATTTCTATAACAATCGTAACAATTTAATGTTGTTGAACCCAGGACATAATTGAAAACGAGAGAAATCTCAATGTATCCTTCCTGGTAAAATCCTTTACAAATAAATAAATTGTGATCAGGGAGAAACCCAATACACATTGTCTGTAATCATATATCACTCCTGGGAACTTCTCCCTGTCAATGAATCAGTTGAAATTAGATAACTGTATAAACTCAGTGAAACAGAAAATCAACCTAAGTATCAGCTACAACATAGTAACGCTCCTTGATGTGGGCGATCATAAATTTTGCACAGTTAACCATCTAATGCCTCTTCAATACAATCAAGGATATTAGAGGTTATGCAAACAAGGCATTCAGGCAAGCTGAATATCATCCAGGGAAATGTCCTATACTCCAAAATAGTAGCAATCACTCCTTGTAGTGGGCAAATTATAACAATTACCGGCTGCTCAGAAAATGAATTTAGCAAGGAACCCCATCTGTTCAACAACATAATAATTAAAAACATGTAGTTAAAATTAAAAGTGCCGATATTAGGACGCGTTTCTCTGAGACAGGAGCTCAGCTCCCTCAGCTTAGTGGCAAACAAAGTGGGGTTTTATTTAGTGATCCGAAATTTTAATTGATATATTAATTATCGAATTGATATATCAGCTATTGAATTAATATATCACTTATCGAATTGATATATCAATTATCGAATTGATATATCAATTATCGAATTGATATATCAGCTATTGAATTGATATAGCCACTATCGAATTGATATATATTAGATATATATATTCAATGTTCTTGAACCCAGGACATACTTGAAAACGAGAGAAATCTCAATGTATCCTTCCTAGTAAAATCCTTTATAAATAAATAAATAAATATATCAGCTATTGAATTGATATAGCCACTATCGAATCAATTTTGAATCGATCTGAAACAAAACAAGACAAAATACAAAACTAAATAAGCTCCGAAATACGAAACGAAATTCCGAAAACAAAATTATTTTACAACAAAACAAAACAAAATTTTCAGCCATGCACACCTCTACGTGGATATGTAGTCATGCTCCACAAAGCTTACAATATGGGTTTTATTTATAAAGCCTTTCCTTTCACAGGTGTTCCTATTAATGTCACTGGTTTACAAGAACTAATTGATCATGATAATCTAACTCAGTACGGTTTAATAAGGAAGGAACCTGCCTGCGTCCATTTGCAGGGAAATGTTAATTCTGGTTTCTGGTGCAGTAATGATGCAACAGTGTAACTCTGGAATTTATCGTGACTTTAAAGTGTTACCTGTGAACCTGACCATTTTATTTAGGTGTAAAGCACATACGAATGCTCCCATACATACAATTTTTAATTTTACATCAACACTGTCTAGTGTTATTAGATCCCTTACTAGTGAGAAAATATTTCTTTTATCAGGTTGGCCTATACTTTCCAGTCAAAGAAGTAGGATGGGGTTACCTTTGCGTTATTATTGGCTTTGTGATAGATGGGCAACAAAGGTAATACCCTCCAAGCAAGCATGAGAAACTTTGTTTCTTAGGATTTCTAGCCCCTGCAATTACTATCCATTACACACTCTGTCATGCTTACTCGTAATACGGGTTTTTTGGAGTCCAGTATGCGGTTCGCGGTACAGGAGGAGTGTTCAAAGGGATGGTCGAAATCAGGCAAGTGGTCGGTCCAGGTAGAGTAGGTTCATAAGCGAGAGTGGGAAGCCAAGTGTCGGAAACCAGGAGATCAATAAGGTCAATGCAAGGTACAAGGGGTTATTCAGAAGACGTGGTCAGATTGGAGGCAAAGGTTCATTTGTAGTAACTCTGGGGTCAGTAGAGGATTACAGGAAGCTTAGGTATCAACAGGGAGTTGACGACTGAGCACTCTCTCCTTGGCTCTTGGGGTTTTTATGAGGTATGGGTAACGAGCTCAGCCCCTCCTGTGAGTGGGACTCCTCCCCTGCCCCTCCTGTTCGCCGGGGTTCCCCAGGTCCCGTCCGGAACCTGCAAAGGCCACGCCCCCGCAGGCGGGCTAGAGGGCGCCACCCCCCACAGACGCCTAGGAGATCCAAGGATCCTCCCATGCGTCCATGATGGGAGACCGCACCCACCGCCGCCCGCAAGCGACGCTGAACCACGCAGGAGGCCGACAGGGAAAAGATGGAGGCAGGAGGGGAGCCCAAACGCCGCACCGAGAGGGCATCGTGACCAGCGGTATGGGGCCTCCCAATACCCGACTTCCCCCACCGCGGGAGACGCCAACGGTCGCCATGACACCGCGGCTGCGCTATGGAGGTGAGGCATGACACAACCCCCCCACAATGCGAGCCCTCCGGGAGAGCAAAGGACCAGGCTTGGTCGGATGGGAGCGATGAAACCGAAGAAGAAGACGAGAAGCATGTACATTCCGAGCAGGTTCCCAGGATCGTTCCTCTGGGCCATATCCCTTCCAATGGATAAGATACTGGAGTTGCCGCCGGTGATAGCGGGAATCCAGGACACGGTGAATTTCGAACTCGGGGTCACCATCCACTTGGAGAGGAGGAGGGGGTATGGTGAGTTGGGAAGGGACGGAGGGTGCAGTCCAGGGTTTCAATAAAGAAACATGGAATACTGGGTGAAGACGTAGACTATCCGGTAATTGGAGACGGATTGCAGTGGGAGATACTATGGCTGAGATGGGAAAAGGACCTATATACATAGGTCCTAGTTTTTTGGTGGGACAAGTCAGGCGGAGGTTCTTCGTGGAGAGCCATGCTTTTTGACCAACACTATACGTGGGAGAGGGTCTTCGTTTTCTATCAGCATAAGTTTTATACGTGTTTTGTGCTTGTTGTAGTAGACGTTGGGCCTGTTGATGCCCTTCACGTAGTCGTTCCAGTCATTCTTGGACGTTTGGGACGTTTCCTATCTGAGGAAGATCAGGAAGAAGAGCAGGATGATACCCGTAGTTGAGGAAGAAAGGAGACTCACGTAACGACTGATGTGTTCCTGAATTATAAGCGAACTCAGCTGCAGATAATAAGTCGATCCAATCGTCTTGTAAGTGGCAGGTGTAACACCGGAGATATTGCTCCACGATTTGATTTACCCTCTCGGTCTGTCCATTCGTTTGTGGATGGTAGGCAGAGGACAGTTTAACTTTTATCTGTAAAGAGAGACAAAACATCCTCCAGAAGCGTGATGTGAATTGGGAACCTCGGTCAGACAGGATTGAGGTAGGGATTCCATGGAGACGGAAAACCTCCTTATGGAATAAATGTGCAGTTTCTTTTGCGGTAGGTAATCCTTTTGTGGGGATAAAATGGACCATTTTTGTTAGACGATCTACCAAGACCATGATTGTCGTACATCCTTGGGAAGGAGGTAGGTCAACAATAAAGTCTACTGTTAGGTCTTTCCATGGCCGATCAGGAATCGGAAGAGGTTGGAGGAGACCCGCCATCTTTTGTGGGCACTTTTTATTACGATTACAGACCGGACAAGCTTGTACATACTTGATAGCGGACTTGTTCATGGTTGGCCAGTAGAAATGGCGTTGGAGTAGGTTTTGTGTCTTCTTAATTCTTCCATGACCGGCTTGAGGAGAATCGTGACACAAGGTGAGGACTTCTGGCCGTGCCTCTTCCGGAACAATTATTGTATCCTTGTACAGGAGAAGACCATCAGAAGTTGGAGGGTTATCTGCTGGGGAAGTGAGTTGTTTGATTTTTGTCATGGTACTGGAATAGGTAGCCAAAAATTGACCGGAAGAGAGAATTGATTCTGGTTCCGTAGGTATGGATTCCTCGGAGTTCCGATAAGCGGGATAAGGCGTCCACCTTACCGTTTTTTGCACCGGGTCGATAGGTAATGTGTAATTGGAAGCGGGAAAAGAAAAAAACCCAGCGAGTTTGACGGGGTTTGACTCGTTTTGCTGTACGAAGATACTCTAAGTTTCTATGGTCGGTGAATACGGTAATGGGACAGATAGTACCTTCCAAAAGGTGACGCCATTCTTCCAGGGCCTTTTAAATGGCTAGCATCTCTCGGTCACCTATCTCGTAGTTGCATTCGGCAGGAGTAAGCCGTTTTGAGAAGTATGCGATAGGATGGAGTTCCTGGTCGGTGATGTTTCTCTGAGAGAGAACAGCACCCGTAGCTTTGTCCGAAGCATCTACTTCCAGGTAGTACGGTAGAGCAGGATTGGGTAACTTAAGGATGGGAGCTGTGGTAAACTGCTTTTGCAGAGTGCGAAAGGCTTGGGATGCAGCTTCCGACCACTTGAATGGTACCTTGGTTCTGGTTAGGTTTGTGAGAGGTTCAACGAGTCTTGAAAATGAGCGTATAAATTTCCTGTAGAAGTTAGCAAACCCTATAAATCTCTGTACCTCCTTGCGGGAGGTGGGAATCGGCCAAGACGTAATGGCGGTTATCTTTTCAGGGTCCATTTCAATTTTGCCAGGGGAAAGGATATAGCCCAGGAATGCTATTCGATTGGTTTCAAATACGCATTTTTATTTTTTAGCATATAAGTGGTGTTTTCGCAGTCTGGAAAAGACCTCTATCATTTGTCATCTGTGGTCTTGGAGGGTGTCTGAGTAGATCAATATGTCGTCGAGGTATACCACTACACATATGTCAAGGAGATCTCTGAGCACATCATTTACAAAATTCGGAAAAGTCGCTGGGGCATTGCATAATCCGTAAGGCATGACGAGATATTCGTAATGCCCATAGCGGGTGTTGAAAGCGGTTTTCCATTCGTCTCCTTGCCGAATACGCAGGAGGTTGTAGGTGCCCCTCAGATCCAGTTTTGTAAATATGTTGGCTGTCTTTAACCGTTCCATAAGCTCCGGGATCAATGGAAGTGGGTACCTGTTTTTTATTGTGATGGTGTTGAGATCTCTATAATCGACACAGGGTCGTAGTCCTCCGTCCTTTTTTCCCACAAAGAAGATCCCGGCTCCCGCAGGGGAGGTAGATGAACGGATAAATCCTTTCTGTATATTTTCCTGTATGTACTCCTTTAGGGTTTTAAGCTCTGGTTCGGACAGGGGGTATATTCTTCCATAGGGGATGGCAGCCCCTGGAAGCAAGTCGATCGGGCAATCATACACCCTGTGAGGAGGGAGATCTTCTGCTTTTTTCTCGTTAAACACGTCTTGGTATTCGGTATAAACTGGTGGAAGGATAACTTGTTTTTTCTCCATGTGTAGATCTAGGATAGAATTGATAGTTTTAACGTGCAGTCTCAAACATTGTTGTAGACAATGCGGGGATATGAACAATACGGTCTCTTTTTCCCAACGTATAAGAGGATCATGTACACGTAACCATGGTAACCCGAGTGTTATTCGGAACACTGGTGAGGATACAAGGTCAAAAGAAATGGTCTCGAGGTGGTCGTAACCAATATACATTCGGATGGGAATATTCTCAAGGGTAACGATCCCTGATTTCAATGATGAACCATCAATCAGCTTTACGTGAACAGGGTGTTTTTTATTGATTATAGGCACACACAAACTAGTGGCAAGTGATAAGTCCATGAAATTTCCGCTTGCTCCGGAATCTATCATGGCAGTTAGTGGAAGGCGTTGTTCATTCAACTGTAGAAAGATAGGGATAGACAGGTGAGGGGCAATCAGTAATGCATTATAGTTGGAGACAAGGTCGGAAGGCGTATTCGTTTTCTTACCTCCACGTTCGGCCTTCTCGGGGCAATTATGGATCACGTGACCGGCCTGACTACAATAGAGACAAAGGCGATTTGTTCTGCGTCGTGCCATCTCTTCTGGTGGGAGGCGCCTATCGATTGCTCCTATCTGCATCGGTTCCTCCTGTGCGTTGCGTGGTGCGTAGGGAACCAATGCTCTGGTGACATTGTGAAGGGCAGGTTGTGGAGCGCGACGTGGTTGTACGGGGGAATACAGGTTTCTTTCTTGTCTCCTCTCGCGGAGTCTTCTATCAATTGATATGGATACTTGCATCAGCATTTCTAGCGTAAATGGAACGCCGATCCGGGCGAGTTCGTCCTTTACTTGGTCTGATAACCCGCTGCAGAACTGGGTGACGAGAGCTGCTTCGTTCCATGCAGTATCCAAGGCATATTGTTTGAACTCCATAACATAGTCCTCCACAGGTCGGCGACCTTGCTTGAGGGCTTTGATTTCACGCTGTGCTGTATCTTGACAAAACGGATCATCATATTTTGCATCTAGGGCGGACAGAAGGGTCTCCCAGGTATTGAGGAGTGGGCTTTGGGTCCTCAACAGTTGGTGGGCCCAAGATTGGGGTTCACCAGATAATAACGATATGACCCTTTGTACTTTGACGTGTTCGTTACAGAAAGTACGTGGTTTTAGTGAAAACATCACTTGGCAACTGGTCACGAATGATCTGTAGGTACGACGATCTCCCATGAATCTTTCTGGTAGAAGAACAGGGGGTTCAGGTGCTCTGGCAGCTGAGGCACCTTCAGTGTGTACTTGGGCCTGTAGCGTAGCATGGCTTACTTGCAACTGCTGTACTGATTGGGCGATGGCCGTTACTTGTTCGGTGAGGGTACGTATAGCAGAAGCCACTTCCGCGGACTCCGGGTCCTGGCTCAGTCGTTCTGTCATGCTTACTCATAATACGGGTTTTTTGGAGTCCAGTATGTGGTTCGCGGTACAGGAGGAGTGTTCAAAGGGATGGTCGAAATCAGGCAAGTGGTCGGTCCAGGTAGAGTAGGTTCATAAGCGAGAGTGGGAAGCCAAGTGTCGGAAACCAGGAGATCAATAAGGTCAATGCAAGGTACAAGGGGTTATTCAGAAGACGTGGTCAGATTGGAGGCAAAGGTTCGTTTGTAGTAACTCTGGGGTCAGGAGAGGATAACAGGAAGCTTAGGTATCAACAGGGAGTTGACGACTGAGCACTCTCTCCTTGGCTCTTGGGGTTTTTATGAGGTATGGGTAACGAGCTCAGCCCTTCCTGTGAGTAGGACTCCTCCCCTGCCCCTCCTGTTCGCCGCGTTTCCCCAGGTCCCGTCCGGAACCCGTGAAGACCACGCCCCCGCAGGCGGGCTAGAGGGCGCCACCCTCCACAGACGCCTAGGAGATCCAAGGATCCACCCACGCGTCCATGATGGGAGACCGCACCCACCGCCGCCCGCAAGCAACGCCGAACCACGCGGGAGGCCGACAGGGAAAATATGGAGGCAGGAGGGGAGCCCAAACGCTGCACCGAGAGGGCATTGCGACCAGCGGTATGGGGCCTCCCAATACCCGACTTCCCCCACCGCGGGAGACGCCTACGGTCGCCATGACACCGCGGCCACGCTATGGAGGTGAGGCATGACACACTCCCAGTAGGAAAGATTAGACTGAAGAGAGCTGTCTTCCAAACTTCAATGAAATCTGATTTAGCCGAGGTGATGCCAGCATCTTTTTTCTGGTTTGTTGGTACTTGTATGTATTGTAAGTTAAGATCAATTCGATAGTTGATATATCAATTCGATAGTTGATATTTCAAATCGATATCTAGATATCGATTCGATAGTTGGTATTAATTATAATTTCGGATCACTAAATAAAACCCCAGTTAATCAAATTTTTCATTTATGATGAAACCGTATACTGAATTAAATTTGTTATATATTGTTTTGTTTCAAATTCGGATCAAATCGATTCATTATTTACTTCCGAGACACGAATTAACGAAATTCAT
This sequence comes from Leptobrachium leishanense, assembly GCA_009667805.1. Taxonomy (NCBI): domain Eukaryota; kingdom Metazoa; phylum Chordata; class Amphibia; order Anura; family Megophryidae; genus Leptobrachium; species Leptobrachium leishanense. Next base: position 32,835,605 of record CM019072.1, on the reverse strand, counting down.
AATGAATTCCAATTTTAATATCCAGCAAGAGTCATTTTTCTTGGATTCCTGAAAAATCAACCTAAAAGTTTGGATATATACGTTATCTTTTTTCCATTAAGACTATGATAGTTCTCGTACTAATCTGTGTAAAGAAATGTTGACCTGTGATGCATTTACCATTGAGAGACATGAAAGGGAAATGTGGGTGATAGCAATGGCACAGAGCAAGAATGAGCATTTTAATGCCCATTTATAGCAGACTCTTCATGATTGTCCTCTGGTGACAACCGTCTTTGTGTTGCAGTCCTCTCCATAGCGCTGGCTGGTGGCGCCGCCTTTATCTGGCTTGCATGAATCCATGCATGGATACTCGTCTGTGAGAACTGCAGCTCTGGTCACTGCAATCATTTTAACTGGCGGACCAAATGGTGGGTCAGTTGTTTTTGTCTTGAAAAGACGCTTTACAAGGACTCTGTCTCCAGGATTGAAAGGGTGTGTTGGATCACCTGTAGGTAAAGGAAGAGACAGAAACACATCACCGTAGATGCCATTCAATGTGGAAATAAGTTTAGCAACATACTCTACCTGTAATATTGCTACATCTTTGCCTATTAGTGACCTAGGACCTTTGGTTGACCATGGGGTAGGAAATGGCCTACTCATTAAAACCTCAAAGGGATATAAGCCTACCTAATAATACAGAAAATTGGGGTTTTATCACTGGTTAAGCGATGCTGACACCTATGGAATGGTGAGATTCCATAAACTAGACGTGAATCAGTATGTGCAATCTGATGGTGGGAATTCTTGTTGCATCAGTGTATTGAGCCGGTATGCTCTAAACTGGTGAAGGGTTTTGCAATTTGTTTTTATACAATAACATGTACCATGTATATTAAAAGGTGGTATTACATGGGGGAATAGATCATCTATATTTGAATGTATATAGGTAGGTTGTACATAAAAAAGCATAAACAGTTTTTTCGTATCTCAAGGAGCTATGTATTTATATGTTCCTTGTGCTCTGCTGCCACTTTGTGGCCAAAGTGTGAAATTCTGCCCTGTGGCCAAAGTTCAAAATGAAGTGTGTTGATTGTTGTACAGAAGATAGTGCACTGTTGATCCTTCCCTTCAATTCCAGTGGGTCTTTACCTCATGGGAGTGAGCAGAGAGAATACACATAACGCATACTGTAACACAGGTGCAGAGGGCGTGGCTTGCGCACAAAGAGTAATGGCCGCTTGAACCCGGAGCTCCGCCGAGTCGATCCACTCACCTCCTTCCGCACCCCGTCTGCAGTGAGATGGCTAAGCCACGTAAACCGCCAACCACCCCTGGCCCCTCCGAGACCCCCAGGGACCCGCCAACGACCCCTGCATCTTTGGCCCACAGCTCCCCCACACGCTCGGCAGGCCCCTGGGATTTCCCGCCGGAGCTTCACCACCTTCTCAGCTCCTTACCTACCAAGGCTGATCTGGCGGCGTCGACGTCTGGCCTCCAGGACTCCCTCCTAAACAGAAATCAGAGGCCTGCGTAAGGAGCTAGGCAGCCTGCAACACCGGGTGCAGCACGTGGAGACAACACAGGCCCGCCAAACTGAATCCCTGACGATACACACCACCTGACTGCAATCGCAACATCACATTTTACAAACGATGGCACGTCACTTGGAAGACCTAGAAAACAGAGGACGCAGAAACAACATCCGGGTAAGAGGCCTCCCTGAACTGGAGCAATCCCCATCAGACCTGAAGCGCACCTTACTTCGCTTATTTAACAGTCTAATACAACGAAGCCCTGACACTGATATTGAATTTGAACGCCTCCACAGAGCTTTACGCCCTAAAGGCCCCCCAGACGCTCCACCAAGAGATGTGGTCTGTTGTCTTTTGAGGCGCGCTGTTAAGGAGGAAATTATGGAAGCGGCCAGACAATCACGCACTGTAATATTCGAAGATGCAAGCATCTCCTTATATCAGGACCTGTAGCCGGCGAATTTGAAATCTAGACGCATTCTGCACCCCCTCCCGGTAGCTCTGCAGGAATGGCGCATCGCTTATAAGTGGCTCTTCCCATTCGGCCTACAGGTCCGCACTGACGCCGGCCCTGCAACCTTACACTCGGAGCTTGACCTCCCGGTCTTTCTGGAGGCCCTTTCCTTACCCAAGGACATAATAACTGAATGGCCGGACTTGACACATATGTACGCCCCATCATTCGTGCCCGATCATAATTCGTGCCCGATCGCGGCCTATTTCCGGTGAGGGCCGCCATCTTGGATGGCAGCCCCCACCTCTGGGTCCCCCCCCCCCGCGTCAACTGACTCATCGCGCCATGCACGAAGATGTCAGTTAACTGGGGAAGTTCCTGGCTGCAAAGGGATTTCCTATGGAAATCCCATAGAGGAGATAGGGGGTTCTTTGAACCCCTTTATCTCCTGATCGGTGGCAGCTAGGGGGTCATGCCTGATATCGTTGGAAAGGTCTGAGCATGGCCTTTCCAAGGATATCAAACATGACAATGATAAAAGTAAAGTTAAATTGTTTAAAAATAAAAATAATAAAAAAATTAATTAATTAATTAAAAAATAAAAACTTGCTTTTTTTTGATGCAGCATTATTGTTCACATTTCAATTATAATGTGAACAATGATACTTCACCAATGATTTTTTGTTTTGGGGGGGTTTAGCTAAAATCACGTCATTTCTCCCCCCCCCCCAAAAAAAAGGGTTCCCAAGTCTACCCCATAGAATAAAACCGCAAAGGATCGGATAATAAAATGTGAAAAAAAAATACTTTACACACTGTGGATGATTGAAATTTTATTGAAAATTCACATTTTTTTTACATTTATTGTTATAGCATTCTGGCAGGACATGACGTATATATATATAATTATGATATATTATTAATCTGCCGAGTCTGCTGGAAAGAACGATATATAATTTGTCTGGGTGGTATAATAAAACGTGACTTAAAACCGCGTTTAAACATGATGAGCAAAAACTTCAGCAAACTTCACTTCCGAAAGAGCGCCGACGTTGTAAAATTACTCCCGTCCTTAAGGGGTTAAACATGTTACTGCAGCTGTTGGATGTTTACAAACATCAGGGCATGCTTTTGCCCATGTAGTGAGCTGTAACACATCAGGCGGTTTGATCACTACCGCTTCCCCAACCGTGAGACACGGGGCTTGGACAGTCCCCCAGTCTCCCTCTGCAGATCATGTGACCGGCAGTGTCTGCCTCAATGGAGTCCTATGGACTCCATCGAGGGGATGCTCATGGAGGTGCTTAGTGCTGCCGTGTGCATCCCGGGGCTTAGTCCCTGATTATGATGCAGGCTGCTTTTCTTAGCTCCTGCACCGTAATATCACGCTAAAACAAGGACGCAAAGGAGAAACCTAAAGGCACAGCTTTGCGTTCCCGTTTTAGCATGAAGAGTGTCCTTAGAATTCTTTCCTCCCGTCCTGTCAGCAAGCAAAAATTTGTTAAGGAAGCACAATTAATCAATAGAATGCACAAGTACTGCTACACCTGAAAAGCAAAATATGAGTTACACTGTGCAGGGCGGATCAAAACTCAGAGGAAGCTCGTGAGAAAGAACTTATTCTCACCTTTTGCAAGGAATCCTCTTACAAAACTACTAGTACTAACTAGTCCTGTGTCTACCTAAATCTCCCAGTTAATAAAAAACCTTATGGGGCGGCTTTTTATACAGTTTGCAAGCAATTACTCATCTAGCCTATAACTACAGGTAATTCGCAGATAGGGCAAGGGAATAAAAATAATTCACACTTACCCTCAGGGCAGAATCTCCACTCCTGGCACTAGAGGACGAGGTGTGCATTCGTTTCGGAAAAATTGGGAATTCGGAACGAAATTTGTTAATTCGTATTTCGGAAGTGCTAAAACTAAACAAAATGGTATCTAATGAATTTAATTTGTTATACACTATGTCATCAGAAAAGAAATGTGTTCCGAAATGAGAATAGATATCAATTATCGAATTGATATATCAACTATCAAATTTATATTTCAACTATCAAATTGATCTCAAATTAAAATACATACAAGTACTACAGTCAGCAAACAACTTTATGAAACAAATTAATTTTGTTTCACTCTTTCACAAGCACCTGTTCCTGTTAAATTTACTCAAATATTAAATCTGTGACACAGCTTAATATTTAACCCTAGATTGTCTTTTTACAGCAAAATTTGATTAATTGGGGTTTTATTTAGTGATCCAAAATTTGAATTGATATTAACTATCGAATTGCTATCAACTATCGAATTGATATCAAATTTCGAATTGATCCTAACTTACAATACACGTAATAGTCAGCAAACGACTTTATGAAACAAATTAATTTTGTTTCACTGTTTAATTTGACTCAAATACTAACAGGGTTATCCAAAGAGATCCGAGTTGCTTGAGAAAGGTACTCGAACGCTGAAAATCAGCGTTCGGTTGCCTTTCCTGGCCATTCGGCTATCCAGAGAGCAGGCAATTCGCCAAATCCTGGCGAATTGCCTGCACATACGGTGCCTGTTCGAGGGCAGTGAAATCCCCATAGAGAAGCAATGCTTCGGCTATTCAGAGAACACAAACCAGCAGTGAAAGGTTCCCCTAATGCCCTGCCATTCGGTGGTTTCATGCGGCAAGTTAATTCAGGAGAATCCCATAGACTTCAATGTTAAAAATATTCCCATTTTAATTCAATATCTAATAAACCGTTCATTATAAAATTCTGCAGCAAAAAGTCTCTTTATTTATAGATTATTTAGGATACTTTAAGCATTTTTTTTAATTATTTTTTTTAAAAAAGTCCGATTTGTTTTTTTATTTTTTTTAAGTTTACTTCTTTTTTCTGTAACAGCCCTCTTTATTATCATTCCCTGGACCTCATATGTAAATTTCAGACATTTTCGCTCAGTAGTTTCTTTGCAAACAGCGTTTCATTTTCCCAGATTCATACAAACGGTTTTGCTAATTTATTCACTGCCTCCTCTGCGTCTCAGCTGCTTCGGCTCTGTGTGATTCGGCTCCTGTTCGGCTGCTTCACTGCGTGTGATCGGCTCCTGCTCGGGTTTTTCGAAGGTTAATCCAGATGTTTTTGCTTGTTTTCTGCATGCATTCGGTGGGTTTTGCGGTTAGTTTTGGTCAGGTTTGCGGCAGCTTTTCCCTGCAATTCGGGGGGCCCGGTGGTGCTTGCTGAATACACTGCAGGGTCACCGAAATGGGATCAGCAAAAGGAACCAAATTGAAGAGAACGAAAAGTCACCGAACGTGCGGTGACTTTTCGAATCTCTTTGGATAACCCTGTAAATCTGTGACACAGCTTAATATTTAACCCTAGCTTGCCTTTTAACAGCAAAATTTGATTAATTGGGGTTTTATTTAGTGATCCAAAATTCAAATTGATATCACTATCGAATTGATATATGAAATTCGAATCTATACATAATTTCGAATCAATACAAAATTTCGAATCCATCCAAAATTAAACGAAACTCTAAACGAAATTAGTTCTGAAACTGGACGTGCCCTACGGACTCATTATTTTCATCCTCTCTTTTCATGCTGTTGCTGGACGCACTTATATTCTATAGAGATTGATGTTATTGGACTGCAATCTTCCTAGGCTATTATTGATTGCCCGCAGCCGTATACCATTACTGTAGCATGTTTAATTTTGAGATGGATTTTTTATATCATGATATCCCCCTTGATGCATAATACCAATATACAGTTGTGTTCAAAATTATTCAACCCCAATGCTGTAAAGGGTTTTAGGGAATTTAGTGTACATTTGTAATTGTATTCAGAATGAAATCCTACAAGGACTTTATAAAGAACCATATGCAACTAAAATGACATCAATTGGTTTTGTAATACAGTAGTAAATGTTTCTTTTGTGAATTCTTCATTGACACAATTATTCAACCCCTTAAAGACTACCACTCTGAAGAACAGAGGTTCATTCAAGTGTTTTCAATCAGGTATTGAAAACACCTGTGGATGTCACGGAGCAGCAATAAAGCATAATAAGCATCAATTAGGCAGCTTTAAAATGACTGTGATACTCAGCTCCTTCTAGACATTTACTGGTGTGGTTACAAACATGGTGAAGTCAAGAGAATGGTCCAGGAAGACAAGAGAAGAGGTGATTACTCTTCACAGGAAGGGCAATGGCTATAAGAAGATTGTAAAGATGTTAAACATACCAAGAGAGACCATAGGAAGCATCATTCGCAAATTCAAGGCAAAGGGCACTGTTGAAACACTACCTGGTCGTGGCAGAAAGAAGATGCTGACTTCGACTGTTGTGCGCTACCTGAAGCGTAGAGTGGAGAAAAGTCACTGTGTGACTGCTGAGGAACTGAGAAAAGATTTGTCAGATGTGGGTACTGAAGTTTCAGCTCAGACAATACGGCGCACACTGCGTAATGAAGGCCTCCATGCCAGAACTCCCAGGCGCACCCCCTTGCTGTCTCCAAAGAATAAGAAGAGTCGACTGCAGTATGCCAAAAGTCATGTGGACAAACCACAGAAGTTTTGGGATAGTGTTCTGTGGACTGATGAAACAAAATTAGAACTGTTTGGGCCCATGGATCAACGCTATGTTTGGAGGAGGAAGAACAAGGCCTATGAAGAAAAGAACACCTTGCCTACTGTGAAGCATGGCGGGGGGTCAATCATGCTTTGGGGCTGTTTTGCTTCTGCAGGTACAGGGAAGCTTCAGCGTGTGCAAGGTACCATGAATTCTCTTCAGTACCAGGAGATATTGGATGACAATGTGATGCAGTCCGTCACAAACCTGAGGCTTGGGAGACGTTGGACCTTTCAACAGGACAATGATCCCAAGCATACCTCCAAGTCCACTAGAGCACGGTTGCAGATTAAAGGCTGGAACATTTTGGAGTGGCCATCGCAGTCACCTGACTTAAATCCGATTGAGAACCTCTGGTGGGACTTAAAGAAAGCAGTTGCAGTGCGCAAGCCTAAGGCTAGGGTCAGACGAACGCATTTTTCGCGTTGTCCGTGAAAAAGTGCGTTCGAACGAATGGACGTATTTTTTCACGGAATACGCGATAGCGGTCATACGATGTGCATTTTCGTCCGTGATTTTGTACGGATCATCAATAAAACCCTTTTTGTCTGGACGTTATGTTGGCCGGATGTGTGCAGCGTCTGACGTCTCCCAATCACGCAAACACGCTGCTATGCGGACGCAGCGCACTCTGTACGTCAGTAGTAGTGGCTTGACGTTCTAGAAAAAATGCGTTCGTTTGCCACTTGCGTTGCGCGGACGAACTTTCGTGCGGCCGTTCTTCGTATGTTACCCGGCATTGGATGTCATTTGCTGCTAGCACGGCCGTGATTTCGTGCGGTTAAACGCACATTAAAAATGCTTTCGTCTGACCTTAGCCTAAGAATGTGACTGAACTGGAGGCTTTTGTCCATGACGAATGGGCGAAGATACCCGTAGATCGCTGCAAGACACTTGTGGTAAGCTATGCTTCACGTTTAAAAGCTGTTATAACTGTAAAAGGATGTTGTACTAAGTACTAAGATTGAATGTCACTTGGGGGTTGAATAAAACTGATAATGATGTGAGCACAGAAAAGACATTTGTGGTTATTTCATTATAAATGTTATGTTATATTTGTCTGACCTACACGTGCCTCTTTGATTTAATTGTAAGCAAGATGACTGAATGATCAAAATCAATGTCAAACTGGCCAAAACACTCAATTTCAGTGGGGGTTGAATAATTTTGAACACAACTGTACATCTTGGATCTTCATCTTGTTGCGGAATATATTCTTGTTTGTGGACTGCTACTGCCTGCACTTTATTGCGATTTCTCGATTAGTGCATGCAAATCGTAGCTACCAAGTCCATTCTTTTCCTTTTTATTAACCACTTGTATTCCGTGATGTTGACCACTACTGCCTGCACTTTATTGTGATTTATTTTGAAGTGGTGCAAGCTGATTACAGTAATTAATCTGGTATTGTGTTTTTCCAAGTATCGACTATACTCAGTGACTTCATACATTTTGAGGGGATCTCTGTGCATCTCCTGCTTGACGCAATTCAGGTAGCTGTTCTTAGCTCTAATATGCAATTGCTGATATAGAGATCTTACCTTGCATTTGTCAGGATCCCTGGCTGTAGCCATCCTGAAACCCCCCCTGGTGGTTCACTTCCATCCTGTTCCTGCCCTGCAGCCAGCAACCAGCATCCAGCAGCAGTGTAAGAGTTAAACACCAAACACACGTGACTCACGAAATAAAGGGCTTTTCCCCGCACTCACACATTGCTGGTTCATTACAGCTCATGCTCACGAAGAGTGAACATCGTTGCTATCTGCTACCTGATCCTGATCCCCCATTTCTGGTTCCTGCAATTACAACCATCATCCCCATCATCCTCTGCAATCAACCTGGTTAGTCTTTATTTCCATTCACCCTCCACCATCCATATCCTCTGTTTATCAGTGCAGACCACTGCATCCTGGGCTCATACCCCTGCCATCCAGGTGCCACCCAGGTACCATCCCCACGTTCCTGACAGCATTAGATACTTTTGAAATTGTGACTACTTATTGACCTTTTGTTATGGTCTCAGGTTCATGACATTTTGATTTTATGTATTTTTGTAGGTGTGTACGTTTTTTCTTATATATGTTTAATAAAGGTTAACATTTTAGTTGCCATTTCCACCTCATTTTTGGGTTCCTTGCAATCCAATCCTCTCTCACCACTAGGGCTAAGTCCTGCAAGCTTTTGGTGGATGATTGCTGTTCTCAGAGGTTATAGTAATCACTTGCCACTCAACGCCCCACCCTGTTTAGAGTGGGTGCTTGCCCTAGTTCTGAAATGAGAAACGAAATTCCGAAAACGAAATTATTTAAAAACAAAACTAAACTAAACTAATTTTTCAGCTGCGCACACCCCTACCTGTCACCATCTGATAGACCGATATTTCTTCACCCAGGTGACTATTTCAGCTGCTGCTGACATTCTCCTTCTCTCTCTGAACTTTGTCGTGCCGACAGGATCCTGGGAAGGGTTGGAGTCACATAAGCTGGATTGTATGAAAGACACGCAGACTCAGCTTGTGGTTACTTCACAGCCCTGCTAAAGAGCAGTTTGTTTATTCCTGGTTATATGTCTTTCAGAGATTAAGATGTGGACCAATCGAAAACCGTCTACATACTTTGAAAATGCTGAATACACGGTTTCAAACTTAACAAACTGTTCTCAAAAGAACATTTAACACATATAATAAAATATATTTTGTCTAAACTGCATGACCATGGAGGGATTAACGTTCCAACCGTGGAACTAGTCTTCTTTCATTAGTCCTGGGAACAGGTAAATATTCTTGTCTACCTTTAAACCTAAATGCAAGGTATATCTGCTAGGGATGTGCGTTTCGGAATTTCGGAATTTTCACGAAATTTCCCGATTCGTGCATTCGGATTCGGCCGATTTTTTTTTTTTTTTTTTTTTTTTTTTTTTTCGAAAATTTTCAGATCCGAAAACAGCAGATCCGAACAAATTCTCGTGCCGAAACGAAAACTTTTCGGAATTTTTCAATGGATTAGAAATGTGTAAAGTCGAAATTCATTTTCGTTCCATTCGTGATTTCGGCTCCATTCCTAATTTCGGTTCCATTTCAGTAATTTCGGACATCGTATTTATATCGCTGATTCTGTAATTAAATTTTGTATCATTCCCATCTCAATGTATCCTTCCTGGAAAACCAGAGAAATCTCAATGTATCCTTCTTGTAAAACCAGAGAAATCTCAATGTATTCTTCCTGGAAATCCAGAGAAATCTCAATGTATCCTTCTTGTAAAACATGAGAAATCTCAATGTATCCTTCTTGTAAAACATGAGCAATCTCAATGTATCCTTCCTGGAAATCCAGAGAAATCTCAATGTATCCTTCTTGTAAAACACGAGAAATCTCAATGTATCCTTATTGTAAAAAAATTAGAAATCTCAATGTATCCTTCCCGGGAAACCAGAGAAATCTCAATGTATCCTTCTTGTAAAACATGGGAAATATCAAATGTATCCTTCCCAGGAAACCAGAGGAATCTCAATGTATCCTTCTTGTAAAACATGGGAAATCTCAATGTATCCTTCCCAGGAAACCAGAGGAATCTCAATTTATCCTTCTTGTAAAACATGAGAAATCTCAATGTATCCTTCTTGTAAAACATGAGCAATCTCAATGTATCCTTCCTGGAAATCCAGAGAAATCTCAATGTATCCTTCTTGTAAAACACGAGAAATCTCAATGTATCCTTCCCGGGAAACCAGAGAAATCTCAATGTATCCTTCTTGTAAAACATGGGAAATCTCAATGTATCCTTCCCAGGAAACCAGAGGAATCTCAATGTATCCTTCTTGTAAAACATGAGAAATCTCAATGTATCCTTCCCGGGAAACCAGAGAAATCTCAATGTATCCTTCTTGTAAAACATGGGAAATCTCAATGTATCCTTCCCAGGAAACCAGAGGAATCTCAATGTATCCTTCTTGTAAAACACGAGAAATCTCAATGTATCCTTCCCGGGAAACCAGAGAAATCTCAATGTATCCTTCTTGTAAAACATGGGAAATCTCAATGTATCCTTCCCAGGAAACCAGAGGAATCTCAATGTATCCTTCTTGTAAAACATGAGCAATCTCAATGTATCCTTCCTGGAAATCCAGAGAAATCTCAATGTATCCTTCTTGTAAAACACGAGAAATCTCAATGTATCCTTCCCGGGAAACCAGAGAAATCTCAATGTATCCTTCTTGTAAAACATGGGAAATCTCAATGTATCCTTCCCAGGAAACCAGAGGAATCTCAATGTATCCTTCTTGTAAAACATGAGAAATCTCAATGTATCCTTCTTGTAAAACATGAGAAATCTCAATGTATCCTTCTTGTAAAACATGAGAAATCTCAATGGCAGAATTATCGTATCGGCAGAATTATCGTATCGTATCTGAAAAAACATTAGTTTATGTCAAAACGAATAGACACTTTGAAACGAGGAGAACAGACGTTCCCGAAAATTTCCGAAATCACGGAAAAAAGTCGATACCAGAAACGAAACGAACCGAAAATCGTGCACAAGCCTAATATCTGCTACGAGATATTTTGCGAAGCGAGGCAGGTTTCTTTTTAACCCTTTCAGTCACCTTGACCAGCTAAGTTTAATTAAGCGGTCATGGTGACAAGAGAATTTCTCCACACTCTTCATACTGTGACAGTTCTTCAATCAGCAGCCGCTGGACAGCATTTGGGAGTATTCATAAGCCCTGGCAGGATAACTATCAGGTCTATTCATTGAAAGGTGAAAATCAGAACTGGCAGGAGAAGAGAACAATAAAACACAGATATAGTGTATCTCTGGCGCCGCCCAGTGGTCCACTAGCAGCAGTACTCGTGTGCAAAATAGCAATGTGCAAAATAAACCGATGCTCTTAGAGTAAAATGGCAGTGTGGAAGAAGGGGAGAGAAAAAAAGTCACTGTCAGCAGCAGTGTTGGACGGTAGTTACATGCAGTAATGTACTGCAATCTTCAAAGGTAACCACAAAATACGTGAAAGACTGAAGAAAATAGAAAAAAAGTCTAACAATAGTTGGTCCCTTCTGTACAGAGAATCTATAGTGCCTCCTTGTGGACAGTTAATTAGATTTGTAGCAAAGTAATTAATAAGCAGGCGATATATGCAATTAAGAAATTAAAGGTAACCAGATTAATATCTAGCAAATCAGATCATTAAGTAATTACAAATGATCAAGCAAACAGTATGGGGCAGGGATAGGTAGCCATTCTTATACCTAGCATTTCTCCAATGTCCCCTGCGGGTAAACTAACCACAAAATAGCAAAAACGTATTAGCAGCCGGGGTATTGTCCAAATAGCAAGTACATAGTAGTAGCTAGAGAAGTTCTCAGCAAAATGTACAAAATAGGAAAAGCTTATTATTAGCAGCGAGAGTGTATTGCAAATAGCAAGTGAATAGTAGCTGGCGAATGTTTCCAGCAATGACATCAATGAGTGGTTTAGCAGGCGGTGTTAAAGACACAACCCCCCCCCCCAAAAATTTTTTTAAATAGGATATATTACAGAGAACTCAAAGATGTTCACATATAATGTTCACTTGATGGTTAGAATCCATTAATCCATCTGAACTCTCTGTCTTTGAAGCAACAGCCACAACAGGGAGTTAAGTACGTGTCTCAGTAGATTTCTAGATGATCTTCTCTTAGGACAGCAGCTAATGTCTACTGATGGTGGTAAATACCCAAACATCCACCGAAAATCAAGATAATCCAAAGAATGGTAGGTATCAGCGCTTGTACTCAATGACTCTATCTTCTAGGACCCCCTTTGGTTCCAGTATTCCTTTAGGCCATACACCTCGATATAAAACATATAGAATATGTGCAGACTGTTTACCTGGATTTAAATGGTAAATAATGGTCATTTACTCACATTTCTTGGTGCCCTTGGATAAGAGGCACCAAAATACTGGCAGCCAGTGAATCAAGGGAGCACCGGATCTCCCATCACTCCTGGGTAGTCCTCAGGAAGTGTCTGGATTGTAAGGTCTTCCAGGTAAGGAGCAGGACAGGTAGTATCAATTAAAAAAAGTAATTTATTATTGTAACTTGGGGGTTTTCGTCCACGTGCAGAATGCTCCCCTTGAAGTCAGTATTCTGCAGAAGTACTGTTTTTGACCAGAACGCAGTGAAACTCAGGCAATAACACTCACGAGATCCTTGCTCTTTCAACCCAAAGTGGAGATTGACTGTTTATTAAAGGGAGACACACAGGTACAGTCAAGGACCAACACATTTGCATACAATCAAACAGATTACATCACAGATCAGATCAGATAGCTGCACAGGACCTTCAAACAATGAGATTTCCTAGGAGGAGAAGGGGGAGGGAGAAAGGGAGGGTAAACAAAAGGAATTTCTTATAAAGCGAATGCACACAATAGAGAGAGCAGGTACTAATACAGAGGTCTATGCTATACAGAGAGAGGCAATATACACAACAATAGACCCTACAATAAATACATAAGAGAATATTAATATAACACAGACATCTGGGAACCAGGCACACATAACACAAACACCCTGCATCTAGAATTGTAGATACAGGCTGACTTTACCAAAGGAAAGAACAGGAAAACAATATGAAACCTCAGGCCCGCACCTCCCAAATACATTTCTAGGCCCATGTACTTCGAGTCCAAAGTGACACATGTCACAATTATTAAAACAAAAACAATATACCACAGACGCGTTTCGCCGTAAAGGCTTCCTCAGTGCGTATAATGTAAATACAGAAAAGCAATTTCTTAAACTAGCAATGCAGTTCCTTTAAATAGCCATGCCCGAATGAAAGAGTTCCACTTTCAGTATAGTGTGGGGTTTTCCAAGATGGCTGCCAGTCACATGACTGTGCATGATGTCACTATCCAAGATGGTGGATCCCATTACATTCTCCACATGTATGCATTAATTTCTTGTGCTGGCCTCCTCAACCAAAATGGCTGCTCACATATCTTCCAATTCATTGTCATGAAAGGTAATAAGTACAATAAAAAGCACACATCTTATAAAAACCAGTAAGAAGCACACATCTTCACATCTTATAAAAACCAGTAAGGTTATTACCATTAAATTCACAGCTTATATACAGTAGGTAGCCATAGACTGACAGAACAAAGTTTACAGTTCCTGTGGTATAGAAAATCCTAGTTCCAGGGTAATGTTTAATTAAAAACGGGGTGCTAATCCCCTAGTGGTAAAGAGTGTAATATAAGAATGTTAGTATTTTAATAAGGGATATCAGTGAAGTATATAAAAAAAATCACACCAATAATGAAGACATAATTTAATAAAGTCTATGGATGAGACCTAAGTACAATTTATGCCACATTTCCTCAATTCGCATTATTTATATTTTCCCTTACTGCTCAGTATATTAGAACCCTCCACCAAGTCTCTTTCTTCCTTCTACTGACCACCATTAATGAACCTAATTTATAATTCATTATTTATATAATTAATTCATTTTATTTTCACCTTGAACTAGCAATGTCACACCCTCCTTTTAATTCCCTAAGCATTACTTAGGACCACCACCTTTTATAGATGTAGTACCCTAAGCATTTAAGGGACTCTTATTGTACTCGTAAACCTGGCCTGTCAAGGGGACTTGAAGACAGGTATGGGAAACACTGGTCTAACTGTTCTCTCTCTCCTGAAAAAAACTTGTTTTCAAAGCACAAAAAAATCTACAATGCAAAAATTACCCTTATGCGTATTAACCAAATGAAGAAAAGATAAAATAGGACAGTCAGCAGTTCTGTGTTTTTTTGTTTTACAAAAATGGATTATGATTCTGCGGTAGTTCGGCTTATTATATAAATCCACTTGAAACAGACCATCGGGCCTTCTGTGCCGCACATTACAGGGTTTTGTTCTTTGTATAAATAGATCAGGTAGCCCAAACACTGACTACAAATAAAAATATAGCTACTAAAGCGATCAGATGTACAATAAGGATGAGCCGGTCTACTACAATAGCCGCAACTTGCCATTCAGACCTGGTGTCTCTTTCAGTCCTAGCAAGCACTAACTCTTGATGAATCTTAAGGACATCTATCAATAAATTCTTTATCTGCTTTACTTCTGGGCTGATATCAGCTTCTGTTGCAGAGGCTATCACCTTGTTCTGGACTTCCAAGATCTCCTCGAGTTTCTTACTGACTTTGCAATCTATGAAGAAAAAAAAGAGGCTGAGGTGACCATTATTTATATGATGCCTGCAGTTTTCTTTTATTATTATTCTGGAACCACGGGAAGTGAATGTCACATGCAGGATATGATTGAAGTCAGATAGCTTAACTCATCCCCTTTTGAAAGCACACACTCCTTTTTATTTTCTTCACTTTATTGGGAAAATAACAGCAAATAAAAGGTGTCTTGTGTGAAGAGAGGACTTCTCTTGGTCATTACGGGGTGAAGATAAAACTGGGATACAATCACCCAGTACAGAACAGCATGTTTACTCACATACCTCTATGGTAGACTGAGGGACTGGCAGCTTGCAGAAGCAGGAACTGGGGCTGGACCAGGGCTGAATTGAGACAAAAAATCAGCCCTGGACTTCATCCAGACCGGCCCACTTTAATTATGCAAACACGCACAAAAATAGTATATAAACCAACTGGATCACTCAACCAATCACTCTAAGGATATCGGAGTTTCTGCAGAGCGATTGGGTAACGCAATGCAGCTGCACTGAGGTTGAGTGCACACCATGTCTTAACCCCTTAAGAACCGCTGACGTACTATGTACGTCCTGCCCACGGGTCTCCCTTAGACCCGTGGACGTACATAGTACGTCAGCGGCGCCGAACCCCCCTCCCGCCCGATACTTACCTCCCTCGCTGGATCCCTCAGAGATCTGGCAGGGAGGAAGCCTGCCCATGTGATTTACATGGGCCGGCGAGCTCGATGACGTCACCACGCTGCGTGGTGACGTCATCAGCAGGCGCCCACATTGAAATCAATGGAGGGAAGGGGGGCTCCTTCGGAGCCCTCTATATCCCCAACCATTGAAGCTACAGTGATGCTTTTTGCACCGCTGGAAAGGGGAGAGTCTCCCCTTTTCAGCGGTTTATAGCATTTTTGCAATTTTGCTGCCGGATCGCGTTTCGGCAATAATTGGCGCCAAAATGCGATTCGAACCTGGAGGGGACTGACATCTTGGATGTCAGCCAAGCCTCCAGGCCCCCCCACCCACTGACAACCTCAGCATATGTGTGAGGATGTCAGTGGGCCAGTTAACCCTCTAGCTGCCATGTTGAGATAAGGGGATCCAAATGATCCCCCTATCTCCCGATCTAGATGGTCATATTTGACATCATTGGAAAGGCCTGATCATGGCCTTTCCAATGATACCAAACATGACCAGGTTTGGTTTAAAAATACAAAAAAAAATTTTAAAAAAAAATGTTATTTATTTTTTTTAAAAGTTTTTTTTGTCTTGGGGGTTAGTTAAATAGGACCTAGGCTGTCATCTAAAAATAATTAGCACAAAATGGTCAGAATGAGCGCAGCGCACATAGGTGAACTGGTTCAGCAGTGAAGGGGTTAAGAAGGAAAACCATGTAAAAATTGGGTATTTCTAGTCTCGGGACAAAATTTTGAAACTATTTAGCCGGGGTATTTTTTGGTGGTTGTAGATTTTGGGGATTAAGGCTAGGGTCAGATGAACGCATTTTTCACGTTGTCTGTGAAAAAGTGCGTTCGAACGAATGGACGTATTTTTTCACGGAATACGCGATAGCGGTCATACGATGCGCAGTTTCGTCCGTGATTTTGTACGGATCATCAATAAAACCCTTTTGCGTCTGGACGTTATGTTGGCCAGACGTGTGCAGCGTCTGACGTCTCCCAATCACGCACACACGCCGCTATGCGGCCGCAGCGCACTCTGTACGTCAGTACTAGCGGTTTGACGTTCTCGAAAAAATGCGTTAGTTGGCCACTTGCGTTGCCCGGACGAACTTTCGTGCGGCCGTTCGTCGTATGTTCCCCGGCATTGGACGTCATTTGCTGCTAGCACGGCTGTGATTTCGTGCGGCTAAACGCACGTGAAAAATGCGTTCGTCTGACCCTAGCCTAAATTACGAAAAAGTGTGTTTTTACCATTTTTTTCATCATATTTCATTTTTTTTTTTTTTGTCGCAAATTATTCGATATGATTGAAATAATGGTATTTCTATAAAGTCCATTTAATGGCAGGAAAAACGGTGTATAATATGTGTGGGTTGAATAAACGAGTAAGAGGAAAATTTGACCTAAACATGAACAGCGCAGAAACGTAAAAACAGCAGCGGTCACTAAAGGACGGATTTGTGTAAAACCGCCCGGTCACTAAGGGGTTAAGGTGAGGTGGATTCGCAGCGAGTCTCACCGGCACGCTGGCCCTAACATGAAACTATGGCAGTCTGGTCTGTTTTACAGACGTTGAGGAATTTCTCATCTACCCGTTAAGGGCAGTGTGAGCCTAGTGGTGAACCAGCATTCACACTGGCCCACTGAGCCATCGGCCCACTGGGAATCTCCCTGTAGTCCCTATGGCCAGTACATGCTTGGGCTGGACCAAATTAACTATATGAGTTAGACAGTGAGTGGACTAATCCATTTTAAGTTAAAGCATAGGGGGTAAACAAATAAGAAATCTGGTTCCATGTTAATTATACTTACTCTTTGTGGTGGCAAGGTCATTATTTGACAATTTTAGGCGGAAACCTAGGACAGGTGCCAAATATTTAATGATCCAAATCTTCAGAGATGACAGAACATTTGATTCGTTGTTGTTGTTTGAAAGCCTATTCATGTATGAAGTAAAGACGGAGCCAACGATGCTAACCACCATGACACCCATGCATGCGCAGCAGAAAATACCTGGGAATAAACATAGATAATGTACAGTTTTCGTGCCCAGACATAGTCAGATTGGGTTTTCTAGAGAGAGAAAAACATGGATGGTGAACTATCTGCCTATTGTTCTATCTCTTATGATTGATAAAGTTTTTTAAAAAAAACTTTAAACCTAAAGAAAAAAAGTGTGAGAACAGCTTGGTGGCAGCTACTATAACATCAAGTAAAGCTATTTTTGTTTTATATATGAGAGTAAAAATAGGGATTTTTTTTAACCTTCACTAGGATCATAACAATGACAGAGATAGAAAAGGTTGAATATGATGGACCATTTTTCTTTACCTGAGCCAGCCACCTATGGGTCCTGCAGGGTCAAGGAAGGACAATGGGAACTATTTGTTCCCAGTTTCCATTCATAAGGTCGATAGGAGATAGAGGACAGTTAGCTTTTTGGATCATTAGGAGAGGAACCAAGACTGCACAGGAGGAGGCCTGGCGTGGCTTTTTAAAAGTGACTGGCTAGGTTTGGAGCATGCAACATTGTTGCAAACATGGCTCTGGGGTATATATATATATATTCTCTTGTTGTGCTGTTAATAGAGTCCCGCCCTCCCTCCATTACTTTTGGGATTGTCTCTTTTCATTTCAGTTTGTCACACTATACAGTGGGCAGACGTAAATGGCCAGCTTGGAACATAACAGAGAGACTGTGGAGACACAGGTTCGATCCTGGTAAGAGCACCTCTCCAGTAAGTGTCCTTGGGCAAGACACCTAACGGTACACACTCGCCACCCAGGACATACTTGAAAACGAGAGAAATCTCAATATATCCTTCCTGGTAAAATACTTTCTCAAACTAAAAAAATAATACCTTTGCAGTGCCTCATCAACAAGCGGAACATTGGAACGGAGGGGATTTTCCTGCAGTGGCTGGTGGTGTAGGAGGGAGATTGAACAACAGGAACAGTTTAACTACTTGACTGATCTTTACTCTCAGCTGAAAATTCTTGGGGAAATAAAGCCTTTTTTATGTTTAGATACAGTTGTGTTCAAAATTATTCAACCCCCAATGCTGTGAAGGGTTTTAGGGAATTTAGTGTACATTTGTAATTGTATTCAGAATGAAATCCTACAAGGACTTTTTAAAGAACCATATGAAACTAAAATGACATCAATTGGTTTTGTAATACAGTAGTAAATGTTTCTTTTGTGAATTCTTCATTGACACAATTATTCAACCCCTTAAAGACTACCACTCTGAAGAACAGAGGTTCATTCAAGTGTTTTCAATCAGGTATTGAAAACACCTGTGGATGTCACGGAGCAGCAATAAAGCATAATAAGCACCAATTAGGCAGCTTTAAAATGACTGTGATACTCAGCTCCTTCTAGACATTTACTGGTGTGGTTACAAACATGGTGAAGTCAAGAGAATGGTCCAGGAAGACAAGAGAAGAGGTGATTACTCTTCACAGGAAGGGCAATAGCTATAAGAAGATTGCAAAAGATGTTAAACATACCTAGAGAGACCATAGGAAGCATCATTCGCAAATTCAAGGCAAAGGGCACTGTTGAAACACTACCTGGTCGTGGCAGAAAGAAGATGCTGACTTCGACTGCTGTGCGCTACCTGAAGGGTAGAGTGGAGAAAAGTCCCTGTGTGACTGCTGAGGAACTGAGAAAAGATTTGTCAGATGTGGGTACTGAAGTTTCAGCTCAGACAATACGGCGCACACTGCGTAATGAAGGCCTCCATGCCAGAACTCCCAGGCACACCCCCTTGCTGTCTCCAAAGAATAAGAAGAGTCGACTGCAGTATGCCAAAAGTCATGTGGACAAACCACAGAAGTTTTGGGATAGTGTTCTGTGGACTGATGAAACAAAATTAGAACTGTTTGGGCCCATGGATCAACGCTATGTTTGGAGGAGGAAGAACAAGGCCTATGAAGAAAAGAACACCTTGCCTACTGTGAAGCATGGCGGGGGGTCTAACATGCTTTGGGGCTGTTTTGCTTCTGCAGGTACAGGGAAGCTTCAGCGTGTGCAAGGTACCATGAATTCTCTTCAGTACCAGGAGATATTGGATGACAATGTGATGCAGTCCGCCACAAACCTGAGGCTTGGGAGACGTTGGACCTTTCAACAGGACAATGATCCCAAGCATACCTCCAAGTCCACTAGAGCATGGTTGCAGATTAAAGGCTGGAACATTTTGGAGTGGCCATCGCAGTCACCTGACTTAAATCCGATTGAGAACCTCTGGTGGGACTTAAAGAAAGCAGTTGCAGTGTGCAAGCCTAAGAATGTGACTGAACTGGAGGCTTTTGCCCATGACGAATGGGCGAAGATACCCGTAGATCGCTGCAAGACACTTGTGTCAAGCTATGCTTCACGTTTAAAAGCTGTTATAACTGTAAAAGGATGTTGTACTAAGTACTAAGATTGAATGTCACTTGGGGGTTGAATAAAACTGATAATGATGTGAGCACAGAAAAGACATTTGTGGTTATTTCATTATAAATGTTATGTTATATTTGTCTGACCTACACGTGCCTCTTTGATTTAATTGTAAGCAAGATGACTGAATGATCAAAATCAATGTCAAACTGGCCAAAACACTCAATTTCAGTGGGGGTTGAATAATTTTGAACACAACTGTATAATTATTAGGTTTAAAGTTTCATGTTGAAGTGATATGGAAAGACCTTAATAAAGCTGTGGCCAAAGCCTTAACCCAGAGGAATGTCTCCAGTCTCTTTTGTGGTGGGTGGGCTTTGGTGGGGTAGCACAACAGGACTCCCTCAGCAGACATGTGCCGTCCTCTGCACAAAGGGGTCAGGGAAAAGTATAGATTTTTTAAAATGAGTTATTAATGTATTAAAAGTGATTTTGGAAAAGCGTCTCTAAGTAAATATTGTAATTTTTTATATACCGACTCTAGAAGAGAATAACGAGTGGTCTTGGATTGCCTTGTTATTCTCCGGCAGCCTCCAAATTAATGCCTCCTATGTAAAGTATTTTAAAGTACCCTACTGTAACAACCGAGTAGCAAACAAAGTTTGCGGCTCAGCTGGAATAGTGACTCGAGTCACTGTAGTGACTCGAGTGGCTGTGAGTGAATCATTAAGTATAAAGGCTCCATTCGTTAACACTAAAGGCCTCGGTCGAAAAGGGCCACAGGGGAGAGATGTCTCGAGATGAAAATTACTCTTGAAAAGGACTCCAATAATGAATCCTTCAATAAAATGACTTATCAATTCTTGGTTCCTCGTAACCATTTAAAAGCATTGTATCAAGGATTTAGAGCATGAGGGTGAATCAGTAAAAAATAATTATTAACGGATGATTTAATATTAATCGTTGGAATTCTACGGTCATTACTTACCTAAAACTGGTAAAGTTTCAGAATTAGGAAGAATTTCGAAGAGGATCACCAAGAGAACCGAGAACCCCAAAACAATACTGATTTTGAAACTAAGACGTTCTGACCCAGTTGGCATAAACATACTGGCAAAGTCCAGAAAAACGAGGAAGTACGATGGGATGATGAGGTCAACAAGGTAAACAATGTAGTCTCTTTTCAAAGTTATCTAAGGTAAGTAAATGAGAAAAAAAGAATGTTAAGATAATATTTATATAACAGCAGGATGAGCCTTTTAGCATTATTTTGGATCATAAAAAGAGTAGGAGTTACTTGCCTTGAGAATTTACTCACAGAGTGGTCTTCAGAGCATTATAATTCCCTAAAGTGAGGTCAAATGCCCAGCAATCATGACCAGCGCCAGATTAGCCTAGAGGCCATGGGAGCTTCAGCTCCAGACCAGTTTCCAGTGAAAATCTCACAGAATAGTATTTGCAGTAAATATTGAGAGACCTTATGCAATCTTTACTGTTTGTCTTGAGTATTAAGAGTATTATGTGAAGCAGTAACATGACTATGAGCTTACACAGCAAGGTTAAACCTGTTTAGTTTAGAGCAGTATTTCCCAAACATGTCCTTGGGACCCCCAACCAGGCCAGATTTTGCAGATCACCTTGGGTAAATGCAGACTGATTCCTGCAATCACTGAGCAGAAAAATCTGTGCTGTGCTTCAGATATCTGCAAACCTAACGTATCAGCGGGTCCTGAGGAGAGGGTTGGGAAACACTGGTTTAGAGAAACGGCGCCTTAGAGGGGATGTGATAACTTTATATAAATATTGTAGAGGTCGGCAGGGCTGGGTCCTGGATGGACAATATGTTTCACCCCTATTTGGGTTGTGGACCCTTTAAGGGCAACCACAGGGTTAATCTTCCTGTCCAGGAAGAGTTTTAAAGCCAGCAACTCCCAGATAGGATTGTGGGATTTCAGGAAAAGGAAAGTAATCCGTGGAAGCTGTGTGTTTGTGTTCCAAAAGCAGGAGACGTGCTGTGCCTTGCTGAAGAGGCTTCTACATACTGGGGAAAGGATTCCCTAGGTTTGGGACTGTTTAAAGCGTTGGTGAGCCACTATTATTTCTCTGTTTATTTGTGCTGAAGATCAGGACTTTGCTTTAATTTCGCTGAACCAAAGCGTGTACTTATTATGTTGCCTTTTTGACTGCCCTGAAAGGGTGAATAAAACTGTTTTGTTTGTGAAAGACATTGTGCACGTTCTCTGTGGGTCCCCAAACGTCACAACTGGTGTTTCGAATGCGGGCAATTTGCTATCCCTCACACGCCAAGCAAGAGGAATTTTTGTGAAAAAAAAACCTGACATTTTAAAAAGGACAGTGTTCTGATTGCATGTCTTGGGCTAAGGCTGCACTGAAGTCCACAGCTATGGAGGAGCTCGTTAAGCAGATGGTCTTTGTCAATGTGCAGGCCCAGACTCGCCATGAAGAGGCGATGGCTCAGCAGCAACAAGCCCAGGCACAGGCTGTTGCTGCCCAACAAGAAAGCACCCATTTGCTGGCTGCACAACTTGCAGCACAGCAGGTAGCCACACAGACGCAGATCAATGCCCTGCAGGAGGCCATGCAGCAACTTGCACCTGGACGTGATCAAGCAGTGGTCACTACTGGTAACCATGTCTCCATAAGGGCCAGTCATTTCCTCCAAAAACTGTCTGCCAGTGATGATGTGGAAGCATTTCTTACCACGTTTGAAAGGACTGCTGAGAGAGAGGGGTGGCCCCAAGACCAATGGGCCGGTCTCATTGCCCCGTTTCTGACAGGAGACCCTCAAAAGGCATATTTTGACCTGCCCCTAGAAGATGCAAAGAATTATGACCGGCTGAAAGCTGAGGTTCTGGCCCGCCTTGGGGTAACTGTTGCTGTCCGGGCTCAACGTGTTCACTGCTGGAAGTACTGCCCTGACCAGCCACCCCGGTCCCAGATGCATGACTTAGGACAGCTGGTTAAAAAGTGGTTGCAGCCAGAGACCCTGACTAGAGAGCAAATGGTCGAAAGGGTTGTGATGGACCACTACCTGAGGTCTCTACCAAAGGATCTACAGCGCTGGGTCAGCCATGGGGACCCCAAGACTGCAGCACTGGTAGTCGAGATGGTGGAGAGATACACCGTGGTGGAGGACCTGCTCAGACCAACCAGTCGTCGAGGACCAGTCTTGCCACCGCCTGTGAGGCCTGCTTCAGTTCCACGGAGGGAAGCGTCACTGGACCTGGGAACCAGCACCCCAAAATCATCTTCCTCGGTTCTGCAGAGGCCTGCCGCTACCCGAACTGCTGGCGATATACAGTGTTGGAGGTGTCGCGCCTGGGGCCATACCCAGGCGCAGTGTCCGCTACAGGAGGAGCCCATGGAGTGTAGATCCGCTCGGAGAGTGTCTTTCTACACCCTCACAACGTGCACTACCCACCTTGACCTAGAGGGGGGTCAGTTTGAATGTACTGTGTGGGTGAATCACCGCCCAGCCAAAGCTCTCCTGGACTCTGGGAGTATGGTCACCCTGGTGCATGCCCGGGTAGTCGGAAGGCTCGGTCCAGTACAAAGAACCCTCCGGGTTGTCTGTATCCATGGGGATACTCGGGAGTATCCGCTGATACCTGTCACCATTTCCGCCAGGAATACTTCGGTCACCCAAGAGGTCGGGGTGGTGAGTACTCTGATACATGATGTGATTGTGGGACGGGACTGCCCCTTGTTTGCTGAACTGTGGTGCTTGGCACAAACTGAACTGCCCACCGAACTGGGGAACAATTCAGGGTCACCCCCACCAAACATGACTGTGGACACTGTTGAGGAGGAGTTGCTCAAATGTGTTCAAAATGAGAATGTTGTAACTGATGTGAGTGTCCTAGCTCCTCAACCTGAGTTGACACCCAAGGAGGGGGAATCCTCTCCCGTGCCAGTTATGGTAGGAGAGGATGAAGAGGAATTATCCCCTGTAGATATTACACTTGGGGTGGATGAGGGGGAGGGTTCTTCTTATCCAGTACACCCTGACTTAGATGTGTCCAGAGGTGCATTTGGTAGGGCTCAAATGGGTGACCCGATGTTGATAAATGCTCGCGAACAGGTAACTGTTGTCAGTGGGGTACCTCAAGCACCAGATGCAGAGAAAAGATTTCCTCACTTTGCGGTCAATAATGATCTGTTCTACCGGGTATCAGAAATTCGGGGAGAAATTGTGGAACAATTACTAGTACCCCAGCCCTACCAGAGAATGGTGCAGGATATGGCTCACAATGATGCTCTAGGTGGTCACCTGGGAGCTGAGAAAACCGAGGCCCGGATAACGGACCGGTTTTACTGGCCAGGGATCGGTGCTGCAGTTAAGAGGTACTGTTCCTCCTGCCCTGTTTGCCAGTTAACTGCCCCAGCACCCCATTATAGGAACCCCTTGGTGCCTCTGCCAATAATTGAGGTGCCCTTTGAGCGCATCGCTATGGATATAGTGGGTCCCTTAGAGAAGTCTGCTCGGGGACACCGATATATCCTGGTGGTTCTTGATTATGCCACAAGGTATCCAGAGGCGGTTCCTTTAAGAAACCCTACATCAAAGGCCATTGCGCGGGAGTTGTTTTTTATGTTTTCGAGAACTGGCCTGCCAAGGGAAATTTTGACAGACCAGGGGACCCCATTTATGTCCCGGGTGATGGCAGATGTGTGCAAGTTGTTCCAAATCAAGCAGTTGTGAACATCTGTTTATCACCCTCAGTCAGATGGTCTAGTAGAAAGATTCAACAAGACTCTGAAAATGATGCTTAAAAGGGTTGTGCAGAGAGATGGAAGAGACTGGGATCATTTGCTTCCCGCACTGCTGTTTGCTATTCGAGAGGTTCCTCAGGCCTCCACGGGGTTCTCACCTTTTGAGTTGGTGTATGGCCGCAGACCCCGGGGATTGCTAGATTTGGTTAAGGAGACATGGGAAAGTGAGTCCTCTCCACCCAAATCGCTCATTGAACATATCTCTCAGATGAGAGAGAGAATTTCTAAAGTGATGCCTTTGGTACAGGAACATTTGCAGAAGGCTCAGGAGGCCCAGAAAAGGGTGTACAACCGGTCGGCCAAGCTGCGACAATTTCAGGTTGGGGACCGGGTAGCAGTACTTATACCCACGGTGGAAAGTCGGTTCCTAGCCAAGTGGCAGGGACCATATGAGGTGGTTGAAAAAGTAGGGGAAGTAAACTACCGAGTGCATCAGCCTGGGAAAAGAAAACCATACCAGATCTACCACATAAATTTGTTAAAACCCTGGAGAGACCGAGAGGTGTCCGCCATGGTTGGGGTGGGTATAGAGTCTGATGGTGTTGCCGCAGTACACATTGCTGCCACCCTGTCCAAACCCCAAACCCAAGAAGTTAAGGAGTTTCTGCAAAGAAACAAAGGCATGTTTTCAGGACTACCGGGACACGCGACCGGGATTAAACACGATATTGTGACGGAACCCCATGTAAAGGTTCGGGTAAAGCCGTACCGCATCCCAGAAGCCCATAGAAAGGCTGTTTCTGAAGAGGTTAAAAAAATGCTTCAGCTTGATGTCATTGATGAGTCACAGAGTGAATGGTCGAGCCCCATCGTGTTGGTACCGAAGCCCAACGGCACTCTGTGATTCTGCAATGACTTCAGGAAACTTAACGAGGTGTCAAAATTTGACGCGTATCCCATGCCAAGGGTGGATGAATTAATAGAGAAATTGGGTCCGGCCCGTTATATCACCACCCTGGACCTTACTAAGGGATACTGGCAGATACCCCTGACTAAGGAAGCCAGGGAAAAGACTGCTTTTTCCACTCCAGAGGGTCATTTTCATTATAAGCGGATGCCTTTTGGGTTACACTCAGCCCCGGCCACCTTCCAACGAGCAATGGATAGGGTGCTCCGCCCCTACCTGAGATATACCTCAGTCTACCTGGATGACATTGTCATCTTCAGTCCAGATTGGGAGTCCCATCTTCCCCGGGTTCAGACGGTTTTGGACGGTTTGAGGAAAGCGGGATTTACTGTTAACCCTGAGAAAAGTGCGGTAGGGATGGAGGAGGCTAAGTACCTGGGATATGTCGTAGGCAGGGGTCTGGTAAAGCCACAATTTAACAAAGTGGAGGCTATCCAGAACTGGCCACGCCCCCTCACGAAAAAGCAGGTTCGTGCTTTTCTGGGTATAGTGGGGTATTACCGGCGGTTTGTCCCCAATTTTGCCTCTATTGCTGCACCACTGACTGACCTCACGAAAGGTAGGAAGTCAGTGATGATTCAATGGAATGCCAATGCTGAAGATGCCTTCGAGAAACTTAAAAATGCGTTGTGTCAGCACCCAGTGCTGGTAGTCCCTGATTTCATGAGGGAGTTCATTGTACAGACGGATGCCTCAAGTGAGGGTTTGGGGGCTGTGCTATCCCAAGAAGTCCATGGGGAAGAGCACCCCATGGTTTTTCTTAGTAGGAAACTGACGGCAGCGGAGAAAAACTATGCTGTGGTGGAAAGAGAGGGCTTGGCCATAAAGTGGGCCTTGGATTCTTTGAGATACTTCCTGTTGGGCAGGAAGTTCCGTTTAGTGTCTGACCATGCCCCATTGACCTGGATGAGGCAGCACCGCCACGCTAATGCCAGGGTTACCAGGTGGTTCCTGTCTCTCCAGGAGTTTAACTTTGTGGTGGAACACAGGCCTGGGAACAGCACCAAAATGCTGATGCCCTGTCCCGGATGCATTGTGGGCTGTCTACTGTTGCCTCAAACACCTCCGCGTTGAGACAGAGGGGGGATATGTAGAGGTCGGCAGGGCTGGGTCCTGGATGGACAATATGTTTCACCCCTATTTGGGTTGTGGACCCTTTAAGGGCAACCACAGGGTTAATCTTCCTGTCCAGGAAGAGTTTTAAAGCCAGCAACTCCCAGATAGGATTGTGGGATTTCAGGAAAGGAAAGTAATCAGTGGAAGCTGTGTGTTTGTGTTCCAAAAGCAGGAGACGTGCTGTGCCTTGCTGAAGAGGCTTCTACATACTGGGGAAAGGATTCCCTAGGTTTGGGACTGTTTAAAGCGTTGGTGAGCCACTATTATTTCTCTGTTTATTTGTGCTGAAGATCAGGACTTTGCTTTAATTTCGCTGAACCAAAACGTGTACTTATTATGTTGCCTTTTTGATTGCCCTGAAAGGGTGAATAAAACTGTTTTGTTTGTGAAAGACATTGTGCACGTTCTCTGTGGGCCCCCAAACGTCACAATATATACGGGTCCACTATAAACCATTGTCTGGAAACCTATTCATTAACAGGACTATACACAGGACACAAGGTCACCCATTTAGACTGGACGAAAGGAAATTCAGCCTAAAGCATAGGAAGGGTTATTTTATGGTGAGAACAATAAAGCTGTGGAATTCTCTGCCTGTTGAGGTGGTTGGGTCAGAGACTGTACAGACTTTTAAACAACGACTGGATGACTTCCTGCATAAACATAATATTAAGGGTTCTAATATTTCGATTGTGGGTAAAGGTTGCTTGATTCAAGGAGAAATCTGATTCTATTCTAGGGTCAAGAAGGAATTTTTCCCCAGTGTGTTGCATATTTGGCAAGTGATTCAAACTGGAGTTTTTGCATTCTTTGGGATCAGCAGCAGTAGGTAAAATGTGAAAGGCTGAGCTTGATGGAAGCACGTGACAAATTAGCAAGAGACATTGAATAATGAGTCCTCAACCACATGCTCATTCCCATCTCTCTCAGCCACATGCTCACTCTCATCCCATCTCAGCCATCCATGTCCTCACTCCCACACCACTCAGTGAAATACATACTCATGCTCCTCCCACTTAACCCCCTATTTCCTTATAACCCAGTGTATATACAGCTATACTGATTAATTTAATATATATTTTATGAAACAGGTATTAAAAAGTTTTCTAAATAAGAAAAAAATAAATTGGCTCGCATTTTATCTTGCACCTGGTCCCACAAATACTAGAGCTGTTTCTGGGCCTAGCATAGGTCCACTTTGAGATGGACTCTATATGGTAACATATGATCACTGTGAACTGAACTTCTGTACTAGTTGGCTTAATCAAACCTCTAGGAACAGGGAATAAATACATTGAAGCATCGGATATTGTTTTAAACATCATCTACAATAGTGGCTGTAGGCTCTTTTGTATCAAGCTAAAGCTAGATTCCAACCTAACCACTAGCTTAACCAACAACTCCAGCCGCCATCACAACTGAGCAGAAATCTTTGGTAACTCATTCTTCTCAAAACAAACCAATTTGGAGAAATGAACACCATCTTTCAGAACCTGGTGAAAAATCACGTAACACTGACATTTAAAATAATCCGTGCAATGTCATGCTATGTAGCTTCTCCAACGCATTTCAATGGAGCTGTTTGTCAACGTTAGACATATATATGTTCTTATATAAATAATTGCCCTAAAGGACTGCTAATACTTTGTGTATACAAATTGACAATACAGTGCAGCTGCCCAGATAAGCCTAAATTTCTAGTGTGTTCCAGGAAGTAATTAAAATGTTAATGGCCTTTGTCTCTTTGCAGGCCATTAAGTCCCCTTTTCAAGGGATATCACAGGCTATTGTAGAGTACTAGGTGAATAGGTTTTCTTTGATCTGCATGATAAGGGGGGGAAATTACCCATTTGCTCTAATGGCATGTCCCTTGTCCTGTCCCCACAGGGTCCCCAAGCACATTTCACACCTTGGGCAAATGTAAAAGCACATCCAAGAGTGTTTCCCAGACCCAGTGGCAACACTCTGTAATTGATCACGTAGATCAAAGAAGCGGGTATATCCTTTGCTAGTGTAGCGCTCACTCCCGGAGGAGCCGCTGAAAATGAACCACGGGTCAGTCTCCCCGCACTAGGGAATAAATATACTCCAACACGCTGAACAGTATTATAATTTAAAAGGTTTACTAAAAGGTTTGCAGCTCTTAAGACACGGTATATGCAGGAAGATTTACAGTACTTTCGTAACACGAGAAACGCGTAGCGGTAAAAGAAACGAAAACACGAGGACTTCGTATTTTCGGAAAAAAAACCCCGACCGAGCAGAAAATTAAGAGATACGAAATTCGAAGAAAAACCGCGTAGCGGGACACAATAAAATACACAGTTCTCGTATCACGATAAACGCGCAGCGGGAACAAAAAAAGGAAAAATGTTCGGAATGTAACTTTAACTTTGCCCCCTTGTCCCGGTTCGGAAAAGGAAAATGAGTCCTGCACAGGTTAAGTCCCAGAACATGAGGTGATATGTATTTGTGTGTGTAGGGTACCCGGGTACTTCTCAACTGGCCAGTGAGTTTACTTTAGCGATGTCTTCGACTAGTCAGTTGGGGCCCTGTGGGTTTTAGAAGGAAACAGCAGCGTACGCTCTTATTTAAACACGGCCTTGGGGCCTCTCACCCATCCAGCGCAAGCTTTAGATTCGGCTGGCCCAGGACGCCTCTCCGCTCGATGTTGCCGGGGGATGCCGACCACCGGATCTGTTGTCTGGCCCTCTGTCTGTCAGCCGCGACTCATCCAGCTTACCGCCTGCTCCCCGCTTCGATCGACCGCGGTACTCCTCACTCCTGGGGTCTTCTCTCCTTCAGCTGCACTTGAATAGCATAGAGGGTGAGGTCTGTGTCCCGCAAGCTGAGTGAGCCAATCCTGAAAGCCCGATCCACTCTGTCTGCGCTCCGGCCTATCTTTGGTCTCTCTATTTACTTTGTGCATCCGCTCTCCTTGACTCCCTGGCGCGCTCTGCCTGTTCTCCACGAGGTGCAGGATGTACAGCTCTCCACAAACCCACCCACTTCCTGTTTCTTCGCAAAGCATGCATGGACATGTAGTTCAAGTGTCCAGGGTCTTTAATCGTGATAGTCTCCATCTTGTGGCCAAAAATGGGTACTGCCACAGTAAACTTTAACACATCGCTACACTAGCTAGAGACGATCTTTTGATAATTGTTATTATATCTGTGAATTAAATTAAATAAGATGTGAACTGAGCATGCCCACGAAATAACAGAAAGGGGGGATTCTGGGAATGTAATGGGCGAGCTGTACCATCTATGGGCTGTACCTTGGAGGAACAGGGAAAACTTATATATTCTGAAACGAGCCATGTGGTTTTGGCTTATTCTTTGGGGTCATGCAAGAAGTGGGAATTTGCCGGTTTTTCCAATCTCCAGCCCCAGGGGGTCACAGATATCCTTTTAGCTTGCCGACGTGTGAGTAAGGGTCTGTGTTTTAATCCGTTTTATTTTTCTGCTTGTGTGTGTAATTATTGATTATCATATCTATATTTTCTGTAACCAAATTCACTGTGATATATCATTTTTTTTGTTTATCATAATAAATATAAAACTTATTAAGATCTGCTTCTGCCTGATATTCGAACCCCGCTAATCGAAAAAAGACTGGGTTAAACCAGGGATTTTTTTTAGCTCGGATCAATCTACCAAATGTGAGTTGGGGTACATAACCAGAGTCTCAAGCCGGCTCTGGTTCAGACAGTAAGCATCTTGGGTAAAAAGTCGGTTTGTGATGGCAGTGTGATGAACAGTACAAGGAAAGTGGGTACAGGGATTGTGGGCAACGTAGTCAGTACTCCAGGTCGAGTGTAGACGGATACTGCGTTGCAACCCTGTGGCCACTTCATCACATTGCATACCCTTCTGGAGTGAAGGTGTTGCCGTGACAGTTAGGCAAGCACGTGTGGGGGATTGTGGGCCACACAGTCATTATTTTGGGTCTAGTGTAGAAAGATAGTGATTTGTTTAACCCTGCGCTTCGTTCGTCGCGTCGCGCATTTGTGACTCTGTTCACATCTTGCCGCGCGATGTCACGGTAGCATGTCGCTGCTACATGACCCTTATTGATGATTGATGATTTTACGATTTGCATTGGTGTTGCTTTGCAAAATCGTGACATTGCGCGACATTATCGCTCTATGCCGCGAATATGAAAATCGTGCAAAAAATCACGCGATTTTAAAATAGCACAGTGTGAACGGGGCCTACTGAAAACCAATAGTTGCCAGTTGCTTACGCGGCTCCTGCATCGCCCTGTTGAAGCATGCTCACATAGGATCCTGCTTGGCTCCACAGGGTGCTATGAACTCCATGATACAGCGGCTTGGCCAGAATAGTGAAGTTAATGGTGAGCCGTAATGGTTAATGGTTTCTAGTTGCAGTTCTCCATTAACAGCAAGGTTGGAACCTAGTCATTATAATCAATGGCCACGTAACAGTTTTCTGGCGGTTTGGATGAAAAATTAAGGCAATACAGTCACATGTTGACAGAATTTACGGAGAAGTTGGGTGGCTGCTTCTGCATTGAGAGGCATCTGATTGTTTTTTTTGTCTTGGTTAATCCCTTTATTAACCAAGTTTAGGTCTAAACATACTACAGGGTGGAAGAAAACAGAATTTGAAAGTATTGGGGAAAAAAGAATTCACTAATAAATATTGAAAACAGTTGTCAAATAAAATGCATGAAACTGAAAAAACACCAAGAACTAAAACAATATTTAGGTAGAACACACAAAGGAGGTAGTTATAAAGGGGGTGATTGCCTCTTATTATTATTATTCTTTCCTATTTTTATTACTCTTCCATAATTTGTATACTAAATAATAATTTTACCGTATAAATCACTTGGCTGTAAGTCACATTTTCACTCTCTACCGTCCCATTAGCCACAACAATGTCCATGAATGTCCACTCTCCTTTGTTCACAAAAATCTCCATTGAGTTTGCGAAGACTTTTCTGGAATTGACTTTAGGCAACACTTCAATCTGTGAGACTGAAGGAGATCAAATATTAAACATTGTATACAGAGAGGAATTAATTCTGTCCAATGCAACCATCCCTGTAGATATAACAGTTAAAGGACAATAAAGGGAATTGAGATCAGGTTACAAAGGGTTAGAGGAAAAGAAAAGGCAACTGAAAAGAAGCAGCAGATACCCAATATGCAAATAAAATGGTAATGTCCTTATTTGGCAAACTTTTTTTCACAGATTTAAAGAAAATCATGATGTAGTAGGTGATAAATATACTGTAATCTGATTGCGGATTCTCCTGGATTCCCAAATCCAGAAGAATCCAAAATTTGGAATTCTCCGGGTTCTGAGCATTCCAGATATGGATACTCAACATGTATATCGGTAGAACATCACCTTAACGCTCTCATACTGTTGTTAACCATGTTCTGCTTATCACTTTCATCCTCCAATGTCCTTTTTAATACCTTCACATTAGTTAAACTTTTCCTGAATTGTTATGTGTCACATGGGACACTTTTTAGCCACACAGAGGTTCATATAATTTTGAATAATGCCACAAAGATATTAGCCCTAACTTCAGATATTGCTCTCATTTTACGAAGAAGCTTTTTTTCACACTTCCATAATGAGACTATCAGGTCTATTCAAAGAAAGGTGAAAATTAGGAGAACTGGCAGGAGAAGTGAACAATCTAGACCAAATAGTTGATTTGGAAAGTGAGATAAATGGTAGAATTTCTCTGGTTTGGCTATTTTGACCTAGAATTTTCACTTCTCCAGTCATTCTCCTGAGTTTCACCATTCTCTGAATAGATCTGTTAATAAATTCCATAATAAAAGAGCCATCCTATAGGAGACAGGCAATGGCGGCATCCAGCAGAGGAGTATGAGTGGTGCATTTTTAGATTTGTTAGTCAGATAACTGCATCTGTATGTGGATGACAGCATAAATAAGATGGTCCGACGGATACCGGATCAAAAATGAGTGCACTGTAGCAAATGTCAAATTTGTTCAAAAAGCACATTTTAAATAATTCTATGAAAAGGCCCGTGAGTAGGTATTTCAGAACCATATGAAGTTTTCAGTTCAATGGTTAGCTCAACCTTAGTGAATAACCCTGATAGAAAATTGTGATATATGAATTATTTACAGATACCTCTTCTGCTCTGTGCTAATAATGGGAAGGATCAAGCCAGAGGGGTCTAGAAATTGTTAATCCTTTGCCCAAATCTCACGCATGTACAAACGTGAGACCATTCTTGCAAAAATATGAAATTTAACCATTCATAATTTATAAAAGCTCAACTGTGCCACTTAACCCCTTCACTACTGCTATTGAGATATCTCGGGCTTCAAATGCATCATCTGGTGCCCCGCTATTGGGATATCTCAATATGCTGATCTGCAGCCCAAAAGCAAATGAAATTGATTTGCTGCAGATTAATTTTGTTTGCTTTTGGGCTGCAGAAGATGCCGCCAAAGTTTTTGTCCCTGTGGGCATAATGACCAAACAAAGAGCTAAGGCTGGGGTCAGACCAGCGCACTTTTAACGTGCGTTCTGGCGCACATAATTACGGCCGCACTAGCAGCAGATGACGGGCAATGACGGCCAATATACGATGTACGGTCGCACAAAAGTCCGGCCGTGCAACGCAAGTGGAATTTGAACGCATTTTTTTGAGAATTTTGAACCGCTAGTACGGACGTACTGAGTGCGCAGCTGCGGCATAGCGGCGTGTTTGCGTGATTAGAGATGTCAGACACTGCTAATGTCCAGCCTACATAACGTCCAGATGCAAAAAGAGTTTTATTGACGATCTGTACAAAATCACGCCCGAAAATGCGTATCATCTGACCGTTTTTGCGCATTCCGTGAAAATATACGACAATGCGTTCGGACGCACTTTTTCACGTTCGCGGGGAAAAATGCTTTCGTCTGACCCTAGCCGAAATCTGTAAAATCAGCTGCTGAAAGCTCTGAAATATCGGGTTTTCAGAAGCTGATGCAGGAAAAAAAAGCAGAAACTAGACCAGCTGCTCAAACCTTTAACTCAATTTGGCAGTATATGGCGCCATCTACTGGCCAAAATAGGTTATTTACATTAAGAAATACAATGGGTATAAGCTCAAATATTTCTTACTTTATAAATAATTACAAATGATTTTTCAAAACACCACTGATCTCTGACAATGTTTTTTTTTGGAAAATCACTTGGCAGTGAAGGGGCTAATAAATGAGAGTATGGGAATGTATGAGTGTATTTGTGTGGTGTGAATGTACGAGTGTATTTGTGTTGCACTGTGCAATGTGCATGTAGGTATTCCACACAAATTCCATCATGTCCGACCCCTTAGCTAGCAACCTATTTTGCCTAACTATAGAGCCACCAGTTCGTCACACCTATTGATATGATAGAGTACATTAAACATATAGCACATGCTATATACTTACTTGGATGAATATAGGGACCAAGGGATAAGGTACAGGACTGCATATCGAATGGGAACTTGTAGATATTCAATTTACAGGAAGTAATAATTCTCAGCGGCTTATCGCTAACGATTTTGCCGTTACTATGAACAATATAATAGGGAATCACCGGATACTTCGCTTCATCTACCCTGGTTATAAAGCGAAATATATTAATATTATTGTGGTAGTAATAATAATAATGCAAAAATTAACATATGACAAATTGTACATTAGACTTAAATTTTAAAAATAAATATTGAAACATCGCAACAAGAAGACACAGGGGGATAAATTATTGCTAATGGATGGTAGCACATCCAACAAATGTCAATGGGCTGGATTAACTAGAGCTCCCTGCTAGATGTAGAAACGAGCTGTGAGATCTCATGTAGAAAACAGACTTAGGGCACCATCACCTGGTGTGAACTAAAACGCCAACGCTACATGAAAATTCTAGCGAGAGTCGCTAAAATGTAGCGCCTGACAACCCACCAACAGATCGCCTTGTCCGCGGTAGTTCGTGCACAAGATTTATTAGCGCCCGCTATGGAAACGCTAAGACCCATGCTGGGAACCAGCTCTAATGCTTCGGGAAACGTGAGAAGATGCATTGTATGGTTAAAAATAAAAAGCGTTCTAGTGCAAAAAAGCCTCTTTTTTAAAAATAAAATAGAAAAATCGGAACTCCAAATTTTGCCTGAAAAATCCAGAAAATATTTAATAAATTTTAAAAATTCAATGAATAAAAAGGCTTTTTGCTGCGGCTTAAAAAAAAATAATGGTTGAATAAATAAAGAATAAAAACGATAATATTTTTTACATTGAATCCTATGGACTTCGCACAAGGCAGGTTTTCCTATACAATGCATCTTCTCACGTTTCCCTGAAGCACGCCGGTTTAACCATACAATGCATCTTTTACACGTAAACTACATCCAGCGCGACATGGGAACACCTGCGCTGCATTCCTTTCAATCGCCTACTAATTGGCTGTTAATTTTGGGCAAGAACTTTTGACGTTTCTTTTTTCTTCCTCTTCCGTCAGTTAACACCAGGGTTGAGCAGTAGGTACATTCTTGCGATTAGCGTCGGCGCTAAAGTTAGCGCCGGGACCAAACGATCTGTTGGTTATAATAGCGGAAGCGCTCTGTAGCGCTGCCCATGTTAAGTATAGGACGCGGTAAGTACAGTAAGATCGCGCTACGAATCGTTAATTACCATGCGCTAAGTGGTTTTCGCTGTTTGTAGCAAGAGGCAAACAATCTGTCGGTCCGGCGCTAGACTGAATTTACCTGGCGCTAACGCAAAAAACAGGCTGACGCTAGGGTTAGCTCACACCAGCTGATAGAGCCATTAAAAAGTAAAAAAAAACACCAAAGGCTGCTGATCCTAAGGGTTGCAGTAAGTGAATAACTTCTCATGAGCTCAGAATTATCACAGCGTCACTGATACATTTTTTGACACTTTGAAAGGTTTTGTATCCTCTGGATGAAGAATGATTTATATAAATACACCCATTTTTTTTACCCAATTTTGCTTATTACTAGACATATTAATTAGCCTTTTTATTCTTGGCCTAAAACAGATTCTATGACAAAGTATTCTTCACCTTTTCATCCATTGATTAAATATTCAAAGTTTTTTTAAAAAAGAAGTTGTAGCACTCTGATCCACTGATCCATCAATGTTCATATCCATAATAAATTAATTTCGAGGAATATTATTGTTGTTTTTGTGACTTTTTTTACCTAATTTTAAATTCAGCAGCTTAAAACAAGCATTTTCATCATTTATATTATTTAATTATTTCCTACCTTTAGCGAGTTATTCTTATGTGCAAGAAGAGCCTATAGGACTTCTCCCTCCTGCCTCAGTCATCTGCATGTTGCCTGACAGAGATCTGGTGGAGTCAAGATTTGGCACAGGCACTTCGTCGGTAAGTCATACAGGGTTATTCAAAGAGATCCATATGGCTGCCGAAAGGTAACCGAACATTGAAAATCAGCGTTCGGTTACCTTTCTTGGCCATTCGGCTATCCAGAGTGCAGGCAATTCACCAAATGTTGGCGAATTGCCTGCACATATGGTGCCTGTTCACTGCCTGTTCGAGGGCAGTGAAATCCCCATAGAGAAGCAATGCTTCGTCTATTCAGAGAACACAAACCAGCAGTGAAAGGTTCCCGAAATGCCCTGCCGTTTGGTGGTTTAATTCGACAGGTTTATTCAGGCGAATCCCATAGGCTTCAATGTTAAAAATATTCCTGTTTTAATACAATATCTAATAAACCATTTATTATAATATTCTGCAGTAAAAAGTCTCTTTATTTTATAGATTTAATTAGGATCTTTTAAGCATTTTTTATGGGTTTTTTTAAAAAAAATTACTTTTTTTGTTTTTTCTGTAACAGCCCTTTTTATTATCATTCATTGGATCTTATATGTAAATTTCAGACATTTTTGCTCAGTAGTTTGTTTGCAAACAGCTTTTCACTTTTCAAATATTCAAGCGTACTGGTTTTTTTTTTTTCACTCCATTTGTCTGCAGTGTCGGCTTTTACCGGTGGCTGCTCTGCGCTGTGATCGGCTCCTGCTTGGGTTTCTCCGGCGTGTTCGGTGGGGTTAGGTGGGGTTCGGTGAGCATTCACCCTGGTTTTGCAGTGATTGTTCGGTGGGTTTGCAGCGACTTTTCCCTGCATTACTGCGGCCCTGTGGCGCTTGCTGAATACACCGCAGGGTCGCTGAAATGGGATCGCCAAATCACACCAAATTGAAGAGAATGAAAAGTCACCGAACGTGCGGTGACTTTTCGATTCTCTGTGAATAACCCTGATAGGCATTTAGATTAAGAAGAAGTCGTGCACAGACCAGGGCCGGCCCGCCAATGGTGCAGAGCGGAGCAACGGCGCCAGGCTGCAGAAATTTGGGGGCAGCAAATTTCAGCCCCCGGCACCGCTGCTGCGCTCTGCACTATTTTTTTATGCGGTGGCGGCAGATCGTGCGGCCGCCACGTTCGTTCCTTCAACGAGCGGCAGCCGCACGAGTATCTGCCGCTCGCTTGAGATCCATCCTCCAGCCTGCCGTGATAGAGATCATGTGATCTTGCGAGATCACGGCAAGCTGGAGGGTGGATCCCAGGCGAGCGGCAGATACTCATGAGGCTGCCGCTCATTGAAGGAAGGAACGCGGCGGCCGCAAGATCTGCCCGTCGGAGCCTGGGCCTGGCAGAGGTGAGCCTGCCGGCAAATATATCCATGAGGGCAAATATATCGATGTGTGAGCCTGGGGGCAAATATATCCATGTGTGAGTCTGGGGGCAAATATATCCATGTGTGAGCCTGGGGGCAAATATATCCATGAGTGAGCCTGGGGGCAAATCTATCCATGTGTGAGTCAGGGGGCAAATATATCCATGAGTGAGCCTGGGGGCAAATCTATCTGGCACTGCTGGGTATGTGATGCTTGGCACTGCTGGGTATGTGACGCTGGGCACTGCTGGGTATGTGATGCTGGGCTCTGCTGGGTATGTAACGCTGGGCACTGCTGGGTATGTGACACTGGGCACTGCTGGGTATGTGACACTGGGCACAGTTATATACACCTCACATTACTGTATCACAGAGCTCCACAGCAAGAAAATTCTAATGTATGTGTGTATGAGTGTTTGAATTTTATTGCTGTGGCGCACTGTGATACGCTCATACACACTGCGTGGTTTTTTTTTGGGGGGGGGCAGCATTTCATCCTTCGCTCCAGCCAGCACAATGTCTTGGGCCGGCCCTGGCACAGACTCTTTAGTAATAAC
This sequence comes from Leptobrachium leishanense, assembly GCA_009667805.1. NCBI lineage: Eukaryota > Metazoa > Chordata > Amphibia > Anura > Megophryidae > Leptobrachium > Leptobrachium leishanense. The sequence continues at coordinate 32,797,649 of CM019072.1, read as the reverse complement.
TCGGTAAAGGCAGGAAATCAATAATGACTGTAAATTATGGAAACAATTTGTTTTTACCCTCCGAATTGATTTGGTAAACATTAAAGCAACTAGAATGTACGTTCTAGTTTAATAATGCGCCCATCACGCACTGAGTGCAGATTATATAGATCATCGGGAACTTACATTTCATATATGTAAATATCTGGATGCCAAAATATGTCACTATAAACGAACATTTTATCAATCCCACAGAAGTCATCAGGGTTCCATGAAATAAATTCATTTCTCCATGCCTGGAAAGAGAAAATTATTTATGTATCATAGAGACATCACATGAATTATTTTTTTTTATAATTCTTTATTTTGAAAAAGTTTTAAACACAAAAAGACAGGTAAACAGCCACCTGTGACATCGCCTCGCAGGGCAGAGAGGGCAGGCCTCATAAAACATGGTTTGGCTCAACTCATAAAATCATGGTGAACATAAAAAAAGCAATCTGGTTGAGATCGGAAGAAATGTAGTAAATCAGCCCTTATGCCCAGCGCTTGGCATGCCCCGTAGCCGACCGGACAAGACTAACAATAACCCACGTATGACAGGAGAAGGAAAAGAGAAGGAAAGATAAGGACAGAGAAAAAGGAGAAAGAAAGAAGGAAAGAGAGGAAGAACCTCCCGCATCTGACTCCCATTAGGTGTTAATCTGGCTTTAATTAGTTTCTTCCCAACGACTCCAGGTTTTATAAAACGAGGGAAGAGAGTTGTGAATCACCGCGGACAGTTTATCCATGTGATGCGCCTCGGCTATATAAGCCCGGGCCACCTCAACGGAAGGCACCTCCCCAGCTCGCCAGTGTTTAGCGAGAGCTCTCCTAGCTCCCAACACTATCCTGTGGAAGAGTTTGCAATCCGGTCCCCGAAGGGATGCCGGTGACCTATGGAGCAGGAAGGCCCAAGGATCAAGAGGGACAGGTTGCTGAAATACCTCCTCTAATAAATCCCCAATCCGGTCCCAGAAGGATCGCACCTTCGGGCACTGCCACCACATGTGAAACAGGGTACCTCGAGCCCCACAGCCCTTCCAACACACATCAGGGGTACCCGGCTGCAGATGCGAGAGCAAGACCGGGGTGGCATACCATCGGTACAGCGTTTTATATGCCTGTTCTTTCAGCGTAACACATATAGACACTTTTGCAATATTTTCCCACATATCTTGCCACTCCTCTCCCTCCAACTCCTCCCCAATATCCGCCTCCCAGCGGGCAATGAATCCAGGGGTCAGCCAGGAGACATCCTCGCATGCAAAATGACTATATAAGGTGGAAATCAGAGCTTTTGGAGCCCTTCCGGAGTCACACATGGATTCAAAAAACGTTAATTTTTGACTAGCTGCTTGTGAGATGTGTTGTGTTGAGATAAAAAGTCTCGTATCTGTAGGAATCTGAAGTGGTCGAAGGTCCGGAGGTCACCCTTCGATTGTAGGTCCGAGAAGGAGAACCAGTCACCTCCTGGAGATCTGAAATGCTTAATCCTCTGCAGGTCGATATTTTCGAAAGCTGTAAAGGCGGAGGGGACAGTCCCGGAACAAAAGCTCTGTTGCGTAAATATGGCATTAACGGCGAGAAGCAAGAGCAGAGGTGAAATTTGTCCCGGACGGAGTCCCAAACCTTCAGGAGGTTAGAGTCGCTGTACAGGTGGACCGCAATAGCGGGCGGAACTCTTTGGGTAGCCAAAAATAAAATTGCGGGAGGTCTGGTGCAAATAGATCCGATTCCAGATCGGCCCAACGTTGGGAGTGTTGGGGCAGATGAAACATGACAAACTGAGCAATCTGAGCCGCTTGGAAATATTTATACAAGTGCGGAAGGCCCAGACCCCCCCGTTCTTTAGGGCGATATAAGACATATTTAGAAACCCTTCTCCTGCCCCCCGCCCACACAAAACCCTCAATTTGGGACTGCAGCTGTCGAAGAGATCGGGGGCACACCCAGATCGGCAGGGCTTGAAATAGATATAATAATCTCGGAAGCAGGTTCATTTTTATGCAATTAATCCTGCCGATCCAGGAGACCCCCTCCCTCCCCCACCTCTCCAGGTCCTCGCCCAGAAGCTTAAACATCGCCTCATAGTTTAGGGAGTGCAATCCATTCACATCAGGCGTAAGCCACACTCCCAGGTATTTCAAAGAGGATCGAGTAAAACGGAAGCCCGAGGAACTCTCAATTTCCTGACAGATCGAGGCCGACAGGGAAAAGGGCATAGCAACCGACTTTTCAAGGTTAACCTTATAACCCGAGACTGCTGAAAAGTCGTGCAGGAGGGAGAGCAGGGGAGGAATGGAGGCGGAAGGATGGCTAAGAGTGAGCAAGACATCATCGGCGTACGCCGATACCTTGTACTCCTCCCCACCCACCGTCACTCCCGTAATATGGGGAGAGTGGCGAATAGCCGATAAGAGGGGTTCGAGAGATAGGGCAAAGAGGAGGGGGGACAAAGGGCATCCCTGTCGCGTCCCATTTCCTACAGAGAAGCTCGTGGGAACAGTGCCTGGTGTAATGACAGCTGAGGTAGGGGAATCATACAGAGATCGGAGGGTCGAGATAAAGGACATCGGGAAGCCCCACGTGGTCAAAAGTCGAAATAAAAAGGGCCATTCCAGTCGATCGAATGCCTTCTCTGCATCTAAAGAGATGAGCAGAGAGGGCAATTGGGTGTCAGTCATGCGCTCCATCAGCACCACAGCCCGCCTGGTATTAGCAAATGCATGCCTGCCCGGGATGAACCCCACCTGATCCGGATGAATGATGGAAGCTAAAAAGGAGTTCAGTCTATTTGCCAGTATTTTTGTGAATATTTTATAATCAACATTCAAAAGGGAAATGGGCCTGTTATTTTGCGGGTAAGACGGGTCCTTTCCTTCCTTTGGAATTAAAATTATGTCAGAGCGGAGAAAATCTGCTGGGGCCGGGGCACCCTCCCACAGCGACAGATAAAATTTGTGTAAGTGTGGAGACAGAGTTTGGGTAAAGGTTTTATAGTAAAAGGCAGAGAACCCATCCGGGCCAGGAGCCTTGTGAGGTTTGAATGCCTTAATAACCTCAGCTATCTCTTCCTCAGACGGGGGGCGTCTAAGCGCCTGTCTCTGTGCCGGGGATAGCCGGGGGAGAGGAGCACTAGACAGGAAGCGGTCAATCGATTGGCCCAATGGGATAGAGTCGGAAACGTGGGTCGGGGAGTGGTTGTATAATGTCTGAAAGTATGAGGTAAACAATTTATTAACTGTAGCTGGGGATGTGTGCAGGACTCCCTCCCCATCTCTGGCTCCCGTTATATGTTTGGACCTAGTTTGGTTGCGAAGTTTAGACGCTAGAAGAGTGTGAGATTTGTTGGCAAATTCAAAATAGGTTCGCTTGGACCAAGCCAATGAGCGGGCCGCGTCCTCCCCGAGTACATGAATTATTTTAAAGTACCAGCTATGACATGAGAAGAGAATATGTCATATCATCTCCAGAGGTTTATTTATATGAATTAATATATAGTATTATATTGAAGACCAAATGCAAAGTATTTCAAGTATAACCCTAATTATCAATTATATTATTATATTATTATTATTGATTGTTAGCATAAATCTTAGTTAAAAGTTGTGATGCATATTTAGCCTTTATATATAGTTACATAGTTATATAGGCTGAAAAAAGACATGCGTCCATCGGGTTCAGCCTCTCCCACATAACCTACTGCTGTTGATCCAAAAGAAGGCAAAAAACCCAGTCTGAATATGCAACATACTGGGAAAAAATTCCTTCTTGACCCCAGAATATGTAAGATAAAAAAATATATTTTGCATATCGATTGTTATTCTTAATCAGATAATTATATAATTTTAAAAATTTTCATTTATTCTTTCATTCTTTACAGAAATATTGCAGGGATGAAAGGTTCTAAACTCTAGATCAGGGCTCAAAATTTTCACTCGCCTACGAGCATTTAGCGAGTGCAAATTAAGTGAGGGCAAGTGGAAATGCACACGCAGGCAGCACAATAAATTATTTTGTGCTGCCTATTCCGGCAGTGCCACCTTGCAGCCCCCCTTCCCCAGGCTGCACGGTGGCAGGGATCAGATGCCTAACCTGACCCAGATTTTCTCTGTCACTGGCAGGGTAGTGAAGAGGAGCTTCCCTGCCTCCTCGCTCTGCTCACATTGGGCTCTAATGACTGGGTATACATGTATCTGGGTTCTCATGTCTGGGTATTAATGTTATTTTTTGTAACTTCAGTTTAAATAAAACCTTTAACAGTGTAATTTCATAAGATAATTTAAGGGGGTGTGTTTAGGGACAGAGTTAAGGGCTGGGTAAGGGTTAGGTGGAGCAACTGGTGGTGATTAACTCTTATGGCCTGGTTAGTAGCATGGGACTTGAAATTTTTAGCCCTGCTCTAGATGGTGTCCATATTATTGCACAATGTCACACAAGGTCTACATTATTAGCATACAGGCAGAAATGGCCGTTCTGTCTAATCCAGTAAATGTGATAAAGGTAGATGATAAGAATGTCAACTTTGCTGTCTATGGTTATTTGTAGTGATCATAATAAGAATGTAAGCATTGCAGCTTCTAAAAATAGCGACAAAATGCAAAAATATTAACTGCATGTGGTCATAATGTGTTCAGGCGGAGGATGCAGCCACACGTTATAAGCGAAAGTAGAGCGGTTTTACGCTATTACAACCCCCCTTTTTCTTGTCCCTTTTACATTAGTGAGTGACCCCAGACCTCTCCCTCAGTTCTGTCCTCTGCCTGGTTGTTGGAATCCAGAAATACATTATGATGAACTTTTTTGTTACATTGAGGGTGGAGACTACCCCTTAGAAATCCTATAAGTAATATTGGGTGACAGGAGTGAGGTCTAAGCGAGGAATTCGGTTTCTCCACAGGGAAAGTGTCGATCTTGCATTATAAAGCTATACAAATACGACTTTATATGTTAAATTTTGATTTTCAATCCAAAAACGTGTAGAACAATTTCTTACCATGCTGAACCAAATATATGTGGTTAATGTCTGTAACCGTGTATCCTAAAAATGAAAGAAAAATGTAAGAGAGAGATGACAAGTTGCAACTTTGATATTTTATAGAAAACATAGGCTCGTACAATCTGCTCAAATAAGAAGAGGCTCATATTGTCCAGAACGGCCTCATGTTTGTCAATCTTTCGATTATTGTATCATATTCATAGCTTTTTATTTTATTTTAAGTTTCACATTTCATAGGACAAGTAGTCCTCAAGTAGAGCATATCACATTAATTATAATAATAGTAATAATAATAAATAATACTTCCTTTCAAGTGCTACAGTCTCTGTACTTCTCCAACTAGACAGCCCATATAGTAGTAGCATGAACCACGGTGCTGTCCACCTGACGATGTATGACCATTATGCACTCTTACTTACTTAATACAGAAGCATTGAGAGGCATTGAGGATTTGGGGTGTTTATTGATAAAGTAAATAAACTCTCTCTAACCCAAGCCTTGGAAGGCTGGGATTCCCGGGACCTGAGTGATAGTCTTCAGGAAATAGTGAAGCCCTTCACTTTGTAGATCTGTCACAGTGTCCACAGACTGTCAAAAGGGAGGGAAGAGGGGAATGTAAAGATTAATTAAATTAACATAAGTGGTTGTGGTGGCTAGCGTTCCTTAATGTATTTATCGTTACTTCTCCACATCGGTTCTGCAGAGCAAGCCCCACGTCACACAGATCTGCAAGTGCATTATTCATTTTTCTGGTAACGTTGTATTGCTATTGTATTAAATGTCATCCTCAAAAACTGTTTAGGACAATTACTACACACCTTACATAGTTAAATAGGCTGAAAAAAGACATGCGTCCATCGGGTTCAGCCTCTCACACATCACCTACTGCTGTTCATCCAAAAGAAGGCAAAACACCCAGTCTGAAGCGCTCGCCAATATGCAACATACTGGGAAAAATTCCTTCTTGACCCCAGAATGGCGTCAGATTTCTCCTTGGATCAAGAAGCTTTTACCCACATAGTAAATATTATAACCCTTAATATTCTGTGTCTGCAGGAAGTCATCCAGTCATTTTTTAAACGTCTGTACAGTCTCTGACCCAACCACCTCAACAGGCAGAGAATTCCACAACTTTATTGTTCTCACCGTAAAATAATCCTTCCTATGCTTTAGGCTGAATTTCCTTTCGTCCAGTCTAAATGGGTGACCTCGTGTCCTGTGTATAGTCCTGTTAATGAATAGGTTTCCAGACAATAGTTTATAATGGCCCGTATATATTTATATAAAGTTATCAGATCCCCTCTAAGGCCCCGTATATATATTTATATAAGGTTATCAGATCCCCTCTAAGTGCCGTTTCTCTAAACTAAACAGGTTTAAGCTTGTTAGTCTTTCCTCATAACTTAAACCTTCCATTCCCCCCCACTATAATATCCTTTCTTAAGACAGGTGCCCAAAATCACACAGCATATTCAAGGTGCGTCTTACCATTGATTTATACAGAGGCAAAATTATGTTTTCATCCCAAAAGTGAACTCCCCTTTTAATGCCAATACCTTGCTGGCCTTGGCGGCTGCTGTTTGACATTGCACATTGTTACTTAGTTTGAAGTCTATGATTATTCCCAAATCTTTCTCCTGCTTGGATTTCCCTAACTCCGTACCATTTAGGGTATAAGTTGCTTGTGTGTTCTTCACTCCAAAGTGCATAACTTTGCATTTATCTACATTAAATTTCAGCTGCCATTTAATGCTGAATGTTGAATGCCTTGAATGTTGTTTCACTTGTTCCTAATAAAGTCTTGAAATAATAATAACTTTATTAAATCACAAAATAGTACAGTGTAAAGAAAAACTCACCAAACTGACAATTGTGTACACGATTACATTCACATACACCACAGATGGCTTTGTCCAGTCTTTCACCGGTCGTACATCAAGACCTGGAAGGTCGGTTAGATTCAAGCTGCTCAACAAGTCCTGGTAACTACAGACACGGCTGTGACATGCTCCTAAAGTAAAAGAAAAAGTGAGAACGTCCATGTAGGTGAAAACAAGTATAAATCAGATCAGAATTGGCCCAATGCATCTATGTGAGGTTGAAAGTGAGTAGATTTCAATAAAAAAAATACTATCTAAGCTCTTGAAGTGTTGTTTCATAAAAACATTTATATATATTGTGACCAGGGCAGCCATCAGAAATGATGGGGCCCCTTACTGAACCTCATGATGGGGCCCCCCCCAGGCACTCCCTCAACCTCTAACAGCTTTTCTCCCCCTTCAAAAAAAAAGGACATAACATAGCACCACAGCAATAAAACTCCCAGTAATGTGCAGTGTGTATGAGCGTATCACAGAATCCACAGCAATAAAACTCACAGTAATGTGCGATGTGTATGAACGTATCACAGAATCCACAGCAATAAATCTCACAGTAACGGGCTGTATATGATGGCCTTTGGGTTTGGGTCTGGGCCTGGTTTGGGCCTTGGGCCCTGGGCCTTGGGGTCTGGGCTAGGCCTGGGCCTTGGGGTCTGGTCTGGGCCCTGGGTCTGGGCTCTGGTCCCTGGGACTGGGCCTTGGGGTCTGTTCCCTGGGTCTGGTCCCTGGGTCTGGGCCTTGGGGTCTGGTCCCTGGGGCTGGGCCTTGGGGCCTGGTCCCCGGGGCTGGGCCTTGGGGCCTGGTCCCTGGGTCTAGGCTGGGCCTGGTACCTGGACCCTGGGTCTGGCCTGGGCCCTGGGTCTGGGCCTTGGGGTCTGGTCCCTGGATCTGGGCTCTGGGGCTGGGCCTTGGGGTCTGGTCCCTGAGTCTGGGCTCTGGTCCCTGGGTCTGGGCCCTGGGTCTGGCCTGGGCCCTGTGTTTGGGCCTTGGGGTCTGGGACTTGGGGTCTGGGCCTGGGTGTCTGGGCCCTGGGGTCTGGGCCTTGTGGTCCGGGCCCTGGGTTCTAGGCCCTGGATCTGGGCCTTGGGTCTGGGCCTTGGGGTCTGGGCCCTGGGGTCTGGGCCTTGGGTCAGGCTGGGCCCTGGCTCACCACTCCGCTGTCTTCCTTCCTTCAGCTCTTCTTTTCTTCAATCTTCTGCTCTTCTCTTCGATCTTCTTTTCTTCTGCTCTTCAGCCCGGGCCCTCCGTCTCAGGCGCGCAGCTTCACTGAGTGGAGGGGGCGGAGACAAAGCAACATGCTTGGGAGGCCCCACACGCTGCTTGGCCCGCCCAGACAGCCAGCGAAGCTGCTAGGTGCCAGAGGAGACACAGTATCTCCTCCGGCTCCTGCAGCAAAGACACCGCTCTGGATTCGGACTCATCGAGTCCGATACCGGAGCTGTAAAAGGGCAACGCCACTGCCGACGGCACCCCGGGCCTCTTACGGCAGCATGGGGCGTAATGCCCTGATGGCGGCCCTGATTGTGACAGAGTGCATGGGTTGAGTAACAGGATGTCTGGGAGAGTAAGTGATTTAGGTATGGATTCCTGAGTGCCTGGACACCAGACCAGGCAGGGGTCAAATCTGGCCTGGAACTGGAATACCAGAGGGGAACGGCTCCTTACTTGGCCTTCTTCCGGCGCCTACAGCGAAGGCCATGACATATCATCATATGCCACCCATCTACTGGAAGATTTGAAATTAAACATCGGCTATCAGAATACGTCATTTACTTGATTACCTGACCTTGTGAATTGGCATACTGTATGTGGGCAAAGCTGACCTCACCCTCAGACTGCATCATAGGACACCTTTCCACCATCACCACAGTATTCCATGATGGACTTTTGGATAAAGCTGTTGCCAACTACTTTTTGGCATGTCAATACAGGTTTCCATCTCTTAAATACATTGGCATCATCGATCATATGCCTCCTCTCTACAGCTGTTACCTCAACGAGAAACATTTTGAATTCAGACTCTCAATCCACATGCTCTCAATAATAATGTTTAATTCACATGTTTTTTGGGTAGTGATTAGCGCATTATTTTTTCGTTTTGTTTCCTGTTTGTTTTCTCAGTACTCATTTTTTACTTTCCCCATATTTTTTCCTTTTTTTCACTTATTTTCTTTTCGCCCACCTCTTATATTTATTATCTTCATTCTTACAACACATTCACATTTTTCACCACACTCACTTTTTCGTTTTAATAGCATTCTTGGCACTTGTTTTTACATATCATTCCTGTACTTTTTTATTTGTATTTCATTTTGCATGCACACTACTTTCACTGGTATTACGTCTTCTTTCAAACACATTCCTTCACACTCACACTACCATACTATCAGATCGTGCTTTATCTTTTTCTTTCTTCATTCACCCCCGTATAGGGCCATTACCACCATAAAATGAAATGTCCTTATTGTGTTTTATTTCCTTTATAAGACAATATTTTACTCTATATATATTTTTTATTTTTTTGAGAAAGGATTTTACCAGGAAGGATACATTGAGATTTCTCTCGTATTCAAGTATGTCCTGGGTGGCGAGTATGTACCGTCAGGTGTCTTGCCCAAGGACACTTACAATATGTGTCACTGGGTGCATCCATTGTGTGATATCTTGTGTTGTAAACCACCCCAACAGTATCTTTACATCACTTGCCCCTCACTGTGTGGCTTTGGCCGTATAATGGAGTCTAATGGTTGATCACTGACTCACATCATTGTATTGTGTGGGATGTATTCGAAGGACATCACCGGGGTAGATTAGAAGTCTTTTCAGCTCCATGTTTTATCTCATTCAGCTGCTACCTCCTATCTCAAGTAGCCTGAAGAACAATAGCCCCCTGCAGCCTAATCTAAACAGCCCCTCCTGTATCCCATTCAACTGTTAAATACCATAGATTTGATAAAAAAACAGAAGTAAAGAAAAACATTTGGTAAATATTGCCTCATGGGAAAAAAAATCAACAAAATGGTAGGGAGATCCTAGAGAGCCAAATTTGACACCGAATTGCACCGAACGGTGAATTTCCCTGTACGGTGCAATTTTATGGCAATTCGACAAATATTGGTGAATTGTCAGCAAAATACGATGCAATTCGGCGGCAGTGAAATTCTCCATATAGAAGTAAAGGATAATCTATTCAGAGAACGTTGAACAGCAGCAAAAAGTTGTCAAAATGCACAGATTTTCGGTGCTTTCGTTTGACAGGTTTAAACGAGTGAATTCCATAGGTTTCAATGTAAAAAAATTCCACGATTTTTATAAAAAAAAATTATTCAAACGTTCATTCTTTTAATTTGCATCAAAAAGTCTCTTATTTATTTATTGTTTTAGAATTCTTTAGGCATTTTCCGTTCCGATTTTTTTTTTAAAATGGCGGTAGTTTTATTATTCTGTAACAGACCTTTTTATTGTTATTCATAGGACCTCATATATTATTTCTATGCATTTTCATGCATTATTCTTGTTTAAAACGCCTGTTAAATATTGCATTTCTTTTTAATTTGTTTTATTTACCCCTGTTCGGCGGCTGGTCGACTTTTTTCCGTGGCTGATCGGAAGCGTTCGGCAGTCTGTTCGGCGGATCGTTGGCTGCGTTCAGCGGTTTGCGACTGCGTTTGGTGGTTTATCGGATGCGTTTGTCTAGTTTTTTGGTGGCGTTTACCGGTTTACCAGATGCATTCCCCGGGTTTATTGGCAGCGTTAGGCGGATCTATGTGGCGCACTTCGGGGAATGCTGAATTCAAAGCAAGGATCGGCGAATTCAGCTCGCCGAACAGCACTGAATGAAAGAGCACTTAAATTTCGGTGCTCTTTGAATAAACCCTTAGGTTTATTTTACCTTTTTACATGTAATTACTTCAAACAAAGAAACACAACCAGCAGCGTGTGTTTTACAAAGTGGTTTCTGTTTGTAGCGCACATGTATTCTAGTTACAGCTTATGTACGTGGTAGTGTCCCTTTAAGATAAAGTGATCACAATAGGGACACGTTCACTTTTATTTGGGATTGCATAAAAATGATCAAGAAACTCACTATTATATAAGACCACTTTTTGAGCTATAAAGTGTTAACATAGCATTTTGTAACTGAACAAAATATAACTCGGCACATACTGATCACTTGGTGAACACTGCGACATTTTCAATGTTCTACCCCTTTCCTGTGATTAAATATTCAAGTCACTTCCTTGTAACATTTCACCAACATTCCTGTAGAATTAAATTAAATAGTAAACATCTGTCAATAAAAGAGGAGACGATTAATATTACTTACCCACCAAAAACGCTGTTAAGAAAAGGCAAACAGCATATATCGACATTTTGGCACTGAACGCTGAAAGTCCCTTCCTTTATGGTTTTTTGTACTTTCGTGTTATTCACATTTTTTTTTAGAAGGAATTTAAGCTGTACACATTATGGAATCTAGAAGAAGACAAAGTGGAGAAACTCGTTTCTTTGTAAAAGCAATGCCAAAATTAAAGTTCCTCCTCTACAAAAAAAAAAAAAAGTCTGACTGACAGCCGGACTGTCCAGCGCCGCTCATGGCTGCCGACGTTCAGTATGTTAAAGAGCTTAGGTGTATGATGCAGCTTGAGTTTAGTAAAATAAACTTGATTTGACATTCAGGGTTATTCAAAGAGAATCGAAAAGTCGCTGCATGTTCGGAGACTTTTCGTTCTCTTCAATTCGGTGCAATTTGGCGATTCCATTTCAGCGACCCTGCGGTGTATTCAGCAAGCACCACAGGGCCATCGTAGTGCAGGGAAAAGCCGCCGCAAACCCGCCGAACACTCACCGCAAAACCCAGGCAAATGCACACCGAAACCCGCAAAAAGATTTGGATTAACCCCGCCAAACACGCCAGAGAAACCCGAGCAGGAGCCGATCACAGCGCAGAGCAGCCGCCGGAAAAACCCGACACTGCAGACGAATGGAGGGGAAAAAAAAAACAACAGTACGCTTGAATGTTTGAAAAGTGAAACGCTGTTTGCAAACAAACTACAGAACAAAAATGTCTGGAATTTATATATAAGATCCAATGAATGATTATAAAAAGGTCTGTTACAGGAAAAAGAAAAAACAATTTAAAAAAAAGAAACATATATTTTTTTCGCACAAAGATCCCGAAAAATATCTAAAAGATCCCTAAAAAAATCTAACAATAAAGAGATTCTTTACTGCAGAATATTATAATCAACGGTTTACTAGATATTGAATTAAAACGGGAATATTTTTAACATTGAAGCCTATGGGATTCGCCTGAATAAACCTGTTGAATGAAACCACCGAACAGCAGGGCATTTCGGCAACTTTTCACTGCTGGTTTTTGTTCTCTGAATAGACGAAGCATTGCTTCTCTATGGGGATTTCACTGCCCTTGAACAGGCACCGTATGTGCAGGCAATTCGCCAACATTTGGCGAACTGCCTGCTCTCTGAATAGCCGAATGGCCAGGAAAGGTAACCGTACGCTGAATTTCACTGTTCGTTTACCTTTCGCCAGCAATTTGGATCTCTTTGAATAACCTTGTTTATTTTTGACCACAGAAAGGACAGCAGACAAAAAATCCAGGACTTTAGGAATAGACACCAATCGGGACTATTCTGGAACGCCAGGAAGTGAATGTCACATGCAGGATATGATTGACGTCAGTGTTGCATCATGGGAAAAATTCAGAAAATGGAAACTGGAGATAACATAAACAACATAAATCTATTTTTCCTTTTTACATGCAATTACTTCAAAGAAGAAAAAAAAAACAGCAGCGTGTCTTCTATTATAACGTGGTTTTGTTTGTAATGCACAAGTAATCTAGTTACAGTTTATGTTAGTGGTCGGGGTGTATGGGGTGTACAGGGAGGGGTAACACCTCTGGTGTAGGGCTGGTCGTGTCCTTTTAGGACAGTTCGTTCACCTTTGGTCCCCACCTGTCGCTCAGATCTCACCTGTGGCTCCTAGTAGCTGTAGCATGCACAGCGGCTACACCCCGGGCAACAGCTTCGACAGGCTGGCTAAACCAGGTAGAGAGTAGCCGTTAGGGACTTGTCTATCCCGAGCATGTGAAGACAGATTCCGGCGGATTCGGATGGATGAACCTACTAGAATAGGTCAACGGTCATGAAGGCGGTCTCTGCAAGTGATGTGGTACGCTAAGAGCAGGGCAAGACACGGAAGGCATCCTGGTCAACCACTATGCCCAGCCCATCTCCAACTGTCTCGGCTATTGTCCTGCCATTGGAGCAAGATGGAATCTGGGAAGAGAGAGTGAGGCTGACTATGCGCACCTCTCCTTCACTTTAATCCAATTCACGCGCAAGTTTTGACATCTCACCCCCCCAACTTCAAAGTCCTGTGGCGATGGGCGAGCGACGAAGCAGCAGGTGTGGATACACTGGGAGCTGTAGCCGCGGACCTGCACACAGGCGGCTCAGGTCTAATGGTCGTTTTCTTGGTGACTGAAGCAACAGCAGGATTCGGCGTCTACCTGAGTGATTGAGCAGCCCTTTTTAGGACCACACTGCTCACCTCCGTAGCCAGAGGAAGGGGCTAGAAAAAGTGCCCTAAACATTGTTGCTTCACAGAACCCTGGCCAGTTTACCGCGGCTGGAGGGGATCCCAATTTTATGCGGTCGAATAACAACATTAAAAAGTAAACATAAAATGATACCACTCACTATTGGCACATGGAACGTACGCACGCTTCAAGACAACCCCTCAGCAGATCGACCAGAAAGAAGAACAGCCTTGGTCGCCAGAGAGCTCGCACGATTTAACATTGATGTCGCGGCACTGTGTGAAACTCGTCTAGCTAACGAAGGTCAGCTCACAGAAATAGGAGGCGGTTATACATTCTTCTGGTGTGGTCGCAGCAGTAATGAACACCGTACATCTGGAGTTGGCTTTGCGGTTAAGAATCACCTTGTCCGCACACTTGCCAGTCTTCCCAAGAGCGTGAACGACCGACTCATGACACTGCATCTCCCACTACCGAGAGGAAAACAAGCCACACTGATCAGCGCCTACGCACCCAAAATGACGAATCCGGATGAAGTAAAAGACAAGTTTTATGAAGATCTCGATGCCCTACTTTCATCCGTGAAGCGCACTGACAGGATGATTCTACTTGGCGATTTCAACGCGAGAGTAGGATCTGATCACTCTGCCTGGGATGGCGTTATTGGAAAAAACGGAATCGACAAATGTAATAGCAATGGTCTATTACTACTGAAGACATGTGCAGTCCATGATCTAACCATCACCAATACCATCTTTCGCCTGCCCAATCGCAAAAAGATGTCCTGATGCATCCACGTTCGAAGCACTGGCATCTTATTGACTATGTCATCGTGCGGAGGAAAGACAGACAGGATGTAAGGATGACCAAGGCCATGCCGAGTGCCGACTGTTGGACTGACCATAGACTTATTATCCCCAAATTAAACTTTTACATCAAGCCAAAGAGACGTCCACCGGGAAACAAAGCTGTGATGAAACGGATTAACATCAGTAAACTGAGGAACCCCAATACAGCAACCTCACTAGCAGAAGATCTTGACAACCAACTTTCAGAGCTGCGATTAGAAGGAAATGCTGAGAAGAATTGGGAAAGTTTCTGGGATATTGTGCACTCTTCTGCACTGAAGGTTCTTGGACCCTCACACAGGAAACAGCAGGACTGGTTTGACGAAAATGATGATGAGATCAAGGCCCTACTTGCTGAGAAGCACGGCCTTCATCGTGCTTATCAGAATGAACCGTCATCAATAGCCAAGAAAAATGCCTTCAACAACACTCGCAGGACCGTACAGAGCAAGCTTCGTAAGATGCAGGACTCTTGGCTGAGTGCCAAAGCAGATGAAATTCAGAAATTTGCTGATAGAAACGATGCCAAACGGCTCTACGAAGCCCTTAGATCCTTGTACGGACCTCAACCATCATGGAGCTTCCCTCTGTTAGACTTAGATGGCGTAACTCTCATTACTGAGAAGACTCGGATCCTACAGCGGTGGGCTGAACACTTACAATTTGTACTGAACCGGTCATCTTCCATTAACAACGAGGCAATCGACAGAATGCCTCAGGTGGATATCAACCACAGCCTGGATGCCCCACCAACAAATACTGAAACCCAACAGGCCATCAGCCAGCTGTCCAGTGGCAAGGCCCCAGCATCTGATGCGATTCCAGCGGAAGTCTACAAGGATGGCGGTACAGTGCTTCTCGACAAACTCACTCTGCTGTTCCAGTCTTTCTGGAATCAAGGATCTCTTCCTCAGGATTTAAAAGATGCGTCCATCGTACATCTCTATAAGCGGAAAGGGAATTGACAAGTCTGCGATAATCACAGAGGAATATCACTGCTTTCCATCACAGGCAAGATCCTTGCACGAGTATTGCTGAACCGCCTGACTGACCACCTGGAACAGGGTTTATTACCAGGGACACAGTGCGGCTTCCGCAAAGAGCGCGGCACTGTGGACATGATCTTCGCAGCCCGACAGCTCCAAGAGAAGTGTCAAGAGCAGAATCATGAATTGTATACCACCTTTGTAGATCTCATCAAGGCTTTTGACACCGTCAGTCGCAAAGGTCTGTGGTGCATCATGTCGAAGTTTGGGTGCCCTGATAGATTCATCTTAATGGTACGTCAGTTCCACGACGGCATGACAGCTTGTGTACTGGACGATGGAGAAGCTTCAGAGGCCTTTCCCGTTACAAACGGCGTCAAGCAAGGCTGTGTGTTGGCACCGACCCTGTTTAGCATAATGTTTTCAGCTATGCTGTCAGAAGCCTTCCAGAACACTACCTTGGGAGTTAGCCTGAGACACCGGACCGATGGGAAGCTGTTCAACCTGCGTAGACTCCAGGCTGTCACCAAGGTAAAGGAGACTGTGCTATGAGACTTCCTTTTTGCTGATGACTGTGCCCTGAATGCTGGATCAGAGCAGCCAGTGTGGACAAATTCTCAGCAGCATGCGACAACTTTGGCCTCCTTATTAACACAAAGAAGACCGAGGTGATGCATCAGCCAGCTCCGAAAGCCCAACATCAAGATCCCACCATCACAGTGAAGGGACAAAAGCTGCAAACAGTGGACCAATTTACTTACCTAGGCAGCACCCTTTCCCAAGCAGTGACAATTGACATTGAGGTCAACTGCAGAGTAGCCAAGGCAAGCTTTGCATTTGGCAGACTATTGACTAACGTATGGGACCGCCGTTGAATAAGCCTTGACACAAAGCTCAAAGTCTACCGAGCAGTAGTGTTAACTACCCTGATGTATGCCAGTGAGACTTGGATTGTATACAGGAGGCATGCTAGGCAACTGAATCGCTTCCACATGACATGCCTCCGCAGACTTCTCAGGATCCGGTGGCAGGATAAGGTGCCAGACACCGAAGTCCTTTCCAGAGTAGGCCTGCCATCAGTTTACACCCTGCTGATGAAAGCCCAGACACGCTGGGCAGGTCATGTTGCAAGGATGCCCGATCATCGCATCCCTAAACAGCTCCTCTACGGTGAGCTGTCTCAAGGAAAGCAGTCGCACGGGGGACAAAGGAAGCGATACAAAGATACACTGAAAGCCTCCTTGTCACGGAAGGGACATAGGGGCTCTGCGCAGCGAGACCCAGGACTCAAACCCAAGACATTTTTAAAAGGACCTTGTGTTCCTTTGAACGTTTGCAGTGTGCGTTTCAATGTATGAACAGTTTATTTTCCTTGCTAGATGTGGTTTTACTTGATGTGCTGTAATAAGATGTACCCTGTGTGATTTTAAATATACTTTACATCGTTTGGTTTTAGTTTAATTTAGTTTAGTGAAAAATGACATAGCTTTGGTTTTGAAATACTATATTCCTGTAGGTAAATGTGTCTTTGTATATACAGTAAACAAGCTTTGCTGCTGTGTAAATTATGCGTCAGGGATTTTCCCCATTATCTAAGTACATGTTTAATTTAAGGGATCTCTGATAGTGTGTGTTTAATCTGATGTGCTGGAACAATAGATGTACAAACGTTATGTGGACTGAAGGCTAAGAGAATGTGAAGAATGTTGATTGTAAATAACTGCCATACCTCATTGTATGGATAGGCTCCTAATTAGTATGGGTATGCAAATTATGACTGTTGTACTTGAGCATAAATAGTGGCGTTGTTCATTAAAGGGTTCAGTTCATCTGAGTGTTTGAAACATACAGCTCTGCCTGGTGTTGTCATTCACGTCGGCTACATATCACCACCACCCAGGAACGGGTCACCCTAACTCCGCGGCAGAACATCGATTCGCCGCGCCGTTGCGCCACCTTGAATCGGTATCTTGGGATACCGCAACCTCCCCGAATCGGGACCTCGGCTGAGCGCCGTGCTCTGCATCTGCAAGGAGACTCTACCGAACCGCGGTTCGCCACGCAGACCGTCTCCAGCCCTTCAATGGTCAGTAGATCCGCTGCTCGAGACGCCGAGTGCCGTGCCACTCGGTAGTCGGGCGGATTTCCACCGTGGGTGCCCCATCTACTCTACAGATCTCCACCGCCACGTAGTCCTCTACCCAAGCCGCTCGAGACGCCGGGTGCCGTGCCACTCGGTAGTCGGGCTTGGCAACACCAACGAGGGGGTCAGATAGAGCAGGACCGCAGGCGGATACGCCCATTCCGTCATACTGGTGGCAGCGGTGGGATCAGCTCTCTGCAGCCCCTAGGAGACCTACGCCATGGTGGTGTACACCCACTACAACCGGGACACCCTGCGTGGGATGTTGGAGAACCGGGGAGGAACGCCGGGTAATAAGAACCGGAAAACCCTGATTAAGGAGCTGACCAGGATGGATCGGCACAGGGCGACGACACCCGTCCCCAGCCCTGTCCACGCAGAGGTGGAGGAAGATGCTGGCCTCAGAGAGGTGCGGCGTCGGATTGCCCTGCTCGGAGATGCCCCAGCGGCGGCGGACAGATACGAAGTGATTCGGGAGGTTTACCGTGAAGTCGAGCAAGAAAAGGACCGCCAGCACGAGCTGCGGTTGGCAGAGCTCCGCGGAGCAGAGCCGGAATATTTTAACCCCGAACCCTACCCCGTGGAACCCTGGGTCGAGGCTTACAGCTCGACTGGAGCTTCACCCTGGGAATCTGCAACCCCCAGTGATTACCCTTTCGGGGCTTACAGCTCGCCTGGAGCCTGTATTGGGGACATCACACATCCCAGCGACCCTCGGATGGAGACTTACAGCTCGCCTGGAGCTGCATCTGAGGACGCCACATTCCCCGTCGAGGAGCGGTGCTCCTGTGCCGGCACCTTCGCTGACATAGAGGTTGTGTTTGCAAGAAGGCTGCAGGAGGGCCTAGATCGGGACCAGAGGTCCACAGAGGAACTTTGGTACGAGGCCCTGAACCATGAGAGGGACTGCCATGGTGTGTACGTTCCCTCCGACGCTGTCATTCACCGGGTGCAGTACGATGTGCGAGCAGCGTTCCTGCAAGGTCGGGCCCCAGAGGAGTGGGAGGCCGAGCTCCAGAGTCTGGTGCAACAGGAGATCGCACTGGACGCCGCCTACCGCGCGCTCCGGTGGCTAACTGCCCCTCCGACAACGCGCCCTATTGATGGCACCTCCACCGCAGGGCCCCGCTACGGAGGCACGGGGCTGCTCTACGAGAGCATGGCCGCAGACCCCGAGTTCGGAGAAGAGACCGAAGAGCGATTGGAGGAGATTCTGGAGCGACGAGAACTGGAGCTCCCGTCCGACATCAGGGACTCGGTGTTTGAGGAACTGGAGTCCCTAGCAGAGCGAGAGTGGGAGCTCGAGGTGGCCTACCGAAGATTGTTGGACGGCGTTCCGCAGTCGAGCCTGAGCTCCCCGTGCTGGGACGGGCCGGCGGAAGAAGTCGACAGTCCCCAGGTCTGGGACTTATGGGAGGCCGAGGTGGTCCCATGGGTACCCGTGGGGGTCCCAGCAGAGGAAGTTATTCCCTTCACCCCGCAAGCGGACAGGGTGGCTGAGGCCACGGGTCCAGCGGGGGAGATGGCAACGGGGCAGAGCGCTGCTGGCCTCTGCCCACCCCCAGTCGCAACGAGGGTCGTCCCCCAACCAGCAGAAGAGCTGGCCACGGGGCAGAGCGCCGCTGGCCTCTGCCCACTACCCACGGTCTGCCAGGAGGAGCAGACGGATGGTTCCCCCGGGCTGGGCGGTGAGCAGCCACGGATTGCCCCGGGGGGTGAAGAAACCATCCTCCTGCGAGGTGATCCTCACCCAGCAGGGAAAGTTATCCCCTTCACCCCGCAAGCGGACAGGGTGGCCGAGGCCACGGGTCCAGCAGGGGAGATGGCAACGGGGCAGAGCGCTGCTGGCCTCTGCCCACCCCCAGTCGCAACAAGAGTCGTCCCCCAACCAGCAGAAGAGCTGGCCACGGGGCAGAGCGCCGCTGGCCTCTGCCCACTGCCCACGGTCTGCCAGGAGGAGCGGACGGATGGTTCCCCGGGCGGGGCTGTGAGCAGCCCTTGATGGTCCCGGGGGGTGAAGAAACCATCCTCTTGCAAGGGGATCCTCACTCGGCAGAAACGATTACCCCTTTCACCCCGCAAGCGGACAGGGTGGCCGAGGCCACGGGTCCAGCGGAGGAGCTGGCAACGGGGCCGAGTGGCCCCTGCCCACTGCCCACAGTCTGCCAGGAGGAGCAGACAGATGGTTCCCCCGGGCTGGGTTGTTCGCAGCCATTGACCGCCCTGGGGATGGAAGAAGCCACCCTCCCGCAAGGAGACCCCCACCCAGCCGAAGAGCTGGCCACGGGGCAGAGTGCCGCTGGCCTCTGCCCATCTCCCACCCTCTGCCCCGAGGAGCAGAAAGGGGATACCCTCGCGCTGCTGATCCCGCAGCCCTTGACCCCATCTAACCCCCTGGACTTTGTTCCGGTACCCACCTCCCCAGCAGAAGAGCTGGCAACGGGAGAGAGGGCCGCTGGCCTCTGCCCATCTCCACAACCCTTTGGCCCGGAGGCCCCATGCAGCCACTGTTTTCCCCAACGGCTGACCAGGACACTCGGGGCGCGTGCACTTGGCACCCGTTTTTCCCGGGTGCACGGTACCACTGGAGACGGCACAGGTGGTACCTCTCCCCAACCACGGGACACTTATTCTGGAGGGGGTACCCCGAAGGACTTACAACCTGCCAGGCACGGCCGCGAGCACCACTGGAGAAGCCTGGCGGCTCGCCTCTTGCCCACGGACTATGGGCCGCAGAGACTGCACCGACTCTCCCTATACGACCCGTGTGGGTCCAACCGGGCTCGTCGGACTTTGGAAAGGGGGAGGAGTGTCACGGAAGGGACATAGGGGCTCTGCGCAGCGAGACCCAGGACTCAAACCCAAGACATTTTTAAAAGGACCTTGTGTTCCTTTGAACGTTTGCAGTGTGCGTTTCAATGTATGAACAGTTTATTTTCCTTGCTAGATGTGGTTTTACTTGATGTGCTGTAATAAGATGTACCCTGTGTGATTTTAAATATACTTTACATCGTTTGGTTTTAGTTTAATTTAGTTTAGTGAAAAATGACATAGCTTTGGTTTTAAAATACTATATTCCTGTAGGTAAATGTGTCTTTGTATATACAGTAAACAAGCTTTGCTGCTGTGTAAATTATGCGTCAGGGATTTTCCCCATTATCTAAGTACATGTTTAATTTAAGGGATCTCTGATAGTGTGTGTTTAATCTGATGTGCTGGAACAATAGATGTACAAACGTTATGTGGACTGAAGGCTAAGAGAATGTGAAGAATGTTGATTGTAAATAACTGCCATACCTCATTGTATGGATAGGCTCCTAATTAGTATGGGTATGCAAATTATGACTGTTGTACTTGAGCATAAATAGTGGCGTTGTTCATTAAAGGGTTCAGTTCATCTGAGTGTTTGAAACATACAGCTCTGCCTGGTGTTGTCATTCACGTCGGCTACATATCACCACCACCCAGGAACGGGTCACCCTAACTCCGCGGCAGAACATCGATTCGCCGCGCCGTTGCGCCACCTTGAATCGGTATCTTGGGATACCGCAACCTCCCCGAATCTGGACCTCGGCTGAGCGCCGTGCTCTGCATCTGCAAGGAGACTCTACCGAACCGCGGTTCGCCACGCAGACCGTCTCCAGCCCTTCAATGGTCAGTAGATCCGCTGCTCGAGACGCCGAGTGCCGTGCCACTCGGTAGTCGGGCGGATTTCCACCGTGGGTGCCCCATCTACTCTACAGATCTCCACCGCCACGTAGTCCTCTACCCAAGCCGCTCGAGACGCCGGGTGCCGTGCCACTCGGTAGTCGGGCTTGGCAACACCAACGAGGGGGTCAGATAGAGCAGGACCGCAGGCGGATACGCCCATTCCGTCATACTCCTTCAAGTCCATGGATATTGATGTCACCTCCTGGGAAATCTTGGCACAAGATTGATCGACATGGCGAATGCTGATCCTCCAAGGCTGCCAGATATTTGAGGACAGAAGAGCAACCATAGCACAAGAGAAGCGAGCACTTCGCAAAGCCATAACTGCAAATGTTGCAACAGGGGTACCCACACATGTCTGCTCGACGTGAGGCAGAACATTTCGTGCTCGAATAGGCCTCATCAGCCATCTGCGGACACACCGTGGACAACCCACAACCTGCTAGATGTCAAGGTCCTCATCGAATATGATGGACGAACATCATGTTAGTGGTAGTGTCCCTTTAACGGACTAACACTGAAGCCTATCCCATTCAAAGAAAAGTAAATACAAACACTTAACAACTATTGGCATATACTGCCTGTGCCTGTCATACACTGTATTCGCCACTAGAGGGAGCTGCCTGTGCCTGTCATACTCGGTATCTGCCACTAGAGGGAGCTGCCTGTGTCTGTCATACTCTGTATTCACCACTAGAGGGAGCTGCCTGTGCTGGTCATGCTCTGTATCCATCACTAGAGTAGCTGCCTGTGTCTGTCATACACTGTATCTGCCACTAGAGTGAGCTGCCTGTGTCTGATACTCGGTATCCGCCATTAGAGGGAGCTGCCTGTGTCTGTCATTGTCAAGGCCAGCCAGGCTGGGTGGGAGGGTGCGAGCCCAGGTTGCAGTGACACGAAGCAGACAATATGTTTCAAATAATAAAGGTTTATTGGATATAACAAACACAGGATGATGGGGAAAGATAGGACGAGGGCTGCCTAACAAAGGGAAAGCTGATAAATAGGCAGGAAGGGGTTAACCATGTAATATGCAGGTTAAGGGGCTGAGAGGGAGAAGTAAATTAACTTCATAAGCAGAACTAGAGCAGGACTGGGACTGACAATGCACACAATAGGAAATGAGAGAGGACACAAGAGGTTAACTTACAGAGGGATAACACAGGAACAGGGCTGAGAGCAGGGTTTTCTGGAATGTAGCATAAGTCCAGTAAACAGGGAGTCCGGTAGCTGGATAAATAATAAGCAGATGGTCTGTATGAGGGAGTCCTTGGATGAAGTGGAAGGGGGGGGTCACAGATGAAAGCGGGGTTCTAGAAAAAGCGGTGAAGGAATCTTGTGAGGCATCAAAGGGATGATCCAGAAGGGTAGTCAAATGGAGTCCATAGGTCCAGAAATATAGAAGGCGACAATCCGGTGAGAAAGCAGGGGTCTGGTACACTTTGAATCCAAATGCTGGGTTGAAACAGGACAGGCTCCTGGCTGCACAAGCGCCTCTTAGGGAGTGGAAACTGATGCTGAAGCCCTTAGTGAGGGGCGCGGTTCCATTATATGGGAACAGTCAGGCCGGCTGATTAGGTGCACCTGTAGTGCAGAGCTGGCTGAGAAGTCTGGTTTTTAAATCTAGGGCAGCACCTTTCATGTGCTGCCCAGGGAATTTCAGTGCGCAGCAGCTCTAGTTTTGCCTTTGCGGCGGCGGCGACTGCGAGGACCATGACAGTCACTAGAGGTAGCTGCCTGTGGTATCTGTCACTAGAGGTAGCTGCCTGTGCCTGTCATACTCTGTATTCACCACTAGAGGGAGCTGCCTTTGCCTGTCATACTCGGTATCCGCCACTAGCGGGAGCGGTCTGTGCCCCTTCCTGTCAATAAGAGGCCATCCTCCCATGCAGGCATTTTTTTGAATGACTTGGAGATATATGGCGCTATTCCATTGCTCTGTCAGTGCCTCTCTGATGCTCTGCGAGCAGTGTTCAGGAAGTAGCACAAGGCAACCAAGATTTTCCTGGCTGCCAGTCATTAGATCTGTCACTAGCGGTGTCAGCATTATTAGCTTAACTAGAAAAAATATTTGGGAAGACACTGTCAGCAGCATCTGCCCAATTAATTAAGGGTAAAATGGAGGGGTGTACAGTTGTGTTCAAAATTATTCAACCCCCAATGCTGTAAAGGGTTTTCGGGAATTTAGTGTACATTTGTAATTGTATTCAGAATGAAATCCTACAAGGACTTTTTAAAGAACCATATGCAACTAAAATGACATCAATTGGTTTTGTAATACAGTAGTAAATGTTTCTTTTGTGAATTCTTCATTGACACAATTATTCAACCCCTTAAAGACTACCACTCTGAAGAACAGAGGTTCATTCAAGTGTTTTCAATCAGGTATTGAAAACACCTGTGGATGTCACGGAGCAGCAATAAAGCATAATAAGCACCAATTAGGCAGACTGTGATACTCAGCTCCTTCTAGACATTTACTGGTGTGGTTACAAACATGGTGAAGTCAAGAGAATGGTCCAGGAAGACAAGAGAAGAGGTGATTACTCTTCACAGGAAGGGCAATGGCTATAAGAAGATTGCAAAGATGTTAAACATACCAAGTGAGACCATAGGAAGCATCATTCGCAAATTCAAGGCAAAGGGCACTGTTGAAATGCTACCTGGTCGTGGCAGAAAGAAGATGCTGACTTCGACTGCTGTGCGCTACCTGAAGCGTAGAGTGGAGAAAAGTCCCCGTGTGACTGTGAGGAACTGAGAAAAGATTTGTCAGATGTGGGTACTGAAGTTTCAGCTCAGACAATACGGCGCACACTGCGTAATGAAGGCCTCCATGCCAGAACTCCCAGGTGCACCCCCTTGCTGTCTCCAAAGAATAAGAAGAGTCGACTGCAGTATGCCAAAAGTCATGTGGACAAACCACAGAAGTTTTGGAGATAGTGTTCTGTGGACTGATGAAACAAAATTAGATTTGTTTGGGCCCATGGATCAACGCTATGTTTGGAGGAGGCAGAACAAGGCCTATGAAGAAAAGAACACCTTGCATACTGTGAAGCATGGCGGGGGGTTAATCATGCTTTGGGGCTGTTTTGCTTCTGCAGGTACAGGGAAGCTTCAGCGTGTGCAAGGTACCATGAATTCTCTTCAGTACCAGGAGATATTGGATGACAATGTGATGCAGTCCGTCACAAACCTGAGGCTTGGGAGACGTTGGACCTTTCAACAGAACAATGATCCCAAGCATACCTCCAAGTCCACTAGAGCATGGTTGCAGATTAAAGGCTGGAACATTTTGGAGTGGCCATCGCAGTCACCTGACTTAAATCCGATTGAGAACCTCTGGAGGGACTTAAAGAAAGCAGTTGCAGTGCGCAAGCCTAAGAATGTGACTGAACTGGAGGCTTTTGCCCATGACGAATGGGCGAAGATACCCGTAGATCGCTGCAAGACACTTGTGTCAAGCTATGCTTCACGTTTAAAAGCTGTTATAACTGTAAAAGGATGTTGTACTAAGTACTAAGATTGAATGTCACTTGGGGGTTGAATAAAACTGATAATGATGTGAGCACAGAAAAGACATTTATGGTTATTTCATTATAAATGTTATGTTATATTTGTCTGACCTACACGTGCCTCTTTGATTTAATTGTAAGCAAGATGACTGAATGATCAAAATCAATGTCAAACTGGCCAAAACACTCAATTTCAGTGGGGGTTGAATAATTTTGAACACAACTGTATGTTTAAATAAAGTCACTTTAATCCCAGAGGTGCTGGGATAGTAGCTTTAGGCTGAGCACCCAGCCATATACTTTATATTTTTATTACTGTAGATACTCGAGTATACCGCTAGAGTTTAGTGACAAAAATTTACCTTAAAATTGGAGGAGTCGCGTTATATTCGAGACATCTGCATCGTGTGTAAAAAAAAAAACTTGCCTTGCTCAGGATCCCAAGTCTCCTGGAAGTTCCGGTAGTCCCGCTGAAGTGAATGTGGGCTCCCTGATGCTTGCAAACACTTCAGGAACTCCCGGATTCGGGAGAGGTGGGATCCAGCATGGCCAGAGGGCAAGCTCAGTTTAAGCCAATCAATCACCTCGCTCGCCTCCGCCGGCCATCTAACGGCTAGTAAAGAAGACGGATGGCCACCAGCTTCATACTTAGTAACAACTGCAATCATTCTAGAGCAGAGCACCCTGACCTGAGAGAGAGCCTGACGGTGTTGAAAGAACCTGGAAGGATTTTTATTGTTTACCGGTACAGTATAATTTTGCTCCTCGCATTATATTCGAGTCTTGAGTATTCTCTCATTTCCATAATAAATCTCTATCCATCGTGTTATATTCGGGTCGCGCTATACTCGAGTATCTACGGTAATTTATTACTTTTTAGTGGTGGCTGGCCAGCACCTTTTAACTTTTGCAAGTGCTGTCGGCCACCACTACTGCAATTATTATACAAAAACCAGAGACAGAAAATTGCAGGACAACAGATTTTTATCGTGTTGTTCAGATATTCATTTTATCAGTTTGAAAATCTCATCAAATTGGATGAAAAATAATGGACATGTATACTACCTAAAACTAATGTGTATAATCTTAAATTGTATATTTTAAAAGACAATATTTTATCAGAGCAGCTACGGCGTTACACTATTATGATCACACAAGTAATACTTCTTTAATGTTTTCTGGGATTTTTCAACTCTTTTTGATTGAATAACCCTGATAGTGTTATAGTGAGAGAGAGGTGAAAAGCAGGAGAATGACTGGAGAATGAAAAATTCTAGGTCAAAATAGCCAAACCATAAAAATTCTCCCTTTCATCTAACTTTCCAAATCGGCTATTTTGACCTAGAATTTTACATTCTCCAGTCATTCTCTTGCTTTTCACCTCTCTCTGAATAACCCTGTATATACTTGAATTATATTTTTGGATTTTTCGGCCATGGTTTAACACAGATTGCTGAATATTAACTTACCTATCGTTAACCCCTTCAGTACCAAGTGATGTTCCAAAAAAACATTGCCAGAAACCTGTGTTTTTTGTAAAATCATTAATTATTATACAGTAATAGTTATTACTGTAAATAACCTATTTGGTTGGCCACTAGATGGCACCATCTACTACTAAATTGAGAGGTTTGAGCTGCAGGTCTATTTTTTTCTCCTGCATCGGCTGCTGAAAGCCTGATATTTCAGAGCTTTTAGCAGCTGATTTTACAGTTTTAGATCTTTGGACATTAAGCCCACTGGGCTAAAACTTTGGGGGCACCTTCTGCATCCCAAAAGCGAACGAAATTCATTTGTGGCAAACGCATTTGCTTCTGGGCTGCTGATTGAGAGATCTCGATATCAGGGCACTGGATGGTGCCTTTGAAGCCCGAGATAACCCCTTCACTACAGAGATTGAGATAAGGAGAGGCATGTCAAAAAGTTGTTGTGTATGCAGCCCCTATGGAATTTCTATTTTATTTTTTAGGTAGAACAGTTCAAACCATACAATAAACAGCTCTTACATAGATGTTCAATCATTTGTTACGTTTTTAAGCCGAAACTGATATTATGATAATCATAAAAAATATACTGAGTCTTTAATGTTTTTATATATCAGGACTAGCCATAAACAGACAAAAATATGGGGGAAAAGAAAAATCAGAGAGATTAAATATTAACCCGTGCTGCCTAGAGTGTAGAGTTTTCCCCTGCACGTGGACGCCTCCGATGCTCTTCCAGAAGTTAGGCACCTTGCTACAGAAAGAGCTTGGGACGCTGGTCTGACATTTGTGAACTGAAGTGATTTTTAAATCCATAAGCCTCTAACTCCCAGAAAACGCTGTCCAGCAGCAGCTGATTGACAACTTTCAGGGCAGAGGAGAGACCTTCTCTTTGAAGGTCAGTCACAGCAGCCAGGAACAAGTGGGGGGACACTTCAGCCAACATGACTGATTTAAGTTGCCACGGTGGCTAGAGTATACCTTTATTATCAAATATCTATACAAGGTGGTGTGTTAAGTGCAAGGTGCCAAAAGAGCAGGGAGGCAGAAATCTTGATAAGTTCCCACATTAAAAAAACAAACGCCTCCAATAGGCGCAAAAAATGTGTCCCCTTAGGCCGGTGTCAGACGACCGCAGCGATCACGTCCGTGTTGCCGCACAGTTTAGGCTGGGGTCAGACAAACACAGTGTTAACGTCCGAGTAGTCGCACTTTAGTACGTCCGTGGTAGCAGATAATCAGGATCAATAGAGACCCACACACGAAGTATGTCCGCACAGAAGTGCGGACGCATAACGGACGAGGAAAACGGACGCAGGTTAGGCAAGAATGTAAATCCGCTAGGATGGACGCACACAGTGCGCTGCGTCCGCATAGCTTTGTGTGTCAGTGATGGAACGTGGTCAGACGGACTGCATTTATACGTCCAGCATTTTTGACGGACAAAATGGTTTTGCATTTTAATTTATTTTCCCTCCTACATCCGTCAAAAATAACGTCAGTCACAAAAACGGACTGTGTGGCCACTGCTGCATCTTCCTTCAAAAAGTGCGTCCATACTGCACGGGCGCACAGTCCGTAGAAAACACACTCGTGTGACCCTAGCCTTAGCGTCTGTCGTAGCATAGAATCATGAGCAATAGGAGACCCACACATGAAGTATGTGCGCACCAAACTGCGCACGCACAGCACACGTGGCAAACAGACGCAAGAAAGTAAACCTGCTAGACGGACGCGCAGAGTGTGCCACGTCCGCGTAGCGTTCTGTGTGAGTGATGAGATGTCAGAGCGCATTTGCGACGTCCAGGACCTTGACCTACAGAATGGCTTTTCATATCCTTTTTAAATTTTTATCATTTTTCATATTCATTTTGTATCCCATAATTCCCTTTTTTTTTCTACGTCCGTCAACAAAAACGGACCATGTGGTGTCTACAGTATCTTCCGTCAGTACATCTGTCCGTTATGCACACACGCAGAGTGCGCTCTGACGGCGTTCGTCTGACATTAACCTAAATGTTAATGTACCTTTCAGCTGCCCATGAACTTAACCTTCCGCAGAGTAAACAATATGAAGATTTTTACCACCACACATTTCTGACGCTTAAAAGATAGAAAAAACAAAGCTGTTATTCACATATTAAATAATATTTATTCGTTGTGAATAGCATTTTTGGATTTGTTTATGTCCAATTCATTTTTCATTGACTGATATATCTTAAGTGCCTGAACTGTGCGAGACGGGAAAAAAAAACTTCCATTATTATTATTTTTTTAGGGCTGGATTTCTTTCAAAACCACATGTAACGTTTAACATTATGTTCCGCTAATTGTGATTTAAAGTCTCTCTAAATTCAGAGCACTGTATATTATTGCTGGACTTTAAAGTAAAAGTCATCCTGTATCTATTTATTTATAAAGGATTTTACCAGGAAGGATACATTGAGATTTCTCTCGTTTTCAAGTATGTCCTGGGTTCAAGAACATTGAACATCATAGTACATCTGGTTGCACATTGGGTTTTCAGCGTTTGAAGATCAAGACCTCATTCGTGCAATTTGGTGAACAAGTTTCACAAAATCCCAAATAAAGTTTAATTATTACAAACTGAACATCAGTATAAACAGGTAAGAATTTCTCGTTGAAAAATAGTTATTTTCCTTTAATTCTTAACAAGTTGGAGAATTATTTGTATAAGATTCATTTTTCTTGAATAAATAATATCAACTGTATACTGCGCCACAGCGAGTATCGGATGGGAGTGTGGCCTGCGAGATTACATGAATACCAGAGAGTTCTGGGCTGTTGGTATTTTGCTTTTTTTAATACAATCAAGTTTCCCTGAATCACAGGAAACTAAACAATTAACCCAACATTTGTAATTCAGTCCAACCCATATTCAACGTCTTCCTCGTCATTATGCTGGGCGCAGAGTAAAGAAGCAGCTGCCTTTGTCTCCAATTCACTGACCTCTGCAAAAAATAACCCACAGGAATCATGAGTCAGACATGCATCGTACATGATGATAAAGTGTCAATATAGTCTTAATTACATATGATAGCTGTATCATTTTGGACAAATACAGTATTGCACAAATATGATTTCAATGTAACATGTAGAGATCAGTCTGTTCATTCGTATAAACCATATCATATTTGGGAAAACTATAAACTGGTTCGATGTGAGCATTTAGGGATCTCCCATGGAAATCAATGCCTTGTATACATAGTATCTGAAACGTCATGAAGCTCTGGTGTCAACCGAATGTAAAAAGGATAACTACAAATACAGAAAACCAATCAGCGTTTACTATATATTACCAATATGTATGTGCGCTTTAAGAATTAACACTAAGTTTATTGTATATTGTTTCGATAAGGAGTATATCCATCCTGTTAAAATACTTTGTAAACAAGGTTTTCTTTTCAGAATGTTAGTTCCCTCGGGAACAGGGTCCTCCAATCTTATAGTTTATTTAGATTTATTTAGATTCTGACGTAATATCTCCTTGTCTTGCACAGTGCTGTGGCATCTGTTGGCACTTTAGAAGTACAATAGTACAAATATTCATAGTAGCCTGATTGTCAATTATTACATACAACTATGTTTTTTTATATAAATTTAATCAATTTATACAATAAAACTTTTAATTATTCAGTATTGGTTAGTGAGGTTTTAAGTGGCTTTAACGGAGCATGTGTAAAGTAGCCTCATATGGGGCAGGTTTGAAAAATGTCCCAAGTTCTTGACATGCTCGGTTGTTCTCTACAAGGAGTCTGGAAGGAGGGGAAAAAAAACCATCAGGACCATAATCAAAGAGACAGCTGGAAAAATAACATCTGCAACATAAATTTTCTAACTTTGTTCTGTGTTAAAGTAGTATGTTTAATGGTTTGATTTCATTTTAACTTTTAATTTAAAAACAAAGTCAACCACCCCCTTTGGTTGAAAAAGCCATTAGTTTTACTAGTGGTAATTAGTGGTAAAAAGTCAATAGTTTTTCAATTACTGTTTGGGACCTTATGCCAACTGCCCTGACTGATGAGCCACCACCCGAATTAGTTTTTCGGAAACTTATTGTTTTCTGGTTTGCAAAAACTACAAGCAGTGAACAAACTGTACACTTTAAAGCTAGATGTAAAAAAATTAAAAAGTAATACATTTAGTAGTCTATTCTTTGCAATGAAGTGCTATGAACAAGAATATTCAAACTCCGCAGAGAATTGAAGTGAGAAGAGCTTTATTAGTATTAAAAGGTGTATGAAGCACAACAGGCTCATGCTAAGACTCCAGTACAGGTTGAGTATCCATTATTCGAAATGTTTCAGACCAGCAGCGATTAGATTTTTTTCTAATTCTGGAATGTTTCGATATGATAACGTGATTTCTTTGGGATGGGACCAAATCTTAACAGGAGATTCATTTTGTGTTTCATTTGCACCCAGTACATATTACCTGGAGTCATTTTAGTATATATTTCTTAATAATCTTATGCCCTGGTCACGTGAGGAATTCTCCACTTCACAGTCATGTTGGTGCACAAAAATGTGTCAGGTTTTAGAATATTTCTGTTTACAAATAAGCTAAACTCAACCTGAATGTTTTTCCTGGCTGTATCCTACAAATAAAGTGAATATAAAAATAAGATCTGTATAATATTCTGTAATTACCTGAAAATATTTCACTTAATGAAATCGTTTCGGGATAGTCACCTTTTGTTTCATCGATGCTGCCATTCAGTGGTTCAGAGTCTAATTCCACTATAAGTGGTCTTGATGGTCTTTGC
Source organism: Leptobrachium leishanense (assembly GCA_009667805.1). Taxonomy (NCBI): domain Eukaryota; kingdom Metazoa; phylum Chordata; class Amphibia; order Anura; family Megophryidae; genus Leptobrachium; species Leptobrachium leishanense. Next base: position 32,766,711 of record CM019072.1, on the reverse strand, counting down.
AAACCCTTGTTGACCTCCATGGCTACCAATGATTCTTGGTAAAGCGTATTGGACGGTTTCTCATTTCTTGGATGAATAAATGCTTTCTCGGGAGGATTCATATCTTCATTGTCCTCTACAGTCTCATACTCCTCCCTTTCCCACTCGGTGTCACTGCCTTCACTGTCACCAGAAATTATTTCGATTTTCGGACGATAGATTTTCTATGAGGAATTATAAACATGTCTTGTTAATTTACCCCTCTTACTTATCGACCTTTGATGTACAGACAGACGGATAGGATTTTTCTCAAGAAACATTCATCTCGTTGAATGCTGACCATCGAGCCGCAGTTCTGAAACTTAAAGTGTTAAAATACATCCGAGGTTTACGGAAAATTAAAAGACGCTTGTAGATTGGGTTAAATGTAAATCTTAATGTCTGCGCATTAAGGGAAATGTAGTTTCAAAACATTTGGGGATTCAAGGTTTCTGACCCCTGATCTATACCAACAAGAGTGACAGTGATTCTGATGACATACGACAGGTGGTGATCACAAAGTGTGTCACCTCAACAGCAATAGAGGTACCGTAAACGGTGTTTTGACATGTAATACGCTTCTCAAAATACCATAAACAAACAGTTTATGTTCTATTGTGTAGCTGCCTGCCAAAATAACATTTCCCAAGAAATTAAGGCCTGGCCTCAATCATTTCAGCACAATAATGCTGATGTTAACATACCTTGTTAGAGCGGACGAGGTCGTCTGTGTTCAGTTCATTAACATCAACGTCTTCCAAATCCGGCAAATCCTGAACAACAACAAAATACAAGTTATTGCAGCTTCTTACTCAAAACGGATTAATCTGAAACACGAAGCACAAACAAACCACTAGATGGAGCTACACACGTAGGAGGCTGTACAAGCCCAAGTCAAATTTACCGCATAAAGGACCACTAATAGATGCTTGCCAGAACAATGTAGGATCCTAACGTATACAATTCAAACAGGGGTGTCCAACCATGTCCCTCCAGATGTTTTAGACCTACATCTCCCAAGATGCTCAGCCACTTACAACGCATCATGGGAAATGTAGTTCCAAAACATCTGAAGGGCCAAGGTTGGAGACCCCTGAATTAAAAGATCATGAATGAAATTACGAGTTTTATATCCTTGACAACATCATGTCTGACAAATGAATCACAAAAATCAGCAAGTGTAAAAGGAATACATAACAACTTCAGAAATTCTAGAATTGAAATATAGATATTTAATCCTGTGCACAAATGGGGGGGGGGGGGGTAACCCAAATGACGTTTTTAAAAAAAATTATTTTTAGTTTGAGAAAGTATGTTACCAGGGAGGATACATTGAGATTTCTCTCGTTTTCAAGTATGTCCTGGGTGGCGAGTATGTACCGTTAGGTGTCTTGCCTAAGGACACTTACTGGAGAGGTGCTCTTGCCAGGATTCAAACCTGTGTCTCCACAGTTATAGAGCAGTGATGTTACCTCTACTCCATCCAGCCGGTACATTAAAGGTTAATTTGTCCATCGATACTTTTTGTCCGTAACAAGGTACTAGTAACCATTCATCTAGTATCTACGGGACTGTTAATACTGAACTCCTTTGACAGATGATGCTGAAATGTCTGGTTTTTATAAGAGCAAAGTGATATTATTAAATTGCTCCAAATGTGTCAGAATTGCAAGGATTGTATTAGAAACATCCAAGACTTGGTTAGGACTATGATATATGGGTGTTTAGGATCATAGGGCAACTTAACAAATTTCCATTTTTGTTCAAGGGGTCTTGGTAAGACAGATATCCCAAAATACTACTAACAAATGATGCCTCCTACACACTGGATGCTGGACAGGGCCTTCTCACTACCTGATTTAAGGATTAAACCCTTAAACTATAGAGAATATAATATAGAAGCTCAAGATAAAGTGCAGAGTCCCTCAGGATTGGCCTCACTTCACATATATATATATGGGATTGTGGAATAATAAATCGTAATCTTTGTTGTTTTCAATTTTATTCTGTTTTTGTATGGTTTGTTTGTTGTTTTACACAAACCAAACTGGGAGAGTAATTGAGGGACGGTATTTAGGACCCAGAATCCTGCATGGCCTCTATCCTCTCACACACTTGTTGCCAATTAATTAATTAAGTAACAGGTAAATACCCAGGCTGCTGACTCCTGGGCAGAAGTGTTTAAATCAAGAAAATAAGGACCCCTTTTCTTTTCTTGTATATAGGTTATTATACACAATTTTTGGCTGAGTTTTGTTGTGTTATATCCTTTATAGGCTGCACACCAAATTACATCACATACATACCTCCTATAGCCCTAGCGCCTCCACATATACATATTATATTTAGAAGCGTTTAATGAGACTGCTGAGAGCAGGCAGGAAGCAGTAACACTTCTAGGAAAAAGTGATTTTCTTTTGTTTATTAGATTATGTTACCTGGATAGTCAGGATCGCCGTGTAGTAAGTGCTCTAATTTAGCTAGGATTTTGTTTGTAGGTTATTATTTTAGCACCTGCAATATTGATTCAAAGCCAAGTGTGGCGTTTGTTTATACTGGAATAAAAAGACCTCTCATTTGCACAACTTCAAGACTGCGGCTGCTTATAACCTAGAGCAGTGGTTCCCAACCATGGTCCTCAAGTACCCCCAACAGGCCAGGTTTTAAAGGATTGCCTTGTGGAAATGCAGACTGAATCCTGCAATCACTGAGCAGCAAATCATATCCCCGGTGCTGTGCTTCAGATATCTGGAAATCCTGACCTGTACTTGAGGACCGCGGTTGGGAACCACTGCCCTAGAGGACCGTGTTTGACTGTAACCAAGTTTCCAGAGTGGTTGCTGTATCACACACAGTATATTTATTGGACTCTTCACTGAACAAATGTTGGAGCAGAGTAACTGAATACATTGGTCTATTCTGCATCCATTAATCTAGCTCATTTTAAAAGAACCGAGTTTTTTATATATATCACCAAAAAGTGCAAGTGTTCCTATACCTAGCAGACCTGCTAAATGCTGATCTCACTTTGGTCTGTGTTCAGTCATAATTATCATCATCATTTATTTATTTAGCGCCAACAGTTTCCGCAGCGCTTTACAATAACCAAAAGGGAACAAGATACAGATTAACGGACCTATGATGGAAACAAGATGTGTAGAGGGCCTGCTCATAGGAGCTTACAATCTAGAGGGACTGGGGTGGAGGAAGACAAGGGGAGTTTTACTGGACAACAGGATCATTAGTGCCAGCGGTTTGGGAATTGTGGGGCCATAAACCTGTGTGCACGTGATGATCTAGCAGGAATTGTGGAAGACAAGAATGTTGAACACTACAGCACGGAAGAGAACAATTCAGCAATGGGATATCTGGGGATAGTGTGGGGGTCTTAGACATTGTTGTGTGCGATACAGGTCACATCGAATTCCTTTCGGAATGGACTCTCTTTTTCACTGGTTCAAGAACCTCAAGCCCACTTGCTTTGCATTACATGTTCTGCAGTGCTTACCTCCACTGAATTTGTTCTGCTGCTGCAAGCCATTTCTTTGGGCCACTGCCACCTGATGCTTAGGTGGTTTTATTTTTTAATATCTCTTTATTGTTTGGCTTTAGGATCCGATGCACATCTGAAAGGCACGGCTCTTCCCCTGGGCACATCTAGCTTGAGTAGGACTTTACATTACTCAATCTTCATGAGTGTCATTACAACTGCTTTTTTTATTTTTATTTTTAGGACTATTTTAGTGGCCATTGATTCTGCAATATCATTTGTTTACTGTTCTATTTTAGGTGCTCCCAGATCTAATTTTGCTCACGTTGTTGGAACATAATTTTAGCAACATTATAACCTTCTATTTATTTTTAGGTTTTCCATAACCTTATATGCCCACTAATCAGATACACCAAGTGGCAAAATTACTCATAAGAAACCCTAAAAACTAGACCCCCTAAACACTGACATGGTTTATTACAACAGTGGGTGCATCATTGTTCCCCTAGTTGTAATGTTCCTTAACATGATTAATGACATAATAATGCCTTCTTGTAATAATGACTTAAGACTTACTAGAATGAGGAAAACCTGTAGGTAGATTTTTTTAAAAAGTGAACCACTTTCTCAGACTCTAAGATCTGTTTGAGGAGATGTTGCGTTACACCAGAAAAGAGTAAAAAGGAAGTCGATTTTGAAGAAGACAAACCTTGTGGCAGCCAGTGTACAGTTAAAGGGACACGCTACAGTGTGACCACTCGATCTTATCTGAGCGGTTACACTGCGTTGATCCTCCCTTTCACCCTGTCTGGGGAGGGAGGGGGGAGTAGGGGCTCAGAGAGCTGATTCAGCCATCCACATGCATGGCCTTAGTCCTGCTCAGAACCTCAGCACAAGGAACCTTCAGCTCAGGTTTCAGGACTTGGAGACCTTTGGAACTAGCCTTATCCAATAGTATCAAAGCCTTCCTGCATTGAGAACCACTGGATTGGCAGGTTCCAGCCCCCATGCAGTCACATGACATGCCGAGCTGGAAGCATGTCATATCCTGCAGAGATCAGAGGGAGACCTGTGCTAGATTTAGGTGAGCTTTTAAAGGAAACTAAAATTGGGAAGGCACATTGTGGTGGGGGTCAGGAGGGGTGAAGGTTTAACCCTTCCACTTCCTACCCCCTCCTGAGTATCTGTTAAATATATGAAAGCTGGAAAAGAACATTGGAGCGTTTCGTGATTCTGGTGGCACCTACAGCGATACAAAATTTAGTGGATGTGAAATCCAAAGGAATGGTTTCGATGTCCTCCGCGTCTCCGAGTTCTGTGGTCAGAGCACCTTCCTTCTTCATTTCATATTGTGACACTAAAGAGTCAGATGGGTTAACTGTTAGATAAGACACACAATACAACGAGGCAGCAACAAGACGACAATAAAAAAAAGAGAGAATAAGTACTATAAGAAAAGCCGAACCTCAAGTACTTCAGTCTTTTATCCACATATCTAATTATGAAAACTAAACTGAACACCTCTGGAAGATGAGACGATGATATGTAAATGTGAATGAGGTAGAATAACCAAGCGATTTCTAACAACATTTATTATAGTTTAGAGACTCATCGCTGGGGATTTTGTCGCTGTGCAGCTCTGTCATACATCTGCACACTCCAAATATACAGACGTGGAAAAGAAATGACGTTCGAAAGTAAATACGTCACCCCCTTTCCCTCCAATCTGCTGCCTACACCCAGATCTATTTGGGCAAAGCAAAAGATTCAGCTCTGGCAGCTATACTCTGGAAAAACCACGATCAATAGGAAGGGTTGATGAAATCAAATAAGAAGGGAGGAGTGAAGTGATAGAATAAAAAACGCAGTAGATGATGGATCATGGACAGAGAAAACAGTGTGATTGAATATTAATCTACTATTAAAACACACAAATGGCAAATATAGAATAGTCCTGTATGTATCCTGCGATCTATGACAGGGCTGTCAAACTCACTGACCCCCGGATGTTGATGCCTTCAATTCTCACAATTCTTTCCATGCAATAGATGGCCAGGGATTCGGGAGATTTGTCCTCCAGAAACATCTGGAGGAGCATAGTTTGACAGCCCTGGTCTATAGATTCATCAAGGGTGAATTGAAATAAATTGGAATAACAGAACACAGATAAATGAATAAATAATAATAATTTGTGATGGTGGGTACATACCGTCAGTCGCCTCCTCATTTGAAGATCTGGATTGTAGACGCAGATTTTCCTTATTGTTTTGCAGAGTGCGCTGCTCCTCTTTACTTTCTGGATCATTCTCCAACATCGTTTCACAGGGCAAAGCTTCATTTATCATTTTTTCATCTTCCAGTTGGATCTGGATCACTGCGGCACGTGAGCCATCGTCTGTGTTTATGGTTTCCCCATATAGTTCCTCGCCGGTTTCTATAACCTCCTCCACGAACCTCTTGATTTTTTCCTGAGACTCTGTATTTCGGCAGGGAATGTGTTGATCTTCCAAACCCGCTTGGTCCTCAATGAGGAGAAAGCCTTAAAAATAAAACATTATGATGGATTCAAGGGATTTTATTAAAATGTGGCCATTGTGTCAGTGTGGCTTTAGGACATGTTAAGGTAATAGAAAGATTTTAAGACCAAGTTATAATGGGCCTCTATACCTGACTGTGCGTAGATTTGTAAAGAACTTGTGAAAAATCTGTTAACACAGAAAAGCCAAAGACTAGCAGGGTTATTCAAAGAGAATCGAAAAGTCACCGCACGTTCGGTGACTTTTCGTTCGCTACAATTCGGTGCGATTTGGCGATCCCATTTCGGCAACACTGCGGTGTATTCAGCAAGCACCACAGGGCCGCCGTAATGCAGGGAAAAGTCGCCGCAAACCCACCAAAAACGAGGGCAAATGCACACCGAAACCCGCAAAAACATCTGGATTAACCTGCCGAAGACGCCGGAGAAACCCGAGCAGGAGCCGATCAGAGCACAGAGCAGCCGCCGGAAAAAGCCGACACCGCAGACGAAGGAGGTGAAGAAAGAAAAAAAAAACAGTAGGCTTGAATGTTTGAAAAGTGAAACGCTGTTTGCAAACAAACTACTGAACGAAAATGTCTGAAATTTACACATAAGATGCAATGAATGATAATAAAAAGGGCCGTTACAGAAAAAAGAAAAAAAAACTTTAAAAAAAAAAGGGAAAAAAAGGTTTGCAAAAAAAAATCCCCAAAAATGCCTAAAAGGTCCTAAAAAAAAAAATCTGGAAATAAAGAGACTTTTACTTCATAATATTATAATCAACAGTTTATTAGATATTGAATTAAAATGGGAATATTTTTAACATTAAAGCCTATGGGATTCGCCTGAATAAACCTGTCGAATGAAACCACAGAATGGCAGGGCAATTCGGCAACTTTTCACTGCTGGTTTTTGTTCTCTGAATAGATGAAGCATTGCTTCTCTATGGGGATTCATTGCCCTCGAACAGGCACTGTATGAGCAGGCAATTCGCCAGGATTTGGCGAATTGCCTGCTCTTCTGGATAGCCGAATGGCCACGTACGCTCAATGTCAGCGTTCGGTTTCCTTTCTCCAGCAATTCGGATATCTTTGAATAACCCTGTAAGTCAAAACAAGCCATGCTCAGGGTTGGAGACAGACACAACGGGCCCTATTCCTTTCTTCGCACTAACATGGGGATGCCAACGGGGAAAATCTGTGCTTGCAGATTGCCCCATAGCGTTATTCCAGGGCAGGCACTAGCTCAGCACCTCACCCCCGGAACGCAGCGCTAACTGCTGGGATACTCACGGTACTGCTTCTACGCCGCCGCGAGTATCAACTAGGACTCCATAGAGAAGTGTTTCCCAAACATGTCCTCAGGACCCTCAACCGGGCCAGATTTTACAGATCACCTTGGGGAAAAGCAGACTGAATCCTGTAATCACTGAGCAGCAAGTCATATCAGCTGTGCTGTGCTTTAGATATCTGCAATCCTGATGTGTCAGCAGGTCCTGAGGACAGGTTTAGGAAACACTACCATAGAGGGTTGCACGTCCGGGTCATGAGCCCTGCGCAATCTCACAGAGCTGCGGAGTGATCACAGAGGGAGACTGGGAACTACTTAGTTCCAGTCTCACTCTGCTCCCGGCGACAAGAAGTGCCGGTTCAGGCCATCGTTCTCGCTGTGGGATGAGAGGTGAGTATCTGATTTAATGGGGGGGGGGGGGGGGTTAGGGGGTGTTAAATGATTTTAAATTTGCAGAATCAGTTAGCACCAGCTTGTATAGGGTGATATGTTGCCTTGCGGGTCATGTCGGGAAGTAACTCTAGAAATTTGTAATACCTTACTTATCGAAACACTAATCAATGATTGCGCTCTCCATGTTAAGTAAAGTATAGTAAGCTCGTAGAAGCTAGCACAAAAATGGTAATGGATTGCTATCAGGGGTAGCGCCAGGTATGTAATATGGATGGCATGCATTAAACATACTTATCCTGACACTAACTCTTACACATCCAGATGCCAACATTAGCGTTAACTACAGAATAGCGCCCAGTATCAGGAAAGAAGCCAAGGAATTGATATAAATTTTGGAGCCGTTGTAACGCCTGCACTAATTACAATGCCAGCGAGAAGGAACATGACACAAGGATAGCTTGGGGCCAACAGCATCAGTTGTTAACACAAGGTAGGAACCGGAACCGGGACTGGGGGACCATCAAAGTTACCAACCGTATCAAGAATAAAGCAGCAAGCATTATTGATATTCACACCCAAAGTCCATAGGACCATGAATTTCTCAACAAGATGGGGATAAGGGGGGTCCCCAAAGTTTGAAAATGTTAGTTTTTTTTGAGAAAGTATTTTACCAGAAAGGATACATTGATATCTCTCGTTTTCAAGTATGTTCTGGGTGACGATTTCATAACTATTTTTTTTATAGTAAATTATATGATGAAAATAATGGTATCTTTAGAAAGTCCATTTTTAATGATGAGAAAAACGGTATATAATATGTGTGGGTTCCATAAACGAGTAAGCGGAAAATTAGAGCTAAACTCAAACAGCGCAGAAATGTAAAACCAGCAGTGGGCATTTTGGAACTGACAATGATAAAACCGCCTGGTATACAAGAACAGCGGAACGACACCAAGGAACTATTTGTCCTCATCTTTCCAACAGCAGTGAGACAAGGCAAAGGACTGCATTCTGCTCCATACAGAGGAACGAGAAGGACATTTTTTATTCTTTATTACCTTTTTTCTGATTTTGAGAGCTGGTAATTTTATTCCCTATTTGCCAGTAGAGCAGCAAGTGACTCAGAACGGAAGTAATAAAGGGAAAGATGCTCATGATAAAAAATTACATTCATACACTGAAATAATAACAACTATTGCTTCTGATATCATTGCAGGAAAAAATCCTAGAAAAGTAATTTTATTTGTGCATTCACCATCAACGTGACTTTCAAAATGAAGTTATATGGTTTCACACTAACTGTGCACAACAATTAACGTCAACACTGCAACAAGCACCACTACGGGTACCTTTCTCTTCCATGGCGTTTTGATTCCTCTTCTCCTCTGCCTTTCTTTTAATCTCAGATAAAGCATCAAAACTGTCCTGGATCTTCTTTCGTTCTCTGGTCACCCATTTTTCTCTTTCATCATTTTCCGCTTCCCGTCCACCTCTAGTCCAGGCTTCTGCACACGCCCTATAGGATATGCAGGTAGAAAGGGCAAAAACACGAGGATTATTGGAGAAGTTATATATGAAATCATTCAGTAACAGCGCTGCATTTTATTACCTGTCCTTTGGAAAGACAGGCCTGTCATCCAGATATGTTAATTCCTTTAACTGGACAGTCACGGTCTTTCTGTAATTTGGAATCTTCTTAACGAGCTCGTTTCCCATCAGGTTCAAGACGTGCTGGTAGAAACCAATTAAGGTTAGATTATTAACCCCACTGTGACCAGGCGATTTTGCCATTGTCTGTCTGAAAGTGCCCACTGCTGGTTTTACATTTCGGCGCAGTTTGTGGTTAGCTCTAATTTTCCTCTTACTCATTTATGGAACCCACACATACTATATACTGATTTTCTCGCCATTAAATGGACTTTATAAAAGATACTATTATTTCCATCATATATTATATAATTTACTATTTTAAAAAAAATTATGAAATATGAGAAAAAAAATTAAATAAAAAAATGAGACCCACAATTTTTCAAACTTTGACCCTCAAAATCTACAACGGACCCCGGCTAAATAGTTTCTAAATTTTGTCCTGAGATTATAAATACCCAAAGTTTACTTGGTTTTGTTTTTTTAACCCCTTCACTGCTGAGACATCTCATCTCTGTGTGCTGAGCTCATTTTGACCGTTTTGTGGTTATCATGCTTAAATGCGATTTGAAGTCACGTTTTATTATACCCCCAGACAATTTTTTTTTTAAAAAACACGGATTTATTTATTTTGTTACACCAAACCTGATAATGTTTGAGATTTTAGCTCAATTAGTCAATTTACATATTTCTAAGTATGTACCTTTTGGGGCTCACGTTAGAGGTCATTTTATTTCTTTCTATATCTGACATTTTTTTTCTTTTTCCCTTTCAATGGAGAGGATTCCAAATATACACATTTTGAAGTTTACTTACTAAATATAAATTTCTGTAAGTATACATTGTCACGACAACTACGCGCGCCGCAGTGAAAGGCACAAAGTTAAGGAACTCACTGTCTATCCTAGACCCAGATAATGGCTACGCAGACAACAATCCCCCGTGCGCGCTGACCCAACCGTTCCGGGCAACGCCTCTGCCCGCAACAGACACGCAGAGTGTGATGAAGTGGTCCCAGGATTGCAATGCCGTACCAGTCTTCTCTCGACCTGGGGTAGCGACTACGTTTCCCACAATCCTTACACCCACTTACTCTATTCGTTATGCTGCCACCGGTTCTCATGAACACTAAGCGCGCTGCAGCGAAAGACGCAGGGTTAAGCAATCCACTATCTGTCCTAGACCCAAATAATGACTACGCGGACAACAATCCCCGCGCGCTTACCCAACCGTCCCCAGCCACCGCAACTCACAAATTTAGTAGATACTCGAGCTTAAAACAAAAAACAATAAACCAGTCCCTTCAGTTAGCATGGAGCGAATATCAGTCAGAAGCAGAACTTAATAAGGGATATTTATTATGTTAAAAACCACAGTGCATTTGTTACAAAAAGATGGATATGATAAATCAAGGATTACACACAACAGCAAGAAAATAACAAGAGCAAAAACACAGACCCTACTCATGTCAGCAAGCAAGCATCGGTGACTCCTGGGGCCTGGAGATTGAAGCATGGACAGACCATCACGTAGCGTGAACCCCCGTTGATCAGCCCCGAGCCCATGCTTGGCTCAGGTATATATAGGCTGCCTTGTTCCTCCCAGGACAGCCTCCTATCTGGAAGAGCCTGGGCACTACATTTCCCAGAATACCCTCTCCTGGGCACGCTCAGTTCCCTTCATCATTAACTTGATTCCCAAAGATTGTCTCTAGTGATCAAAGGATATGACCGCTTCTTTGAATTGCATGATCACTTACAAATTGGTTCCGCGGCGTCTGCGATGTGCCTTTTCCATCTGCCCAAGGTGTGAAATGCTTACACGAGACCAAGGAAATGCCATTAGACCACCTGGGGGTAATTTCCCCTCCTTAGCCTGCAGATCAAAGCAGATTCATTTCCTTGGTATTCTGCGAAAACCTGGGGAATATCCTTTCACCATGGCTCACTGATAAACATCTTAATTACTTTCTTGGAAACTCAGGCATTTATTACTACCGCTGCGCAAAATGGCCACTGGTATCCATAGATAGCCATAGAGTTACATATATACATATCTATGCGTACATATAGGTCTACCTATCTGTATAATTGAGTGCGATATACAGGGTTATTCAGAGAGCGTGAAAAGCAGGAGAATGACTGGAGAATGAAAAATTCTAGGTCAAAATAGCCAAACCAGAAAAATTCTCCCTTTCATCTCACTTTCCAAAATCGGCTATGTTGACCTAGAATTTTTCATTCTCCAATTATTCTCCTGGTTTTCATGCTCTCTGAATAACCCTGATACAGATCTAATCTGTCACATACAGGTTTCAGGGTGTATGCACTAGAGCAGGGGTGGGTAAGTTATATATTGGTATATATGGGTATATATTGCCCCCAGCTCACATGGATATATATATTGCCCCCAGCTCACATGGATATATATATTGCCCCCACCTCACATGGGTATATATTTCCCCCAGCTCACATGGGTATATATTGCCCCTAGCTCACATGGGTATATATTGCCCCTAGCTCACATGGGTATATATTGCCCCCAGCTCACATGGGTATATATTGCCCCCAGGTAGCTCACATGGATATTATTGCCCCCAGGCAGCTCACATGGGTATATTTGCCCCAGCTCTCACCTCCTCTGCTGTGGCCCCAGGCTCCGCGTCCACCGGCGTTCTACTCCTGAGGCAAGCAGCCGCTGGCATGCAGCTTTGCTGCTCGTTGGGGATGGGAACCACCTGACCAGCCACGTTCTCGCGAGATCGCACGCTGGTCAGGTGGATCCCATCCCAGGCAAGCGGCCAAGCTGCATGCCGGCGGCCGCTCGCCTCGGGAGTAGAAGAACACCCCTGTCTCCAGCAAGCTGATGGGGCTCACTACGGACGTCTGCGCATTCACCGTCCTAGTGGAAAATACGAGATGACTCTTCGGTCGCGCACGGGAGGGAAATCTCGGTTCAAGGCGGATTTTTCTGACTGTGGCGGGCCGCAAGTGGCCCACAGTTTGCCCACTCCTGCACTAGAGGTTATTTTTTTTATTTCTAGAGACATTTTGGGTTTTGGACTATTTATGTTATATTATAATACATTAAACCAGCAATAAATGTTAATGACTAGAACTAAAGATGACAATCAAAGCAAAAGCAACCCCACATCTGGGTTAACTAAGGGAACATAATTAAAACATCACTTTTATTAGAACGAATCATAAAGTCAAAAAGTATACAATACAATTCTAAAACCATCTGAGTACTCTGAAAGACAAAACGGACACAAAAAAATTAAATAAAAATAATCAATGGAGAGCAATCTCTGCACAGATAGATTTGTATCTTAATTATCGCAATATTTGCCACCTCCAGAGTAAATTATTATTATTATTATTCTTTATTTATAAAGCGCCAGCATATTCCGCAGCGCTGTACAATAGGCACAGTATAGACGGGTTACAATACATTGAACAACATTTGACAAACAGTACAGGAGGAGATGAGGGCCCTATTCCCGTAGGAACTCACAATCTAGAGGGGTTGGGGTTGGAAACAGGAGGAGAGGACTGCAAGGTGAGAGTGATTGATGGTTGCGTCAGTGAGTTGGGTGGTAGGCTTCCCTAAATAGGAATGTTTTAAGGGAGCGTTTGAAGGAAGCGAAATTAGGGGAAAGTCTGACCGTACGAGGGATAGCGTTCCAGAGAATGGGGGCTGCGCGTGTGAAGTCCTGCAGTCTATCATGGGAAGAGGTGATGCGGTGAGAAGCTAGGCGCAGGTCGCTGTTTGACCTTAGGGAGCGGGCTGGGGTGTATTTGGTGATTAGTGAGGACAGGTAGCGGGGAGCTGAGTTAGTGAGGGTTTTGTAGGCAAGGATAAGGATTTTGAACTTAATTCTGCAGTGGATGGCGAGCTAGTGAAGGGACTCGCAGAGGGGAGCGGCAGAGACAGAGCGGCAGGTGAGGTGAATTAGCCTGGCGGAGGCGTTCAGGATGGATTGTAGGGGGGAGAGGTGGGACAGAGGGAGGCCAGATAAGAGATTATTGCAATAGTCGAGTCGGGAGATTACCAGGGCGTGTATGAGTTGTTTTGTGGTGACAGCGGTAAGAAATGGCCGAATTCTGGAAATATTACGCAGTTGGTATCGGCAGGAGGAGGAAAGAGACTTGATGTGGGGGATGAAGGAAAGAGCAGAGTCAAGTGTAACTCCAAGACAGCGAACTTGGTTTGATGGAGAGATGGTGATACCCTCCACCGTGATAGAGAAGTCAGGAGGTGGGGAGGCATTAGAGGGAGGAATAAGTAGGAGCTCAGTCTTGGACATGTTGATCTTTAGGTGGTGCGTGGCCATCCAGGAGGAGATGCCAGATAAACAGTCACCGACTTTTGAAAGGACAGGGGGAGAGAGATCAGGGGTAGAGAGGTAGATCTGAGTGTCATCAGCGTAGAGGTGGTAATGAAAGCCAAAGCTGTTGATGATTTTGCCCAGGGAGGAGGTGTAGATGGAAAAGAGCAGAGGACCAAGGACAGAGCCTTGAGGTACACCAACAGATAAAGGCAATGAAGAGGAAGAGTTACCAGCAAAGGACACAGAGAAGGACCTGTTGGATAAATAGGAGTCAACCCAAGCAAGTGCAGTGTCACAGAGACCAAGAGAGCTGAGGGTCTGCAGAAGGAGGGGGTGGTCAACAGTGTCAAAAGCAGCCGAGAGGTCAAGCAGGATGAGAATAGAATAGTGGCCGTGTTTTTTAGCAGTTAGGAGGTCGTTGGTGACTTTGGTGAGGGCAGTTGAGTGTAGGGGACGGAAGCCAGATTGCAGGGGGTCAAGTAGGGAATTGGAGGACAGGAAGAGGGAGAGGCGGTTGAAGACTAGTTTTTCTAAGAGCTTAGAGGTAAAGGGAAGCAGGGATACAGGGCGGTAGTTGGAGAGTTGGGATCGAGGGATGGTTTCTTTAGTAAAGGGGTAACTAGCGCATGTTTGAAGGCGGATGGGAAGGAGCCGGTGGAGAGAGATAGGTTGAAGATGTGTGTGAGAGCAGGGGTGAGGGAGGAGGAGAGGGGAGGAATTAGATGTGAGGGAATGGGGTCGAACGGGCACATGGTGAGATGTGAGGAGGACAATAAGGAATGGACTTCCTCCTCAGTGGCTGGGAGGAAGCGGCAGAGGGTGGCAGAGGGGACCTCTGGGAGTGGAGGTGGCAGATAACTATCTTGTGTTGGGATGTCACTTCTGATAGTTAGAGTTTTACTAAGGAAGAAATCTGCCAGGTCTTGAGCGTTGAAGGCAGCTGAGGGGGGAGGTGCGGGTGGGTGAAGGAGGGTGTTGAAGGTGGACCAGAGCCGTTTAGGGTTAGAGGACAGCGTAGATATAAGAGATGAGAAGAAGGATTGTTTGGCCAGGTGGAGGGCAGAGGTGTATGACCGGAGAATAAACTTGAAGTGAACAAAATCAGCTTCAGAGCGGGATTTCCTCCAGGCACGCTCTGCAGTGCGGGAGCATCTTTGCAGGTAGCGTGTCTGGAGGGTGTGCCAGGGCTGAAGCTGGCGGCGTGGGGCCTTACAGAGTCGAAGAGGAGCAAGAGTGTCTAGAGCAGAGATAAGCGTAGTGTTGTAGTGATTAGTGGCAGCATCAGGGCAGGTGAAGGAGGAGGTGTGAGGGAGGTGGTGAAGTAGATTGGAGAATTGATGGGGATCCACAGCATGTAGATTTCTGCAAGTGTGTGTGCGGGGTGGGGGAGCAGGGTGTTTAGGAAGTCCAGATAGGTTGAAAGAGAGAAGGTGGTGGTCAGAGATGGGGAAAGGGCGACAGGTGAACTCAGAAATGGAGCAGAGGTTGGAAAAGACAAGGTCAATAGCGTGACCATCGCGGTGGGTAGGGAGGAGAGAGGATTGCGTGAGTCCAAGGGAGGACGTGAGTGAAAGAAGTTTGGAGGCAGCAGGGGCAGAAGGATCATCAATGGGAATGTTGAAGTCCCCGAGAATTAGGCATGGAAGATCAATGGAGGGCAAGTTAAATCTCTGCATAGATATATTTGCCACCTCCCAGAGTAAATCCACATACAATGTTGCAAAATAAGGATTTACTACAATTCACTTGCGAGGGAACGGAGTCAGATCTGATAATGAATGTTTCAATGTGTTCACCGTATATATTTCTCCTACATAATCGCCAGGTGGGATAGTTATTGTTAAAAGTTCTGGTTTAAGATTCTACAAGGTTCTATTAATCCGTCTATCAAGCCCTATACATAGTCACACTCAGGCTCAGACCTATAGAGAATTCCTCATAATAGCTCCCATGCAGATTGCAGGGCTCAATGTATCACCCAAAAAACAAAAACGTACCCGTTGTTGCGAGGGAATCTTAATCTGGATAATATTGAGAGATTGTTTCAGCTTGGGTTACAGTCGACTGGTGCAGGAGGAAAATATATTGTGAAACTTTAACACAGAATTGAGTGATACAATGAGCCCTGCAATCTGCATGGGAGCTATTATGAGGAATTCTCTATAGGTCTGAGCCTGGTGTGACTATGTATAGGGCTTGATATACTGTATATAGAACCTTGTAGAATCTTAAACCAGAACGTTTAACAATAACTATCCCACCTGGCGATTATGTAGGAGAAATATATACAGTGAACACATTGAAACATTTATTATCAGATCTGACTCCGTTCCCTCGCAAGCGAATTGTAGTAAATCCTTATTTTGCAACATCGTACTGTATGTGGATTTACTCTGGGAGGTGGCAAATATATCTATGCAGAGATTTAACTTGCCCTCCATTGATTTTTTTTTTATGTGTCGTTTTTGTCTTTCTGAGGGAGTACTCTGATGGTTTTAGAATTGTATTGTACACTCTTTCAGGGTTATTCAGAGAAAGGTGAAACTCTGGAGAACGTTTTGGAGAAGTGAAAATTCTAGGTCAAAATAGCCGATTTGGAAAGTGAGATAAATGGGAGATTTTTTCTGGTTTGGCTAGCCTATTTTGACCTAGAATTTTCACTTCTCCAGAGTGTCACCTTTCTGTGAATAACCCGGTTTGACTTTTTATAATTCGTTCTAATAAAAGTGAGGTTTTAATTATGTTCGTGTAGTTAAGTTAACACCATATGGGGTTGCTTTTGCTTGGATTGTCATTTACTTATATTGAGGTTAGGCCTCTGGTAGTGGACACATGTAACAAGGACTATTTTTGGTGCAAGTATATGACATTGTGAGAATAAAAGATATTACCTGTTTTTTTTTGTGTATGGTTTTGATTCTTTTATCTAGGTTGTATTTTGGAAAAGAAAAATAAAACACAGAAACATATGCTCTTACTGGAGAGCAATGTCAAGTAAATTTACTAGCCATATTATTATTTTTGCATGCACTATACAGATTAAACACCTGAATAAGATCCATGTAAGCTCCTAAATTAGCAGGTCTAATAAACCCGAGTTTTTCTTCAAAAATATCAGAAAGGCATGGATTTGGAATTAAAATCAAGGTCTACGTTTCGTTTCCGGTTAGGGTTTCCTTTTATTATTGCATTTTAAAACATTTAGATAACTTAACTCTTTCATCACAGAGAGCTTTTTGTTGAAATAAATGTTATCATAACATTTTTGGAAACATGGGGTGCAGTGTTAACAATTAAAAGGTCTTGTATCTGTATTGTACGGGGGTATTCTTATTCTTGTACAGTAGCGAGTGACCCCCAACGCTCTCCCTGCATTCTGCCCTCTCCCTGGCTCTTTCAAAGCAGCACTTAGGCTAGGGTCAAACGAACACATTATTCGCAGCGACCGTCAAAAAGTGCGTCCGAACGCATTGACGTATTTTTTCACGGAATGCTCGAAAACGATCATGCGATGCGCATTTTCGTGCGTGATATTTTACGGATCGTCAATAAAACACTTTTTGCATCTGGACGTTATGTAGGCTGGACATTAGCAGCGTCTGACATCTCCTAATCACGCACACACGCCGCTAGCGGACGCAGCGCACTCTGTAAGTCAGTACTAGCGGTTCTGCGTTCTCGAAAAAATGCGTTCATTTTCCACTTGCGTTGCGCGGCCGGACTTTCGTGCGGCCGTACTTTGTATATTGGCCGTCATTGCCCGTCATTTGCTGCTACTGCGGCCATGATTAAGTGCGCCCAAATGCACGTTAAAAATGCGCTAGTCTCACCCCAGCTTAAGGTTTGTTGAGCTCTTTGTTACAGTGAGGGTGGAGGATGCTTCTCGGCTTCTTTATATTACTACAGGGTGACAGGAGTGAGATCTCACTGGGAAATTGTTTTTCCACAGGTGGCACACGGATTTGTATTTCAATGAAGAAAAAAAAGCATATCCAAATTGTGAAAGGGGCTATTGGTTTTTGAAAACTAAGATGTATAGTGACATTTGACAGAGGTGGTGACACGGCATATACAGATCTAAGACTGTGAAACGGTTACGTACCAAATTTGGCATTTCCTCCAGAATGCGGATTACTGCTGGATCATGCAGCTTATTGTGCGATAGATCCAATACCCGGATGCTGGGGCATTCCCGAAGGTGCACGATGTCTTCTACAGTTTGCAGCTGGTTGTGAGAGATTTGCAGGGTGGACAGAACAGGAAGAGAAGCTGCAACAGATAACATCAGAACAGGAGCTATAGCTAGAGGAATAAAATCACAGACTGGAAGTGACAGCCAAAAACAAATAGTAATATGGTGCTACAGTGAAATATGGACCTCTTGATCTCTGTTCCACAGATGCTGCCAACTCCCATCAACGCCAGGAACAGTCATTCTGACTAAACCTTACTAAAATAAAATATATAGTGCAGTAGTAAACACCTGTACTCCATGTTACTTCTAGCTGCCCCTTTAGAAATGGATTAGGTTGTGGTCCTCCAATTTAACAATAGGATTCCTCCCACTGCGTCCCCGTCCCCCCCCCCCCCGCCCGTGGTATTCCCACCTCGTTTACAGGCCATCAACATATAGAACATATAAAAAAAACATACTTACTCTTCGCAAGGGTGCGGGAGACCATAGGAATTATTTTCCTTAAGCCAAAAGACACCTTTAAAACGGGAAAGGTCCCACACACTGTAACTGACTGATAAAAAGATGGTTTTGTTTCATGCAGAGATGCTTAGCAGCGGCATTGGTTTCACCTTAGAGAAGGTCTTTTCCAAGCCTTTGTTTGACGCGATGAAAGCACTTTTTTTTTTTTTAAACACCTGGATACAGAATGCAGGATCTTTCTTCTTTAAAAGATATCATTCATGGATACACATTTTTTCCCCCTTTTTAATTTACAATTTAATAACATTTTATGACCGTAAGCGAACAATATAGAAGAATACAGTGTATAAAACTGGTGCCGGCTGGGTGGAGTAGGGGTAACAACACTGCTCTATAGCCGTGGCGAAAGACGGTGGAGACACAGGTTTGAATCCCAGCAAGAGCACCTCTCCAGTAAGTGTCCTTGGGCAAGACACCTAATGGTACATACTCGCCACCCAGGACATATTTGAAAATGAGAGAAATCTCAATGTATCCTTCCTGGTAAAATCTTTCTCAAAAAAAAAAAAAAAAAAAGAGCCGCCCTTCATAAATACATACAGGTCTATTCAATAAAGATGAAACTCAGGAGAATGACTGGACAAGTGAAAATTCTAGGTCAAAATAGCCAAACCAGAAAAATTCTCACATTTACCTCACTTTCCAAATCAGTTATTTTGGTCTAGATTGTTCTCTTCTCCTGGTTTTCACCTTTTTCTAAATAACCCTGATAGCAGTATTTTTGAAGTTGGAATACTCTGTGCATACGCCAGGTAGCTTCAGGAAGAGAAGATGGCAGGAAGGGCAGAATGGGCAGCAATCCACAAGGAAACCAGAGAATGGGACAAAGCAAGAAAAGAGAAGGACGAGGGAAAATAAAGACAAATTAATGGATGAAGAGAAAGAAGAAGAAAAAAAAGGAGAAAAAGGTGGAGACCGAGGTGGTCTAATTGAGGAGAAGGTAGACACTCAAAATCTATTAGGACAGAAAATGCCTTATTCAGTCATTCATATTTACCATGATGCTTGACCACAGATATATCCTCCATGTGTATGTACCAGAGGTGCTGTGACGTGGCAGGTGAGCTTACACTTTAATGGCCATTCAAGTAAACTAAAACCTCAGATTGGGTTTTGTTTCGCATGGAGCTACAGGAGTGAGCGAAAATGACCACTTTTCTTCTTGTTATGTTTTATACATGGAACAGGCTGAATACTTATGGTTCACACAGCCGCCCTGATAGGGAGTAGGCGCGAAGCCATTTTTTTCTGTACATATCCTCCATGTGGCCTTAATACCGCAATAACACACTTAACACTTTCACGAAGGATTTTTTAGCAAAATCCTTTAAATACCCCTTAACTCTATCAACACCGCGTACCCCACCACCAACACAGAACTCTACCTCCACCACCCCTCTTATCTTTAGCATTACAGTCCATTTAGACCAGTGTTTCCCAAACCTGTCCTCAGGACCCTCTGACACGCCAGGTTTGCAGATATCTGAAGCACAGCACAGGTGATATTATTTGATGCTCAGTGATTGCAGGATTCAGTCTGCTTTTCCCCAAGGTGATCTGCAAAATCTGGCCTGGTTGAGGGTCCCGAGGACCGGTTTGGGAACCACTGATTTAGACTATATGCACTGCATTTGACAGGCAGATAACCCCTTCTGCACGACAATCTCGGGATCGCACAGACTCTGAAAAGAAACGTTTAAATGCCAGTTTCAGCGAGTGACAATACATAAGCTGATCCGTCTGATGGACTGTAGGTTTAGGATCATATTCTAGAGCAAATAAAATTCATTTTCAATTCTTCAGAATAAGACCAGATGGAGATGACTTGTTCTCAGTCACTTGACATCACTTTAAAAGATCAAGTTAACTCGATCACAGTAGTGAAGGGGTTAAACAAAGCGAGCCCATTGGTATGCCTCCGTGTGCTCAGGTCTCTCATTTACTGAAGAATTTTACTACTTTGCAATAGTCTGTCTTCATTTCCCCCAAATTAAAGTCTTTCTTAGACCTTACAGCCAAATAACCCCCCCCAACCCACTGATTAATCCATATGCTCTGCCATCAGACACCACTAGCTCAGGCCTATCCCATATCCCACCCTCCTGCATTTCTACCATCGCATAATACATCGTGGAGACTCACACAGGTTTTCTATGGTCCTGATGTAGTTATTGGAGAGGTTAATGGAATCCAGCTTTTGCAGATGTTCAATGTTCTCGATCTTGTTGATCAGATTTTGATGCAAGAAGAGACATCTCAGTTCTGCCTGTGCGTCCAGGTTTTCAATCTTCTGCAGGCCGTTACTTTCCAGCCACAGACATTTCAAGCCTGTGTACTCCTCCAAATTCTCAATATGCATGAACCCTGGGTGAATTAAAGGGATAGATAAGGAAGAGGGGGATATGGTTTTAGAATCTGATGTACTGGCTGGATAAAGTAGAGGTAACATCACTACTCTGTAACCGTGGAGACACAGGTTCAAATCCCAGCAAGAGCACCTCTCCAGTAAGTGTCCTTGGGCAAGACACCAAACGGTACATACTCGTCTAACACACAATAATCAGCTGCGGAATCCAGTTGTAACATCTCTACCCTTTGACCGTGGAGAAACAAGTCAAAATACCATTCAGCACATCCCTCCAATACAACTGTGAAGTCTCGACTTTGCGAGAAGCGGGTTCAACCAAGCCACCAGGTCGCTGATCTACAATCATGGAAAGACGACTTGCCACCAGCGAGTGTCCTTGGGCAAGACACCTTATGATATGGATGCGCCAACCTCACAAAATACTTGTACATCTCATAGATTGTAAATTCTCTTGGGAACAGGGTCCCCCTGAATCCAGTCATCACCATGTGTGGTATTCCAATGTATTAACCCCTTGCACACTGATCTTGGAAAACACTGCGGAATATGTGGCGCCATATAAATAAAGGATAATACAAATAATAACCTCTACATCCACCTCTCTACAGATCTTACCTTTGTAATGAAGGTATAGGGTGTCATTTAAGTAGGGGGTGACGTAGAGTTTATGCTGCTTGCAGAGATCTCGCAGGAGCTTTTTGGTTATCCTAAAGGAGGGAACAATAAAAGATGAACTACTACACTTCGACAGCTATAGGCAGCATCTGTTACGAATACCATGACCTTCATGTGGGATTTGAGTCCTAGGGCACATATCGATATAGGTAACTGAGACAATAATCCTATGAGACCAAAGAATGAATCAGTGGAATGAGATGAAGAAGTGGAACATGCCATCTTCTGTCCAGCGGTCTCCAAGAAAGAATTTGAAAGGTTCCCAGACCGGTGCGGGATGGCCTAGAGGGCAAATGTCACTTAGCCAGATTCTGGCCCTCTCAGCATCCCGCAGCCATGCTGGAGCCCCTTCTCAAAATGCTCAACAATTACAATTATTTAAAGCACCAACATTTCACAGCGCCGTACAATGGGGACGGGATTATGGTGTGAGCGGATAGACCTCTATTGAGTAATGTGTTTTTATAGACGTTTGGAAAGACTGTGGCACGGGGAGAGTTGAATGTGGTAAGATAGGGAGTTCCGTAGATAAGGAGCATCTTGGGAAAAGTATTGAAGGTGAGAGTAGCGGGTGCAGGTATGAGGAGAGGTTAATATCAGGTCACTGGCAGAGTGAAATGACCAAGATGGAACATACCTGATGAAAAGAGAGATGTAGACAGGGGTTATGGAGAGCTTTGTATGTGTGGATCAGTATTATTATTATTATTTTATTCAAAGCAAAAAGTGTACAGTTCGATACAGCAAGTATGCATATTATCATAGTCATCAATAATCGAGCGATACAGAAAAGCCAATGGAACAGAATCATATACCACTGGATCAGTATTATGATACAGGGAGCAGGTGTAAAGATGTGAGGCGCGCGATCTGAGGAGCGAGATGCCAGACATGTGAGCTACGGGATGCAAGAGCTACGGTATGCGAGAGGTGCGAGAGCTACGGGGTGCGAGAGGTGCGAGAGCTACGGGGTGCGAGAGGTGCGAGAGCTACGGGGTGCGAGAGGTGCGAGAGCTACGGGGTGCGAGAGGTGCGAGAGCTACGGGGTGCGAGAGGTGCGAGAGCTACGGGGTGCGAGAGGTGCGAGAGCTACGGGGTGCGAGAGGTGCGAGAGCTACGGGGTGCGAGAGGTGCGAGAGCTACGGGGTGCGAGAGCTACGGGGTGCGAGAGGTGCGAGAGATGCGAGAGCTACGGGGTGCGAGTGGTGCGAGAGATGCGAGAGCTACGGGGTGCGAGTGGTGCGAGAGATGCGAGAGCTACGGGGTGCGAGTGGTGCGAGAGATGCGAGAGCTACGGGGTGCGAGTGGTGCGAGAGATGCGAGAGCTACGGGGTGCGAGTGGTGCGAGAGATGCGAGAGCTACGGGGTGCGAGTGGTGCGAGAGATGCGAGAGCTACGGGGTGCGAGTGGTGCGAGAGATGCGAGAGCTACGGGGTGCGAGTGGTGCGAGAGATGCGAGAGCTACGGGGTGCGAGAGGTGCGAGAGCTACGGGGTGCGAGAGCTACGGGGTGCGAGAGCTACGGGGTGCGAGAGCTACGGGGTGCGAGAGCTACGGGGTGCGAGAGCTACGGGGTGCGAGAGCTACGGGGTGCGAGAGCTACGGGGTGCGAGAGCTGCGGGGTGCGAGAGGTGCGAGAGGTGCGAGAGCTACGGGGTGCGAGAGGTGCGAGAGGTGCGAGAGCTACGGGGTGCGAGAGCTACGGGGTGCGAGAGGTGCGAGAGCTACGGGGTGCGAGAGGTGCGAGAGCTACGGGGTGCGAGAGGTGCGAGAGCTACGGGGTGCGAGAGGTGCGAGAGCTACGGGTGCGAGAGCTACGGGGTGCGAGAGCTACGGGTGCGAGAGGTGCGAGAGGTGCGAGAGCTACGGGGTGCGAGAGGTGCGAGAGCTACGGGGTGCGAGAGGTGCGAGAGGTGCGAGAGCTACGGGTGCGAGAGGTGCGAGAGCTACGAGAGCTACGGGGTGCGAGAGGTGCGAGAGCTACGAGAGCTACGGGGTGCGAGAGGTGCGAGAGCTACGGGGTGCGAGAGGTGCGAGAGCTACGGGGTGCGAGAGCTACGGGGTGCGAGAGCTACGGGGTGCGAGAGCTACGGGGTGCGAGAGCTACGGGGTGCGAGAGCTACGAGAGGTGCGAGAGCTACGGGGTGCGAGAGGTGCGAGAGGTGCGAGAGCTACGGGGTGCGAGAGGTGCGAGAGCTACGGGGTGCGAGAGGTGCGAGAGCTACGGGGTGCGAGAGGTGCGAGAGCTACGGGTGGCGAGAGGTGCGAGAGCTACGGGGTGCGAGAGCTACGGGGTGCGAGAGCTACGGGGTGCGAGAGCTACGGGGTGCGAGAGGTGCGAGAGCTACGGGTGCGAGAGGTGCGAGAGGTGCGAGAGCTACGGGGTGCGAGAGGTGCGAGAGGTGCGAGAGCTACGGGGTGCGAGAGTGCGAGAGCTACGGGGTGCGAGAGGTGCGAGAGCTACGGGGTGCGAGAGGTGCGAGAGCTACGGGGTGCGAGAGGTGCGAGAGCTACGGGGTGCGAGAGGTGCGAGAGCTACGGGTGCGAGAGGTGCGAGAGCTACGGGGTGCGAGAGGTGCGAGAGCTACGGGGTGCGAGGGGTGCGAGAGCTACGGGTGCGAGAGCTACGGGGTGCGAGAGCTACGGGGTGCGAGAGCTACGGGGTGCGAGGGGTGCGAGAGCTACGGGGTGCGAGAGCTACGGGGTGCGAGGGGTGCGAGAGCTACGGGTGCGAGGGGTGCGAGAGCTACGGGGTGCGAGGGGTGCGAGAGCTACGGGGTGCGAGGGGTGCGAGAGCTACGGGGTGCGAGGGGTGCGAGAGCTACGGGGTGCGAGGGGTGCGAGAGCTACGGGGTGCGAGGGGTGCGAGAGCTACGGGGTGCGAGGGGTGCGAGAGCTACGGGGAGCGAGGGGTGCGAGAGCTACGGGGAGCGAGGGGTGCGAGAGCTACGGGGTGCGAGAGCTACGGGGTGCGAGAGCTACGGGGTGCGAGGGGTGCGAGAGCTACGGGGTGCGAGAGCTACGGGGTGCGAGAGGTGCGAGAGCTACGAGGTGCGAGAGCTACGAGGTGCGAGAGCTACGAGGTGCGAGAGCTACGGGGTGCAAGAGCTACGGGGTGCAAGAGCTACGGGGTGCGAGAGGTCCTGGGACGCGTGAGGTGCGAGAGGTCCTGGGACGCGCCAGAGGTCCTGGGACGCGGGAGGCGCCAGAGGTCCTGGGACGCGGGAGGCGCCAGAGGTCCTGGGACGCGGGAGGCGCCAGAGGTCCTGGGACGCGGGAGGCGCCAGAGGTCCTGGGACGCGGGAGGCGCCAGAGGTCCTGGGACGCGGGAGCGCCAGAGGTCCTGGGACGCGGAGGCGCCAGAGGCACTGGGACGCGGGAGGCGCCAGAGGCACTGGGACGCGGGAGGCGCCAGAGGCACTGGGACGCGGGAGGCGCCAGAGGTCCTGGGACGCGGGAGGCGCCAGAGGTCCTGGGACGCGGGAGGCGCCAGAGGTCCTGGGACGCGGGAGGCGCCAGAGGTCCTGGGACGCGGGAGGCGCCAGAGGTCCTGGGACGCGGGAGGCGCCAGAGGCACTGGGACGCGGGAGGCGCCAGAGGCACTGGGACGCGGGAGGCGCCAGAGGCACTGGGACGCGGGAGGCGCCAGAGGCACTGGGACGCGGGAGGCGCCAGAGGCACTGGGACGCGGGAGGCGCCAGAGGCACTGGGACGCGGGAGGCGCCAGAGGCACTGGGACGCGGAGGCGCCAGAGGCACTGGGACGCGGGAGGCGCCAGAGGCACTGGGACGCGGGAGGCGCCAGAGGCACTGGGACGCGGGAGGCGCCAGAGGCACTGGGACGCGGGAGGCGCAGAGGCACTGGGACGCGGGAGGCGCGAGAGGCACTGGGACGCGGGAGGCGCCAGAGGTCCTGGGACGCGGGAGGCGCCAGAGGCACTGGGACGCGGGAGGCGCCAGAGGCACTGGGACGCGGGAGGCGCCAGAGGCACTGGGACGCGGGAGGCGCCAGAGGCACTGGGACGCGGGAGGCGCCAGAGGCACTGGGACGCGGGAGGCGCCAGAGGCACTGGGACGCGGGAGCGCCAGAGGCACTGGGACGCGGGAGGCGCCAGAGGCACTGGGACGCGGGAGGCGCCAGAGGCACTGGGACGCGGGAGGCGCCAGAGGCACTGGGACGCGGGAGGCGCGAGAGGCACTGGGACGCGGGAGGCGCGAGAGGCACTGGGACGCGGGAGGCGCGAGAGGCACTGGGACGCGGGAGGCGCGAGAGGCACTGGGACGCGGGAGGCGCGAGAGGCACTGGGACGCGGGAGGAGCGAGAGGCACTTGGACGCGGGAGGAGCGAGAGGCACTGGGACGTGAGGAGCGAGAGGCACTGGGACGTGAGGAGCGAGAGGCACTGGGACGTGAGGAGCGAGAGGCACTGGGACGTGAGGAGCGAGAGGCACTGGGATGGGAGGTAGATGAGCCTGTCAGAGTTGTTCATTACAGACGGTAGAGGGAAAATCAAGGCTCATTTAAGGCCAAATCAGAAGAAGGTTACAGTAGTTGAGGCAGGAGATAAGAGCATGGATGAGTGTTTTAGTAGAGTCCTGGGTTAAAATGGAACATATTTCTGGAATATGTTAAGATTTGGGTCGGTGACTGATTAAAGCTTGGATGAGCATATAACTTGCTTTCTATCCGAGCTCTACTTTACGCACATTATTACTGACGAGTAAAACCAGGTAAAACACGGGATACGTGACGTCCTCCTACCTGGAGGAGCCACACTAGCTGTAGGAATGCAGTGATTACCTTGGTCCAGTCTCTTTCTCGTTTGTCGGGCCCTGTGTGCGCTTCTCGTTTTCTTGATCCACATGTTCTGCCTGAAGGATCTTTGTATCTTTATTTAGAGAGAAGTTAATTGCATCTTGTAACCCTGGTGTGTACCGGTGCGGTGTATCACTGGTGTGTACCGGTGCGGTGTATCACTGGTGTGTACCGGTGCGGTGTATCCCTGGTGTGTACCGGTGCGGTGTATCCCTGGTGTGTACCGGTGCGGTGTATCCCTGGTGTGTACCGGTGCGGTGTATCCCTGGTGTGTACCGGTGCGGTGTATCCCTGGTGTGTACCGGTGCGGTGTATCACTGGTGTGTACCGGTGCGGTGTATCACTGGTGTGTACCGGTGCGGTGTATCACTGGTGTGTACCGGTGCGGTGTATCACTGGTGTGTACCGGTGCGGTGTATCACTGGTGTTTGCAGCCTGTGCACTCAGGTGTTTTTATATAACAAGAGGTCCTGATAGTGCAGTCACAGAGTCCACATGGTGTGTTAGGAGCGGTACACACAGCAGGCTCTATATAAGGATGCCTCTCGTGCTTGAGAACGAGTCTCTGCTCTGTGTATTAGGAATGATTTCCTTTACATGTCACAGCCGGGCTAACATACCCAGTATTAAAAGGGGACTCTGTACTAGGCTGACTCCCTATAAGGAGAGGTCCCAGGGATTTACCGGTACTAAGTAAAGCCTCTGTACTAGACATTACCAGGTACAAGCAGACGGTCTCCGTATAAGGATAGTGCAGTCTCTATATAAAGATAGTTATGCTCCAGGCTGTCTGTGTATAAGAATAGGGCAATCTCTATATTAGGATAGGGTGCACTCCAGGCTGTCTCTGTATAGGGTAATGTCAGTCTCTCTATATATGAGGTTAGGGTGCACTCCAGGCTGTCTCTGTATAGGGTAATGTCAGTCTCTCTATATGAGGATAGGGCGCACTCCAGGCTGTCTCTGTATAGGGTAATGTCAGTCTCTCTATATGAGGATAGGGCGCACTCCAGGCTGTCTCTGTATAGGGTAATGTCAGTCTCTCTATATGAGGATAGGGTGCACTCCAGGCTGTCTCTGTATAGGGTAATGTCAGTCTCTCTATATGAGGATAGGGTGCACTCCAGGCTGTCTCTGTATAGGTAATGTCAGTCTCTCTATATGAGGATAGGGTAATGTCAGTCTCTCTATATGAGGATAGGGCGCACTCCAGGCTGTCTCTGTATAGGGTAATGTCAGTCTCTCTATATGAGGATAGGGCGCACTCCAGGCTGTCTCTGTATAGGGTAATGTCAGTCTCTCTATATGAGGATAGGGCGCACTCCAGGCTGTCTCTGTATAGGGTAATGTCAGTCTCTCTATATGAGGATAGGGCGCACTCCAGGCTGTCTCTGTATAGGGTAATGTCAGTCTCTCTATATGAGGATAGGGCGCACTCCAGGCTGTCTCTGTATAGGGTAATGTCAGTCTCTCTATATGAGGATAGGGTAATGTCAGTCTCTCTATATTAGAATAGGGCACACTATAGACAGCCTCCATACCTGCTGGTAGCTGTGCTGGTCCCTTGCTGTCTCCCCCTGCACAGGCTGCGGCCCGGGCTGCCTCCTCACCTCTGGTCTTCATTACTAGCTGTAGGGTCATAAACCCGGGGATCACAGCAGGTACACCGGGTAATGGTGACACCGTGATTTACCCGCTGTGTGAAAATACCAGATCTTCACAAAAAGACACAAACAGGGCGCTCTGTATCTCCGGTCACCATGGAAACCAACGTTAGCCCAGAATCCACCTGCAGCGTGAAACTTCCAGCCAACCCCAACCGTCGCCTCTGCGGCGCAGGCCGATCATTGGTTCATACACTCAGGTAGTTTGTCAGCCATGACTGCCTCGGAGCATCACGGTAAACGTAGTCCACGACAACTGCACTATCAAAGTCTAGCAATTTCTAGGCTACAAGCTTTACTGTGACCACTCCAAGCCTGCCTGACACCACCACGTGACTGCCCAATTCAAGTCTTGCTGTGTTTCTGGCTGGCACTCCCTGTATTGGTTTAGATGCATTCTAATGGCTTTTTATAATTATTCAACGTTTATTGATAGAATTGTTGGGATCCAAAATAAACCAGTAAGGGGAGAGAGGAGAGCATATATCACAGGGGGATTATGGCATACCATAATAATCAGGGGTCAAGTCCAGCAGTTCCTGGCTTTAGGGTTGCCAGATCAGCCATGTTTTCCTGAACACATATAATTTATTCATGTTGATGGGCAGTGCATGGAAATGCACCTCTGCAGCATTTTAACCCATATACTGCAGGTAAAACCAGCTTGGATTTCCTTCCTGTAGCATATAAATTATACATGTTGCAGGGCTGCACTTTGTTGTCTGCATGAAACAGTAATATGTGTCCAGGAAAACATGGCCGATCTGGCAACTCTAGCGCCTTGGGAACGCGGTTGCTCCAATTCCCTTTCGGCCCAGAAGCTGAAAAGCTTTTGTTAGGTGTCAATCATATCTTTCCTTATTAAGTCACCAGAAATGTGATAATTATTAAAATTCTCATATTGACTCTACAGTGTATGCTGATAATGCAGACCCCATGTGACACTGTGTGACATAACGGACGCCATCTAGACTTTGCAACCTTTCATCCCAGCAAAATGTCTGTAATTGTTTAGGACTAGATTTTAAACCTTTCTCAACCCGATAGTTATTCAGAATAAACGATAGAGAAACGATTAATTACCCAGAAATAACATTTTATTTTTAATCCATTTTAATATGTATAAAACACTGAACTTGCTCCCAGCGTGGGAAATGAGAAGGTGAGTAATAGCAGCGTTATTGCTCATTTTATACGTGACAAATGGACAATGCCATCACTTTGGAACTATGCAAAGACCAGCCTCTGACCTGTCCAATGACACCTCACTTGACCTTGCATGGTGTAAAGATTAGAGGCGCAGGGTTCCAAAATCCCCCCCAGTGCTCCTTGCTGCAGTGCGACGGTTTAGTTATTTGATGTAACAATGCGTTAACGGATTGTGCCATTGCCTCTACACTTGTTGGTGACATGAGAAACTAGATTGTGAGTTGGTGCAGCATCATTGTTCACTTTATAATCGAAAATTGAACAATATTACAGTGTTAGAAAGAAAAAAATAAAGACATTTTTATTGTTACATAGAACCTGGTCATGTTTGGTATCATTGGAAAGACCATGCTCTGGCTGGTTCAGTAATATCTCACACGACCCTTTAGCTGCTACAAAGTTGGAGATACAGGGTCCAAATGCCTATCAATGCAGGCATAAGGGGTTATTCAGAGACAGCCGATCTGGCCCGAAATTGCTCTGAGCAGGTAATTTTCCTGTACGGTGACAATTCGGGGCCATTCGGCTATTCACAGAGCAGGCAGTTCGCCAAATTTTAGCGAACTGCCAGCCACTACGGTGCTGTTCGAAGACAGTGAAATCCCCATAGAGAAGCAATCAGCAGAGATAAGTTGCCGAAATAAAAATATTTCCGTCTTTATGCAATATACTGTATAATAAACCATTTATTATTTAATTCTGCAGTAAAAAGTCTATTTATTGATAAAAACAATTGAAAGGATCTTTTAGGCATTTTTTGGGATTGTTTTTTTTTCGTTTCTCTCTTTTTTCTGTAACAGCCCTTTTTTTATCATTCATAGGATCTTATATGTAAATTCCAGACATTTTCATCCAGTAGATTTTTTGCAAACAGCGTTTCAGTTTTGACACTTTTAGGCTAGGGTCAGACGAGCGTGATTTCTACGGACTGTACGTCCGTGCACACGGACGTACGTCAGTACAGAAGACAGACACAGTAGTGGTCACACAGTCCGTTTTTTTCACTGACGTATATTTTGACGGATGTAGGAGGGAAAATAAATTAAAAGGCAAAACCATTTTGTCCGTGAAAAATGCTGGATGTATAAATGCAGTCCGTCTGACCACGTTCCATCACTCACACACAAAGCTATGCGGACGTTGCAGACGCAGCGCACTTTGTGCGGCCGTTCTAGGGGTTGTACGTTCTTGCCTGCCTTGCGTCCGTTTGCCGCGGCCGTTGTGCGTCCGCAGTTCAGTGCGGACGTACTTCATGTGTCAGGCTCCAATGGACTTTCTTTCATGCTATCACGGACGTACTTTTAGGCGCAATCATGGACGTGAACACTACGCTCGTCTGACCCCAGCCTTAATCGTATTGTATTGTTATGTTTTGTTTTACCTATCCAGCGGCTTATCTAGGGTTGCCACCTTTTCATCAAGCCAAACCCGAACACTCTAGTGTTGGGTTCGGGCGGCCATGTTTTTTTTGTAGAGTATACATTATGGCACGTGGTATGCATGGCATGTCAGGCTGGTAATATGGCACACTGATATTATGCATGACAGACTGGTATTATGGCTGGCAGACTGGTATGGCATACTGGTATTATGCATGGGACACTGGTATTATGGCTGGCACACTGGTATGGCACACTGGTATTATGGCTGGCACACTGGTATGGCACATAGGTATTACACATGGCACACTGGTATGGCTGGCACACTGGCATGGCACACTGGTATTATGGCTGGCACACTGGCATGGCACACTGGTATTATGGCTGGCACATAGGTATTACACATAGCAGACTGGTATGGCTGGCACATAGGTATTACACATAGACTGGTATGGCTGGCACATAGGTATTACACATAGACTGGTATGGCTGGCACATAGGTATTACCCATGGCAGACTGGTGTTATGGCTGGCAGATAGGTATTATCTACATAGCAGACTGGTATGGCTGGCACATAGGTATTGCACACTGGTATTATGGCTGGCACATAGGTATTACACATAGCAGACTGCTATTATGGCTGGCACAAAGGTATTGCACACTGGTATTATTGCTGGCACATAGGTACTACACATGGCAGACTAGTATTATGCATGGCAGACTGGTATTAGCTGATGCTGCGGCTGCGCTCACTCAGAGTTTCTGTTGGTCGGATTCGGTGGAGACTGGACGGTAGACAGGACAGTTACAGAGGGCCACTTGTCTTGACGGGCAGCTGCACCGGCACGATTCGAAGTACCACTGAAGGTAGCACTGGCGGCACGCACGCGTCTCTCGCTTTCGTCGGGAGTCTGTCTCGCTCGGGACTGTCACTGGAGCCGGCCCTCCCGCACGCACGCCAGTTGCCAGGGCACAAAGAAGGAAGTGAACGTCACATGAGCCGTTGCGCCTACGTGTCGCTGACAGTGGACGGTGCGGACCTGCTGTGCCTCGGCTGAATGGAGAAACAGCCGGAAGAGAGGATCGCGGCGACGAGGACTTGCATACATGTAAGTATGGGGCGGAGGTGCCGGTACTGGCTCAGAGTCATGTGTCCGGGTGGCAGAGTGTGTCAAACCCGGACACATGACTCCAAAACCAGACAGTCTGGGTCAAAACCAGACAGGTGGGAACCCTAGGCTTATCGGCTTTTTTTTTTCCGGCTGGTTGGCACTGTACTCTGTGGTGTCAGCTGCGTTTGGCGGCTGGCATGTTTGCGGCGGATGTCCAGCACGTTGGCCGTGGCGAGTGACGGGTTTGCGGCGGCATTTGGCGGCCGTTTCCCTGCACTTCGGGTATCTTGCGGCGAATGATTAAATTACCGCAGGGTGGGGAAATTTGATTCCCCAAAGTGCGGGGAGCGACAGCACCGAAATGTCGGTGACATTTCGGTGGTCTTTGAATAACCCCTATAGTTATCCTTTCTCTGAGCCTATTATAGGTCATGGGCCTGAAGATGCTGCTCCAATAGCCCCTAAATGAATCCGGCCCTGGTATCTTGTGATAAAGACCACCTTGTGGTTCCTAGTCCCTGCAATGGACAACCTATAAACTACATGACAGGGAGAGTTACACATCCAAAGAACCTTTTAGATGTATGGTTGAGTGAGTGTTCTGAATTGTGTATGTTGTGTCTGTTGGTCTTGGTAGCATCGCATTGCTATCTGCAGGTTTAAGTTGAGTGCTGCCCTTATGATGTTTGTGTTGAAGAGATGCTCTTGGATTAAATACATACACAAATGAAAACATGCAGGACTCTATTACATTCCTTGCGCAAAAACGCTCGCGCAGAGCGTTGATTTGTGCGCGAAGCATTAAATGTTAACGCGCGTAAATTAACGCTGGTATTACAATCCGAGTGCATTTTTTTCATCTGTCATAAATAACGCACGTAAAAAAGACGTGCAAAAACGTGAGCGCATTAACGCTGCGTGCAGAAATCGGTGGGCAGACTGTTTTTTCACGCGATTCAGCCAATCAGAATTAAGAACCACAATTGTCTCCCGTTCACTGTTTGCACCTGTCAAAGTCAATCTGAGTATATATGCTGCAGCAATAATAAAAACTCGCACAACTTCTCAATTTTATTGTTTGGGTATGTGTAGAATGTGTAACTATACGTTGCTGCATTATATTTTTTGGGCTGGTGTATTTGGTTTCGGCCAGAACGTTCAGATTTGCCGTTACCACCAGCTTTTAAAAGACGTTAAAATTATGAGCGCAAACGCTGTGCCTTAAAAACTGCGCATAGATTGTAATACCATCCGCGTACCAGCGCACAAACGCATTTGCGCTCACAATGTTAAGTATAGGATGCGCACAGTACAGTACGCTCGCACATGGTTCGCACATGGTTCGTGCGTTAGACGTATGCGTGCGTTTGTTGCGCTGACGTTGTAATACGATGGTCTGCGCAAAGGGTTTTGCCCCTCGCGTTAATGCATTTTTGCGCACGCGTTAATGTTTGCGCGCAGAATGTAATAGAGCCCGTAGTATCTTGTTACCTTAATGAAAATGCACACGCAAATTGCGTAATTAAATTGACTTTATTGTGATTAAACGTGCAAGTAGAGGGATATTATGGGTCTCGGAGAATGCTGGGAACTTTGTCCTCCTTTAACCTTTCTCCTGTCTGTCCTTGTACATTGGTTTTGTGATTTATTAATAACATTAGACCCTAATGGAGAAAAATACAACAATGTATTAAATGAAAATATTGTTAAAATAAATACTATATTAATTAAAACGCCAGATGATTGTTGACATAGGGACCAGCTCTAGCATTTTAATATTTATTTTAAAAGTAATATAAGCAGAGAACATCTGTTTACGCAAAGAATGTCAGCCCCGCGCTCTATTCCCACTGTGCGCATGAGGGAGTCAGAGAGCACATGACATATTTTTTTGGTATGTTTTATACATAAATTAGCGTAACAAAGAAAGAATGACAGACAGCACTCAGTCGTTAAGAGCAGATCGACGCAATCCTGCAAAAAGGTACGGTGTTTTGTCAAGTCCACGTTCTGTATGCATATACAAAGAAAATTCCCAGCACGGCGGCAGAACTTGTGACGTCTCCTTTATTTGGTGGTCGTCACATAAACAAAGAATGCTAGGATCGTTTCAGCCTGCTGACTACTATATATATATAACATATAGATATATATTATACTAAATTCAGAACGACCCACTTTAATATAGTTTTATATGTATTGTATAGCTGCTAAGCAGCACAGACATTTATATTTTTCTTTATTTTCCAGGATCCGTTATGAGGATAGGATGACCATTTACCCAAACCTGTGACAGCCTTGTGTACTATTCAATTGATTTATTTACAAAATAACTTACCAGGAATTAATGCAATCTGATTACTTTTGTTACTTAGGCTAGGGTCAGACGAACGCATTTTTCGCAGCGACCGTCAAAAAGTGCGTCCGAACGCATTGCCGTATTTTTTCACGGAATGCGCAAAAACGGCCATACGATGCGCATTTTTGTGCGTGATTTTGTACGATCCAAACCAGGAAACTTTGGGTGTCTGGACGTTATGTTGGCCGGACATGAGCAGCGTCTGACGTTTCCTAATCACGCACACACGCCGCTATGCCGCCGCAGCGCACTCTGTATGTCAGTACTAGCTGTTCTGCGTTCTCGAAAAAATGCTTTCATTTTCCACTTGTGTTGCGCGGCCGGACTTTTGTGCGGCCGTACTTCGTATATTGGCCGTCATTGCGCGTCATTTGCTGCTACTACGGCCATGATTAAGTGCGCCTAAACGCACGTAAAAAATGCGCTAGTCTGACCCCAGCCTAACATAGGCTGAAAAAAAGCCACGCGTCCATTGGGTTCAGCCTTTCACACATTACCCACTGCTGTTGATCCAAAAGAAGCAAAAAACCCAGTCTGAAGCACTCGCCAATATGCAACACACAGGGAAAAAAATCCTTCTTGACCCCAGAATGGCGTCAGATTTCTCCTTGGATCAAGAAGCTTTTACCCACATATTAAATATTATAACCCTTAATATTTTCAGGGTTATTCAAAGAGAATCGAAAAGTCACCGCATGTTCAGTGACTTTTTGTTCTCTTCAGTTCGGCGCGATTTGGCGATCCCATTTCGGCGACCCTGCGGTGTATTCAGCAAGTACCACAGGGCCGGCATAATGCAGGGAAAAGTCACCGCAAACCGGCTGAAAACTCAATGCAAAACCAGGGCGAAAGCACACCAAAACCCGCAAAAACATCTGGATTAATCCGCCGAAGACGCCGGAGAAAACCTGAGCAGGAGCCAATCACAGCGCAGAGCAGCCGCCGGAAAACCCGACACCGCAGACTTCTTTAATGGCCAGGAAAGGTAACCGTACGGTGAATTTCAGCATTCGGTTACCTTTCTCATCTCCAGCAATTCAGAGCTCTTTGAATAACCCTGTGTATGTTTTTGCAGGAATTCATCCAGACATTGTTTAAAAGTCTGTACAGACTCTGACCCAACCACCTCAACAGGCAGAGAATTCCACAGCTTTATTGTTCTCACTGTAAAAAAAAAAAAAATCTCTTCCGATGCTTTAGGCTGAATTTCCTTTCATCCAGTCTAAATGGGTTACCTCGTGTCCGTTGTATAGTCCTATTAATGTTGTCAAGATGTGCTTAACTTTGTACTCTTTAATAGTTTCTTATTTGCTGATCATTGCCAGTTTTCTGAGCAAACCTGTTCCGTTTCATTGTGAGATCATGTGAAGAGTTGAAATGCTATTGATAAAGGTTTGGGTTTACAATGTAATCTGACGTCGCTGTATGTGTGATTTTTGCTAAAATAAACTTTTTGCCGCGATTTCAGATCAAAACTCCAGCAGAGTAATGACATTAGTGGCTGCTATGGAGAAAACCTTACTGCCAATATTCGAGGAGGTTTTCCACACTTACGATGACCACAGGAAGATTCTAGCTGCGGTGGGAGTCTTATACATCACTTGTAAGGGTCTACGCATCTTTCTTGGCTGTTACAGCTTCATCCAGTCACAGATCAGAAGTTACTTTTTCAGTAAGTCTACCCTGATCAGGCAGTATGGAAACTGGGCTGTTGTGACAGGTGAGTATGAAGGGAGCAATATTTAGTTTGTCTTAATGATCCACTTTTTATAAGGAATAACTGTGAATATTTTATTCAGACTGCAAAACTATCAGGGTTATTCAGAGAGAGGTGAAAAGCAGGAGAATGACTGGAGAATGAAAAATTCTAGGTCAAAATAGCCAAACCAGAAAAATTCTCCCTTTCATCTCACCTCCCAAATCGGCTAGTTTGACCTAGAATTTTTCATTCTCCAGTCATTCTCCTGCTTTTCACGCTCTCTGAATAACCCTGTATATTTTAGGCTGGGGTCAGACTAACGCATTTTTAACGTGCGTTTAGACGCACTTAATCACGGCCGCGGTAGCAGCAAATGACAGGCAATAACGGCCACTATACGAAGTACGGCCGCACGAACGTCCGGCCGCGCAACGCAAGCGGAAAATGAACGCATTTTTCGAGAACGCAGAACCGCTAGTACTGACGTACAGAGTGCGCTGCGGCGGCATAGCGGCGTGTGTGTGTGATTAGGAGACGTCAGACGCTGCTAATGTCCAGCCTACATAACGTCCAGACGCAAGAAGTGTTTTATTGACGATCCGTAAAAAAATCACACACGAAAATGCGCGTCGTCTGGCCGTTTTCGCGCATTCCGTGAAAAAATAAGTCAATGTGTTCGGACGCACTTTTTGACGGTTGCTGCGAATAATGCTATCGTTTGACCCTAGCCTTAGATATTTTTTTTTCTCAAATTAAATTTTTTTATTGAGAGGGTCAACAAACAGAAACATGCATGTAAAAACATAAACACTTCACAGATCATAAGTACAGGGTCAGTCAGTGAAGGGTCCATGACACGGAGTTCCGTACTAGGAACCCACCATAATCAATCCAACCCGTGAGGCAAGGGAATAAAGCATATGGGGTCAGAATTAGACCAGAGCATCGTAATCAAATGCTTTGTTTTCCCTTGGTTTAAGGGCAAAGGCGGGGGAGGGGAGAGAGAAGGGCTCGCCAGTTGCGAGTTAAGAGACCCAGTTATCAGGAAGACACATAACAATGAAAATGCAGAATAAGGGGAAACGAAACAAGACACGTCAGGGAAAGTGGAGAGGGTAGGGGGGAGAAATAAGGAGAAATTGGGAGAATGAGGAGGAAATATGGGAGGGGCGAGCTCCTTAAGTAGGAGCAGCAGGCGGCCCCTGTCCACTTCTGTCGCCCTCCTCTACTGACAGAGTTAGATCCGGTCTCCCTTGATACAGCGTCCTGGAAGGCTGCCGCGGAGCAATACACAGTCCAGTGATATCAGACCTCCAAAGAGTGTTGGGCGGCTTGGTAGACCCAGTGGCGTAGCGTGGGTTGTCAGCACCCGGGGCAAGGCAAGATTTGCGCCCCCCCCCCACAAACCTGTGGACACGTTGGCACGCCCTGATTCCCTTCCACCCACCAGTAAAGTGTATGTATGTGAGGTGGTGTGCACTGACTGCAGGGTTATTCTCCTATTTCTATGTATTCGTGCATGCCCCCAGGCTTTGCCCTGGGCAGTCTGCTTAAACATCACAGCAATAAAAGTCACAGTAATGTGTGGTGCATATGAGCACATCACAGAGCTCCACAGCAATAAGATGCACGGTAATATGCAGTGTATATGAGCGTATCACAATGCTGCGTAGAAACAAAACTCAGCAATATGCTATGTGTATGAGCGTATCACAAAGTTGCGTAGAAATAAAACTCCTAGCAATATGCTGTGTGTATGAGCGTATCACAGAGCTGCGTAGAAATAAAACTCATAGCAATATGCTGTGTGTATGAGCGTATCACAGAGCTGCGTAGAAATAAAACTCATAGCAATATGCTGTGTGTATGAGCGTATCACAGAGCTGTGTAGAAATAAAACTCATAGCAATATGCTGTGTGTATGAGCGTATCACAGAGCTGCGTAGAAATAAAACTCATAGCAATATGCTGTGTGTATGAGCGTATCACAGAGCTGCGTAGAAATAAAACTCATAGCAATATGCTGTGTGTATGAGCGTATCACAGAGCTGCGTAGAAATAAAACTCATAGCAATATGCTGTGTGTATGAGCGTATCACAGAGCTGCGTAGAAATAAAACTCATAGCAATATGCTGTGTGTATGAGCGTATCACAGAGCTGCGTAGAAATAAAACTCATAGCAATATGCTGTGTGTATGAGCGTATCACAGAGCTGCGTAGAAATAAAACTCATAGCAATATGCTGTGTGTATGAGCGTATCACAGAGCTGCGTAGAAATAAAACTCATAGCAATATGCTGTGTGTATGAGCGTATCACAGAGCTGGTTGGGAATAAAACTAATAAAATAATAATAAATTAATATAAAATATATTTAAAATTAAAATATTCAAGTAATTACACAACAAATCGATTAAATTATTTATTATAATAAATTATATATATTAAAATTATAGAATCCAGATCTCCACACTCCATCTCTGCTGTATCTATTGCTCCAGTGCTGGGAACTGGCTGCTCACATAGAAATATTCCCGATATCATTCAGGATACCAGTCGCCGTGTGGCGGGATATCGGGAATATTTATATATTAAAATTATATATTAATAGTCTATAAATATAGTACATTACATTTAAATATTAAAATAAATAAATTTAATATTATATTAAAACGTATTAAATTACAGATTATTAAAATAAATACATTATATCTTAATATATTAATATAATTATACAAAATTTCAAAACAAAATATATATATTTCTAATTATTACTAGTAATGAGCCCCTGTGCATGCTG
This sequence comes from Leptobrachium leishanense, assembly GCA_009667805.1. Lineage (NCBI taxonomy): Eukaryota > Metazoa > Chordata > Amphibia > Anura > Megophryidae > Leptobrachium > Leptobrachium leishanense. Next base: position 32,728,226 of record CM019072.1, on the reverse strand, counting down.
GGAGCGCCAGGTGGGGACAGGGTGACAGGAGAGTGTGAGGAAGCGCTGGGTAAGGAAGCAGCTTGTTCTCATGCTGCGCAGTGCTGTCTGTGTTCAGTCCAATGCCTGGTACCTCAATTTTTGATTGGGACCCCCACTGCCAGACCCTGAGTCCACTGCCAGAACCTGAGCCCACTGCCAGACCCTGAGCCCACTGCCAGACCCTTCATCTCCACTGTCTGGAGCAAATAGCCAGTCCCTGTGTCTCCTGTCCCTCAATCATTCAATGTTTCAAAAAGCAACCCTGATATCTCTGAGGCAGTTCATGTCCCTCCCCCCCCCTCCATTTTACTCACTGTCTTGGCTGTCATGATGGGGCTCGTGCTGTGTCTGCAGCTTGTGACAGTCTCCTCCTTAACACTCTGTGTGCAGAGGCCATGCAGTCACACCGGGAAGAGGATGGAAGTGGGGGAGGAGCCATACACGTGAGCTGCCTGCACTCAGCTTGTGTGACCTCATGACCAGGAGGCTGCAGGCAGCTCCTCCCCCTCTTAGTCTCCTCCAATCCCTTAGAACTCTGGAGCAGCACATGGAGGGCGCCAAGCCACACCCCCTCCCTCTCTCTGCCGCTGCGCTAGAGTCTGAGTGCAGGCGCTCGCCCAGACATAAAGAAAAAAAACGCTGGACTTCAAGCCTGCGGTACCTGGACATTATTAGGGGCGCAAATTTCTTTTGAAATTTTGCGCCCCCTAAGTAAATTGCGCCCGGGGCCATGGCCCCCCTGGCCCCCCCCCACGCTACGCCACTGGGTAGACCTTCTACTGAACGTAATATCGTCAGCCTAATAGAGGGGGTGGACGTGGATCTCCAGAATACAGGGATAAGTGTTAATAATATGCGTATTTCTTCAGCGTCTTCAACGGGTACAGGAGGTACAACAGCAAGAAACACTGAGGCGTAAATTCCAGGTCAAGATCCGTGGTACGCTTAATCAGGTCGTGCACTTGTCTCCAGTAACCCAGTTACAGTTACAAGCATTTGATAACCGGGCAGTCCCACCAAATGTGTACGTAGTGTAGAGGTCGGCAGGGCTGGGTCCTGGATGGACAATATGTTTCACCCCTATTTGGGTTGTGGACCCTTTAAGTGCAACCACAGGGTTAATCTTCCTGTCCAGGAAGAGTTTTAAAGCCAGCAACTCCCAGATAGGATTGTGGGAGTTTAGGAAAAGAAAAGTAATCAGTGGAAGCTGTGTGTTTGTGTTCCAAAAGCAGGAGACGTGCTGTGCCTTGCTGGAGAGGCTTCTACATACTGGGGAAAGGATTCCCTAGGTTTGGGACTGTTTAAAGCGTTGGTGAGCCACTATTATTTCTCTGTTTATTTGTGCTGAAGATCAGGACTTTGCTTTAATTTCGCTAAACCAAAGCGTGTACTTATTATGTTGCCTTTTTGACTGCCCTGAAAGGGTGAATAAAACTGTTTTGTTTGTGAAAGACATTGTGCACGTGCTCTGTGGGCCCCCAAACGTCACAGTAGGTACCGATCGATGAGGTACAGCACCAGCCAGTCGGAGATAGAGCGGTATTATGGAGCGACAAGAGAACATGAGTGCGGTGCCAAAAAAACAGCAATTTGTACGAGGACTTATGGAGCCTATCGGGGTTATTCAGAGAGCATGAAAAGCCGGAGAATGACTGGAGAATGAAAAATTCTAGGTCAAAATAGCCATACCAGAAGAATTCTCCTCTTCATCTCACTTTCCAAATCGGCTATTTTGACCTAGAATTTTTCATTCTCCAGTCATTCTCCTGCTTTTCACCTCTCTCTGAATAACCCTGTATATTTTAGATTTTTATTCAATTATTTGCTGCATTTATTTTATCTGGTTTGTTCTTAAAACCCACCACTAGGTGGTGCCGGAGACACAGAACCCCATCATTATATGTAAAGCAGGCTATGACACTGCATTAGATAAAGATTATTTTTTTAAATTTTATACATAGTTATGTTTGGTATCCTTGGAAATGCCTGACCTGGATTTTCCATTGGCACTTCACATCACTTTGGGGGATGGAGTTAAGTGGAGATACAGTATCTCACAGACGTGAGTACATCCCTCACATTTTTGTAAATATTTTATATCTTTTCATTTGACAACACTGAACAAATGACACTTTGCTACAATGTAAAGTAGTGAGTTACAGCTTGTGTAACAGTGTAATTTTGCTGTCCCTTTAAAATAACTCCACACACAGCCATTAATGTCTAAACCACTGCCAACAAAAGTGACGACACCCCTAAGTGAAAATGTTCAAATTTGGCCCAAAGTCTCAATATTTTGTGTGCCCACCATTATTTTCCAGCACTGCCTTAACCCTCTTGGGTATGGAGTTCACCAGAGCTTCACAGGTTGCCACTGGAGTCCTCTTCCACTCCTCCATGACGACATCACAGAGCTGGTGGATGTTGCAGACCTTGCACTCCTCCACCTTACATTTGAGAATGCCCCAGAGATGCTCAATAGGGTTTAGGTCTGGAGACATGCTTGGCCAGTCCATCACCTTTACCCTCAGCTTCTTTAGCAACACAGTGGTCGTCTTGGAGGTGTGTTTGGGGTCGTTATCATGTTGGAATACTGCCCTGCGGTCTAGTCTCCAAAGGGAGGGGATCGTGCTCTGCTTCAGTATGTTACAGTACATGTTGGCATTCATGGTTCCCTCAATGAACTGTATCTCCCCAGTGCCAGCAGCACTCATGCAGCCCCAGACCATGACACTCCCACCACCAAGCTTGACTGTAGGCAAGACACACTTGTCTTTATACTCGTCACCTGGTTGCCGCCCACACGCTTGACACTATCTGAACCAAATAAGTTTATCTTGGTCTCCTCAGATCACAGGACATGGTTCCAGTAATCCATGTCCTTAGTCTGCTTGTCTTCAGCAAACGGTTTAGAAGAGGCTTCCTTCTGGGACGACAGCCATGCAGACCAATTTGTTGCGGTGTATGGTCTGAGCACTGACAGGTTGACCCCCACCCCTTCAACCTCCGCAGCAATGCTGGCAGCACTCATACATCTATTTTCCAAAGACAACCTCTGGATATGACCCTGAGGACGTGCACTCAACTTCTTTGGTCGACCATAGTGAGGCCTGTTCTGAGTGGAACCTGTCCTGTTAAACCGCTGTATGGTCTTGGCCACCGTGCTGTAGCTCAGTTTCAGGGTCTTGGCAATCTCCTTATAGCCTCGGCCATCTTTATGTAGAGCAACAATTCTTTTTTTCAGATCCTCAGAGTTCTTTGCCATGAGGTGCCATGTTGAACTTCCAGTGACCAGTATGAGAGAGTGAGAGTGATAACAGCAAATTTAGCACACCTGCTCCCCATTCACACCTGAGACCTTGTAACACTGACGAGTCACATGACAGCAGGGAGGGAAAATGGCTAATTGGGCCCAATCGGTCGTGATCTGTGGCTGGAATCGAGTTCTCTCAACGTGTGAGACATATGGTCCACAGCAAAGGAGTTAAAGTGCACAGTTGTCACAAGTGCATTTAATCTGGGCAGGGCAGAGCAGGGTAAACTGACTCGGCAACATAGAAACATAGAAAAATGTCGGCAGATAAGAACCTGTCGGCCCATCTAGTCTGCCCAATTACATGGATACTTTACCTGGATTTATCTTTTGTTTAGGATAGCCTTATGCCTATCCCATGCTTGCTTAAATTCAATTACTGTTTTGGCCTCTACCACTTCTACTGGAAAACTGTTCCATGTATCCACCACCCTCTCAGTAAAATAATGCTTCCTGATGTTACTTTTAAACCTTTGCCCCTCTAATCTAAGACTATGTCCTCTTGTTTTGCTATTTTGTTTCCTTTTAAATATACTCCCTTCCTCTACCTACCAACGTTTTATATTTGTCTCAGAGAATTGAATCCTCGCTGGATAGCTTCTCAAACATTTACCCTGCGAGGCTGCAGTGCTTTCTGATTACACGTGTATTTGGTTTTTATAAATACGTATTTTATTTATTGTCTTTCGTGGGGAATTATTGTGGACTTCATAACAAGGAAAAAGAGTGTCATCTGCGCTCGTTTCTATGTGTTCCATGTACAACAAAAATTTGGTTTTTGTTTGTTTCAATGGCCATTGCAACGTAAGCCCACTCGCCACTTCAAGGCACCTCTTTAGAGTGGGTACCTAACAATTGTAACCAAAAGGCCGCTCTACTGAGCAGCTCCAAGCCCCTCCAGCTGCTTTTCAGCCAAGGAGAGGCAGAGATGGTGGGATTTATTTATATACGCACCAAAAACCTCATTTTTGTTGTACATGGAACACATAGAAACGAGCGCAGATGACACTCTTTTTCCTTGTTATGTTTTATACATTGACTGGGCTGTTACTCCTGGCAGTTGCTGCCGCTCCAGTGAGTATGGGCGCGATGCCATTTTTTCTGTATTTATGTATATCATGCTTGTAACACCAGTCCGTCGTTCTGCAGCTGTTCCTCTTTCCATGTTTTTGTTTTTGATCCCAAATGGGAAGTGTTTGGTGCGTGTATAAATAAATCCCACCATCTCTGCCTCTCCTTGGCTGAAAAGCAGCTGGAGGGGCTTGGAGCTGCTCAGTAGAGCGGCCTTATTGGTACATTTGTTAGGTACCCACTCTAAAGAGGTGCCTTGAAGTGGCGAGTGGGCTTACGTTGCAATGGCCATTGAAACAAACAAAAACCTAATTTTTGTTGTACATGGAACACATAGAAACGAGCGCAGATGACACTCTTTTTCCTTGTTATGTTTTATACATTGACTGGGCTGTTACTCCTGGCAGTTGCTGCCGCTCCGGTGAGTATGGGCGCGACGCCATTTTTTCTGTATTGTGGACTTCATGGCATAATTGGCCACACCTGATTTTTGGGTGGCCAGATTTCACCATGGCTGAATTCTGAGGTGCCCATGCACAAGGCTGCAGGGAGTTCTGCATTTGGAGACCCTGGAGCAGAAGAGAAGGGGGAGCCTAGCACCGCTGGAGAAAAGATACGTTTTGTTATCTTAACTAAAATAGATATTATAAAATAATTGCACAGATGCTGTCAGAATTATTTAATGGGATAAAAGGGGAGGTCATTTTTTCGTAGAGTGTTCCTTTAATGATTTGTTCCATATTCCATTGTTTTTACACTTTACACTGAGTTGAATTTGAAGTCTGTCATTGTATCTTATGACCAATAACAATGTTATTAAAATTAAATAAACCAGAGAGGAAAAGATAAAGTCACAGATTTTGGATCCTGGACTTTTTTTAAATCTTTTTTTTCCTCCAGGAGCCACAAATGGTATTGGAAAAGCATACGCAGAGGAACTGGCGAGCCTCGGTATGAACATCATCTTGATCAGTCGTAACAAACACAAGTTGCAGATGGTGTCAGAGTCCATCACTAGAACGTATGGAGTAAAAACCAGGTTCATAGATGCAGATTTCATCACGGGTCGGGAAGTGTTTCCTCGCATTAAGGATGCGTTGAAAGATGTTGATGTTGGCATCCTGGTGAACAATGCTGGGGTATGTTATGATGTACCCCAGTGTGTAACTGACGTACCAGAAGACAAAATATTTGAGATAATCAATGTAAATATCACCGCAGCCACAATGATGGTACATCTCGTATTGCCGGGTATGATACAACGGAAGAAAGGAGCCATCATCAACGTGTCTTCGGGTGGTTCCAGCTTACCACCATGTCCTGAATTCAATGTATATGTGGCTTCCAAGGTAACCTCATGAATAGAACTCGTTTTGTGAGAATTCCTTTCTAAATCTGAGAGCTTTCTTTTAAAATTCTTTATGGATCTAATTTACTTGTATGAAAACATAAAACACATCTGTATGTCAAATGTTACTGTAAACCTGACACAGGTAGATAAGGATGTGTCATCTTGATTAGATGCTATTTTATAAAGAACAGTGTAAGTACCCAGGGGTATTATACAGCATCCTCCCTCTGTTACGGCTGGCTCAAGACATTGTGGTGCCTGGATCAAAGAACATAATGCTGCCCCCCTTTCCCTATTGCCTTGTAAAACCTTGGCTCAACACAGGGCCACCACCAGGGGTGTGACCGTCAATGACATGTTCAGAGGCCCAGAAACCTTGCCAAGCCCTTTGTGTCACGACCACTACGCACGCTGCTGCGCAAAGACACCGGGTTAAGCCGCTCACTATCTATCTATCCTAGACCCAGATAATTACGCGCGCTTATCTACCCGTCTCGGCCACACTTTCTCTCACAACAGGCACGTAGAACGTGATATAATGATCCCAGGATTGCAACGCGGTACAAGTCTTCTCCTGAAGCGCGTACTAACTACGTCTCCTGCAATCCCTGCAGTCTCTTTTTCCTATTCTATTAGTAACGCTGCCACCAGTCCTCATGGACACCACGCGCGTCGCAACTGGAGACGCAGGGCTTAATCAACCGCACTGTCTCCTGACGACCGCAACTCGCAATTTCTTATATATAACCGAGCTTAACGCAAATAGCAATTCTCCCAATCTCTTAGCTAGCGTGGATTTCATCAGCCAGAATCAAAACTTTTTATGATAGAAATCACAGTGCTTTGTTACATAAAAAATTATAACTAGAATAAAACAATTAATTACACACTACACAGCAAATGAAAGAAAAAGGGTGAACCATAGAGCATTACTTACGAAGAACTATTCCTTAAGCTAGCATCAATGGTCTCCTGGAGCCTGGAGATATAGCATGGACAGATCAGTCCTCTTTCGAAGGTACCCCAAGTGATCAGCCCCAGCACATGGCCAGTTTTCTGAATTTATACACTTCCTGATCTTTCTAGCCCACCCCCAAATGGCCCAGTGTCCTGGACTACATTTCCCAGAGTGCTCTTCTCGCTCGTGCTCAGTAAGCTTGTCAATTAATCTTTAATTGCCCAATGGTGTCCATCCCCCCCACAGGGATCAAGGATGTGCTTCCTGTCTTTGAAGATAGCTTCTAAATCTTGGTTTGCATCTTGGAGCCGGGCTGGCTGCCAAGGTGTGATGGACAGGATACACAATAGGTCAAAGTACAAAAGACATTCCCTTTTACAGTTACGTGTTATATCCTCCCCCCAGGGGAGAAAGCTAACCATTTTATCAGGTCTTCCTTAACAGCTGAAATGTAATCAAAATGGTCAGACACAAATATGAATATAACTCTATATGGAGGAGATATGTATAAACAGGCAGATAGACACATATATACAGGCAGACCCTTATATAGATAGAAATACAGATCTAGTCTGCCACACTTTGCACCTGGTCTATGTGCCACAAATGGCAAATTACAACCAGGACTGGCCCATCAAGAGACCTCCAAATTTCCAAATGGGCTACAGCATCTGGGGCCAGTAAGAGAACCCTGAATTGGCACTGAGGGAGCAATTTGGATGGTCTGCACCAGGTAGTGGTACACTACAGAGAATTAAATACCTATTGAGAGGAGCATTCCATACAGACAAAAACTACCACGCACAGTCATATATACAAATATTTACTACATGTCACAAACAGACACAGTCAGGGGGAGTTAGAGATGCACACATGCTGACATGAACAGAAATGTATGGACACTCTGGCACAGCGCTGTATTTTGGCCTAGACCAACAAGGCCTAGGGCGGCAATTAACAGGGGGCTGCGCCCCGCCGCTCGGTGGGACCCGCTGCCCCGCCGCTTGGCGGGACCCGCTGCCCTGCCGCTCGGTGGGACCCGCCGCTGGATCAGAGGGACCCGCCGGACATGCGAGCTGTACCGCCGAGCGAAAGCACTGGGAGGAAGTGGTCATATGACGTCACTTCCTCCCATGCACACACTGCTCCACCTGCCAGAGCAGATGCGGGAAGGAGAGCCGCCGCTGACTCCGCCGCCAGCCCCCAACCGCCAGCCCAGCTGTCAGCACCCAAAGCCTCCCAAGTCTAGTAAGTGAAAGAAAGAGGGGGTAAATGAAAGAAAGAGGGGGGTAAATGTAAGAAAGAGGGGGGAGTAAATGAAAGAAAGGGGGAGTGAAAAAAAGAGGGGGGTAAAAGAAAGGGGGAGTGAAAGAAAGAGAGGGGGTAAACGAAATGAAAGCGGTGGGGGGTTAAATGAAATGCAAGAGGTGTTTTTTTTAATGAAATAGGTGTGGGGGGTTAAATGAAATGCAAGAGGTGTTTTTTTTTAATTATATACAGTTGTGTTCAAAATTATTCAACCCCCAATGCTGTAAAGGGTTTTAGGGAATTTAGTGTACATTTGTAATTGTATTCAGAATGAAATCCTACAAGGACTTTTTAAAGAACCATATGCAACTAAAATGACATCAATTGGTTTTGTAATACAGTAGTAAATGTTTCTTTTGTGAATTCTTCATTGACACAATTATTCAACCCCTTAAAGACTACCACTCTGAAGAACAGAGGTTCATTCAAGTGTTTTCAATCAGGTATTGAAAACACCTGTGGATGTCACGGAGCAGCAATAAAGCATAATAAGCACCAATTAGGCATCTTTAAAATGACTGTGATACTCAGTTCCTTCTAGACATTTACTGGTGTGGTTACAAACATGGTGAAGTCAAGAGAATGGTCCAGGAAGACAAGAGAAGAGGTGATTACTCTTCACAGGAAGGGCAATGGCTATAAGAAGATTGTAAAAAAGTTAAACATACCAAGAGAGACCATAGGAAGCGTCATTCGCAAATTCAAGGCAAAGGGCACTGTTGAAACGCTACCTGGTCGTGGCAGAAAGACGATGCTGACTTCGACTGCTGTGCGCTACCTGAAGCGTAGAGTGGAGAAAAGTCCCCGTGTGACTGCTGAGGAACTGAGAAAAGATTTGTCAGATGTGGGTACTGAAGTTTCAGCTCAGACAATACGGCGCACACTGCGTAATGAAGGCCTCCATGCCAGAACTCCCAGGCGCACCCCCTTGCTGTCTCCAAAGAATAAGAAGAGTCGACTGCAGTATGCCAAAAGTCATGTGGACAAACCACAGAAGTTTTGGGATAGTGTTCTGTGGACTGATGAAACAAAATTAGAACTGTTTGGGCCCATGGATCAACGCTATGTTTGGAGGAGGAAGAACAAGGCCTATGAAGAAAAGAACACCTTGCCTACTGTGAAGCATGGCGGGGGGTCAATCATGCTTTGGGGCTGTTTTGCTTCTGCAGGTACAGGGAAGCTTCAGCGTCTGCAAGGTACCATGAATTCTCTTCAGTACCAGGAGATATTGGATGACAATGTGATGCAGTCCGTCACAAACCTGAGGCTTGGGAGACGTTGGACCTTTCAACAGGACAATGATCCCAAGCATACCTCCAAGTCCACTAGAGCATGGTTGCAGATTAAAGGCTGGAACATTTTGGAGTGGCCATCGCAGTCACCTGACTTAAATCCGATTGAGAACCTCTGGTGGGACTTAAAGAAAGCAGTTGCAGTGCGCAAGCCTAAGAATGTGACTGAACTGGAGGCTTTTGCCCATGACGAATGGGCGAAGATACCCGTAGATCGCTGCAAGACACTTGTGTCAAGCTATGCTTCACGTTTAAAAGCTGTTATAACTGTAAAAGGATGTTGTACTAAGTACTAAGATTGAATGTCACTTGGGGGTTGAATAAAACTGATAATGATGTGAGCACAGAAACGACATTTGTGGTTATTTCATTATAAATGTTATGTTATATTTGTCTGACCTACACGTGCCTCTTTGATTTAATTGTAAGCAAGATGACTGAATGATCAAAATCAATGTCAAACTGGCCCAAACACTCAATTTCAGTGGGGGTTGAATAATTTTGAACACAACTGTAGGTGTGGGGGGTTAAATGAAAGAGGTGGGAGGATTAAATGAAATGAAAGAGGTGGAGGGAGGGTTTAAATGAAATGGGGTTAAATGAAAGAGGTGGGGGATTAAATGAAAGAAGTGGGGGTTTAATGAAATGAGTTTGAGTTTTATTGCTGTGCAGCTGTGATTCGCTCATACACAGCGCACATTACTGTGAGTTTTATTGTTGTGGAGCTCTGCGATACGCTCATACACACCGCACATTACTGTGAGTTTTATTGCTGTGCAGCTCTGTGATACGCTCATACAGAGTGCACGTTTCTATGGGTTTTATTGCTGTGCAGCTCTTACACGCTCATACACTGCACATTTCTGTGGGTTTTATTGCTGTGGAGCTCTGTGATACGCACATACACAGTGCACCTTTCTGTGGGTTTTATTGCTGTGCAGCTCTTATACGCTCATACACACTGCACATTTCTGTGAGTTCTATTGCTGTGGAGCTCTGATACGCTCATACACAATGCACGTTTCTGTGGGTTTTATTGCTGTGCAGCTCTGTGATACGCTCATACACAATGGACGTTTCTGTGGATTTTATTGTTCAACCAATTAGAGTGGCTGTGATCCAGTATACTGGACATGCATGGCTGATATTTGTAAAAATGCTTGAATTTAAACATGTCATAATTTTATTTATCTTGATACATTTGAAATGGTATACAAAATATACGAGTAGGCACTTGGTGTCCACTTTTAATATAAAGAGAGGAAAAGGCGGAGCTCTAAGAGGAAAAGGTGGAGTCTACATAGGAAGGGCGGGGTTTAACCAGGAAGAGGTGTGACCTTGACAGGAAGGGGTGTGTCAAATTTAAATTAGGGGTGCACGAGTTTACAGAAAAAGAAATCGTGGTGGGACTGGATGGTATAAAATGTATAAAAATATATACGACCTCACTGTATCCCGGGTGTCTCTCCCAAAACGTCTTGTTAGCAAACTGAATACGTAAAAATTGGGAACCTAAGAGGTAATAAAAGATTTCTCATAGTGCATACTGAAAATTACAGTTTTATATAGGGTGCCCCCTTTTTCCTCCGCACTCACAAGATATTAGAACTTTATTGCTTCTCGTATCTACGACGATTACCCCAACTCTGCCGATGCTGGAACCAAGGACCTGAAGACTCTTGCCGCCACAGGAATCAACTGGACACCTTACCAAAAGTAGCAGTATTTGCAGTATTTATTGGGTAAAAACGTTATAATCCAACGCGTTTCGTGTACTAAGTACACTTCATCAGGGAAAATAAACTTAAAACAAAAATAAAAGTCCATTAAATGTCCCCTTTCTCTTTCTCTTTTTATATCTTCTTTTTCTGCCGCCGGATTGCCTCCCTTCCAGTTTTTGCGTTGGCGTGCGTCTCATCTTTGGAACGCAGGCTTCGCGTCACCGGAAGTGACGTATCGCGATCTTCCTCCTTGCGGCAGCTAAAGCTGAGAAGCTGGAACACCGGGAGATGGTTTGTCATCTCCCGGTGTTCCAGCTTCTCAGCTTTAGCTGAGGAAGATCGCGATACGTCACTTCCGGTGACGCGAAGCCTGCGTTCCAAAGATGAGATGCACGCCAACGCAAAAACCGGTAGGGAGGCAATCCGGAGGCAGAAAAAGAAGATATAAAAAGAGAAAGGGGACATTTAATGGACTTTTATTTTTCTTTTAACCCCTTCACTGCTGAGCCATTTCACGTCTTAAAAAAAACAAATTTTTCTTTTTTTTCTTATTATTTTTATTATTTTTTTTCTTTACTTTAAACATGGTTATGTTTGGTATCATTGGAAAGGCCATGCTCTGGCCTTTCTAATGAAACCAAGCATGACCCTGCTAGCTGCCAACAGTCGGTAGATATCAGGGGTTCAACGGAACCCCCTATCGCCACCCCATCTTTCCTTAGGAGTCAATGAGCACGTTCCCCACACGTCCTCAGCAGTGAAAGGGTTAAGTTTATTTTCCCTGATGAAGTTTACTGAGTACACGAAACGTGCACGAGTTTAGTCAGGCCTAGGGCAGCACAAAACCTAAATACACCACTGCTCTGGCACATACAGACTCTCTCAGATTCTGAAGGACACAGAGACTGGCACATATACACCGATACCTGACACTACACAGCAACCATGACAAACACAGATATGGACACTACACTGCAATAATGACAAACACAAAAACACAGATATGGACACTACACAGCAACAATGACAAACACAGATAGGGACACTACACAGCAACAATGGCAAACACAAAAACACAGATACGGACACAACACAGCAACCATGACAAACACAGAAACTGACACTACACAGCAAAACTGACAAATACAGAAACACAGATACTGACACTACACAGCAACAATGACAAACACCGATACTGACACAGCAACAATGACAAATACAGAAACACAGATACTGACACTACAAACACCGATACGGATACTACACAGCAAAACTGACAAATACAGAAACACAGATACTGACACTACACAGCAAAAATGACAAACACAGATACGGACACTACACTGCAATAATGACAAACACAAAAACACAGATATGGACACTACACAGCAACAATGGCAAACACAAAAACACAGATACGGACACAACACAGCAACCATGACAAACACAGAAACTGACACTACACAGCAAAACTGACAAATACAGAAACACAGATACTGACACTACACAGCAACAATGACAAACACCGATACTGACACAGCAACAATGACAAATACAGAAACACAGATACTGACACTACAAACACCGATACGGACACTACACAGCAAAACTGACAAATACAGAAACACAGATACTGACACTACACAGCAAAAATGACAAACACAGATACGGACACTACACTGCAATAATGACAAACACAAAAACACAGATATGGACACTACACAGCAACAATGACAAGCAGATACGGACACTATACCGTGCTACACCGCAATAATGACAAACACAATAACACAGATACTGACACTGCACAGCAACAATGACAAAAACACAGATACGGACACTGCACAGCAATAATGACAAACACCTATACTGACACTATACAGCAGCAATGACAAACACAGATACTGACACTATACCGCAGCAATGACAAACACAGAAACACAGGTACTTTATAGCAAATTTATGGTGTACCTGCCATGAGAGTTGAGTTCTCACAGACAGCCTTTTTCTGGCTGTTCTGCCTTTTAGTGATCTTCTCGTGCAGTGGCAAAATGTATAGTATTATAAAGTGGATTAGGAGAGATTTCCCACAGGAAGAGTGAGTACCATTGTGGCTATAACGACCTTAATGAATCCCACCCTTACATCAGTCAGCAGATCTGTGAATAAGTCTGAGCCGCCAGCTTGTTTAGTAGCTCTGGCAATCTCTCTACGCTCCTAACACCCAAGCTGCAGTTCTTCCATTTTTCTTGCATGTATATTCTGATAAACGGAAAGAATGCCATATTCCAGTCAAACATTTGTATAATGTTGCTGGTTAGAATGTCCCTTTCTAACCAGTATAAGTTTTATTTTATAGACTAATGAACCAACATGACAACCAACCGTTTGTTTTTTTCTATGTTTGTTTTTAGACTTTCCTGGACCGTTTCAGTCAAGCACTTCATTATGAATATGCTTCCAAAGGGATTTTTATACAGAGCTTAATTCCATTCTTTGTAGTTAGCAACATTACCACAACACTGAATTCATATATTTTGAGAAAGTCATTGCTGGTTCCCCTGGCTAAAGATTTTGTGCACCAAGCAGTGAGGACCATAGGAGTATCCAGGAGGACAACAGGATATTGGTCTCATTCCATTCAGGTAAATAGATAGATACATAGATATGGATAGATGGATACATAGATGGATGGATAGATAGATAGATACATAGATGGATGGATAGATACATAGATATGGATACATGGATGGATAGATAGATACATAGATGAATGGATGGATAGATAGATACATAGATATGGATACATAGATACATAGATGAATGGATGGATAGATAGATACATACTGTAGATACATGGATGGATAGATACATAGATTAATGGATAGATAGATAGATACATAGATTAATGGATAGATAGATAGATACATAGATGTATGGATAGATCATAGATGGCTGGATAGATACATGGATAGATATTTGGATGATAGATAGATATGGATAGATATATGGATGGATAGATAGAGATGGATAGATAGATACATAGATGGATGGATAGATACATGAATGGATGGATAGATACTGTATATGGATAGATGGATAGATCATGGATGGATAGATACATGGATGTATGGATAGATCATGGATGGATAGATACATAGATGGCTAGATAGATTCATGGATAGATATATGGATGGATGGATGGATAGATAGATATATAGATGGATGGATAGATACATAGATGGATAGATATGATAAATAGCTACATGGATAGATGGATGTATGGGTGGATGGATAGTTACATAGATGGATAGGTAGATACATAGATGGATGGATAGATAGAAAAGACACCTGTAATATCCATGGCAGCCAACCTGGAATACCAACATTGAAAACAGTCTAAGCATCGATGCAGAGCTTGTGCGTCTGCCCCAGGGCTACATGCCCTACGGGGAGTAAGGCTAGGGTCAGATGAGCGCATTTTGTACGGACTGTGCGTCCGTGCAGTACGGACGTACTTTCTGACTGATGACATGGTAGTGGCCACACAGTCGGTATTTTTTGACTGATGTAGCAGGGAAAATAAATTAAAATGAAAAAACATTCTGTCCGTCAAAAATGCTGGACGTATAAATGCAGTCCGTCTGACCATGCTCCATCACTCACACACAAAGCTATGCGGACGTTGTGGACGTGGCGCACTCCGCACGTCCGTTCTAGCAGTATTACGTTCTTGCCTAACCTGCGTCCGTTTGCCGCGTCCGTCAGCCCCCGCACTTCTGTGCGGACGTACTTCGTGTGTGGGGCTCCATTTAACACAATTGTATGCTATCACGGACGTACTTATGTGCGGCAACACGGACGTTAACACTGCGCTCGTCTGACCCCAGCCTAAGTCGTCACAAGAACAAGGAATCAGTGTATTTGTTTTATTTTATGCTGTGCGTATTTGTTTTATTTAATGTTGAGTGATAATCTACCGGATAAACAAGAACCAGAGCAAACAGAGACGTTCCCTGCAGTGGATAAGGTTATACTATACAGAGAAGAGCGTGAAAAAAGATAAAGTGAATCAATGGATTATTTTAAAAGATTTCAAGAGAACAAAAAAGAAGAACTGAATAAAGGCCCACCTGTAATTATTAATGGAGGGTAAATCTCTACCTTGAGAATGTGAACAAAACACCCTATAATATTCTAAAATAAATATTAAAATGTAAATATGTGGATAAGAAGCCTTGCAGCTCGGGCTCATAGCTGAGATTCTTTATTGTATTTGTTCATACCTGCACCCTTAAGGTTAATTTATATCCCTGTGTGAATAAGGGAATGTAAAGTTTATATTAATTCTACAACATTTAAGGGTCTTTTCACAAAGCACTGAAATTGAAAAAGCCGTATTGTGCCAAATTAGCACCAGCGAATTCCACCAAACTGAAATAAAAAAGGAAGACTCCTATTCTCCTAATACGAGTATAAATCAGTAAAAAGATAGTAAAAATGTGCCACAATAATTAAAAAACGTCCTTTAAAAAATAATAAAAAGGTCTGTTACGAAATAAAAAGTTTTTTTTTAAAAAAATAAGAAAACCAAAATATGCCTTAAAAAATATAAAAAAGGTTTATACTGAAAATGAAAAGAAAAATAAATAAAGATGTCATGTTTTTTACAGTTAATCCTATGGGAATCACCTGTTTAAAACTGCCAAACTGAAATTAATAGATCAGGTCTATTCACTAAAGGTGAAACTCAGGAGAATGACTGGAGAAGTGAAAATTCTAGGTCAAAATAGCCAAACCATAAAAATTCTTCTATTTATCTCACTTTCCAAATTGGCTATTTAGTCTAGATTTATTTATTTATTTATAAAGTATTTTTACCAGGAAGGATACATTGAGATTTCTCTTGTTTTCAGTATGTCCTGGGTTCAAGAACATCGAATTTTTAACCCCTTAGTGACCGGGCGGTTTTACACAAATCCGTCCTTTAGTGACCGCTGCTGTTTTTACGTTTCTGCGCTGTTAGTGTTTAGGACAAATTTTCCTCTTACTCGTTTATTCAACCCACACATATTATACACCCTTTTTCCCGCCATTAAATGGACTTTCTAGAAATACCATTATTTCCATCATATCCAATAATTTAATATAAAAAAAATATGAAATATGATGAAAAAAATGGTAAAAACACACTTTTTCGTAATTTAATCCCCTAAAGCTATAACCACCAATAAAGACCCCGGCTAAATAGTTTCCAAATTTTATCCCGAGAATAGAAATACCCAATCTTTACATGATTTTACCTTTTAACCCTTTCACTGCTGATCCAGTTCACCTATGTGCGCTGCGCTCATTCTGACCATTTTGTGCTAATTATTTTTAGATGACAGCCTAGGTCCTATTTAATTAAACTCCCCCCAGACAAAAAAAACTTTAAAAAAACAAACATTTTTTTATTTAATTTAATTATTATTTTTTTTTTATTTAATTTTTTTTTTACATTTTGTTTTAAAACCAAACCTGGTCATGTTTGGTATCATTTGAAAGGCCATAATCAGGCCTTTCAAATGATGGCAAATATGACCATCTAGCTGCCATGGATCGGGAGATAAAGGGATCCTTAGGATCCCCTTATCTCTACATGGCAGCTAGAGGGTTAACTGGCCCACTGACATCCTCACACATATGGTGAGGTTGTCAGTGGGTGGGGGGGGACCTGGAGGCTTGGCTGACATCCAAGATGTCAGCCCCCCTCCAGGTTTGAATCACGTTTTGGCGCCAATTGGCGCCGCAACGTGATCCGGCGGCGAAATGGTTAATGCCATACACCGCTGGAAAGGGGAGGCTCTCCCCTCTCCAGCGGTGCAAACGGCATCTCCCTAGCTTCAATGGTTGGGGAGATAGAGGGCTCCGAAGGAGCCCTCCCCTCCCCTCCATTGAAACACATGGGGGCACCTTCTGATGACGTCACCACGCAGCGTGGCGACGTCATCAGCCTCGCCTGCCCATGTAAATCACATGGGCAGGCTTCCTCCCTGTCAGATCGACGTGGGATCCAACGAGGGAGGTGAGTATCGGGCGGGAGGGGGATTTGGCGCCGCTGACGTACCCTGTACGTCATCGGGTCTAAGGGAGACCCGAACACAGGACGTACAGGGTACGTCAGCGGTCGGGAAGGGGTTAAAGTCGTTACAGAAATACTAAGTAATAAAATGCAAGATAATAATAATAACACAAATATACAGATTAACAGAAAATAAATATGTAGGAAATATAGTCACTATGTTACATGTTTACAGGTGCATTCTGTATTGAGGTATGTTAATACAGAGCTCTTAAGGGACTTTAGACTGGGGGAAGATTTGATGGCGTCTGGGAGGTTATTCCATAATTGCGGTGCTCTGTAGGAAAATGAGGATCGAGCCACTTTTTTTTTGTATTGTGGTATTGCAAGTAAGGTGCTGGTCCTTGATCGGAGGTTATAGGATGAGGGAACTGCTGGGGGAAGCAGTCATCAGTCTATTCAGGTAGGGTGGTAGCTTCCCAAAAAAGCTCTTAAACACCATGCTGGAACAGTTAAGGGTGCGTCTAGATTCCAGCGATGGCCAGCTTAGCTCAGATTGTTCTCTTCTCCTGCCAATTCTCCTGAGTTTCACTTTTAGTGAACAGACCTGGATGTCCGTTATCGGATTCATGATGAACAGAATAATCCTGACTGTATCTCTGATTACAGGCTTATTATTGCTAATGAAAAATGTGCGTTTTGTGCAAAATCTTCAAAACATAACTTTTCAATTAATTAATGTTGCATGGGTGCACACCCTAATGTGACGGGCTGTGCACGATCATCTTCTATGTAGCAATTTTGGTGCCTTCGAATTGTGCCATATTGCACCATATTTTGCTGTCAATTCGCCTGTATTTGACGTATTGACAGCTTAATGAATAGATGAAACGTCCCAGAAATTCACCGAATGATGAAATTCACCGTCCAGTGCAATTCGGGGCCAATTCAGAGGTTAGGGAATAACATCTTTAATGATAATCTGTTTCCTTTTTTTCACAGCTCTTTGTAGCACAGAGTCTCCCAGAGCAGATCTGGGTGTTTTGTCTTGGCTTATTCTTCAAGACTATTCGCAATGAATATTTTTTCAAGAAATAAACCGTGGACCACCTCACCCAGCAAACTGAAGCTAGGATTTCTGCTGCCCTGGTCAATCCGTTTGTCACTTCTAAACTCCTGTTTCAAGCTGTGCCCCACTTTATTTTTACATATCCCTTGTGATCTCTTTATGTTTAATTTTATTTTCACCTTTTCATGACCTTTCTCTGTCATGATCCTTCTTCCTCTCTTTTAACCAGCCTCCATTGCATTTCCTACCTTTCGACCATTCAGGTTCTTCTCCATTGCTTATCTCTAAACTCCCCTCCTTCGATGTCCTACTTTTTTCCTTACTTTTCAATTCCTTCCCTTTCAATTCCTTTTCTTTTCTTCTTTTAAGTCATTCTTGCCTATTAATATTATCATTGGACATAATTTTATTTATTTATTTATTTATAAAGCATTTTACCAGGAAGGATACATTGAGATTTCTCTTGTTTTCAAGTATGTCCTGGGTTCAAGAACATTGAATTGTTACAGTAGGTACAGAAATACAAAGTAATAAATGCAAGATATTAAAAAACACCACAAATATACAGATTAACAGAAAATAATGTAGGAAATATAGTCATTATGTTACATATTTACAGGTGCATTCTGTATTGAGGTATGTTAATAGAGGTCTCTTAAGTGACTTTAGACTGGGGGAAGATTTGATGGCATCTGGGAGGTTATTCCATAACTGCGGTGCTCTGTAGGAAAATGAGGATCAAGCCACTTACTTTTTGTATTGTGGTATTGCAAGTAAGGTGCTGGTCCTGGATCTGAGGTTATAGGATGAGGGAGCTGCTGGGGGAAGCAGTCTATTCAGGTAGGGTGGCAGCTTTCCAGAGAAGCTCTTAAACACCAGGTTGGAAAGGTGAAGGGTGCGTCTAGATTCCAGCGACGGCCAGTTTAGCTCTTTTAACATGTCACAATGGTGGGTCATGTAGTTACATTGTAGCACAAAGCGGCAGAATGAGTTACACAATGCAGTAAGGTTATGAAGGTGCATTTGCGGGGCAGCTGCATACACTACATCTCCGTATTCAATAACCGGCTTAAGCATTTGTTGTACAATCCGCTTTCTTACCGTGGGACTCAGGCAGGTTATGTTTCTTTACGGGGCACCTAGTTTGGGGTAGAATTTAGATCAGAGTTTTTCGATGTGGGGGCCATAGAATAGGTTTGGGTCTAACCACATACCTAGATATTTGAGAACTTCATAATACAGTGTTTTATCCCCGATATGTAATTTTTATTGAGAAGACAAGTCAAGGCATAAAAACAATATAAAAAGAATGTAAAACAACATAAAAATCAGAAACCGACACAAAGGTATGCATTTGCAATCAACATAAGGGAAGTAGATTGTTGATAGAAATTTTTTAAAACAAACGTTATACTCAGTAGCGGACAAATATTAGGGACAAAATACTGAGGCGCCCAATAAAACGTATAAACACTACAACATGATAAATATATGCATAAAAATGTTATTACTAGATTTATATAAACATCAAAGGGCAGCTGTAAATCATGTGTAAATTATGCATTCATATTAGGTGCTCAAAGTGGTCACCATTAGCATCTAGACACTTTTGAGTTTGGTGCACTACTGCATGAACAATGACTAGTGTGTCCACAGGGATTGCTCTGCTTGATATTTAAATTTCTTCCCATAGTGCAGCCAGTGTAAGTGGTTTTCTATGGTATAGCACAATCTTTAGTGTTCCCCACAGATAGAAATCGAGGGGTGATAAGTCCGAAGAACGTGGAGGGAATTCAACCGCACCTCTTCTTCCTATCCAGCGTCCTGACAGAATGTCATCAAGATCTTATGTCTCAGTGATAGTGAGATGGTGCGGCATCTAGCTGGAAGTGTCAGACCTCAGCAGAGGCATAGCGAGATCATGTGGCGCTCAGAGGCAGTCTTTCATTAGTGCCCCCCCCCCCAACCAAAAATAATCACTACAGCAAACAAGTTTTACAAATATTTAACCCCCCCCAAAATATAATAACTATTTTTTTCAATATCAATTGGAAAGGTGCAACACATAAAATAGGTTAACAGGAGAGCATCATTAACCTCTTACTGATGGGCTGGTTTTGCCAAGACTAGCCGACGTGCCACTTGCCTCATTGGTTGTTTATGGTGTGTATGAGTGTATCACAGAGCTCCGCAACTCTAAAACTCACAGTAATGTGCTGTGTGTATGAGTGTATCACAGAGCTCCACAGCTATAAAACTCACAGTAATGTGCGTTGTGTTTCACAGAGCTCCAGAGCAATAAAACTCACACTCATACACACCGCACATGGATATATTGCCCCCAGCTCACATGGATATATTGCCCCCAGCTCACACATGGATATATATTGCCCCAGCAGCTCACACATGGATATATATTGCCCCCAGCAGCTCACACATGGATATATATTGCCCCAGCAGCTGTCATGGTTTGTACCTTATAGGTACTGACCTTACAGGTGATGAGGCAGTTATGCAGGTCTCGGGGATGCACACACAGTTCGTGGGAGAGGAGAACAACACAGGAGGGTTGTGGGACAGGGCACACTGAAACTCACAGGTTGGCTGAGGGTGATGGGGAAAGCAGTCCTTGAGTCCAGGTGCGAGGGTAGTTGCTCCTGGGAGAGCACAGTGGGAAGGGTAGTTGCTCCTGGGAGAGCACAGTGGGATAGGGAGGAAACACACAGGGTCTTGAGGGGTAGTTGCTCCTGGGAAAGCACGGTGGGTTGATAGGGGAAAGCAGGTTTCTCTGGAGCTTATGGTAGCAGGTCTCATTCCTAAGAATAATAGACAACTACGAAGCACTGTGGGAAGGTAGGAGGGAACTTTTATTGATTAGCCACAGAGGTGTGTCACGTGACCTAAGGTGTGGGTGTGTTAGGTGCATTAACTGTTTCTATACACTGGTGCTGAGAAGGGCAGCACCTTTCATGCAGCTGCCACTTGCATGGAATCTCATAGGAACGGACAGGTACGGTCCTGACAGCAGCTCAAACATGGATATATATTGCCCCAGCAGCTCAGACAGGGATATATATTGCCACAGCAGCTCACACAGGGATATATATTGCCCCAGCAGCTCAACAATGGATATATATTGCCCCAGCAGCTCACACAGGGATATACAGTCAGGTCCAGAAATATTGGGACATTGACACAATTCTAACATCTTTGGCTCTATACACCACAATGGAGTTGGAATGAAACAAACACAATGTGCTTTAACTGCAGACTGTCAGCTTTAATTTGAGGGTATGTACATCCAACTCAGGTGAACGGTGTAGGACTTAAACCAGTTTGCAGATGTGCCTCCCACTTGTTAAGGGACAATTGGCTTCTCAGCTGTTCCATGGCCAGGTGTGTGATATTCCCTCATTACCCCAATTACAATGTGCAGATAAAAGGCCCAAAGTTCATTTCAAGTGTGCTATTTGCATTTGGAATCTGTTGTTGTCAACTCCCAAGATGAGATCCAAAGAGCTGTCACTATCAGTGAAGAGAGATAGCAAGAACATTAGGCGTGGCCAAAACAACTGTTTGGAACATTCTCAAAAATAAGGAACGCACCGGTGAGCTCAGCAACACCAAAAGACCCGGGAGATCACGGAAAACAACTGTGGTGGAAGAATTCTTTCCCTGATGAAGAAAACACCCTTCACAACAGTTGGCCAGATCAAGAACACTCTCCAGGAGGTAGGTGTATGTGTGTCAAAGTCAACAGTGAAGAGAAGACTTCACCAGAGTGAATACAGAGGGTTCACCACAAGATGTAAACCATTGGTGAGCCTCAAAAACAGGAAGGCCAGATTAGAGTTTGCCAAACAACACCTAACAAAGCCTTCACAGTTCTGGAACAAGATCATATGGACAGATGAGACCAAGATCAATTTGTACCAGAGTGATGGGAAGAGAAGAGTATGGAGAAGGAAAGGAACTGCTCATGATCCTAAGCATACCACCTCATCAGTGAAGCATGGTGGTGGTAGTGTCATGGCGTGGGCATGTATGGCTGCCAATGGAACTGGTTCTCTTGTATTTATTGATGATGTGACTGCTGACAAAAGCAGCAGGATAAATTCTGAAGTGTTTCAGGCAATATTATCTGCTCACATTCAGCCAAATGCTGCAGAACTCATTGGACGGCGCTTCACAGTGCAGATGGACAATAACCCAAAGCATACTGCAAAAGCAACCAAAGCGTGTTGAAGGGACAGAATTGGAATGTTATGCAATGGCCAAGTCAATCACCTGACCTGAATCCCATTGAGCATGCATTTCACTTACTGAAGACAAAACTGAAGGGAAAATGCCCCAAGAACAAGCAGGAACTGAAGACAGTTGCAGTAGAGGCCTGGCAGAGCATCACCAGGGATGAAACCCAGCATCTGGTGATGTCTATGCGTTCCAGAATTCAGGCTGTGATTGACTGCAAAGGATTTGCAACCAAGTATTAAGAAGGGAAAGTTTGATTTATGATTATTATTCTGTCCCATTACCTTTGGTCCCTTAACAAGTGGGAGGCACATCTGCAAATTGCTGTATGTCCTACACCGTTCACCTGAGTTGGATGTACATACCCTCAAATTAAAGCTGACAGTCTGCAGTTAAAGCATATTGTGTTTGTTTCATTCCAACTCCATTGTGGTGGTGTATAGAGCCAAAGATGTTAGAAATGTGTCAATGTCCCAATATTTCTGGACCTGACTGTATATTGCCCCAGCAGCTCACACAGGGATATATATTGCCCCCAGCAGCTCACACATGGATATATATTGCCCACAGCAGCTCACACATGGATATATATTGCCCCAGCAGCTCACACATGGATATGCAGCTCATACATGGATATTGCCCCAGCAGCTCACACATGGATATATATTGCCCACAGCAGCTCACACAGGGATATATATTGCCCCCAGCAGCTCACACAGAGATATATTTTTCCCCCAGAAGCTCACACATGGATATGTATTGCCCCAGCAGCTCACACATGGATATGTATTGCCCCAGCAGCTCACATATGATATATATTGCCCCATCAGCTCACACATGGATATATATTGCCCCAGCAGCTCAAACAGGGATATATATTGCCCCCAGCAGCTAACACAGGGATATATATTACCCCCAGCAGCTCAAACGGATATATATTGCCCCCAGCAGCTCAAACGGATATGTATTGCCCCCAGCTCGCCTCTCCTCTGCCGGCAGCCGCGTGCTTTTCGTCCTACGAGTGGCCGCCGACAAGAAGCTCTGCCGCACACGTGGATTCCACCAGCCAGCTACGATCTCGCGAGATTGCAGAGTTCATATGAACTCCGCAGTCTCGCGACTGACTGGTGGAACCCACATGAGCGTCAGGGCTGCTGCGCCGGCGCCCCCCGGCTGAAAGGTGCCCGGGGGCACCTGCCCCCCTTGCTATGCCACTGGACCTCAGTCAGATGTCCCAGCGTCCTCTTCTGGACCACCAGAGCACTCCTCCGAGTGGGTGCCCCGGGTCCGAAATGTCTGGGCAGGCTGACAGTGCCTTTTATATGGCCGATGGCCCGTCACACGTTTGACTTCATCACTCATGCACACCTTCTGATGCTCTCCTAAGATGCCGGCCGATCAGGAGAAAGGGCGCACTATTTGAACAACAAGCTTCAATTCATAGGTGCCATTTCGTGGTTTCAGTATTTCTGACCTATCAGTGCGTTTATATATATATTCTCTTGATTGCTCTCTTGGGTTTGACCCAACTTTGATTATAGGATTGCGTGTAACTCTGGTACCCCTTTTGCTCCCTGTACTAGAGTGTATTGTTCTACCCCTATTCCAGTACCCTATGTCACTTTTCCTTCTATTCTGTTGCTGATTATCAGCCATCTAAGGACTGGTGGTTTTCTTCCATTTTGCTATCCCTGTGTGCTAGGACTACACTCTGTTTCACCATTGCGAAACCCAGCCGCCTAAAGGACTGGTATTGCACATGGGTTAAGGGTTTCCTAGTCCTACATATTGGCTTGACTCAAAACGTAACCCAGATTCCACAACCCCAACCCTTACAAGAAGTGAAATTGCGCATCTGCATAAAGCGCACGAAGGGCCGGTAAAATGGATGTGCATAGCATGTCGAGGTACACTGGACCAGTGACCGTGCCTTCGAAAAAGAATGGTCCAATTAAACCCTTAGATGACAGTCCACACCAGACATTGAGCCCTGGTAAATTGACTGCTTTGTCCACATGAATGTGAGGATTTTCTGGTGCCTAAAAAACACAATTATGACCAGGGGCGTACCTAGAACATTTTGCACCCAGGGCGGATCCTATATTTGGCACCCCCCCCCCCTCCAACTTTAAAATGTAAAAAAAAAATCAGGCACTTTTTTAATGTTTTCAAAAATATTTTTAGTTATAGGATTCTGGCAGGACATGACGTATACATATAGTAATTATGTATTATGAATCTGCCAAGGGTGGATCATTCATGCGTCCTCTGTGCTGTGCAATAAGGGGCGAGTGTAGATTCTTTTTGGATAATTGTTATTTTTAAGTGATTTTGCAAACTCACAACATATCCATCCTATAGTGGTTTTTCTTTTTTCTGTAAGAGACCTTTTTATTATCAATCATAGGACCTTTATATGTAAATTCCAGACATTTTCGGCCAACTCCCTGCACTTCGGGACCTTGCGGTGAATGGTGAATTCACTGCAGGGCGGGGAAATTTGATTCCCCGAAGTGCAGGGAACAACAGAACACCAAAATTGCTCAGTGCTCTGTGAGTAACCCCTTTAGTGGTGGGTTCTTTGCCCCCCCTCTGAAATCTCAATGTATCTCTCCTGGTAAAATACTTTACAAAAAAAAATTTAAAAACATTTTTTTAGGGTGTCACCCAGTGCGGCCCGCCCCCGGCCCCCCAGGTACACCTCTGATTATAACGGTGTACTCTACCATTTAGTTTAAACTGTACTTCATCAGTCTATACCATTTTCTGTACAACATCCTCATCTTCATGTACCATTTGTGGAAACCACTTACAGTACTCCATTCTCCGATCAGGGTCATCTTCATCTGTTGCCATGTAACAGTCTCCGGATATAAAATGTCCAATGCGCTCTCTTCAGAATACATTGCATGCTTGATCTGCTAATTCCTGTCTCACGGGCACATTGATTGACAGACTTTTGCGGTGAACGTGTAAACTGTTTCAACACCGTATTCGAAGAAGCAGGACTTGTTGCCGTGCGATGCCTTCCAGATCTTTGCTTGTGCACATCACACACAGCGCCATGCCGCCATAGGCCATCGATTCCAAACTTAGCACGAATCTGTGCGATTGTTTGAAGGATTCCTGTTTCTGGGTCTCTTCCAAAGATATTGATGTATACTTTGCACGGCAGGATACAGAAGAAGACAGACGAATTGCTTTTGTAGAAAGCGTAGTAGAAAAGCACGCAAAAACTTTGTATCGGACAGATATAGAAAGAAATCATTTATTTTGTCCTGTCAGAAGTAATTATATTTGATATACGTTGTGGGTTGAACCTTTCTTTAAATTGTCTGACGTTGAAAGTGTTTATTGGTCTGTAATCCATGATTCTATGTCCCTCCCATTGTAACAAAAAGGGAATGCTTTCCTTGCAGACCTCAGAAATAGAGAATCTTTCAAAACAGCAACTTGTCTGTCTCTCTGTTTTTCCACTTAAGTGAGTTTCATTTTGTCCTCACTGGAACAAGCGGGAAACAACATATCTCCATCATCACAGAGCTCGGCCAGTCCTGTTTATGATTTTGCAGAAAACATTTCACCAATGATACCACCTGAAGATGGCTCTCCATTTTACCCTCCGCACCGGCAACAAGATGTTCCAGATTCCGTAAGTCTTCCAGTTCGGAGATCCACTCTTTATATGTGGGGGGCAGCGGAAGCTTCCAGGAACAGGCAGTGCTCGTGCTGTCAGAAGCATGGAGATGCTCTTTTATTTTGATGGATTGGAAGGAGGGGATTCTGGACCATGTGCCTGTGAGAGGAATGTGAGAAAGTGTTCGGCTAGGGTCAGACGAACGCATTCTGTGCGGACTGTGCGTCCGTGCAAAACGGACGTACTTTCTGACTGACGACAAGGTAGTGGCCACCCAGTCCGTTTTTGTGACTGACTTTTTATTGACTGATGTGATGTAGATGGGAAATAAAATTAATATGAAAAAACATTTTGTCCATCAAAAATGCAGTCCGTCTGACTACGTTCCATCACTCACACACAAAGCTATGCGGACGGCAAGGCAACCTCTAGCAGTATCCGTCCACAGTTTTAAAGGAACAGACACTTCAATGTTTACACCAAGCACAGATTTATTGGAGATACATTAAAAAGCAACGTTTCAGCTCCTCACAGACCTTTATCAAGCTCCTTTTGAAGCCTCGGAAGATGGAGCAAAATGTTGCTTTTTAATATATCTCCAATAAATCTGCTGCAGGAGAAATGGTTGGAGTGTCTGTTCCTTTTTTACTTTGTATTGACAAAGACACAAACACTAGTATACACTTACATACATATAAGACAACGACAGACACACACTGGCACAGACATTTACACTCACGACAAAAGGAATGAGCCAACGCTCGCATAGTTCACGAATGTGTCTTAAAGTGACACTACCACTTACATAAACTGTACCTACATTACCTGTGCATTACAAATAAAAACACTTTATAAAACACACGCTGCCAAACTTTTTGTTTGTTTGAAGTAATTGCATGTAAAAAGGAAACATAAAATTATGTTTTTATCTCCTGTTTCCATTTTGTGGATATTTTCCATGATGCAACATTTACAAAATATGTGCAAATGTTTTACTTAAATACTGTATACGATAAACCACAGCAGTAAACACTCAATAAGGTGGAGGAGGGAATGTTTAGATGCGGCTGCAGGAGGTCTATTGTTCTCCAGGCTACCTGAAATAAGAAATGGCAGCTGAATGAGATAAGACAGGGAGCTTAAAAGACTTCTATCTACCACCTGGTGATGTCCTTTCAATACACCCCACACAATACAATTATGTGAGATAGTGACTGACCCATAGGGGGTTATTCAGAGAGCACCGAAATGTCAGCGACATATAAGGTATGCTTGGGATCATTGTCCTGTTGAAAGGTCCAACGTCTCCCAAGCCTCAGGTTTGTGACGGACTGCATCACATTGTCATCCAATATCTCCTGGTACTGAAGAGAATTCATGGTACCTTGCACACGCTGAAGCTTCCCTGTACCTGCAGAAGCAAAACAGCCCCAAAGCATGATTGACCCCCCGCCATGCTTCACAGTAGGTAAGGTGTTCTTTTCTTCATAGGCCTTTTTCTTCCTCCTCCAAACATAGCGTTGATCCATGGGCCCAAACAGTTCTAATTTTGTTTCATCAGTCCACAGAACACTATCCAAAACTTCTGTGGTTTGTCCACATGACTTTTGGCATACTGCAGTCGACTCTTCTTATTCTTTGGAGACAGCAAGGTGGTGCGCCTGGGAGATCTGGCATGGAGGCCTTCATTACGCAGTGTGCGCCATATTGTCTGAGCTGAAACTTCAGTACCCACATCTGACAAATCTTTTCTCAGTTCCTCAGCAGTCACACGGGGACTTTTCTCCACTCTACGCTTCAGGTAGCGCACAGCAGTCGAAGTCAGCATCTTCTTTCTGCCACGACCAGGTAGCGTTTCAACAGTGCCCTTTGCCTTGAATTTGCGAATGATGCTTCCTATGGTCTCTCTTGGTATGTTTAACATCTTTGCAATCTTCTTATAGCCATTGCCC
Source organism: Leptobrachium leishanense (assembly GCA_009667805.1). Taxonomy (NCBI): domain Eukaryota; kingdom Metazoa; phylum Chordata; class Amphibia; order Anura; family Megophryidae; genus Leptobrachium; species Leptobrachium leishanense. Next base: position 32,700,218 of record CM019072.1, on the reverse strand, counting down.
TTCCTGTGAAAAGTAATCACCTCTTCTCTTGTCTTCTTGGACCATTCTCTTGACTTCACCATGTTTGTAACCACACCAGTAAATGTCTAGAAGGAGCTGAGTATCACAGTCATTTTAAAGCTGCCTAATTGGTGCTTATTATGCTTTATTGCTGCTCCGTGACATCCACAGGTGTTTTCAATACCTGATTGAAAACACTTGAATGAACCTCTGTTCTTCAGAGTGGTAGTCTTTAAGGGGTTGAATAATTGTGTCAATGAAGAATTCACAAAAGAAACATTTACTACTGTATTACAAAACCAATTGATGTCATTTTAGTTGCATATGGTTCTTTAACCCCTTAAGGACCCAGGACGTACCATGTACGTCATTGCAGCGGGTCTCTTTTAGACTCGCTGACGTACATGGTACGTCCTGCGGTTTTTTGAGCGCTGGAAGCGATCGGATCGCTTCCAGCAGCTCAAACGCCATTGCAGGATGCCTGGGAGTCCAGGCATCCGTGCAATGGCGGTGAGAAGTGCCGGGGCACCTTGTGATCGCTCCCCGGGAGCGATCAACATCCGGTTTTACCGGAGAGGTGCCCGGCACTAAGAGAGAGCGCTGGAAGCGATCGGATCGCTTCCAGCAGCTCAAACGCCATTGCAGGATGCCTGGGAGTCCAGGCATCCGTGCAATGGCGGTGAGAAGTGCCGGGGCACCTTGTGATCGCTCCCCGGGAGCGATCAACATCCGGTTTCACCGGAGAGGTGCCCGGCACTTCTAGAGAGCGCTGGAAGCGATCGGTATTGCTTCCAGCTGCTCTGTGTATATTGCAGGGATGCCACGACATCGAGGCATCCTTGCAATATGCTTACCTGCCGCCGGTCCGCTAAGTGATCTCTCCCCCCGAGCGATCACTTCCGGTAGCGGCAGGAAGTACTGAGTGCCACGAGGTATCGTGGCACTCAGTACAAAAAGATCACATGAGTGATCAGGTGCTCTGCTGGGTGCCTCGAGGGATCAAGGCACCCAGCAGAGTAAAAAAAGTGTAAAGTAAAAAAAAGTAAAATAAAAAATCAATAAAAAGGTATAAAATAAAATAAACTGACAGCCAAGATGGCGCTGCCCTTCTAAGGGCAGGGTCATCTTGGGGCTGAGTGGGATGTTCCTAGCCTGCCTCATCAGAGAGGCAGGCTAGCAACATCCAATCAGAAGTAAAAAAAAAATCAAAATAAAATTTCTAATTTGTCAGGTCAGGTCAATATTTTGTAAATATTGGCTCTGACCTCTGTGATTCTCCCTCCCTCTCCTCACTTGTGTTTTTGGTGAGCGAGAGAGAGAGATCAGATTTGACAGGTTAGAGATTTTAGTAAGATTAGAAAAATTGAGGCAGATTTAGAGAGATTTTAGTGAGATTAGAAAAATTTAGGCAGATTTAGAGAGATTTTAGGGAGATTTAGAGAATTGAGGCAGGTTTAGAGTGATTTAGAGAGATTTAGGTGTTTATTTGTATTTTCTTGTGAAAACCCAACGGTTCTTCTAAGAACCAACAATCCGCTTATTATATATAATAATATATACAATTTTATAATCTATTATATATAATGTCTGAGAGGGTGTACAGCGCCGAGGAGGCATATGCCATCCTGGCATCAGAATCTGAGGCATCTGCGTCAGACTCCGACCCTGATTTTGACCCCGCCAACTGCTCAGAGACGTCGCTAGATACATCATCTACGCTGGCTGATGTATCTAGTGATTTTTCTGATGCAGATCCTGGGTCACCACCTGCCAGCAGGAGACGCACAGCTCCAGCTGAGGAGTGGGTAGTGCCTCATCGCCAGAGGCCAGATATCCCTCCTTTCACGGCAAATCCTGGCATCAATATTGATGTTGCAGGATTTACCGCCACACAGTTTTTGCAGGTGTTTATGGGGGATGATTTGTTGGGCCACATCGTGGCCCAATCAAATCTGTATGCCCATCAGCATTGTGCTGCGAAGCCAGACTCCTACTTGGCAAGGCAGCAATGGACCCCGCTAGATGTGCCAGAATTTCTGAAATTCTGGGCACTTACTATGCTGATGGGCATCATAAAGAAGCCCTCAATTCGCTCCTACTGGAGCAGTAGCCCCATCTGCTCTACCCCCATTTACCCCCAATCAATGTCACGTAGAAGGTATGAAAGCATTTTGCGTTTCATGCACTTCAGTGACAACAGCCTGTGCCCTCCTAGAGAGCATCCCCAGTTTGACAGGCTGTATAAAATCCGCCCCCTGATTACCCACTTCGCCGCCAGGTTTGCAGAGGCTTATACACCTGGAAGGAATATCTGCGTGGATGAATCCCTAATGAAATACAAGGGAAGGCTGGGATTCAAGCAGTATATTCCTTCCAAACGCTCCAGGTATGGAGTGAAGGTGTATAAGCTCTGTGACAGCGAGAGTGGGTATACTCAGGCCTTCCGGGTGTACGAGGGAAAGGATAGTAGCCTTGACCCTCCAGGTTGCCCAGAACACATGGGAACCAGTGGCAAGATTGTGTGGGACCTACTTTTTCCCCTGATGAACAAAGGGTACCACTTGTATGTTGATAATTTTTATACAAGTGTCCCTTTGTTCAAGCTGCTGTATTGTTTTGATACAGTAGCATGCGGTACTGTTCGCAAGAACCGCGTAGGTTTCCCAGCACAGCTTGTCCGCACCCGGCTAAAAAGGGGGGAGACCTCAGCTCTGCGCCAAGAGGAGCTGTTGGCAGTCAAGTACAGAGACAAGAAGGATGTATACCTTCTATCCACCATCCACACTGAGAGGTCTGTGGAGGTCTCTGTACGTGGCAGAGCTAAGCGCATCAGGAAGCCAGTGTGCATCAAAGACTATAACCGGCATATGGGTGGGGTTGATCTGGCAGATCAGCTGCTCCAGCCCTACCAGATTATGCGGAAGTCAAGGGCCTGGTACAAAAAGGTTGCAATTTACCTGATGCAAATTGCAACCCACAATGCCTTTTTGCTCTGCAAAAAGGCAAACCCCGGAGTGACGCTGTCCTTTTTACAGTTTCAGCTCCAGGTCATTTCGGGGCTTTTGTACCAGGATGCACCTGCTCCCCGGGCGGTGATGGGGGACAGAGTTGGGGCTACGCATTTTATTTATAAAATCCCCCCTACTGAGGGCAAACAGAAACCCCAAAAAAGGTGCAGGGTGTGTTTCAAGAGGGGGCAGAGGAGAGACACAATCTTTTACTGCCCAGAATGCCCTGGACAACCCGGTCTGTGTCTTGGGGACTGTTTCAAGCTATATCACACTGTGCGTGATCTGTGATTTTTTTTTTCCTTTCTATTTTTTCTCACACTCCAGTTAGTTAGTTCAGTTTAGTTTTTTTTTTCTTTTACTGCACCAGACTTTTACATTTTATTCGTACATTTTTATGTTCTACAATTGGTGCTGTATTTTGCCAAAATCTTTGCACACCTATGCATGGGGGGCATGGGTGTACTCAGGAGACCTTGCAGAAAACAACCTGGAGAGTTTTCATGCAGTAACAAACAACAGTGTCTCCTAAATCACAGTCCAAATCTAATGTGGGCGTAAAAATAAAAAATTGAAAAATTACCGCCACACACCTTCTCAAATGTTTTGGGCTAAAACCGTTGCATCCATGGCATCAAAGCACTCCATATGCAATACCTTGGTGTGTCAACATAACAAATATAAACAATTTTCTGGCAATAATTCAAACTGGGGTATGCGGTAGACCCAAAACCAAAGCTAGGCCTAGCTGAAGAAATAATCTCAATTTCAACTCCAATGACAAAGTCATAAAAATTGTATTTGAACCTTCCCAAAATCCTGGCAAACCTATGCATGGGGGGCATGGGTGTACTCAGGAGACCTTGCAGAAAACAACCTGGAGAGTTTTCATGCAGTAACAAACAACAGTGTCTCTTAAATCACAGTCCAAATCTAATGTGGGCGTAAAAATAAAAAATTGAAAAATTACCGCCACACACCTTCTCAAATTTTGGGCTAAAACCGTTGCATCCATGGCATCAAAGCACTCCATATGCAATACCTTGGGGTGTCAACATAACAAATATAAACAATTTTCTGGCAATAATTCAAACTGGGGTATGCGGTAGACCCAAAACCAAAGCTAGGCCTAGCTGAAGAAATAATCTCAATTTCAACTCCAATGACAAAGTCATAAAAATTGTATTTGAACCTTCCCAAAATCCTGGCAAACCTATGCATGGGGGGCATGGGTGTACTCAGGAGACCTTGCAGAAAACAACCTGGAGAGTTTTCATGCAGTAACAAACAACAGTGTCTCCTAAATCACAGTCCAAAACTGATGGGTGTGAAAATGAAAAATGACCACCAAACAGTATCCAATTTGTTTGGAGCAAACGGTTGCATCCATAGCATAAAAACACTCCATTTACAATACTTTGGGTGTTAGCTTACCAAATATATGCACGTTCATAAAACTGGGGTATGTAAAAAGGCCCCTAAAAGAAGATAAGCAAAGAAGATACTGTATGTCAAATTAGAAAATTGACAAGCACATGTCAAAGATTGGCGTAGCACCCCAAACAACAGAACAAATCTATACATGGGTGGTATCAATTTACTCAGAAGATGTTGCTGAACATATTTTGGGGTGTTTTTGGCAGTAACCCATAACTGGATTTGACAATTCATGCCTAAAGTACAATGTGTGTGAAAAAATAACCCAAAAAGTGACTACCTGAAAGTTTGACATAGAGCTAGTGCATGGAAAGTGTTAAAATACAACTCTTTGAAGCACCCTAGGCTGTGCCCTTTCTAAAAATATATGGTTTGATGGGGGTAAATTACTTTGGCCGGCTTCAAAAATGTCCCAAATAGGACATGGGTGCATGATGACGAAATGTGAAAATTCCAAGTTGGAAAACTGAAATGCGCACCCCCCAAATAAGGCCTATTAGCCCCCAAATGACCTGACATACCTATACATGGGTGGTATCAATTTACTCAGAAGATGTTGCTGAACATATTTTGGGGTGTTTTTGGCAGTAACCCATAACTGGATTTGACAATTCATGCCTAAAGTACAATGTGTGTGAAAAAATAACCCAAAAAGTGACTACCTGAAAGTTTGACATAGAGCTAGTGCATGGAAAGTGTTAAAATACAACTCTTTGAAGCACCCTAGGCTGTGCCCTTTCTAAAAATATATGGTTTGATGGGGGTAAATTACTTTGGCCGGCTTCAAAAATGTCCCAAATAGGACATGGGTGCATGATGACGAAATGTGAAAATTCCAAGTTTGAAAACTGAAATGCGCACCCCCCAAATAAGGCCTATTAGCCCCCAAATGACCTGACATACCTATACATGGGTGGTATCAATTTACTCAGAGGATGTTGCTGAACATATTTTGGGGTGTTTTTGGCAGTAACCCATAACTGGATTTGACAATTCATGCCTAAAGTACAATGTGTGTGAAAAAAATAACCCAAAAAGTGACTACCTGAAAGTTTGACATAGAGCTAGTGCATGGAAAGTGTTAAAATACAACTCTTTGAAGCACCCTAGGGTGTGCCCTTTCTAAAAATATATGGTTTGATGGGGTAAATTACTTTGGCCGGCTTCAAAAATGTCCAAATAGGACATGGGTGCATGATGACGAAATGTGAAAATTCCAAGTTGGAAAACTGAAATGCGCACCCCCCAAATAAGGCCTATTAGCCCCCAAATGACCCGACATACCTATACATGGGTGGTATCAATATACTCAGAAGATGTTGCTGAACATATTTTGGGGTGTTTTTTGGCAGTAACCCATAACTGGATTTGACAATTCATGCCTAAAGTACAATGTGTGTGAAAAAATAACCCAAAAAGTGACTACCTGAAAGTTTGACATAGAGCTAGTGCATGGAAAGTGTTAAAATACAACTCTTTGAAGCACCCTAGGGTGTGCCCTTTCTAAAAATATATGGTTTGATGGGGGTAAATTACTTTGGCCGGCTTCAAAAATGTCCCAAATAGGACATGGGTGCATGATGACGAAATGTGAAAATTCCAAGTTGGAAAACTGAAATGCGCACCCCCCAAATAAGGCCTATTAGCCCCCAAATGACCCAACATACCTATACATGGGTGGTATCAATTTACTCAGAAGATGTTGCTGAACATATTTTGGGGTGTTTTTGGCAGTAACCCATAACTGGATTTGACAATTCATGCCTAAAGTACAATGTGTGTGAAAAAATAACCCAAAAAGTGACTACCTGAAAGTTTGACATAGAGCTAGTGCATGGAAAGTTTAAAATACAACTCTTTGAAGCACCCTAGGGTGTGCCCTTTCTAAAAATATATGGTTTGATGGGGGTAAATTACTTTGGCCGGCTTCAAAAATGTCCCAAATAGGACATGGTGCATGATGACGAAATGTGAAAATTCCAAGTTGGAAAACTGAAATGCGCACCCCCCAAATAAGGCCTATTAGCCCCAAAATGACCCGACATACCTATACATGGGTGGTATCAATTTACTCAGAAGATGTTGCTGAACATATTTTGGGGGTTTTTTGGCAGTAACCCATAACTGGATTTGACAATTCATGCCTAAAGTACAATGTGTGTGAAAAAATAACCCAAAAAGTGACTACCTGAAAGTTTGACATAGAGCTAGTGCATGGAAAGTGTTAAAATACAACTCTTTGAAGCACCCTAGGGTGTGCCCTTTCTAAAAATATATGGTTTGATGGGGTAAATTACTTTGGCCGGCTTCAAAAATGTCCCAAATAGGACATGGGTGCATGATGACGAAATGTGAAAATTCCAAGTTGGAAAACTGAAATGCGCACCCCCCAAATAAGGCCTATTAGCCCCAAAATGACCCGACATACCTATACATGGGTGTATCAATTTACTCAGAAGATGTTGCTGAACATATTTTGGGGTGTTTTTGGCAGTAACCCATAACTGGATTTGACAATTCATGCCTAAAGTACAATGTGTGTGAAAAAATAACCCAAAAAGTGACTACCTGAAAGTTTGACATAGAGCTAGTGCATGGAAAGTGTTAACATACAACTCTTTGAAGCACCTTAGGCTGTGCCCTTTCTAAAAATATATGGTTTGATGGGGGTAAATTACTTTGGCCGGCTTCAAAAATGTCCCAAATAGGACATGGGGCATGATGACGAAATGTGAAAATTCCAAGTTGGAAAACTGAAATGCGCACCCCCCAAATAAGGCCTATTAGCCCCCAAATGACCTACATACCTATACATGGGTGGTATCAATTTACTCAGAAGATGTTGCTGAACATATTTTGGGGTGTTTTTTTTGCAGTAACCCATAACTGGATTTGACAATTCATGCCTAAAGTACAATGTGTGTGAAAAAATAACCCAAAAAGGACTACCTGAAGTTTGACATAGAGCTAGTGCATGGAAAGTGTTAAAATACAACTCTTTGAAGCACCCTAGGCTGTGCCCTTTCTAAAAATATATATGGTTTGATGGGGGTAAATTACTTTGGCCGGCTTCAAAAATGTCCCAAATAGGACATGGGTGCATGATGACGAAATGTGAAAATTCCAAGTTGGAAAACTGAAATGCGCACCCCCCAAATAAGGCCTATTAGCCCCCAAATGACCCGACATACCTATACATGGTGGTATCAATTTACTCAGAGGATGTTGCTGAACATATTTTGGGTTTTTTGGCAGTAACCCATAACTGGATTTGACAATTCATGCCTAAAGTACAATGTGTGTGAAAAAATAACCCAAAAAGTGACTACCTGAAAGTTTGACATAGAGCTAGTGCATGGAAAGTGTTAAAATAAAAAAGACAATTTGCACAAAGTGCAACAAGAGTGGTAGTACAATAAATTTTAATGGTAATAAAGCATATCACAAAATAAAAAAGAGATTGGAAAAGAAGTGGAAAATGACCCAAATGGAGAAATTATTATAACTGTACCAATTGGTGGAGTGGAAGTCCAAAAAGCCCAACAAGCTGGAAGTCTTAGTAGGATTATAGGTGTAACCTCACTATACCTCGGTGGTTCAAGCCACCTACATAACCAATAATACAATACACTATCTTAGTGTTTGAGAACACCCAAAGGCAATAATAAGCAGTGGTGCTAAGAGCCCCACCAAAAACCATCAAGGGCACAATAAGTAACCATGTATAAAGGATCAAAGTCCACCGAATAAAGATTCAAATAGACTGTTAAAAACAAAAGAGAGGCATGTCTCGACCGGTTTCGCCCAAGCAGGGCTTAGTCTGGAGATATAATGCCCGCCCCAACTCACCCCCTAAATACCTTCAAGATCGTAATTTCAAGTGCGGTCAGCTGGATGCCCTACTGATTGGTAATTGAAAAAATGTATACATCAGATCGCATGGTATAAGGCTCAACTGGTCATGTGGTACCAATAAGCCAATGGTGAGCCTGCTAAAAGCACCACCATACAGACACCACAGCAATAGCTATGAAGAAAAAAAAAAAAAACACATATGTGTTAATCAAGTAGTTGCAGAGAGCAACTTAGCTAATTCAACCAAACGGACATGTGGGACCAAAGAGCCAATCAGATAGCTTGTTTACCAATACCAAGGTAACTAGAAGCATACTAGAGCTTACAGACCCTAATAAAAATAATAAACCGCAAGGTCATCCAAAATAATAAATTGTATAGGTAACCCAAATGCCAGTAATCATAGGATGAGTCATTGATAAACAATCCTAAGCGCAGAATCTAAATATACAGCCGACATAATTGCAGAGATGAGCAGGTTGTAAAATAGACAGACATTGCTAATCAATAACCTATCACCTGACAATCGTGATGCGAAAAATTCCTTAACTTCAAAAAAAGGGGTCAGTGTAAAATAGAAAGACGGTTGTATATGTATATACTTGTATAGAGGACAATGTCCCAATAAGGACTGCGCTTAAAATGTATAAGAAAATAAACAAGTACAACCCAAATAAGGCCTATTAGCCCCCAAATGACCCGACATACCTATACATGGGTGGTATCAATTTACTCAGAAGATGTTGCTGAACATATTTTGGGGTGTTTTTTGGCAGTAACCCATAACTGGATTTGACAATTCATGCCTAAAGTACAATGTGTGAAAAAATAACCCAAAAAAGTGACTACCTGAAAGTTTGACATAGAGCTAGTGCATGGAAAGTGTTAAAATACAACTCTTTGAAGCACCCTAGGCTGTGCCCTTTCTAAATATATATGGTTTGATGGGGGTAAATTACTTTGGCCGGCTTCAAAAATGTCCCAAATAGGACATGGGTGCATGGTGACGAAATGTGAAAATCCCAAGTTGGAAAACTGAAATGCGCACCCCCCAAATAAGGCCTATTAGCCCCCAAATGACCCGACATACCTATACATGGGTGGTATCAATTTACTCAGAAGATGTTGCTGAACATATTTTGGGGTGTTTTTTGGCAGTAACCCATAACTGGATTTGACAATTCATGCCTAAAGTACAATGTGTGTGAAAAAATAACCCAAAAAGTGACTACCTGAAAGTTTGACATAGAGCTAGTGCATGGAAAGTGTTAAAATACAACTCTTTGAAGCACCCTAGGGTGTGCCCTTTCTAAAAATATATGGTTTGATGGGGGTAAATTACTTTGGCCGGCTTCAAAAATGTCCCAAATAGGACATGGGTGCATGGTGACGAAATGTGAAAATTCCAAGTTGGAAAACTGAAATGCGCACCCCCCAAATAAGGCCTATTAGCCCCCAAATGACCCGACATACCTATACATGGGTGGTATCAATTTACTCAGAAGATGTTGCTGAACATATTTTGGGGTGCTCTTTGGCAGTAAACCTTAAAGTTCACAGTACATGTATTCTTAAATTGCGTTCAAAAAAAGAAAAACACCAAAAAATTTTTTTTTATCAAACTTTGGCATAGATTTGTGGTAAAATGGTTTGCATGGAAAGAGTCAAAATACCCCAAGTTTAATACCTTGATTTGTGTACTTTAAAAAAATATGTATATGTGGCGGGTTATTCAGGAATTAGTGACAGATATCAGTGTTACAATGTCACTAGCACTAGTTTTGAAAATAAACTCTTTGGAAATGGCAAAGTGCTACTTGCACTTATTGTTGCATAAAATAAGGAAAAAAGCGAGGAATATGTAAACATTGGGTATTGCTAAACTCAGTACTAAATTTAGAAACTACTAAGGAATTAATTTTTTTGACGGTTGTTGATACATAAGAAATTTGGGGGTCAAAGTTAGAAAAAGTGGTGTTTTTTCAATTTTTTTGTCATATTTCACAATATTTTTTATAGTAAATTATATGAAATGATGAAAAAAATGGTATCTTTATAAAGTCCATTTAATGACGAGAAAAACAGTGTAAAATATGTGTGGGTTACATAAACGAGTAAGAGGAAAATTTGACGTAAACACTAACAGCGCAGAAACGTAAAAACAGCAGCGGTCACTAAAGGACGGATTTGTGTAAAACCGCCCGGTCACTAAGGGGTTAAAAAGTCCTTGTAGGATTTCATTCTGAATACAATTACAAATGTACACTAAATTCCCTAAAACCCTTTACAGCATTGGGGGTTGAATAATCTTGAACACAACTGTAGAAGCCTTGTCCATAGAGGACAACTGCTACAATAAAAATAATCCAATGGTAGTAGAAAGGGCTACTAGTTTATTTGTTTGCCATGAGGGAGGTAGGTTAGGTGGGTAGCTGTCGTTAAAAACAAAAATGGCAAATTTTTCTCTCCTTTTATTCAATTATGTTTTCCAATTGAGGAACTCTTCAAAAGGAGGGGTGAAGACATATTGGATGCATGGGGCTGGCTGTAAACAGGGTTTGGGCAGGTCAAGAAAGAGGTTTTGGACTCAGCTAGCAGCCATCGGCAAATGCCCGTTGTGCCTAATGGCCAGTTCGGACCCATGTTTTTTTGGGGGTTTTTTGAGAATAGAGGGAAGAGTCAGAGAGGAAGCAACCTAGGCCCTATTACACAGGACATACTTGAAAACGAGAGAAATCTCAATGTATCCTTCCTGGTAAAATCCTTTATAAATACATAAATAAATAAATTACACACTTGATGGTAAAATGGAGATGGTACGTAGGAAAATGTGCTTTATTAGCGCCTGGCCCCAGAACGAAGCGCAAAGCTGCCCGATACCGGCTGCAGAGCAATGCGCTACCATGAGAATCGGCTTGGGGAGTCCATAGGACTCCATGGAGCTTTGTGCATCGCAGCCGAGAGATCACTCTTGCAGCGCTGCAGCGGAATTGCGGAGGGAGACTAGGAACTATTTGTTGCCAGTCTCACTCTGCTCCCGGACGAGAGGAAGTGACGTATCACGCTGCCCTTTTCACCGCGGTATGAGAGGTGAGTATGGGATTTTTATGGGGGATTTATAGCATCTTATGTGATTTTGCAAATGCAAAATCACTTAACACCAGCTTTTAGGAATCAGTATTTCACAGTGAAATTCAGTCTCCCAATTTGAAAGCGCAAGCCTGCGTTTCCATGCGAAGCTTCACATTAACGTCTCCTATAATAAATATAGGAGGTGTTAATGGACAGTAACCTCACGCAGGCAATTGCACCACTCAAGCCGCAAGCCCAGTTTGCGACAAGAGTGTTATAGCAATCCACGTTGATAAAATAATTACAGAATACTTTATATATATTGTCTCCTGTAGTTAACTTATCGACAACAGTAGCGTTTAGGTATAATTTAAAAATGCTTGCATTTTAATTCTTGTTAATAAGAGTTCAGTAGCTTTAGGGCCACATTACATTCTTGACGGTAACGTTAACGCACACTTGCGTTTCCATTATTGTTAGCTGCGGTGTCTAACGCATATTACGATCCAAACGCAAACGGGGTAAGTAACCCATTTGCGTTTGGTACCTTGCGCTTTTCGGCGCGAGGTTACTGTACTTTGCGCTCCCTATACTTAACATGGGAAGCGCAAAGTGTTAATCAGCGTTAGGATTACAAAGTCCCAGCGCTGATTAATGTCCGGCTCTGGTTAGCGGAAAGTAAAACAGAGCTAGGACTTGGTGTTAACGGATTCCGCTTCTGCAGATTCAGAATCCGTTAACACCAGCCTAAAAAAAACAAAAACAAGTCAGATACTCACCTCCTGTCCCGCAGCAAGGACAGCGGCTCCGACCGCCTCCTACGTCCGGCGGGAGCAGGGAAAGACTGGGGGAAAAGTCCCCCCAGTCTCTCCCTGCGTATCACTACGCAGACTGGCCGGATCTCACGAGACGAGATCCGGCCGGCGAGATCCGGCGAGGCGAGATCCGGCTGGTCATGTGACCAGCAGGGGGAAACTCAATGGAGGGGGAAACTCAGACAGTCACTGACCTGAGAGAGAACAGAGGGAGAGAGATCTGGAGTGGAGAGGTGATATTTGAAGCCATAGCTGCTGATAAGTCTACTCGGTGTGGAGGTGTAGATCAAAAAGAGCAGAAGACCCAGGACAGATGCTCGGGGTATGCCGACTGATGGAGGCGTTGAAGAGCAGGAATCCCCAGCAAGGGATATAAAAAAGGATCTATTGGAGACAGAGGCGTCGCTAGGTGGGGCGGGGGGTGCGGTCCGCATCAGGTGACACCCACCCTTAGGGTGACACAAAAGACTTTGATTATTGAACCGGCCGCCATGGCAGCACTGCAGGTTACAAACTTCAGACCAAAGTTAGTAACCTGCAGTGCGGCCGCGGTGGCCGGTTCAAAAATCAAAGTCTTTGGTGTCACCCTAAGGGTGGGTGTCACCTTAAGGGCACCAAAAGTCAAAGATGGGAGCTGGTCCCAACCCCTCTGATGCCACACGCCAGAGGGAGCGCCGAGCCAGCCGTCTGACGTGCTGACGCTGACGTCTCTGCCGAGTGAGTCATCAGCGGCAGCCCGCCCTAACAGCTCCATCCCTGGCGCCTAGCAGTTCAACAAAGCGTGCGGCCGCACCCTGCCTGCCTCCTGACTAGAGCAGCCTGGCTGTGCACCGGAGGAGCCCGCTCCGGGCAGCGTGCCACACCTCCAAAACCAGACAGTCCGGGTCAAAACCGGACGGGTGGGAACCCTATCCTGGAAGTAAAACGCTGCGATCGCCGGAGGAGACTCCGGGGATCAGCGAGGGAGCACACGGACAGGTAATGTATGCAGCCCAAGTGTGGCTCGTGATTAGCGCTTTCAGCGGTGAAATTTAACCCCGAGCCACACTTGGGATAACCGCCAGGGAGGTTAACTGCTACATACTGTATAAGCTATAACACAGTAGTAAAGTTTTTGCACAGATATTGGTAAATTTACATCATGGGAAAAATACACAAAATGTAAACAGATAGAAAACCTAACTATTTTACGAAAAACAATCGAGCCGAACCGAATCGAAACAGAAATCGGTCGAAACGAGCCGAATTGAAAAGTTTAAAAATCCGAAAAATCGAACCGAATCGAACCGAAAAAAAAATCGTTGCACAAGCCTAATAATTATGGCCGCACTAGCAGCAGATGACGGGCAATGACGGCCAATATACGATGTACGGCCGCACAAAAGTCAGACCGTGCAACGCAAGTGGAATTTGAACACATTTTTCTGAGAACGCTGAACCGCTAGTACTGACATACTGAGTGCGCAGCTGCGGCATAGCGTCGTGTTTGCGTGATTAGGAGATGTCAGACGCTGCTAATGTCCAACCTAGTGAGAAGCAAGGGGGGGTGTTTGTGAGGGTCCTGAGAACGAGCAACAGCACAATGGCCTGCTCTACGGTGGGGCCCGCTCAGGTCTCACAAACAAGGTTTTAGCTTGCTTGTGCCATTACAGGGATGAATTTTCCATATGCAAATCAGCCTGCTCTCACCCAGAAAGGGTGTCCAACCTACATAACGTCCAGACGCAAAAAGAGTTTTATTGACGATCCGTACAAAATAAGGCCCGAAAATGCGCGTCGTCTGACCGTTTTTGCACATTCCGTGAAAAAAATACGTCAATGCGTTCGGACGCACTTTTTCACGTTCGCGGGGAAAAATGCTTTTGTCTGACCCTAGCCTTAGAGGTGAGGTTTTTTGCTGCTCCCTGGAAAGTGAAAGCCTAGGCCTTGCCTACCCAGGACATACTTGAAAAGTAGTGAAATCTCAATGTATCCTTCCTGGTAAAATACTTTGCAAAAGTAAAAAAAATTATAATTTTTTTTAGGGCTGGGGCCACCTGGTGCGGGCTGCTGCCCCCTGGAAAGTGCCACCCTAGGCCTTATCGACCTAGGTCAAAATACACCACTGTCTGCCTGTCTGTCTGTCTCTCTGCCTTACTCACTGACTACGTTCCCTCAATTACCCCATTACTGGATACCTCTCTTTCGGACTCCTACTACTAATGGTGCTCATATAGAAAGCTCTCCATAACCGCGCCTCTGCCTACATCTCCTCCCTTATTAGCAGGTATATCCCATTGCCGAACACTTCGCTCTGCCAATGATCTGTTACCATCAATTCCTTGTACCCGCATGTCCAACTCTCGCCTTCAAGACTTCTCCCAAGCTGCCCCTTTCTATGAAACTCCTTCCCCCGCACACCCCGCAACATTAGACTCTCCCCGTCTCTCCAGTCCTTCAAAAAGTCACTAAAAACGCATTACATTAGAGAAGCCTATCAGCTCAGTCAATGATCTCTCCACTGTCATTTCCTGCTCCTCCTCCCATTCAGCCCTCTTGCAACCCGCCACTTCACTTACCCTATTCACCTTCACCTACTGTGTCACTCCTCTCCTCTTAGATTGTAAGCTCTCAAGCAGGGTCCTTACTCCTACTGTTCCATGTGTGTAATTTGTAGGTATATTTGTTTTTTTGTCTCTCCCATTGTACAGCGCTAAGGAATTTGTTGGCGCATTATAAATACTTGTAACTGTAACTCCTTCCTCCAGACCTGCATTACTGTGTTCCAAATAACCAAAACCATGACCTTGGAGTGACAGCTAAACTTTGACAAGGTATAACTCCCCTCTTTTCAATTGTTTGTGTCAGTAATAAAAATAAATGCTGAGACATATTATGCGGGTGATTCCCTGTTAAATGAGTACAGCTTGTGTTGGGCATCAGTGTCCCTTTAAATTGCCATTGTGGATTTAATTACTGGGCATCATTTTGCGACAGGTTTACAAAAGCCTACACAGCAAAATGTTCTGATTTTTTTTTGTCTTAATTTATCAGAGTTAAAAAGTGTTGATTCTGGTGTTAATTTGAATGACCTCAACACTTACAATGCAAATCAATGGTCAGAGAGAGTCAGTGTAATTACAGCAAGTTGACTAGAAGGACACTTGTGAGGAGTAGATCCAATTTCTGGTCCTTGCCCATTACTTCCTTTTGTATCAAAGAAATAGAAGCCCCTCTACATTTTCCATCACGTTAACCATTTTTCTTCTGTTTGATCATTGCTTGCAGTGATGTAAAAGCAGGGAAAGGGTTACCTTGGGGAAATGTAAAGGGGTGCTAGGACTTCTATTTCTGTGATTAAAAGTGTTCCTGTTAGCATTTTTTTAGATGAGTACAAGATTTTACATTTAAAATTCAAGAAAAGTTTTTTAAAAAGATTTATTCCCCATATAAATTTTTATTATGATACACTATACGATGATAACAAAAAAATGCTATCTTAGGCTAGGGTCAGACAAACGCATTTTTCGCGTCGTCTGTGAAAAAGTGCGTTCGAACGAATGGACGTATTTTTCCACGGAATACGCGATAGCGGTCATACGATGCGCATTTTCGTCCATGATTTTGTACGGATCATCAATAAAACACTTTTTACGTCTGGACGTTTTGTTGGCCGGACATTAGCAGCGTCTGACGTCTCCTAATCACGCACACACGCCGCTAGCGGACGCAGCGCACTCTGTACGTCAGTACTAGCGGTATCACGTTCTCTAAAAAATGCATTCGTTTGCCGCTTGCGTTGCTCGGCCGTACTTTTGTGCGGCCGTACTTCGTATATTGCCCGTCATTTGCTGCTACTACGGCCGTGATAAAGTGCGGCTGCATGCGCGTTCGCACTGCGTTCGTCTGACTCCAGCCTTATGAAAACTCTTGTCCTGGAAAAAAAACTAAAACTAATTTGTGTGGGTACAGTAAATGAGAGGAAAAACTACAGCTAAATACAAGCACCGCAGAACAGCCACTGTCCTAAACGTACGACATGGCCAAAACAGTCCGGTCATGAAGGGGTTAAGAACAAGAAAACATGCAAAATGTTTACTGTTCAGAATTATTGTCTATTGGTTGTTTGTTATATTAAAGTTGCTTTAAAAAAAAACCCACTGAGTGCATGGAGGTCACATGTTTCCTGTTCACATGTTTCAATCTGCAGCCAGATACTTCGCTTTGTTAGTACTGAGTTGCACAGGAGCAAAATAAGCAGTATGTTGCTGATGGGGTGAAGTGGGGGGGGGGCACTGAAATGAGGGGTGAAGTGAGGTGGCTGAAATGAGGGGTGAAGTGGGGGGGCTGAAATGAGGGGTGAAGTGGGGGGGCTGAAATGAGGGGTGAATTGGGGGGGCTGAAATGAGAGGTGAAGGGGGAGGATGATATCAGGGGTTCCAATAAAAACACTGTCGTGCCTCAAATATAGTTAATGTTTTTGAGTGTGAGACAAGCTTTGCATGCCATATTTGGGGAGTAAAGATGTGAAAGCAGTAGTTGGTGTTCCATACGTTTCACAGGTACATCACTGCGGCTTAGGGATGTGGCAAAAGTCACCCCAAGTACTGGACAGTAAGTCTGTATTGGAAGATTGCTTGTAGAAAACAAAGACGCTTCCAACTTGAGTGTCTGAATAAATACATAACGTGGCACTCCGTAGATGCATAGGGTGAATACACAAATACAGAAATTAAAAAATAAACCATTTGGTGCTCTTTATTGATGGATAAAATTTAAAATGTGTGGTTACACACAGGTACTAATCACTCTTGACACCTGTTTGCTTATTTCATTCATATAGGGCAGTGATGGCGAACCTAGGGCACTCGTGCCTCAGCTGGCACGCAGGGCCATCTGTGGTGGCCTGCGAGCCATAGGCTAACTTGTCTCAGTGCCCCTCCGAGTGCTCTTCATCCTCCCAGCGGACGCCGACAAAGGATGTAGCCCGGCCGCTCGCCTGGGATTCACCAGCCGCAAGATCTCGGAGATAACTCCGGGATCTCGCGAGACCGCGGCATGTACGTGGTTCACAGGCGAGCGGCTGGGCTACATCCTTTGTCGACAGCCGCTGAGAGGAGCCTGGCAGAAGGGAGACCAATTGGGATCATACAATGTGAGCTGGGCGCAATATATTAAATGTGAACCCCTGGGCAATATATTAAATGTGAGCTGGGGCAATATATTAAACGTGACCTAGGGGGCAATATATTAAACGTGACCTGGGGGTCAATATATTAAACGTGACCTGGGGGGCAATATATTAAACGTGAGCTGGGGGCAATATACAAACATGAGCTGGGGGCAATATACAAACGTGAGCTGGGGCAAAATACAAACGTGAGCGGGGCAATATATAAACGTGAGCTGGGCAATATATTAAATGTGAGCTGGGGCAATATACAAACGTGAGCTGGGGCAATATAGAAAATGTGAGCTGGGCAATATACAAATGTGAGCTGGGGCAATATATGTGAGCTAGGGCAATATATTAAATGTGAGCTGGGGCAATATACAAACGTAAGCTGGGGCAATATACAAACGTGAGCTGGGGCAAAATACAAACGTGAGCTGGGGCAATATATAAACGTGAGCTGGGCAATATATTAAATGTGAGCTGGGGCAATATATAAATATGAGCTGGGGCAATATACAAACGTGAGCTGGGGCAATATAGAAAACGTGAGCTGGGACGATATACAAATGTGAGCTGGGGCAATATATGTGAGCTGGGGCAATATATTAAACGTGAGCTAGGGCAATATACAAACGTGAGCTGGGGCAATATACAAATGTGAGCTGGGGGCAATATACAAACATGAACTGGGGCAATATATGTGAGCTGGGGCAATATATTAATTGTGAGCTGGGGCAATATACAAACGTGAGCTGGGGCAATATACAAATGTGAGCTGTGGGCAATATATTATATGTGAGCTGGGGCAATATATTAAATGTGAGCTGGGGGCAATACATTTAATGTGAGCTGGGGCAATACAAATGTGAACTGGGGGCAATATATCCATGTGTGAGCTGCGGCAATATATCCATGTGAGCTGGGGAAATATATCTATGTGCAAAATAAATACTTATAACAATCCAGCACAACCAAGTGCAAGGAGAGTTAATAGAGGGGATGTGGGTCCCCGTCACGAACACAATTTAATAAATGAGAAAAAACACACTGAAACTATTAAAAAACATAGTCGTATTGAAATGAAAATGAGTGAGATGTAAATGACTCAATAAGCTGCCAATAGAACCGCAACTAGAAAAAACCTGGTCAGGAAAGTAACTGACAAAAGAAAAATAATTCAAAGTAAGAAAATCTCTAAAAGTAAAGGCTAATAAGTCACCTGATCAGGAACGGTATAAACTGATGGTAACATAGCACATCAATAATTCATAATCTTAAACAGTCCGTCGTCAGATACATCCACAGGAGGAAACCAACAAATAAACGGGGATTTAGAGGGCACCCCAGCAGTTAAAACAACATTTTAGGACAATAACAAAGAAAAAGGAAAAAAGGCTCAACGCGTATCGATAGCATCATGCTGTCTTCATCAGGAGCAATAATCATGATTGTCCCAGTTCCGCCGAATATACAGTATATACAAAATGAATCTTACCTGACAGCTGAAAGCAATCAATGTTGTCTGACCTAATACGTCCAGGCGTGTGCGTGTCACGGGCGCATATCTGGCTTGCGTTCCAGTCCCACGCGTCCGGTATAATCAAAACTACATCCCCAAAGAATAAAGACGCATGCGTCAAAGTGACAAGATAATCCAAAAATTATTTTCGCCAGACCTAATATGTCCTAGGCAGCGTGCGTGTCACGGACGCATATCCGGCTTGCGTCCCAGTCCCACGCGTCCCTCTAAATCCCTGTTTATTTGTTGGCAATATATCCATGAGTGAGCTGGGGGCAATATATCCATGTGAACTGGGGCAATATATCCATGTGAGCTGGGGGCAATATATCAATGTGTGAGCTGGGGCAATTTATTCATGTGAGCTGGGGGCAATATATCCATGTGTGAGCTGGGGGCAATATATCCATGTGTGAGCTGGGGGCAATATATCCATGTGTGAGCTGGGGGCAATATATTCATGTGAGCTGGGGGAAATATATTCATGTGAGCTTGGGGCAATATATTCATGTGAGCTAGGGCAATATATTCATGTGTGAGCTGGGGCAATATATCCATGTGAGCTGGGGCAATATATCTATGTGCAAAATAAATACTTATAACAATCCAGCACAACCAAGTGCAAGGAGAGTTTATAGAGGGGATGTGGGTCCCCGTCACGAACACAATTTAATAAATGAGAAAAAACACACTGAAACTATTAAAAAACATAGTCGTATTGAAATGAAAATGAGTGAGATGTAAATGACTCAAAAAGCTGCCAATAGAACCACAACTAGAAAAAACCTGGTCAGGAAAGTAACTGACAAAAGAAAAATAATTCAAAGTAAGAAAATCTCTAAAAGTAAAGGCTAATAAGCCACCTGATCAGGAACGGTATAAACTGATGGTAACATAGCACATCAATAATTCATAATCTTAAACAGTCCGTCGTCAGATACATCCACAGGAGGAAACCAACAAATAAACGGGGATTTAGAGGGCACCCCAGCAGTTAAAACAACATTTTAGGACAATAACAAAGAAAAAGGAAAAAAAGCTCAACGCGTATCGATAGCATCATGCTGTCTTCATCAGGAGCAATAATCATGATTGTCCCAGTTCCGCCGAATATACAGTATATACAAAATGAATCTTTACCTGACAGCTGAAAGCAATCAATGTTGTCTGACCTAATACGTCCAGGCGTGTGCGTGTCACGGGCGCATATCTGGCTTGCGTTCCAGTCCCACACGTCCGGTATAATCAAAACTACATCCCCAAAGAATAAAGACGCATGCGTCAAAGTGACAAGATAATCCAAAAATTATTTTCGCCAGACCTAATATGTCCTAGGCAGCGTGCGTGTCACGGACGCATATCCGGCTTGCGTCCCAGTCCCACGCGTCCCTCTAAATCCCTGTTTATTTGTTGGCAATATATCCATGTGTGAGCTGGGGGCAATATATCCATGTGAACTGGGGCAATATATCCATGTGAGCTGGGGACAATATATCCATGTGTGAGCTGGGGGCAATATATCTATGTGTGAGCTGGGGGCAATTTATTCATGTGAGCTGGGGGCAATATATCCATGTGTGAGCTGGGGGAAATATATCCATGTGTGAGCTGGGGGCAATATATCCATGTGTGAGCTGGGGGCAATTATATCCATGTGAACTGGGGCAATATATCCATGTGTGAGCTGGGGGCAATATATCCATGTGTGAGCTGGGGGCAATATTTCATGTGAGCTGGGGGAAATATATCCATGTGAACTGGGGCAATATATCCATGTGTGAGCTGGGGGCAATATATCCATGTGTGAGCTGGGGGCAATATATTCATGTGAGCTGGGGGAAATATATTCATGTGAGCTTGGGGCAATATATTCATGTGAGCTAGGGGCAATATATTCATGTGGAGAGCTGGGGCATATATCCATGTGAGCTGGGGCAATATATCTATGTGCAAAATAAATACTTATAACAATCCAGCACAACCAAGTGCAAGGAGAGTTTTTATAGGGGATGTGGGTCCCCGTCACGAACACAATTTAATAAATGAGAAAAAACACACTGAAACTATTAAAAAACATAGTCGTATTGAAATGAAAATGAGTGAGATGTAAATGACTCAAAAAGCTGCCAATAGAACCGCAACTAGAAAAAACCTGGTCAGGAAAGTAACTGACAAAAGAAAAATAATTCAAAGTAAGAAAATCTCTAAAAGTAAAGGCTAATAAGCCACCTGATCAGGAACGGTATAAACTGATGGTAACATAGCACATCAATAATTCATAATCTTAAACAGTCCGTCGTCAGATACATCCACAGGAGGAAACCAACAAATAAACGGGGATTTAGAGGGCACCCCAGCAGTTAAAACACATTTTAGGACAATAACAAAGAAAAAGGAAAAAAAGCTCAACGCGTATCGATAGCATCATGCTGTCTTCATCAGGAGCAATAATCATGATTGTCCCAGTTCCGCCGAATATACAGTATATACAAAATGAATCTTTACCTGACAGCTGAAAGCAATCAATGTTGTCTGACCTAATACGTCCAGGCGTGTGCGTGTCACGGGCGCATATCTGGCTTGCGTTCCAGTCCCACGCGTCCGGTATAATCAAAACTACATCCCCAAAGAATAAAGACGCATGCGTCAAAGTGACAAGATAATCCAAAAATTATTTTCGCCAGACCTAATATGTCCTAGGCAGCGTGCGTGTCACGGACGCATATCCGGCTTGCGTCCCAGTCCCACGCGTCCCTCTAAATCCCTGTTTATTTGTTGGCAATATATCCATGTGTGAGCTGGGGGCAATATATCCATGTGAACTGGGGCAATATATCCATGTGAGCTGGGGACAATATATCCATGTGTGAGCTGGGGGCAATATATCTATGTGTGAGCTGGGGCAATTTATTCATGTGAGCTGGGGGCAATATATCCATGTGTGAGCTGGGGGAAATATATCCATGTGTGAGCTGGGGGCAATATATCCATGTGTGAGCTGGGGGCAATATATCCATGTGAACTGGGGCAATATATCCATGTGTGAGCTGGGGGCAATATATCCATGTGTGAGCTGGGGGCAATATATTCATGTGAGCTGGGGGAAATATATTCATGTGAGCTTGGGGCAATATATTCATGTGAGCTAGGGGCAATATATTCATGTGTGAGCTGGGGCAATATATCCATGTGAGCTGGGGCAATATATCTATGTGCAAAATAAATACTTATAACAATCCAGCACAACCAAGTGCAAGGAGAGTTAATAGAGGGGATGTGGGTCCCCGTCACGAACACAATTTAATAAATGAGAAAAAACACACTGAAACTATTAAAAAACATAGTCGTATTGAAATGAAAATGAGTGAGATGTAAATGACTCAAAAAGCTGCCAATAGAACCGCAACTAGAAAAAACCTGGTCAGGAAAGTAACTGACAAAAGAAAAATAATTCAAAGTAAGAAAATCTCTAAGAGTAAAGGCTAATGAGCCACCTGATCAGGAACGGTATAAACTGATGGTAACATAGCACATCAATAATTCATAATCTTAAACAGTCCGTCGTCAGATACATCCACAGGAGGAAACCAACAAATAAACGGGGATTTAGAGGGCACCCCAGCAGTTAAAACAACATTTTAGGACAATAACAAAGGAAAAAAAGCTCAACGCGTATCGATAGCATCATGCTGTCTTCATCAGGAGCAATAATCATGATTGTCCCAGTTCCGCCGAATATACAGTATATACAAAATGAATCTTTACCTGACAGCTGAAAGCAATCAATGTTGTCTGACCTAATACGTCCAGGCGTGTGCGTGTCACAGGCGCATATCTGGCTTGCGTTCCAGTCCCACGCGTCCGGTATAATCAAAACTACATCCCCAAAGAATAAAGACGCATGCGTCAAAGTGACAAGATAATCCAAAAATTATTTTCGCCAGACCTAATATGTCCTAGGCAGCGTGCGTGTCACGGACGCATATCCGGCTTGCGTCCCAGTCCCACGCGTCCCTCTAAATCCCTGTTTATTTGTTGGCAATATATCCATGTCTGAGCTGGGGGCAATATATCCATGTGAACTGGGGCAATATATCCATGTGAGCTGGGGACAATATATCCATGTGTGAGCTGGGGGCAATATATCCATGTGTGAGCTGGGGGCAATATATCCATGTGTGAGCTGGGGCAATATATCCATGTGAACTGGGGCAATATATCCATGTGTGAGCTGGGGGCAATATATCCATGTGTGAGCTGGGGGCAATATATTCATGTGAGCTGGGGGGAAATTATATTTTTTTTTTTTGTAATCAAAATTTTTATTAGCAGAAATAAACATACATTAGCATAAATCACATTAGCATGTCCGACATGGTAACACAAGTCGTGCAATGTATACAGCAGCAGTCATGTAAGGTTAGCACCATACTGATTTGCAATTGGTAAAAAGCAGAATCCTACCCCGGTCGAAATCAGGGTGCTGCATGCTACATCTATAATCGGATGCTGTACCAATGCTGACCAGCTTCTGAGAAAAATGTCCAATGCCTTTAAGTACGTCTTCCGGGTTGTGAGAAAACAGACAGACTAGAACAAACATAACAAAACAGCAGACAGGACAAACCAACAAAACAGACAGGACAACGATAAAGACAAGAGAAAAGACACTACAGCAAGGGGCAGAGTTCAGGGAAATAAAGTAGTACAGAAAGGGGAGAAGAGGTGGAGAAGAGAGAGAAAAGAAAAAAAAAAAAAAAGAGAGAGGGGGGAAGGAGGGAACAGCTTCTTCCTGGGGGAAGAGGACTCTGACGCACCAACTGGTGGGCCACGCGTTTGGACAATGGCAGTTCCTAGACTCTCCATTCTCCATCGGGGTCTCTAGCGTCCTAATTCAAACTCCAGCCATCCGTCCACCCGTTCATGCGTCAGCCACCTCTAGGCATCTCTCAGGTGCCGAGCTCACATAGTTATCCCAATGAAACCAATTCATAACAAATTGTTCGACTTGGTCTAGGTCCTTCGCTACCAGGTTATCCATCCTGCGTAAGAATTCTACCTTAGCCACCCATTCTCGCCAAGAGGGTAACGTCTGCTTGTTCCAATGCAGAGGGATCAGCAGTTTGGCCGCAGTCACCAATCTCAATACTACCGACCGCTTCAAGATTTTTACGGGCGCCGGGAACTGCAACAGGATATAGTTAGATGGAGTGAACTCATATTCCTCATCTGAAATTGCACGAACTGCATTGTGAACCATCTTCCAGAAAACCTGAATATCAGGACAGTCCCACCAAATATGCAAAAAATCCCCAAAGGCCGCCTTGCACCGCCAGCATTGCGGATCATGAAGGGGAAACATCTTCTGTAGCCGATCTGGAGTCCGGTACCAAAATGTAAGAATTTTATAAGCATTTTCCGCGCAATGTAAAGACCCGGTCCCCTTGTGAATGAGCGTAAAAGTCTTATTCCATTCCTCATCTGAAATATGTTTTCCCATCACGGCACTCCACCTTTCTCTGAAAGCAGGAGTCTCTGCATATCGCCCAAGGAGCATGCGATATATGGTAGAAACACCTCTGTCCAACTGAATACCAAATTGGAAATACTGCTCAAAGGGCGTAAGAGGACGAGTGAGGCTGAAACCAGCCTTCAAAGAGCGCAGATACGATTGGATCTGGTGATAATTGAACCGTTCCTGAAGACGGATCGAAGGTGTTCCCTCCGAGTGCTGTAACGGGGGAGGATTACCATCCTTCAAATAGGTAGCCACCGTGATCCTATCCGGAAGGTCAAACCGCTCTTTCAGGGCTGTGCATACCCCTGGTGTAAAATCGGGGTTGTCTTGTAATGGCAAAAGTGGTGAAATCGCAGATGTCAACCCAAATTGCATACGTAATCGCCTCCAGATGCCCAGCGTGTCTGTCGTAAGGCACCAAATCCTTTGTTGTTCCCAAGGACCTTGGCAACGAATCCACGGCAGTGTCCATAGGGGCGTTCCCACCAGCGTTTCCTCCATGTCCAGCCACAGCTTCTCTGACTTTTGGACAGACCATTCCAGGAGTCGCGCAAGATGTACTGCGTAGTAATATAGTTTAGCGTCAGGCAATGCCAAACCCCCTTCCGATTTAGGACGACATAACGTAGCATAACTGACACGCGGGCCCCCCTGAGGCCAAATGAAACGCAGTGCCGCTGTTCGGAACAGCTTGAAGAAA
Source organism: Leptobrachium leishanense (assembly GCA_009667805.1). Taxonomy (NCBI): domain Eukaryota; kingdom Metazoa; phylum Chordata; class Amphibia; order Anura; family Megophryidae; genus Leptobrachium; species Leptobrachium leishanense. The sequence continues at coordinate 32,675,139 of CM019072.1, read as the reverse complement.
TTGGCAGGCAGAGAGATCGGGACCGCTTGAAGTACATATAGAAGTCTGGGTACTATATTAATTTTCAAAGTATTAATCCGGCCCGACCAGGAAATAAACTTTTTCGACCAACCAGATAGCTCTGATACAAAAACATCTAACAATGGTTGATAGTTAAGAGCGTAAAGCAGAGCCGGGGATGGGGAGATCCATATTCCTAGGTATTTCAATCGGTCCTTACACCACGTAAATGGAACCGCCCTCTTTAGTCTAGCCACACGAGCCTGCGAGAGATTCACATTAAGTAGTTCCGACTTGTCCATGTTTACCCGGAATCCGGAGACCTCACCAAAATCCAATAATACCTTTGTCACCGCTGGCAATGAAGTGTCCGCATTCGTCAACATAAAAAGCAGGTCATCCGCATAAGCAGAGACCACGTGATGGGTAGAGGTGCCTTGTATCCCCGTGATGGAATCGGTAGAACGAACCGCCTCCAGAAGTGGTTCCAAATACATAGCGAATAATAACGGCGACATGGGGCAGCCCTGTCGAGTTCCATTACAGATCGGGATGGGGGCAGAAAGTGCTCCATTCACACGGATACGAGCCGACGGATTCGTATATAAAGCTTGTATCTGGTCTAAAAAAGGATTCGGGAGCCCCATTTGTCGTAAGACTAAAAACAGAAAAGACCAGCTCACTTTATCAAACGCCTTTTCGGCATCCATTGATAAAAGCACCACCCCCTCTCCTGTCTTTTTTGCGTAAGCAACTGCACCAAGCGCTCTAGAGGTGGCATCCCTGGCTTCCCGTCCCGGAATGAATCCCACTTGATCTGGTCGGACCAATTTAGACAGGAAAGGTTTCAGTCGTTCCGCCAAAAGTTTAGCAAATATTTTTGCGTCTGTATTCAGCAAGGAGATGGGTCTATAGTTCCTACATTCAGACTCATCTTTTCCCGGCTTCGGTATAACTGCTATTGTAGCCGCTACCGTGTGAGGGTGAAAAGAAGTATCAGCTCCCACCGATTGAAAAGCCGAAAGCATTCTCGGGTATAGCTCCGTTGCAAAATGTTGATAATATTCTAGCGACAGCCCATCCGGGCCAGGGCTTTTACCCTTTTTCATAAGTTTCATTACGGTTAAGAGTTCTACTTCCGTAAACGGTGCAGAAAGCGACTCTGTATCTTCGGGTGATAATGTAGTATGAATCTTATCCTGTAGATATCTGGAGATGGTTGGTGGCGCAATAACTCTTCCTGTCGTACCCTCCATATCATAAAGCTGACGGTAATAGGACTCAAATTCCCTGACGATCACATCAGGTAGGGGTGAAGTTCGTCCCGTCCCTGTTTTGATCTTGGAAACATAATTAGTTTCCCGACGTTGTCGAAGTAAGTGCGCCAGCAACTTCCCAGGCTTATTTTCCTGCAAGGCAAATCGGCATTTGGCGCGCGCCGCATCCAGTCTTAATTTCTCATTAAGGATGTCGTTTAGGCGTCGCCTAAGTAGCGTAGCCTCCTTAAAGTCTGCGTCGTCTGATGTATAGAGGGAAGACTGTTCTAAGCGTCTGATGCCATTCAAAAGATCTACCGTCTCTGTTGATTTGGCCTTGTTGAGTGCAACAGCCTTGCTGATAAGCAGGCCCCTTACTACCGCCTTATGTGCCTCCCAAACCGTAACTTCTGAGACCTCACCCACCCCGGCATTTTCCTCGAAGTAGTGCTTCATAGCTCCAGATAATTCCCTCGAAAAACCGAGATCCTCAAGCAGGTGCGTATTCAGTCTCCAGGATCTCTCCCGTGGGCGGAAAAGTGGAGAGGTCAGTGACATCCAAACAGGCGAGTGGTCCGACCACGTACGTGTGCCGATATTCGCCTCAAGTAGCAAATGCAATTGATGTTGTTGCATAAAAAGATAATTGATTCTCGAGAAAGAAGCATGTACCGACGAGTAATAAGTGAAATCTCGGGCCCCCGAATTCAGAGCACGCCAAACATCTACCAAGTGCAAAGAGTCCAGGGTACGTTTAAGATGTCTAATAGAGCTTGGTGGGATATTCGACTGACGACGGGAAGTGTCTATTCGCGGATCCATGGGGACGTTGAAGTCCCCTGCCAGAATCAGGATGCCCGTTTGGAACTTATCCAGGGCCTTCACGATCCTCGCAAGGCCCCTATGTTGATTTACATTCGGCAAATAGATAGAAGCGAAAGTATAAGCCACCCCTGAAATCGAACCTTTAACAAAAAGATATCTGCCCTCATCATCACACAACGTGTCAGTAACCACGAAAGGGACATCTTTTGCGAATAAGATCGCTGTACCACGCGACTTGCCCTGCGTATAATTGCTGAAAAATCCCGTGGGGAATGCTCGAGTGAGCAGTTGGGGGGGTGCGTCTGCACGAAAGTGCGTCTCTTGCAAAAAGACCACCGAGGTTCGTAGGGCCTGAAGTTCACGAAGGAGTCGTCCACGCTTCTCCGGAATGTTAAGTCCCCTGACATTTATAAGTCAAGAAGCGTAACGACCGTGGCAGGAAAGCCGACTTATCTCCAGAGCTGCTAGTGCCAGAGCCGCCCCCCGCCATCATATCTCCATCAGCCATATTCCCAGACCCCAGTCAGATAAAAAGGGGAAGAAGGAGAAGTTGGACAGAAAAGGAGTAAGAGGAAAAGAAGAGGAGAGAGAGTGAGAGAGCGAGAAAAAAAAAAAAAAAAAAAAAAAGGGGGGGAGGGAAGAAAGCTTACAACACGCACACAAACGATAAACACACACAAGACAAAACAAAATAACACTAAGTGATTGATGAGGCTCAAGCGTCCGTCAGGCTACCTGTCCAAGGGGGTATAAAACCGCCCTGAACAGTTCCCCTGAGAAAATTCGACGCCAATACCTCGGGGTAGGCAAAGAAAAGACGAATAAGAGAAGAAGAAGAAAAGAGAGGCAATCAGCCGAGTACCTCGCTAGAAGAGCAGAGAAAAGGAAGAAGAAAAGAAGAGAAAAGAAAAAAGAAAAAACAGGCCAGAGGCCAACGTGTTGCCACGGTAATGAATAATCATCAGCGGATCAGCAATAGCAAGCGATATACGTGCTTTAGGTAGGCAATATGTAAGTTATAACAAGAGCACAGGTAGGCCAGAAATGGGCACTGGGCGAGACGTCATTTAGTACGCCCTTGATATACAGCTTAGGTCTCCGTTACTCCGATACCCACTGGCACCCACCTCTGTTAAGCACATCACAGTAGATAGGGTTGAAAGACTCAACATCCCAGCAATAAACAAAGAAATAACAATAACAATGTAAATGCACGTTAGAGTCTTCCCCTCTACTGGCCAATAGACGCGTCAATCCCCCCCCCTCCCAGTTATGCAGACTTCTAAAATACTTTTTTTTTTTTATATTTGTCCCCTTTCCCCCCCTCCCCCCCCCCCCGTCTTGAACATGAAATGCACATTGTAGCGTTCCCCCCTCCCCCACCTCTAATGGAGTAAAATGATATTCCATCCCCCACCCCTTTACATATGCAAACTTGGAAAATACACGTTATAGTCATCTCCCTTCCCCCTCCCCTTTCCGCTTAACACAATATTCTATCCTCCCCCCCCCCTCACTTATGGTAACTTTACAAAATATATATACATATGATTTTGTCCCTTTTTTCCCCCTTTTTCTTTGTCTTTAAAAGTTTCCAGACTTCTGTTATATCCATCCCCCCTTTCCCCCTCCCCTGACAATGTAACATAATATCCAACCCCCTACCCCTCCCTCAACTTTACGAACTTACATAACATGTGACTTATTTACTTATGTAAACCTATAAGGCCCCCTTTTTTTTTTTTTTGCTTTTTCCCCCCTTTTTAAATAGGTTATGCAGTGTATGTTATGACCATCCCCCCACCCCCTCCCCTGCCGGGTAATATAAAACCTTGCCCTCCCCCCTTTCCTCCTGATGACATCCTTCCACCCTCGGTTACCTACTCCCTCCTCTATCTCAAACAAACCAGCAAACTGATATCTGTCAATCAGAGGACTTTTCTCCCCATCGAGTCCTTCCGTCTCTCCCAACAGCCCATCTCAAATGTCCCACAACATATTTACAGGTGACAGTAGAAACCTTCTGAATGTCCGCCATAACTCCCTCTCCCACCATATTCCATGGCATGCGGGGCGATGCGGTTCTCCTTAACAATGTCCCGCAAGCATTACAATTTCCAAGAGCCCCTTAACGGGACAGTGATCCCGCCACTTGTGCTCGGGAGATTGGGGTGTGCATGTCAGGCCTCTAGGAACGTCCCTCTACACAAAAGACCTCGGGGCACACCGGTCCAGTGTCTGTACACACGAACGGGCGCACAATCATGTCACTGCAGCAGAAGGGGTTGGGGAACAATCTCCCAGTCGCACCAACCCTCTCTTCGTACAAGTATTCCCCACGGTTTCCACAGTCAAGCAGGCCGAGAGAGGGTGCTGCACGCGGCAAGTCTCCAGTAATGTTCCCTGAGTCTCATTGGGTCCCTTCTAACTCAGGTTCATCCGTAGGCTCACCATCTCGCGGGCGGACTCGATCCCGAGGTCTCCGCTGTCTCTTTGGTCTCGAGGGGGGAGCATAAAAAGGGCGCGCAGACTCCTCCATTAAAACAGTCTCCCAGTTTGGTACCTGCACCTCCTGTAGTTGCAGCTCCCTGAGAAATTCAGGCACGTCTCGTGGGGATTTAATCACTCCGTTCCTACCATTAAAGGAGGCGTGCAAGGAGAATGGGAAGCCCCATCTGTAAGGGATTCCCTTTTCCCTCAGAACCAGGGTCACCGGCCGCAGAGCCCTGCGGGCCGTCAGTGTGAAACGTGACAAGTCATTAAATATCTCCACCTTGTCCCCTTCAAAGTCCCAGGATCGTTGGGCCCTTGCCGCCCTTACGATCAGCTCCTTCATTCGAAAGTCAGGGATGTGACAAAGAATGTCACGGGGCCCGTTTTGCGTATCTTCCGACGCCGAGGCCCGGTACACTCTGTGCACCCGATCCATGGCGGAGGGGGAGATAGTGCCATCCGGTATAATAAATGTAAATAGGCGGGCCAGGTACTCACGCAACTCGGACACGACTCTTCCACCCTTCGAATCCGCAAATTCTGGCGGCGTGAGCGATTCTCCAGGTCATCCATGCGGCGGAGTAACACCGAAAGAATCGGGGAGCCAGGGCCTCCATTGGAGTCGGATGCCGCATGTTGCGCCGCATTTTCAAGGGTAATCACCCGCGTCTCCAGCTCCATCAGGCCCGTCTTGACCGCCGATACCTCTCCCCTGAGTGTTTCTCCCAGTGTCGAGGCCAGATCGAGCAGATCCTGTTTGGAGGGCAAGGATGCCATCATTTCCTCCATACGCCTCAAGCGCGGGTGATCCTCGCTCCACGAGGCCTCCGATGGCGAGGGAGAGGCTGCTTCCGTCTGGCTAGGCCTCATCTGCGACGCAAGCGGCGCTTGTAAGAAAGCGGCCATGGAGCCCTGCAAAGTAGATTTGGGGGTTCCTGGGTCAGTAGTGGTCGTTCTCCTTTGTTTTCCCTTCATCATTGCTCTTGTGATCCGCCGAGAATAAGCAATTATGTGGCAAACACGCTGGAGCTCACACTTCAGGCATCCATCTTGGAGCTCGGTCAGGCCACACCCCTCCGGGGAAATATATTCATGTGAGCTTGGGGCAATATATTCATGTGAGCTAGGGGCAATATATTCATGTGTGAGCTGGGGCAATATATCCATGTGTGAGCTGGGGGGCAATATATCCATGTTTGAGCTGGGGCAATATATCCATGCGTGAGCTGTGGGGCAATATTTCCATGTGTGAGCTGGGGCAATATATCCATGTGTGAGATGGGGGCAATATATCCATGTGAGCTGGAGCAATATATCCATATGAGCTGGGGCAATATATCTATGTGTGAGCTGGGGTCACTATATGTGTGAGCTGGGGCAATATATCCATGTGAGCTGGGGCAATATATCCATGTGTGAGCTGGGGGCAATATATCCATGTGTGAGCTGGGGGGAAATATAGCCATGTGATTTTAAGTGTCACCATTTTTTTATTTTAAAAACAATTTAGTCTCTGGCTTGGTGTTAATTTTGGGGGTGGGTTGGTTCTAAGCTGGTAGTGCTCCCAGCATTGATTTTGGGCCTCAACCTTTCCTCTACCTAATGCAGTTTCACTTGCCACTCATCCTATTGGAAACTCTCTCTATAGCAGCTTCTCTCTGTCCTATTGTGCGGACCCACGAAGGCCTGTTTCTTCACTTTGATAGGAGTTGACAGAATTTAGGTTGTTTGTCTGTTTGTATCCCATATGAGAGACTTATCTAGGTGCACCTAGTATCCTATGTGGCATTTATTACGCTGATTGGAGCCACAGAGACTTTTTATCCTTTCCTTGGTTTGTCATTATGTTCTGTTTGTTAGTTTCCAATAAAAGTAAAATTTTATTTACTATCTCAGTCAATCAATATCCTTTGTTCTATCCACACTGTGAAATATGCTGTTTGCTGTAATTAGTTCCTCTACGTATACACGCATGCATTTCCTATAAAGTAACCTTCGCATACAGGGGAAACACATGGTGGACTGTCATACTTAAGGGTCCCATATCAAGGAGACCCTGTTTGCCTGTATTAGTGTTGATTGTGGTATTTGCTGTGTGGTCTCACATTAAGGAGACCGAAACCGTTTATTTTTTACCGCTTATGGTTAATTTGGTGCAATATTCCCAAGCAAATTACGTGGGAATACACAAATAAACAACAAAAAATTGAGCAGCGCTGATATAAAATTTTATGGAATATCGCTAAAACACACTCAGGTGGTCCTTGTCACCCAACCACTAGAAAATGGATATACAATAGTCAATGGTGTAGCGATCACAATGTTCCCAATGTCAGTTCACAGGTCCCAATTCCATTAATATGTCTGTCCAATCTTCTCTTTCCAATAACCTCAAAAGGAATAAAGAAAATATCTCAGTCTCACCCACAAGACATTTCAGTGAGCATATCCACATGGTCCCACTCACATTAAGCAGAGCCCTTCTGGCTCAGGATAACAGGTTTTTGGTGCATTATTCAGCCACCCAAACGCCCCTCTGATCTTGTATCCCTTCTCACACCTTAAATATAGAAGGTGGGGACCATAGCGCAGACTAAAAATTCAACCAAATATATAGCCATTTAGGAAATGTACTCACATGGCATAGGACCTTGCACAGGTCCGCAGGTAATGTGCTCAGAGGTTGTTTTCAAGGTACAATGTCCAAAAAACCCTTTCTTTTCTCCAATCGATCAAAAGACAGTGGTAGTATCTTAAAAATTACTTTATTAAAACAAAACAATAAAAGAAAACATTGTCAAAACGCGTTTCACCTTTAGATAGTCAGTGGCTTCCCCAGCTGGCTCCTGAAGTCAAATGACTGTTTCTTTCCTGATATACCCCTATCTTCCTACCACTGTCCAATCTAAGTCCTCTTTCCCGGCGGGAGTTCATGCACCCATTCGGCTGACATCTTTCATTATTTATCACCCAATGGAAGCGGGCCATCAACCCCCAAATGTCTGACGTCACTTAGACCCGTTTTGGACATGAAGCGAAAGTCATGAATGCACTTTGGCTTCTTCCAAATCCCACCCTAACACAAATCGAAACCGCGCACATGTGCATTAGTTGACTAAAGCCGCCGTCATCGCTCCAAAATACCTTACCCGGAAGTGGTTTGACATCCGGTCTGGAGCGTCATCCGCATCAACAGAATCCTCACAATTCTTAAACCTAGACCGCTTTCAAAATTGTACACTGGACCAGCTTTCCCTAGGGGATTCCCTAATTGTTATTCCTCCAGCCTAGTCACATCAGACACCGCCAATTTCAACAGTCTTCCCCATCTAAAGTCATCCTCTCCATTATGGACCTCATAACTCCATGGTTATGATATACACAAAGGACCCAAAGTAGTGGTTACTGTAGATGAAATGATTGTAGATCTTAATGAAATGGATGTCCATTTTATAACGGTGAGATGCCAACCATACTAGTCAATATAAAGACATGTCGATATCGATAAATGGTTAACATATCACCCAGCAATTCAATATGTCCACAAAACGGGTATGTTTGTACAGTAAAATCCACATCCCAAACTGGACCATACAAAAGGAATTCATAGAAAATGGCACAATTCAAAGTCTAAACTTAACCCCAGAGGGGTCATGGTTTTCAGAGTGTTTATCGTTTTGATTTCCACACAGTTATTTTTTTATTTTTTATTAAAATCTCTTCCTCTCCAATGTCTCTCTACTATTTGTATGGCAGTGAGTGACATGCCCTCTGAGGATTGCCCATGTGCTTTCTTACAATGTCCTGAAACTGAGTGTGTATCCAATCCCCTGTTTACATTCTAGATACGTTCTCTAATTCTAGTAGATAGTGCCCTTGTTTTGTGGCCCACATAATGTAGGCCACGGGCAAGTTAATCTATAAATGACATTTTTTGTTCTACAGGTGATAACCCCCTTAAATTTATACTCCTTATTGTCTTTAACCACAAATTCTTAAGGTAGAAACCTTCTTTTAGTTTAAATAAATTGACATTCTTTTGTGGATTTTTATGGCTATTCACCAGAATCTTCTTTATGTTCCTGGCTCCTTGATTAATCAACATTGGTTGATTCTCTATCAAATTCTTTAGGATCGGATCTCGTTGTAGCACCGTCCAGTACTTCCTTACAATACGGTGAACTGCTCCTGTATATTGGTTATAATCACTAATAAATATAATCTCTCTATCCGTGATTCCTTCAGTCTGTTTGTACACTAATCTTGCCTAATTTGGATTCTAATCTCGACGGTGGAATCCAGGACATCCTCTTTATACCCTTTTTCCATAAACTCTTCCTCCAATCTACGAGCTTGTTGGAGGTACTGATCCTCTTTCGTGCAGTTTCTTTTTAGTCTCTTAAATTGCCTTTTGGGTATTCCCTTAAACCAGTGTTTAGCGTGACAGCTCATTTGTTCAATATAGCTGTTCACGTCAACTTTTTTAAAATATGTTCTGGTCTTAATCTGATTGTTTTCAACATAAACGTTGAGGTCTAAGAAGTTAATAGATGTCTTACTCCTTTCAAAATCCAATATAATCCCCCAAACATTATTGTTTAAATATTGAAAAAATTGGATGAGGGACTCCTCCTCTCCAGTCCACATTATAAGGATATCGTCGATGTATCGCTTAAAAAGGACCAGGTTTTGGGCCCAGTCACACCCTCCATAAACAAACTGGCCCTCCCAGTTGGCCATAAACAGGTTGGCATAACTGGACGCAAACCTGGTCCCATGGCACTACCCCTAACTTAAACAGTGTTGAAGTGTTTATATGAAGTTTTGATCTTCATATCTAAAAAAATTATTGTTGAGAATAAGATTAATCCCATCCAAAATAAAATCTATCTGTTCTTGTGAATTCGTGGAGTTGGTTTCCACAAATTTTCGAACCGCATCACATCTCTTATTATGGGGTGTTATACTGTACAAAGATTGCCCGTCACAGGTGGTCATAATCAAACCCTCTTCCCAATTAATATCTTGTAGTATCTGGTGGACATTAATACTGTTCTTCAGATGTGAAGGTATGAATTTAACCAGTGGTTGTAGTATGGTATCAATATACTTGGATAGATGGCTAGTTGCAGATTCTATTCCCGCTATGATTGGACGTCCTGGGGGGTTCTCTGCAATTTTATGAAGTTTGCGGAGCCAATAGAAAACTGGAATCATTGGAAAATTAACAAATATGAATCCCTTTTCATTCTCATCGATGACTCCAGATGATAAACCTTTAATGAAAAGTTCTTCGATGTCATCCTAAACTTTATGAGTGGGATTGTGATTGATGGGTTTGTCCGTATTAATGTCAGAAAGAATTCTTATAGCTTCCCAGGGCCGGATTATCATAGGGGCGGATGGAGCGGCCGCTCCAGGCCCCGTTTTGAAATAGGCCCACAGCCGTATAACCTTATTGGTTATTGCCCCACACACTACTCGAGGAGGCTGCCGGAGATCCGGCAAAGCGGCCCGCCCGCGGCCCGAGCCATCAGCCTGTAAGTGTTTTTGGCGCCAGGCCACCAGCCGCGGGTTTACTTTCAATTTTAATGTATGCAGCCCACGGCACGGACGGAGGTCTGGAGGAGAATTAGAGGCGAGCCCGAGCGGATGCGGAAATGAGAACAGGACACGTGATGCGCCGGTGACGTATCACTCATCATGTCACGTGTCCCGTCCCTCACACCCACGTGCCCAAGCTGAAGGAAGGCAATGGGCAAGCAAGCGCCACGAGCAGGCAGGCAGTGCGCAGGTGCGCGGATGAATCTATCCGCTCAGCCTGCACACTGGCCTGACTGTCAGTGCGTGCGGTACGGCTATCTCGTCCCTCGCCTCGCGGTGGTGACTCACTGTCTCACTCACCATCCATGGTCGTCCTCCTTAGTAAAAAATCACGTGACACGCACTGCCCAGCCCCAGCACCACCACCAGCGTTGCGCAGCTAGCCAGCGCCCGGCCAAGCCTTTTTAAAAAAAGAGTGACACACACTTACTGTCTCTCACTGCTGGCTGCCTGCCTGCCCACCTGTGACCCCTGTAAAAGGCTGTCATCACTTCCTTCATTGCGTGCGTAGGTACGTGCGTTCTGTGTGAGTGTGCCAGTGCCACTGCCTGCCACCACCCACTGTCTCTCTGCCTGCCACCCACACACTGCCAGCCCAGAGTCTCTTTGGAGGTGGTAACTAGTGTGACAGAGCAGGCCCAGGCAGCAAGCAGTATCTGCGACGCGTGCGTCGCCAACGGCGCACCGTGACTGCCAGTGCCAGTCCAGGCCCAGCCAGCAGTGTCTGCCACGCCATTCGCCAAAGGTGCCACTGTGCTGCCAGGCCAGCAAGCAGTCACCACCAGTGTGCAGTGCCCCCCAGGCTCCAGCCGGCACCTCAAGCAAATTGCAATCAAGATTGGTCATCGGTGCCAGTGCCACACGACACAGCTGCTGAGACTACCACAAGGTTAGTTTGGGGCCATCTTTTTATGTCCAAATGCAAAGCTTTATTATTGCCCAGTGCTCCCTCGTTTCCTCCTGTACTGTTTTTCAAATGTTGTTCAATGTATAACCCTATACTGTGCCTGTTGTACAGCGCCGCGGAATATGCTGGTGCTATGTGCTATCTGCTATATAAATAAAGAATAATAATAATCTGGCTGCTCGGTGCACCCCGGGATCTCTGGCTGCTCAATGCCCTCTTGATCAAGACCTCAATCGTTAGAAAGGGGAACAATATTGCTGTATTAAAAAAAAAAAAACATTTTTAATTGTATATTGTTTTTTCTTTTAACATGATCATGTTTCTTGTCATTGGAAAGGCCATGCATCCAGAGACAGACACAAACCATTTTATTATATAGGATGAGTAGGTGCCCTGCACTGGAGAAGGGGCTCTGTAAAGAATCTTTTAACCCCTTTGCTGCTGTCACCCTCGTAAGCCGAGCTCATTTTCACCATTTTGTGCGTGTCATGTTTAAACGTCATTTTGAAGTCCTGTTTAGGCCCAGAGACATTATCTATCCTTTTTTTAAGCGGACTCAGCAGATTCAAAATATAATCATTATTTTATGTGTATACGTCATGTTCTGTTGCAATACTATAACTAAATAAAAGCAAAGTGTAAATATCCATTCAGATTTCAATCAAATGGGCGGCCTCGCTCTATTTGGTCTGGGGACTCCACCATATGTCAGTCTTCCACCAGGCTGGCAGTGATTGAATCATATATGGGCCACACACGCTAATCCAGCAGGACTGCAGGAGGCATGTGTGACCAACTACACTGTAAATCACGATATGGGTCATCATAGCACGCCCCTTTAAAGTCAACAGGCTTCCCACTCGCTTTGATGTTTGCATAGCATGGACACACAGTGTGCCGCCTGACTCTCTAAATGAGAAAGCAGCGGGGACTGATTGTTGGTTCAGTATGTGCTAATCAAGGTGCTCTTCCATTCCTGGTCATCGGGCAAATATTTGTATAGAAGTGGTTAGATATGTATGTTAGATACTTCTCGTATTCCCTTCCTTCAAAGCCAACATTCTTCTTGCGCCCATTTTCATTCAGATGAATGGTGCCACCATTACTTCTACCTCTCAGGCTCGTTGTCTCGAGGTCCTCTTGGACTCCAATCTATCCTTTACTCCTCACATTCAGTCTCTAACCAAATCTTGCTGCTTCCTAATCAGGACTCAGCTAAAATGCTCATCCAAGTTCTTATTCTTTGCCGCCTTGACTACTGTAACCTCCTTTTCTCTGGCCTTAAGAGATCCCAGATTCTCCCTCTGCAGTCTGTAATGAACGCCTGTGCCAGACTCATACACCTCACCTTCTCACACCTCGCCCCTTTGTCAATCTCTACACTGGCTTCCTGTCTTCTATAGAATCCAATTCAATATGTTTCTGTTATGGCACTTTGATGGTAATTAAAACATTTAATGTATGTTGACAAAAAATGCTTTGCGTTTTTCATTCTATTTCTATAAAAAGGCCCACCAAAATCCTCAGCACCAGGCCCATGATACTCTTAATCCGGCCCTGTAGCTTCCCTATTATAGTTCTCTATAGACAAAATAACAACCCCCGCCCCCCCTTATCTGCCGTTTTTATGATTAGGCAGAAAGAGGCAAAGCAATTTATAAGAGCTTCCAAAGCACACGCAGAAGAGAAAATAGCTCAGTCAGTAAAAAAGGGGGACAAAACATTTTTTAGATACATAAACGAGAAAAGAAAAGTAAAACAAGGAATAGTTAGATTAAAACAAAGGAAGGAAGGTATGTAGAAGAGGATAAAAGTCTCGCTGACTGCCTCAATGATATTTTTTGTTCAGTCTTTGCAGAAGAAAAGGAAGGAAAGGGACCTCAGTTAGGAGAGAACACTAAAGAGACATTTACATATGAGTTTACAGAGGAGGAGGTTCTACAGCAGGTGTCTAAAGTAAAGACAAATAAGTCAATGGGGCTGATGGGATCCACCCTAAATTATTAAAAGAGCTCAGTGATGTAATAGCAAAACCGTTAACAGATTTATTTAACCAATCCTTGTTAACGGGAGTTGTCCAGAAGACTGGAAATTAGCAAATGTTGTGCCCATTTACAAGAAGGGTAGTAGGGAGGAATCGGGGAACTATAGGCCAGTTAGTCTTATGTCAGTAGTGGGGAAATTAATGGAAACCATGTTAAAGGAAAGGATTGTTGAACATCTAAAAACACATAGATTACAGATCAGAAACAACATGGGTTTACCTCAGGGAGATCATGCCAAACTAATGTTATTGATTTTTTTGATTGGGTAACAAAAATAATAGACACAGGTGGTGCAGTAGACATTGCTTATTTAGATTTCAGTAAGGCTTTTGATACTGTTCTGCATAGAAGGCTTATCAATAAATTGCAATCTTTGAGCTTGGATTCCAATATTGTTGAATGGATTAGGCAGTGGCTGAGTGACAGACAACAGAGGGCTGTGGTAAATGGAGTTTATTCGGCGCAAGGTCTTGTTACCAGTGGGGTACCTCAGGGGTCAGTACTTGGACCCATTCTCTTTAATATTTTTATTAGTGATATTGCAGAAGGTATTAATGGAAAAGTATGTCTTTTTGCTGATGACACAAAGATTTGCAACAGGGTTGACGTTCCTGGAGGGATCAGCCAAATGACAAATGATTTAGGTAAACTAAAAAAATGGTCGGAGTTGTGGCAATTGAGTTTTAATGTGGATAAGTGCAAGATAATGCACCTGGGACCTAAAAACACAAGTGCTGAATATAGAATATTTGATACATCTGAGGGTTGGGATTTAAAATCAATATAAATTTTATATGGATTTTTATGGACATTACCAAGCTTCTATACCGACTGAGGAAGGCTTTTTTAAGCCGAAACGCGTCTCGGTAGACCTTGTCCTAGATTTTATTTGTTACCTAATAAATATATTGTTTTACAATTCCACATTCGCCACCTTTCTCCGACTTTTTTCCTTGGATACATGGATCAACTGCCGCTGAGATAAAGAGGTTTGGGTTTCCACCTTTAATATCCATTGAGCCTAACACTGTGAGGCTCCAGAATCGGTGAGTGTGATTTATTCTTCTTTATTCACATCTCTATATACACACAGTATTACGCTATGGGAGTGCCGTCTCCCGATTCTTTTTGCTTTATCTAGTATCTACTACGGACAGAAAGAAGGGAAGTGCCACCCTATATTTGGCTGCAGGCTGTTCTTCCTTGAGCCGGGACCTTGCAGGCTCCCACAAATGTGAGTGGTTTAGACTTTGACTTCAATAATTTGACCAATTCTGTCCTGATCGTCTGCACTATTATTTTTCTGTGATATGTTTTCTTTGAGGAACACTGACGAATAAAAGGATTCGACACCAGCACTTTAGAGAAGATCAGCACATCATCCCTCATCATCATTTTTTGAGTAACTGAACTGTTATATACTTGAGCACTTTCTTTTGCACATTTGACTTTAGACCTGGACTTTATTCTATGCACTATAAATGATGTTTTAAAAGACATTTCTTAACGACATTTAACACTTTCTTTTTTCCAACATTTTTTATGAATTTTACACTAATATTTTTATGGATTTTATATGCTCATTGACCTCTCAACTTATTAATTGTATTAGATGCGCCGTATGGTTTTCTGTTTTTACCCAGCCTTGTAAAAGTCTGCAAAATATGCTCGGAAATGGTTAACTATGGCAGCAGTATCAGTAGGAATGGTTCCGTCCGAAGTCTTGAGCTGAGAAATACAGGGTCAGGACTTTGTTTGGGAACGAACAAGGTTGGCAAGGAGGCGACCTTGCTTTTTACCAAAACGATATAGATGATGTTTCTGAAGCTGCCATGAGCGTGAGAAGTGGTTATTTAAACTCTTTCCCACCTGTTGTCTGAATAGTAAGGATGAAATAATCAACAGCTGACACACGTGACAAGAGTAACACAAGTGCCTACTTGTATATTTTGTATACCATTTCAAATGTATCTATTGAGATAAATAAAATTATGAAATGTTTAAATTCAAGCATTTTTACAAACAACAGCCATGGGGGGCACTAGGGGAGGACTTGCCCCCAGACACCTCATGACCTTGGTACGCCTCTGCGGTGGCCAGCCAGTTTCAGGTCTCTTCAGAGGTGTTCGAGTTCAAATAAATGTTATATTATGTACAACACAAAGTGCTTAATGGTGAATGCATTAAAGTGGTCAACAGCAAAATACTCAAAATTGCCTTGGTTTTGGGTTTAAGTCCAGGTTGTAGGTGGGCTAATTAAGGACATGCATAGAGTTGTCCTTAAGCCTCTCTTTGCTGTCCACTTAGCCCATGGTCAGACAAGCGTTTTTCAAAGCGGAAGGAACGTCCGTGAGAGTTCCTACCACTCCATGTTCCTTCCACTCTGACGCCTGTGTCGCCACCTCGCTGAGTGCAGTTAGTGCTCTCAGCGCTTCAAGGCTTGATCCTCCTATGGAGGATTGTGCTTTGCAGTCCTGTCGAACGTGCATTGTTGCGTTTCGACAGGGAGGCTTTCAGCACGTCCGCTGTAGCCGGCCTCGTCGAAATGTCACAATGCTGCGACGGGCGTCGGAAGGCACGTCAGTACAGGCGCACATAGTGCACTCGTCTGACACTGGCCTTAGGGTCCTTGTCCTGTCGGAAAGTGAAGGTGAGGCCCTGTCTGAGGTTCTGAGTGCTCTGGAACAATTTTTTAATTGTATATCTTCAGGGACAGTCTACCTGTCCCTGCCACTGTAAAACACTTCCAAAGTATTATGCTACCACCAACATGCTTCACTGTTTCTCCTATCTACACACATCGTCTCTGGAGCTCACTTAGGTGGCCAAGAAGCAGATGGTCACTCTCTTACCAAGGCCCTTCTTCTCCATTGCTCCATTTGGACAGGCGGGCCTCTCTGAAAAATCCTGGTTGTTCCATACTTCTTCTTACAGGAGAATTATGGAGGCCACTGTTCTCTTGAGAATCGTTAGTGCAGCAATATTTTTGTTTACATTCCCCTTATCCGGGATTCTGAGCTATGCCGGCAGTTCCTTTTGACCTTTTGGCTTGGTTTTTGTTCAGAAAGTGAGACCTTGTATAGACTGACATATACCTTTGCAAAGTTAGCAGTTAAACATAGAGTGAAATAGAAATTGTTGTTTTGAGATTCTGAAAGGATCACACTAGCTCAAAAAAATGAAATGTCCTTATTGTGTTTATGTTGCTGATATCTTTCATGTGCTTTGTTTTTATCCTGTGTGTTTAGTTAAAATATTTTACTCTATATGTGTAACTGTATGCATCCAATTTGCAATATTTTGTTTTGTACACTGCGCCCCACAGTATTGTTCCATCACTTTGCTCCTCACTGTGTGGCTTTGGCCATAGAACAGAGTGAATGGGTCGATCACATACTAAAATCATTGTATTGTGTGGGATGTATTCAAAGGGCATCACCATGGGGTAGATTAGAAGACTTTTAAACTCCCTGTCATATCTCATTCAGCTGCCAGCTCTTATTTGGAGAATATAATACACCCCCTGCTGCCTTATGGAAACATTCCTTCCTCCACCTCATTAATTGACTGTATAAGATATATACAGTATGTATAAGAAACCGCCAAGTCAAAGTTTATTTTACATTTATTTTCTTTGCACTATATACAGAGACAATAAACTGTAGAGTGTTGTGTGATGTGCTATGCTGTGTCAAAGTGTGTATCTGTATAGTTCAACCTCTGTATTACGATCCAGCCTTTGTATAATATACACCCCCCTGTAAGTAATAGATTCCTTTGTCTTCACATACACCAACAACCCACACCTTCCCCTAGTCAGATTGTTATCTGATTCCAGCCATTGTTCCACGGCTGGGCGTGTGTCCATTGTTTCTGTACCTGAAAACCTGTAATAAAGCATTCTCCATTTGGATTTTGAATGGGAAACAACTCCACAGCATATGTGTTGTCTATCCTGTGTGTTTGTATGAATATCTCCTGTATACAGTGGAAAGGGGCGCTCAGACGGAGGGTACCGAGCGTGAGGGTACCAGGATCCGTAACACTGGTAGGCAGCACGGTGGGATTGCCCTTTCCAGCTGGCGGGAGAAATTTGAGAGAGATATGAAAGATTTGGCAGAGGCTTCGGGACTGGCATCCAGCGGCAATCCAAAAGCCATGGAGGACAACTGTGCCAGGTCAGCCTCGTCCCAAGACTCCGT
Organism: Leptobrachium leishanense; assembly: GCA_009667805.1. Classification (NCBI taxonomy): domain Eukaryota; kingdom Metazoa; phylum Chordata; class Amphibia; order Anura; family Megophryidae; genus Leptobrachium; species Leptobrachium leishanense. The sequence goes on along the minus strand of CM019072.1, from coordinate 32,657,807 downwards.
AGAGATGCATTTTCAAAAAGATATGCGAATGAGGTTGGCATTGGTCGGTCCTAACCCCTCTGAAAAGGTCATCCTAGCCATCATGAAAGAGGTTGATGCTTTTCTAAAGAAGGAAAGAGAACGCAGAGACCGCTGGGCAGAGATGCGACCACCTGAGGGAGGTATGCAGGATAAGAAAAAGATTGGCACTCAAGATGTGCAGTGCAACAAGGACAAGTTCTTGGTCTGGATCGAACCAGAGAACAATTGCAGGCAGGAGGAGAACTGGCTGGGTACTACCCCATACACCTAGATAACATATGCCTCCGCGCCAACCATGACCGTCAACCCACCCCCCACAAGTAAGGCTAAAAAGAAGCAGAGGGGTAGACGGGTGAAAGAAGGCAAATGTTGTGACCTGCTTCAAAGGGAGGTAGAGACTTTGAAAAGGCGACTAGACTCTGCCACCCAGAGCGAGAAAGAAACTGGCCTGCAATTGCACCGGCTACAGGATCAGCTGCAAGATGACCAGAGAGAGCTGGATGAGATGAGACTAATCAGAGATGCTGCGGAGGTGAATGTGCAGCGCCTGGAGATGGAAATCACTGGCTTACAGGAGTTACTGAAAGCTGCTGAGCGAGCCAAGGAATATGCTGCTCGGGAACGAGATGAGGCCATAGACTTTGGTGTTTTAAAAGTCCAGGCAGCCCAGCAGGAAAAGTGTCTCCAGGAAGGTCAGATCCTGCAGCTGGACGTGAAATTAAAAGCCAATCAGAGTCACGCTGAACAAGTAGATGATGATCTTGAGAAAGCCAGGCCGCAAATTAACTAGCTGAGAGCGGACAGGGAGGCAGAGCGACTCAAGGCCCAGCTGCTTGAGAAGGGCCATCAAGAGCTTCAGGAGCAGCTTGATGCAGAGACCCAGCAACGCCACAGTATTGGTGAGGAGCTGCGACAATCTGAAAGTATGCTGTGCGTTGCCCACCAACAGCTGGAAAACGAGAGGCTCCAGACCGTGTGGCCTAGCTGCTGGCATCAGTTGCTGAACTGGAAGCAAAGACCATGCGGCTAGCGGTACAGTTGGATGCCGAGATCGTCAGGCGGCATGCCGTCGGTGAGGAGTTACAACGGACAAATGAGCTGGGAAAAGAGTTCAGCCTCACATTGCCAGTGAAGCTCAACACGGCCCCAGGTGAGGAGCCAGCCGCAGAGCGAGCATCAGGGAGAGGAGGCAGTCAGCCTTGCTACCCAGCGGCGAGTATACCCCGTGCTGCTGGAGCCGGACGATGTGTTGACAACAGAGTGTGCTGGGTCATCGGGGATGATGGAGACCACTGCCCACCTGCCAAGGTGACCGGTGAGTGACTTGTGCTCAGTTGTGACTTTTTATGGACATTTCTGTAGCAGTGAGAAGCTACCAAGTTCCTGAGCCAAGGAAGAATTGTACCCCTTTGGGATTGTGGAGATGGGTTTGGGGTGGATACCTTTTAAATGTTTGGGAGGGGGGCAACAGCAGAAAGGGAGACCAGGGACTGTTAACACAGAGTGGGTTCTGTTCCTGGGTCTGCAGAGGTGCCCTGGGGAGAGAAAGATGTGGGGAAGAATCCCAGGGTGCCCGCTAGCGAACATTTTGTGTCTGTGGACTGTGGTGGCCTGTTGCCTGGTGCACTGGACAAGAGGGATGGCTTGCCTCTTACCCCGGGACTATGGACCAACAACCAACCAGGGGTACCCGGCAGTGACCGTCAGAACCTGCTGACGGTGTTTGTGTGCCAGCTCCCTGGAACTTTGCAGTTGGCGCAAAAATGGACAGAGTGAATAGTCTTGTCAGTGGCAAGTGATCCATTGGGATCAAAGCTCGCCCTGATGATCTGGAAGGGGGGTCATATGTGATGAAACCGCCAAGTCAAAGTTTATTTTACTTTTATTTTCTTTACAATTTATTGTCTCTTTATATAGTGTAGAGTGTTGTGTGATGTGCTATGCTGTGTCAAAGTGTGTATCTGTATAGTTTAACCTCTGTATTACGATCCAGTCCTTGTATAGTATAAACCCCCTGTAAGTAATAGATTCCTTTGTCTTCACATACTCCAACAACCCACACCTTCCCCCAGTCAGATTGTTATCTGACTCCAGCCATTGTTCCACGGCTGGGCGTGTGTCCATTGTTTCTGTACCTGAAAATATGTAATAAAGCATTCTCCATTTGGATTTTGAATGAAAAACAACTCCACAGCCAGGGCCAGATTTGCACCTCAGGAGCCTGTAGGCACAGAAATGCGGAGCGCCCCTAACCCCCCCAAACAAAAAAAGAAACTTGCCAAAAATACTATTTAAATTTTTGTTTTGAGGCAAAAAACCTAAAAAAATATATTTTAAAAAACTGAAACTGTTTTTTTCTCCGCGCTCAAATCAAAAGGGGCAGAATCTATTGCCTTCGTTGAATTAGTTAGAGTTACAAGTATTTATAAAGCGCCAACAAATTCCTTAGAAATGTACAATAACAGAATAACAAATATACATATATGTTACACACACGCAGTGGCGTAGCGTGGGTTGTCAGCACCCGGGGCCAGCCAAGAATTGTGCGCCCCCCCCAACCTGTGGACACGTTATCGATATTGCCCCAGCTCTCACATGGATATTGCCCCAGCTCATGGATTTGCCCCCAGCTCATGGATTTGCCCCAGCTCACACATGGATTTGCCCCAGCTCACACATGGATTTGCCCCCCAGCTCACTCATGGATTTGCCCCAGCTCACTCATGGATTTGCCCCCAGCTCATGGATTTGCCCCAGCTCACTCATGGATTTGCCCCCAGCTCATGGATTTGCCCCAGCTCATGGATTTGCCCCCAGCTCATGGATTTGCCCCAGCTCACTCATGGATTTGCCCCCAGCTCATGGATTTGCCCCAGCTCATGGATTTGCCCCAGCTCATGGATTTGCCCCAGCTCACTCATGGATTTGCCCCAGCTCACTCATGGATTTGCCCCCAGCTCATGGATTTGCCCCAGCTCATGGATTTGCCCCCAGCTCACACATGGATTTGCCCCCCAGCTCGCTCATGGATTTGCCCCAGCTCATGGATTTGCCCCAGCTCACTCATGGATTTGCCCCCAGCTCATGGATTTGCCCCCAGCTCATGGATTTGCCCCCCAGCTCATGGATTTTGCCCCCCAGCTCATGGATTTGCCCCCAGCTCACACATGGATTTGCCCCCAGGTCATGGATTTGCCCCAGCTCTCACCTGGATTGTTGCCCCAGCTCCGGCAGGGGGTTGAGGGACCCAGATGCCGGGCAGCGCGGGAGGGCCTGCCCGGTCTTGAACAGTCCGTCCTGTGAAGTGGATGCGGCTGTGTGCGTGCGCAGCCGGTCACGCGGTCCGGCCAGTCAGGTGGTACAGAGACTCAGTACCACCTGATTAGCCGGACCACGTGACCGGCTGCACACGCACACAGCCGCATCCACTTCACAGGACGGACTGTTCAAGACCGGGCAGGCGCTCCCGCGCTGCCCGGCATCTGGGTCCCTCAACCCCCGGGCCAGTTTTAGGGGCGCGAATGCGCCCCTAACAAAACTGCGCCCGGGGCACACGGCCCCCCCAGCCCCCCCACGCTACGCCACTGCACACACGGAACAGGAGGGAGGACCCTGCTTACAATCTAAGAGGAGAGGGGTGACACATTAGGTGAGGATGAATAGGGTATTTGAAGACGCGGGTTGTATGAGGACTGAACGGGAAGATGGAGCATGAAATGACAGTGGGGGATCATAGAGTGAGATGATAGGCTTCTCTGAGAGTCTGATATTGTGGGGAGGCAGTTCCATAGAAAGGGTGAAGTTCTGAAGGCAAAAGTTGGGGGGTTCGAGGAACTGATACCATCAAATCATTGGCTGAGCAAAGTGGTGGGGATGGGATGTACCTGTTAATAAGGGAGGAGATGTAGGCAGCAGCACGGTTATGGAGAGCTTTGTATGTGAGCACCAGTATAATGAATTGGATTCTAAAGGAAACAGTAGCCAGTGCAGAGATTTACAGAGGTGCAGGAGGTGAGGTGCATGAGTCGAGGTGCAGGAGGTGAGGTGCATGAGTTGGGCACAGGCGTTCTTTACAGACTGCAGAGGGAGAATCTGGGATCTTTTAAGGCCAGAGAGGAGGTTACAGTAGTCAAGGCGGGTAATAATAAGAGCTTGGATGAGCATTTTAGTAGAGTCTGGATTAAGAATGGGACGAATGCGAGCAATGTTTTTTAGGTGGAAGTAGCAGGATTTGGTTAGAGACTGAATGTGAGGAGTAAAGGATAGATTGGAGTCCAAGAGGACCCTGATGCAATGGAGCTTGAGAGGTAGAAGTAATGGTGGCACCATTCAACTGAAGAGAAATTGGGGCAGGAATGGAGGTTTTAGAGGGAGGGAAGATGAGAAGTTCAGTTTTAGAGAGGCTGAGCTTTAGGAAACGGGAAGTCATCCAGTCGAGGACAGCCGATAGGCAGGCTGTAACACGTTCCAACACCGGAGGAGAGAGATCGAGAGGAAAGGTTTTAGGTGTCATCAGCATAGATGTGATATTGGAATCCATAGGAAGAGATGAGGTTGTAAAAAGAGGCAGTATAGATCGAGAAGAGTAGGGGACCTAGAACAGAGCCTTAAGGTACCCCAACTGAAAGAGGAACTGGTGGTGAAGAGACAACAGCGAAGGAGACACTGAAGGAGCTAAAAGAGAGACAGGAAGAGGACCAGGAGAGAGTGATGTCTCTGAGGCAAAGTTGACGCAGCGTGAGGAGCAGGAGACCTTCGGTTTCAGTGGCAGCTAAATCATTAGTCACCTTGGTCAGAGCCGTCTCAGTGGACGCTGGGAGTGAAAGCCGGACTGGTGCGGATCAAGTAGAGTTAGCAGCAAGAAAACTGGTGAGCTGGTTATAGACCAGACGTTCTACAATTTTGGAGGCAAAGGGGAGCAGAGAGATGGGACAGTAGAGGGATGGAGGTAGGATCAAGAGATGTTTTTTTTTAGAATGGGGTGATCAAAGCAAGTTTGAATACAGAGAAGATTCCAGAGGAGAGGGAGAGGTTAAAAATATGAGTCAAAGCAAGGACAGTAACTTGTAGGACAGGCCGAAAAAGGTGTGAGGTTGTCGGGTATATTAGAGATTTAAAATGGATGCTTGTAGCCATTTTGTTTTAAAGACAGTTTTTCTTTCAAAATTTCTCTAGGTTTAGAAATGAACGAGGTTTTTTTTTTTTTAACAAAGTTCATTCCTGGGTGAAGTCTATCCAGACATGAAGGAACCTAGAATGAATGAATGTGAGATAATGTTAAGACGTGTCATAAGTAAATTTATTGGTCTATTTTAAGTTTTTAAAACAAAAGAGATTTTGTTTCTTTTGGGTATAGGAATAAGAGAAAATATTTTGTAATGTAGAATTATATTCACAAAATATATGTTTATAATCAAGGTATATTTTATTATAATTACAGTATGAAATATATACTCCAAAATATTGTAGAAAGTATATAATTGGTAAATAATAAAAGTTACTAAAGAATATATTCTGTGAGTTAACCAGGAAAGAATTTAGCTGATCTAAGCAACTAAAAGGGAGGAGAGCTATAAATCTCAAGACAGAGACAGTCTAGTTAGAAGACAAGGTTCTTTGTTAAGTTAGTCTAATCTTTTGACCCAAGATAAGATATTAAAAAGAAATAATGGAATTAATTGGAATTAATATAAGAAGTGCAATACTGCCCTCTAGAGGATAGTAAAAATAATTAACCATGACGTCAAATTGGCTATAATAGGCGGCAAAGATTCTTTTGTAAAGTCTGGAGATTCGAGCGGAGAGACTCACATCACCATGCACTCAGACATTCATTATTATACATGACACTCTGAGAAGTCGGGAGATTCCAGCGGAGAGGCTCATATCGCCATGCACTCAGACATTCATTATTATACATGACACTCTGAGAAGTCGGGAGATTCCAGCGGAGAGGCTCATATCGCCATGCACTCAGACATTCATTATACATGACACTCTGAGGAGTCGGGAAATTGCAGCATTCAGACTCACATCAGACTCACATCACGATGCAGGCAGATCCCAAGACATGAGGCAATCAATATTCTCACCAAATCTCTAACTCACATGCATTGATTATCTAATATCGATAATTTTCACATATTCCAAAACAAAGCATCACATAGAAAATTCCAAGGCAGACTCATCAACATCCAAATTGGACAGGTAATGTATGAAATAAGGAATTAATGTAAAAATATATTTGTAGAGATTTTTGCAACGTAGACTGAGACTTCTCGGATACGGTTAAAATCCAAATTCTAAGTAATTCTATTCTGCAGATAGAAGTATGAAGAAGTTATATAAGGATTTATTCCTAAAGAAATGTTGCAAGATTGATACCAATATATATATTGAATTTGGAAATTACTGTGATTAAAATTAATAAGCAAGGAATTATATAACTACAAAATAAAAAGCAAAAGATTAGAAGTTTAATTCTCGAGATTAGGGGAGGATTCACTAAATAAGTTTTTATTACTTATTATTAAATTAGCTCATCTTTTGTTGATCCATGTAGCATAGAGATATATATATATATTTATAAGAGCTGGCTGGTTAAACATTGTTTGCTGGGAAATGCATGTTGTATTAAGCAGAAATGTTTATTAACCATTTGTGTATTAGTTACTAACTGATAAGGTAAATGATATTAATCATATATGCAGTTACTAACCGGAGATACATATATTGTGAAGCTAGTTTTTATATGCTGATGGAGTGTGGTTTATAAATTGTTGTTCATGATATGAGATTTGAAACTTTTTTGTATACGTAATAAATATATATATATTTTTATCCGATTATTGATTATTGTATTTTTTAAAGCAAAACACAGACAATTAAAAGAATTCAGGATAATTTCTAAGAGATATAGACGATTGATATTTGTGTCTCGTATAAGTTTCTTATGAAATAATAATCCCTGATATATTGGAGGCGACTGCCGAGGTAGGTCCAGTAAGTCCAATATAGACATATTGGAGGCTTGGCTGATAAATCCAATATATACAAACGTGTTGTATTCACGTGCAGAGATTATATCCGACAAGGTGATAGGATCAAGTGGACAGGTGGTCCGGTAGGAGGACATAAGAAGTTCTGTTACATCCTCCTCCGAGATTGTAGAAAAGGAAGACCTAGTAGAAGAGGGGGCAGGGAGTGAGGGAGTCAGTGGGGTAGAATGGTTAAAGGAGGAGGACAGTGAATGCAGCAGCATTGTTTGTTTTTATGTAAAAGCAGATATTGCCTCTGCTGTAGAACAGAAAAAAATATTTTGCATTTACTTTTTTCATTTTTTTATTTTTACACATTACATGGTTATGTTTGGTATCATAGTAAAGACTAGACTCTGACCTTTCCAATGACACCTCATTTAACCTTGTGCGGTGTACAATTCAGGGATGCAGGTTCCAAAGTCCTCCTGTCCCTCCTCACTGCAGCACCACGGTCTAGGTTGTGAATTAAACAATGCTTTGCTTCACCTGATTCATAATTTCTGGCAGTATGGTAAATGAGGCGAGTTAGTGCAGCATCACCGTTCACTTTATAATTGTAAACTGCATAATAGTGCCATGTTAGAAAACAAAATAGAAAATTATAATTTTAATAGATATTTTATTTTTATATACATCTAACCTGGTTATATTTGGTATCACTGGAAGGGCTATAAGCTGACCTTTCCAATGATACCTCATATGTCCCTCTAGCCCTTACGGGCTCCTGAGATACCGTGTTCTAAATCATTGCAAATTGTAAAAAAAATAGAATTTTTTATTTTAAACAGAGCAAGGCGCCTCCTTGTGGCAGGCGCCTGTAGGCATATGCCTACTGTGCCTAATGGTAAATCCGGCCCTGTCCACAGCATATGTGTCGTCTATCCTGTGTGTTTGTACGAATATCTCCTGTATACAGTGGAAAGGGGCGCTCAGACGGAGGATACCGGGTGTGAGGGTACCAGGATCCGTAACATAAGATAAATCACAGCCAGAGTAAAACTCACCAATAGATTTTGGTGAACTGCATCATGGGGAAAATGCAAGAAAAGGAAACAGGAGATTAATAAACTAATTTAATTTTGCCTTTTTACATGCAATTACTTCAGACAAAGAAAACAAGACAGCATCACATGTTTTCTAAGGTGGTTTTGTTTGTAATGCACAAGTATTGTAGTTGTAGCTTATGTAATTGGTAGTGTCACTCTAAATTAAATTCAAATTTGCAAACTTTTAAAAATTTTCATGTATTTGTTTATCCATTGCAGAGATATTGTTGGAATGAAAGATTCTGAACTCAAGATGGTGTCAGTTATCTTACACTATGTCATATAGAGTCTGCTTTATCAGCATACAGACAGAAACGGCCTTTGTGTCAAATACAATAAGTGTGATAAATATTTATTTATTTGCAAAGGATTTTTACCAGAAAGGATACATTGATATTTCTCTCGTTTTCAAGTATGTCCTGGGTTCAACAACATTGAATTGGTACAGAAATACAAAGTATTAAAATTCAAGTGATCATAATGAGATTATTAGCAATGCAGCTCCCAAAAACCATAGAAAAAATATATATCTGCATGTGACATTGTTACCGGAATCCACCTGGCTCTTTTGGGAGAAGACCGGGCCGGCGTGGGCAAAAGACTGACTGGACACGAGTCTCTTCAGGAAAGGCGAACTTCATTGTGATGTCACCACTCAGCCAGGATAGAATCGCAAAGACTGAGTGGCATTTACATTCAAACATAACATTTTATACCTTGAATTGATAATCAGGTACATCCAAATTAGCCCACCCCACGGTGACACTATCCCACCCCACGTGGGTCTGTACCTTCCCCTTACCGAATACAAATACATTCCACAAATTGGCAATAAATTGGCAGCTTTCACAGTATTTTGACATTTGGATAATATACCACCCTCCTAGATCCTGCTAGTGCCTGCCTCCCTGGAACTTGTTTATTGTATACTTGAGATAAGGCCTCGTCTGGTCTCCCATCACTTATTGTTCTGGCCCTAGCTCTCTGACCTTGGTGTAACTAATTTCCATCCTGTCACTTCGTGCCAGCATCTGCCCGGATCTTGCTAATTTAATTGCTTGACCTGTTAGTTCAAGAAATTCTGGAGAATCTATGCAAGCTATTTCTAATTGAGCTAATACTTGCTATTTACATTCACGTGAACCAAAGTTCTTAGGTAAGATGGCCACCTGGAGCAAGATGGCGGCCTAATCCTGGCCTGAGTCCCTTACATTCCCCCCTTGGCTAGGGTGTCCGGTTCTCCTGCCTGAGACCCTTAGCCACTACACTCCACTATCACTATTCTCGAACACTTTGTACTTCGGGGGAATCGCTTTCACTGGGAACAAATCTTGAGGGATCATTAAGGGTATCTTCTGTGTCTGTGTGGGTGTCAGAACCTTCTTGCACAATGGCCATGGGCATAACCCTATCCGGTACAGCACCACGCTCACCACCAAGATCACTATCATCATCATTATCATGGATCCAATCCGTGAGATAAATCCCAGCATTGATCCAAACCAATCTCCAAAAGGGAGCATTGATCCAAACCAATCTCCAAACCAATCTCGGAAAAGGGTTCCAGCCTTCTGCTGCGATCTGCCTGGCTGTGTTCTGCAACTGGAAAACTTTCTCCTGGTGATCTTGGATTATCTGGTAATAGTCAGGGACCTCATGTGATGTGTTTCTGATAAAAGTGCAACATTTGTAATGCATAGTCATTTCACAGAGTCCATTCAATGCCGCACTTATCTGTTCTAATGCCATGTCATGCACCATTTGCAATTTTCTAATCTCACGCAACTCAAGATTCAGCAACTGGATATCCCTGCTTGTTATATTCAAAATCTCATCCATCAGTAATGAGTAATTGTTCATTCTCTTCATCAATTCAATTCCCCATCCAGTCCATGCCGGGAACCATGCCCATGCCTGATCCCCTTTTGAAAACAACTCTCTCTTCTGTTTCTCAAACACCAATGGATACCTAGGGTGCAGTGCAGTGTCTGATGCTGTGTCATCGCCCTGTACTCTTTGAACGGGAATCAGCTTAGCTAGGTAGCACATCCCTGTGGTGGTAGGTAGCACACACTCCCACAACATACCTGGTATCCTCCCGTCAATTTAAATGGGGACAAGTGAAGCGTTCCCTTGTGAACCTCAATCATCATCCTTACCAAGCGTGACACAAGATCTTTTGCATTCTGTTTTGTCGTTGTCACATTAGCTATTGTCAACTGTTGTTCCGTCGTTAGTGTTATAGGCCTAACCACAACCATTCCGGTCCCTCTGCTTGACAAAATTGTGTGTGCAGTGAAATTAAACCTGCTAGATTGACAAGGATTCTCACTCATACTCAGATTATTTGCCCCTATCTGGAAACACCAATCAGGCGGGTACACAGGACCCGTTATCGGGTAACTCGGCATTGACTCATCTGGTTTTATCTGAGGAAGGATCAGTGACGGTATGAATCGCAATATTTCCTGCTGAAAATGTACTCAAGTTCATAGGAATTGCAGCAAACGGGATATAAATTGTGAAAACAGTAGATGGTCCTGGTGGCGCAGTGGTGTACTATAAATCGTATAAACCCTAGCCTGATATTAGGCCCTACAGGTGCTCGTACTAGAGTCTAAGATCTAAAAATGTCGCCAGGAACCTTCAGGTCCCGAGAGACGTACAATTAAAAATGAGAAGTGCAAATTACAATTGATACATAAATGCAGTAGCAAAGCCGAGAGACATGCAAGGATTATGTATAACAATAAAGTGCATGTGCTTATGAAACCATTCTTAAGTATAGTGCATACTCAGGTGGTGCGCTAAAAGCGCAAATCGCTGATAGTTCTTTGGATGGTTGTACAGTCAATAAGTCCTAAGCCACAGTAAAGTGCACGTGCAAAAGTGCAAATAACATGAAAAAGAACAGGAAAATTTTGTGGCCACTAGTGGTTGCACAGCGTATGAGCCGTGTTGTAGAGATAAACGGTCCACTGCCACAGCTCCTCTCCTCAATAGGTGGTTTATATAAGGGGAGAGAGAAGAAAAAAATAATAATAGTGCAGACTGCTTCAGGTATTTATGGTGAGGATAGAACAAGAATCTCACTCACGGATTACAGAGCCTAGTGTGTCCCTGGCTCTGGGTTGAAGCGCCTCACACCAGATATAGGGTGGCGTATCCCTTCTTTGTCCTACGGTTGGCCTCAGATGAAATACAAGCAGATAAACAGTGCTCCCATAGCGTAACACATTCGGTAAAAGTGGCAGCAAGTTAAAAAGCTGATCAATCTCACTCACCAATGGTGGAGCCTCGGTTTTCTCAGGCTCGGTTTGTAAGCATATGGTACCATTTAAATCGGTGTGTACCTCACCTCTCTCGCCTGGAACGTCTGTTTCTTTCCTTCTTCTATGCTGGTACTCCACCTCCAGAAAAATTTAGGGAGGAAAGAGGGGGGAAAGACCAGGGCAATAAACTAGACGTGGCTCTTGTGGAGCAGCTTCCACAGTCTAGATGGTCTTAAATGAATAAAAAATCAAAATAAAATTAAAAAGCTGAGACCCAAGAATAAAAACTTCAAAGGGTTTATTAGCATTACATAAAATAAGTTGGGGGGGGGAATTACACTGAACGCGTTTCGGCACTTAACCTGTGCCTTCCTCTAGCAGTGCGGTGTATGGGGGTAAAAAAGCTTATTTATTATATGCTAATATTATGTGCAACACCTCGTAGGCTGCAAACCCAAAACGTATATCTATAAATCAGCAGCTCCACAGAAAACCCTCCAACCTTGGGATATAAATTGTCTCTGGGTGCAATCTGCTGCACACCCAACACGCTTTTTGTCCAGATTTCTTTGCATAAGCGTATTTAAATTTCACCAACAGGTGACCTCTTGGCGTGGTCATGGAACCCAGGTAACGTTTCTGTCTCCACATGGTACGATTTTCCATAACTGGATGGGTGCCATTCCAAATGTGGGAGATATCCACTCTCCCGGTCGTCTCTGGGCAATTTGGGCATTTTCCACCATATGAGAGGGCATATATATATATAAGATTGGCAAGGTACAGTATCAGCACCAGGAACGCTCCTATCGTCAAAACCACTTGGACAATTCTTTTGACAGTCTCATAAACCCTATCCCCCCCCTAGCACCTCAAAAGTGAAGGCTACTTCAGGCTGGGCCTGGGAGAGGGGCAGCCTCTCATAAACTGCCCTTGCAGCCTCTCATAAACTGCCCTTGGGGTCTCCCTATGGGTCTCCCCATCCTCCATTGTTGGCGGGTGGTCAGGCATTATTATGGCCCTCAAAACACCCACTTGTCGAGTCTTTAGATGCTTGGAACTGCAGTAAAGAGTTGCAGGTCGTATTTGTCTAGGGGCATGTCTTTCAGATCTGGTCTACTACTGAATACTTCTTCCATGACTTGGAGGCATTCATAATCTGGATCTTCCTCACAGTCAGGTAGTAACGTAGCAGGATTCAAGGTAGCGATGAGGTCCAGATGAACCCGTGGATTCTCACACATCATTGCTTGATATTTCGTCATCCGACTATTGCTGAACCAGTAACTGCCTTTCACATCAAGCAGGGCCTTGACTGCATGTGGCACCTTGACATGAAGAACTTGTCCAAGGGTTAGCTTGTCAGCTTCAGAGATCAGCATTGCAGTAGCTGCCACGGCTTTCAGGCAAGGGGGTAGGTCACAGGCCACAGGGTCAAGTTGCTTGGAGAGGTAGGCCACAGGCCTTTGCCATGATTCTGGAGTAGCACTCCTGTTGCTGTCTGGCTGTGTTCATGCACATACAACTGGAAGGGTTTACTATGGTCCGGCAGACCCAATGTTGGCGCTTCCATCAGGAGGGTCTTTAATTTCAGGAAGGCAGCCGCCTGTTCTTCTTCCCAGAGGAATGGGTCTTGCTCTCCTCCCTTGGTAGCTTGATGGAGGGGCTTAGCAAATTCAGCAAAGTTGGGGATCCACAGACGGCAGAATCCTGCAGCACCTAGGAATTCACGGATTTGCCTTTGTGAGATCAATACAAACGCCGCAATCTCCAAGACAGCGGGAGCCCACAGAATCTAGCCCCGAGTCACCGTGTGTGGGGGCGCCGACAGTCCACCATCCTCATCCAGTACATCAAAAAATGAACGGGTCTCAGACTACTAGATAAAGGAATTTAATCATGGGAGTAAAGACCCCAAGGAAAAAATCGTCGTGACGTTTCGGCCTCAAGCGGCCTTAATCATACATACAGATTGAACAAAACACCTCTCTTTTTAAACCTGTATTGACCAATCCAATACCTCTTCTCCTTAATCAACAGGTGTATAACATTGTCCACTCCAAAACACGAATGATTATACCTAAAATGTGAATATGCAATAACAATATAACTTAAAAGAGAAAATGTGAAAACAATCAATACAACAAAAAGCATATAAACATAAAAACAAAAAGAGCTCATACTCTACCGCACTCGGATGCAGCGCGACATAGTGGGGGCCCTAACAGATGATCTAAGGGAAACAAAAAACAACATGAATATGTAGCCATATAAAGCGAAAATATAAAGCAAAAATATGCTCTATGTGGGGACAGGGCACACTAATACAATGATGTAAATTAAATTCTCTGTTGAGGCCCCTAGGCCATAGTGTATCTAACCTGTGTATCCAACGCTTTTCCTTTTGTTTTAAACAGTTTAATCCTATCTCCTCCTCGCCGTAAAGCTGGGACATGGTCTATAATCTGAAACCTAAGTTGTGAAACATTATGTGTGTGTTTCCAAAAAATGTTCAGGTACCGGCAAATCAATCCGGCCCGTCCTGATGGTAGACTTATGTTTTGACAAGCGTTCTTTCATTTTTTGTCGTGGTTTCCCCACATATATAAGCCACAAGGGCACTTCAATACATAAACCACAAACGATGACTCGCATGTATAGAAGTCCCGAATCCAGATTTTATCACCCGTATGGGGATGCAACAAAAAGTCCCCCTTAATTACTGCATTGCAAGAGGAACAACCAAGGCATGGAAACGTGCCTCTTCTGGGAGTACCCAAGAATTTTTGCTGTTTTACCTTCATGGGGCCAATGTCAGCTTTAATCAAACGGTCTCTAAGATTTCGATTACGTTTATATACAAAAATGGGGGGATTATGAAAAAATGGAATCTCTCTATAAGCTTTATGCAAAATGCCCCAATGTCTCCTAATGACGTTATTAATACGTCCACTAGCTTGACTATATTTACTAACAAACGGAATCCGTGTTTTATGGCGATGTTTAGGTGTTCTCCCCGAGATCATAGTTGTCCTGTCCAAACTCTCAACCCTATGCAGTTCATGTTGAAGGAGGGATGCAGGGTAGCCCCGTCTTTTAAATTTATTAATCATACCTTCTAATCTGTCCTTGCGGACCCTGGGGTCTGAAACATTCCTAGTCACCCTCAATAATTGGCTACGTGGTAAGGATCTAAGTGTGTTAACTGGATGGAAACTCCGAAAGTGTAATAAACTATTTCTATCAGTGGGTTTAGTAAATAGGTCACTAGACAAGCGTTCTCCTTCTATTATGAGTGTTAAATCTAAAAAATCTATCCTCTCTCGGCTGTATGTCATGGTAAACTTAATATTCTCATTAACCCCATTGATATCCTCAAAGAAAGTTTCCAATTCCTCTAAATTACCAAGCCAAATTCCAAAGACGTCGTCAATATAGCGCCACCAAACGTGGACAAATTGAATGAAAAGGGGATGACTATATATAAAATTTCTTTCAAATGCATCCATAAAGAGGTTTGCATAGGCTGGCGCCATATTGGAACCCATAGTGGTCCCCCTGCATTGTTTATAGACCATGTGTCACGGTTCCCAGATCCCACCACGCAGTACTTAACACCCCACACTCCACAGAGCCCAGAAGCTACCAACAGAGTAGCCGTGAAAGATCTCTAACTGTCTGGTCCTTAGAATTGGCCAGGTAAACTAGCTAGACAGAAAGGGTTAACAACACAGGAAGTAGTCAGCCGAGCCAGAATCAGGAATACAGAGTTCAGAATGGTCAAATGGAATAGCTGGGTCGATATCAGAGCAGTGGCGTAGTACAAGAAAATGGTCTAGGGCAACAGAAGGCAGAATAGTCAGAAACAAGCAGAGGTCAATAACGGGTTAATTCAATATAGCAGTCAGGTACAAGGAGCTCAGGTATGGATAACCACGATCTGGCAACTGCTGAGAATACACTGAGGGTTTTTAAAGACCTTCACCAGGCCACGCCCCCCACTCAAGCCGCGCCTCATGCAACCACCTCCCTGCCTGTCTCCATTTAAACCGGGCATTGGTCAGCGAGCAGCACCAGACATGCTGCCCTCAAGCACACAGGTAGGGCTGGAAGCTCCCAACATTACAGTACTCCCCTCTCCACGGGAGGCCACCGGACGACCAACAGGACGAGCGGCAGGACGACCACCAGGGCGACCGGGGTGTGAGGCATGGAATGCCCTGACCAACCTAGAGGCAGACATGTCGGAAGCTGGAATCCAGGACCGGTCTTCTGGACCATAACCCACCCAATCGACCAAGTACTGCAGAGCGTCCCTGCACAGCCTAGAATCCAAAACCCTCCTAACCTCATACTCAGATTCACCATCAACCTGAATAGGTGGAGGAGGAGGAACGACCCGCGTGTACCTGTTACACAACAATAGCTTCAGTAGGGAGGTGTGGAAGATGTTGTGCATGCGAAGATGTTTAGGAAGGGCAAGAGCATAAACCACAGGATTAATGCGGCGAATGATCTTATATGGACCTATAAACCGAGGTGCCATTTTCATAGAAGGCACCTGCAACTTCACGTTCCTAGTGGACAACCAAACTCTATTCCCCACGTTATAGGAGGGAGCTTGTAACCTATGCCTGTCAGCCTTGCATTTCTGGACAGCAACATTGCGCTCCATATTTTCTCGAATCTGTCTCCAAATCTCTTGCAGTTGAGTGAGATGGTCATCGAGAGCCGGGATGGCCTGTTCAGTAAACTGAAGCGGTAGAGCCGGAGGGAAAAAACCATAGATGGCAGAAAAAGGAGAGTGGCCAGTGGTCTCGTTAACGGCGTTATTACGTGCATACTCAGCCCAGGGCAACAACTCCGACCAATTGTCTTGTTGTTGTGTGGTAAAGCAACGTATGTACTGCTCGAGACCCTGATTTGCCCTCTCTGCTGCCCATTGGTTTGTGGATGATATGCTGAAGAGAAGGCCAATCGCACCCCCATCTCTGCACAGAAAACCCTCCAGAAACGAGAGACGAACTGGGCTCCTCTGTCAGAGACTATTTCAGACGGAACCCCATGTATTCGTACAATCTCTCTAGCAAATACAACTGCCAGTTCTTTGGCTGTAGGAAGCTTAGGTAGAGGGACAAAATGAGCCATTTTGGAGAAGCGGTCTACAACTGTCAGAACCACAGTATGACCCTTGGACTTCGGCAAGTCCACAATAAAATCCATAGATAGATGAGACCAAGGCCTCTTAGGCATGGGTAAAGGCTGCAATAGACCGACAGGCAAGGATTTACTGGTTTTGCTTCTGGCACAGACTTGACAAGCCAAAACAAACAGACGTACGTCCTGTCGCATGGTGGGCCACCAGAACTGTCTGGAGATACTGGTAAGAGTCTTAGTAATACCAGGTCTAGTCTAGCGTGACCCCCGGGGAGAAACGTAATTTTGGCTTGCAATTTGCAAAGAATATCCCGCCCCAGAAGTTGGATAGGAAATTCCAAATTGTGCCCACCCAGGCTGCATTTATGTGATGCCAGGAAAGGATATTTAGCAGATACCCCCATTGCCCCATTATATTAGCCTCATTTCCCATTGATGATGATTTCATCTTTGTCTCCCACCCTTACTGTGACCGTGGGCTCGTGATTACCGAGTGGGATGGGCCCAGGTCTGTGTCAATATGTATCTTGCCCTTCAAATGATGTTCCCGCCAATCCCACGAACCCTGAACCGGCAGCATCATTTCGCTCGTATCTACCGTTTGTCACCTGGCCATTCGGTACCCCTGCATCTCCCTGACCATTCTGTCCCCCAATTTTCTCCAAACATAAGAGGCAGTCCTTCCTCCAGTGGCCTTCACCTTTACAAAATAGGCACTGATTGTACCCCACTGATACCCTAGGGGCACCCCTACCTCTACCACCCCGACCTCTACCTCTATCTCCATCATGGGCACCTCTCCCATTTCCCACATAGGCAACTTCCCCAGTCTGCCCTTTCTGTTTCCGTAACTCCTCCCGCTTCTCTTCTAAATCTCTATTATGATACACTTTGTTAGCGATCTTTACTAATTCACTAATTCCTTTGCCTAAAAATCCATCCATCCTCTGTATCTTATTGCATATATCCCTCTGCGCTTGGCTCACAGAGGAAGAGTTAACTAGCCGCTGATTCTCCGTTGCCTCTGGATCTATTGGGCTATACATTCTGAATGCATCTAGTAATCTCTCTAGAAATGCACTTGGGGATTCTTTCGGGTCTTGCATTACATCCGCTATTTTACCCATATTTGTAGGTTTCTTCCCTCCCGCTTTGACACCCATTAACACTGCTGCTCGTTTGTAAATGAGCTATGCCCACCTCAGTATTATACGGCCATTTGTGATCAGTTTTGGGATAATGCTCCTCAGCCCATGCCTCGGGATTTGGTTTACGGTCATCAACTGCCTGGGCCAGAAGAAGTTTTTGGGCATTGCTATTTATGCGGGCTCTTTCCTCTGTAGTAAACATCGTCAGCAGCAACTGCTGACAATCCGCCCAAGTGGGGTTATGTGTGAGCATGACAGATTCTACCATGCTGGCTACAGCTGCGGGGTTTGCGGAGTAGAGAGGTGTATGTGTTTTCCAATTAAATAAATCAGTAGTTGTGAACGGAACATACGTGAATATTGCTGGCCCAGGCTCCCCATTCTCCCTAAGGGGACCCGGCACCTCCCGCAAGGGAAGTTGCAATTTACTGGGGTTGTGCTGATATACTTCCCGGGGCTTATATATATTGTTGTCGGCATGGGTGGTTGCCCTGGAGTCTATATCTCCCCCTCCCTCACTCCGGGGAGTTACTAACTGGTACACCGTTCCGTCGGGCATCTCGATTTTATCTGCGGGGTGTACATCATCTTCCCCACACGCAGCCCCCACCATCCCGCCACTACCAGCCGGGGCCGAGGGTGCAGGCAAAGAACTAGCAGCAGCCTGCCCCTCTAGCCCCGCCTGTGCAACCGCAGCACCCAAAGTTAGCCGGGCCGCTCCATAGCAAGACGGGTAGGGCGGCGGAAGGGATTCAGATTCCTCAGGATGTCCCGCCAGCACCGGTTTATATCCTGCTTCATTGACACCATGACAAAATGGCTTTTATCTCTCACACAGTATCTCCACATATTTATATAGGGGTACTGGTCTGGATGACCAGATCTCCCGGTGATTTGGGAGTGGATCTTTTGTATTAACACTGGATCCATGGATCCCTGTTCTGGCCACTCGGGGACTAGCAATGGCCAGACTATGGTGCACAAAAGTTTCAATTTCTCCTTACTCAATTCCACACCATAGTGGTGCGTCTCATATAGTGCTTTAAAATTCTGCACCATATATTCTAGGGGTGCTTCACTATTCTTTGCTTTCTTGGGCTTTGATGACCCGTTATCCATATTTACTCCTTTCAACAGTAACTTCTTCACAATGCAAATATTACTTTTAGCAAAATCAATTTAAATCGACAGTCTGGTATTTCAATCGACAGTTCAATCGTGACGTATTTGCTTCCTCCTTAGGTAGCCAACTGCAGTCGCCTGAGCTGGAAACATACCGCCAGACTCCACTCTCAGATTTGCTTCCTTGCTAAGCAAGTAGGCGCTCACTCACTCACAGCACTCTCAGCAGTCACAGCACGTACTATACCAGATACATTCAGCACAAAACAATAACACTTCTACTCTTTCTATTGCCAAGGGCACTATGCCCCACCGAGCACCTTATACCCATGCAGTAGCCTTTTTGCCACTGATCTCTAACTCTCTTCTGCTTTTAGCTATGTGTATCCCGTTCCTTATCAACACGTCTGCTATTCCAGATTGCCAAGGGCACTATGCCTCACCAAGCACCACTCTCCTGCAGCTAGTTACTGGCCCAAAAGCTCCAAGCTTCTCTTACCGGCCCCTTATTCAACTAAGATACACAATGGCACTGACGTAGGGCTCTCAGCCCAGTCACAGAAATCCCTCCTCCTTCCTTTTGCCCACGTGCAGCAGCTCTCAATTCCAAATATCAACACTGCGCCACGTGGCCACCCTCTTCTACCTAATACCTCAATTCAACTATACCAACTATCTCTAAGATAGATCAGTATCCGGTTCCCCAGGTACAGACATGCGCTAGCCAGTAGTCATTGAGGTGCAACTCCCTGGCTCCCGTGCTGTCAGCTGCGGGTCCAGTATACCGATGAGACCGTGTACGCGGGTCCCCTTACCCAACTATGGCCGGGCGTCTACTGGTTTCCAAAAAATGTTACCTTACCTATCGCCGCGCTGCCAGCTGTTTCCTTGGACTCGGTGGCGTCTCAGCTTCCCGGGTCAGGGGTCCGTTTGGGACGAGTCGAGGTCCACTGAACAGGAAATCCTGCTTGGCGCCTGCAGATGTCAGCTCACCTTCAACGGACGCCCAACCTTCAGGATCACTTGCACCTGCAGTCAACCGCTACGGTGTCCAGCAGCCGTTGCCAAACTGGAAGCGGTCGGATCCCGGATGAGCCCCCAAAAATGTTACCAGAATCCACCTGGCTCTTTCAGGAGAAGACAGGGCCGGTGCGGGCAAAGACTGACTGGACACGAGTCTCTTCAGGAAAGGCAACTTTATTGTGATGTCCCCACTCAGCCAGGATTGAATCGCAAAGACTGAGTGGCATTTACATTCAAACATAACATTTTATACCTTGAATAGATAATCAGGTACATCCCAATTAGCCCACCCCACGGTGACACTATCCCACTCCACGTGGGTCTGTACCTTCCTCTTACCGAATACAAAGACATTCCACAAATTGGCAGTAAATTGGCAGCTTTCACAGTATTTTGACATTCGGATAATTTACCACCCTCCTAGATCCTGCTAGTGCCTGCCTCCCTGGAACTTGTTTATTGTATACTTGAGATAAGGCCTCGTCTGGTCTCCCATCACTTATTGTTCTGGCCCTAGCTCTCTGACCATGGTGTAACTAATTTCCATCCTGTCACTTCGTGCCAGCATCTGCCCGGATCTTGCTAATTTAATTGCTTGGCCTGTTAGTTCAAGAAATTCCGGAGAATCTATGCAAGCTATTTCTAATTGAGCTAATACTTGCTATTTACATTCACGTGAACCAAAGTTCTTAGGTAAAATGGCCACCTGGAGCAAGATGGCAGCCTAATCCTGACCTGAGTCCCTTACAACATAATGCCTGTGAATGAGAATTACAGTAATACCTTTTATCTGTACTGTACAGGGATGTTAGGATGTAAAAGATGCATAAAATTGCGGACATACAGTTTATTTATTAATTAAATGAAAATCAAATATCAGCTATTTCCAAAGGTCAAAGTATCATTTCGTCATCTGCAAAGTCAGCAGTGTTCTCTGCATCCTGGGTGACCTTGTGATGTCTGGTAATGTTCTGTAACAGGATGCAAAACACAAAACATGAGTCCTTCTACCTGCTTGTGGTCAATTGTTTTTTGCAGGGCCACCTGCTTGTGGTTCATTATTTCTGCAGAGACGGCGAAATTACGCAAGATACATTTTGGTTTTATCTGAAAAGACAGTTATATTAATTTCGACTTAAAGCCATAGCAAACTTAACCTAAATGATCATTTTTCTAGGCTTTTTTCTAGGCCTTTGAATATTATAAAAGCAGATATATATTCTTGTCCACAACAGTCCCCCCTAAAAATGCACATTTCTCAAGTGTCCCCTTGGAGACGAGCCGCGCCTTCATCCGTTCCCCTAATAGTCTCGCCAGCCATCCCAAATCTTCGCCGGAGGTTGAGACGAGATACTCCTATTGAATAAAACCCCTTTGTATTCCGGGCTTCGGAGCATGGTCGAGACTGGTGGGTCAAGAATCGGGCCTTCAACTCGTCTTGCAACGGGTCACTAACCTTGGCTCAAAGTTAAATCACAGACGGGTTTCTCGAGGGAGGGGACGCATGGATTCATAATTCTGTGGTTGAGTTGTCACTGGTGGGCGGATTTTGTCATACATCTCATTCACAGGAACCTCCAGAAATACTAGACTAGCATAGCAAGTGCCAATATTCTCCCCAGTGTCCCCACACACTTGACTAAGCAGAACAGGGGTAGTGGATTCCACAGTTCTCTCTACAACCTTTTAATGCAGGGTAAAATACAACATCCAATCACCGCCAACAGAACCATCACTACCAGGATAACTATCCCTATTTGTGTGAGGATTTTCTGCCAGCCACTCATCCAACTAAAATACTGATCCCCTGGATCAGTAACACCAGAGTTCCTCTTCAGTTCTTCAGACAGGTCTTCCAATTGTTTAATGGCTTTAGTGACCTTACCTGTGGGGCCTGTGTTATCCGGGATAAAGGTGCAACAGGGGCCACCAGTACCTTTCAGCATCTTACAGACCCCACCCCTCTCTGCCAGTAGCATATCGAGGGCCATTCGGTTCTGGAAGGTCATTGCAGAGGTCGGGCCTAGCTGGTCGGCCAAACCCTGGAGGGCATCTCGGGTATAGTTAACAAACCTCTGTTGGTTGTAATAGATGTAGTTAATCCAATCAACATTCTTGTTGATGGTTATCATGGGGATTAAAGATTCAAATCCGCCTTTACCTGGTCTCTAGCTTTGAACTCATTAGGCACCCGCCTTGGGACTCCTATGACGTCAAAGTAGATGTCGGGATCGAAACTGCCAGGTACAGAATTCGCCTCTCTCCTTTGTCTAGTGAGTCCGGGGGTGTGGGCTATTGGCAGATCATCATCAAAGGGCAGGATGTGGAGGGGCATGATGGATTTTAGCCAGAGCACACTCACCGTCCCATGCACCTATCAAGCGGGAGCGGACTCGCATGTCACCGCAGATCCAATAGACATCTCCCAGGGATATCACCTGGTTTTGCACTTTCTCCTTCTCCACAGCGCTGTACTGCGCACAATAACCTTCTGTGAAGTTTCCAACTACCCGGCCACCGGTTCCCCAAGAGGAGTAACAGGTGTAGTTCCCGGGGTAGATAGTGATACTCTCTGAGAGTCTGGGGTTTTGTGTCTGGAGGGGGTATTTGGATTTCCATTCTTTGCAAGCATCGTGACTTAGAGTGGTGTTGGTAAACAAACTGAGAAAACATTCCTCGACATCCTCGGGGATATTGAGAGGTACCGTACCTAGATGAGGCTTAGCAGTACCACACACATAGCAATTGGTTCTGTTGTGGGACTGAGCGGTATATTTCATCCATTCTAACCAAACATTCATATCTGAGTATCCTGTTTCAATGGCCATAGTAGTAATAGCCATGTTGGCGTTTAGATACCTGAATCCCCGGGTCCAGGATTTTCTAGGGTTAGAATTAGTTTCAGTGCTGTTGCCCCTGTTCTAAATTTAAATACTGTGTCATCATCTGATTCCTGCAATTCTTGGGCGGGGCATGTGTTTGGGGCCATTTTCAGTGTCATGCGAGCAAGAAGTGATTTACCATTGTTATCTTTCTTGTCTAGGGCGCTTTGTGGTTTGTGTCCCCAGGAAACCCCAGTATTCCATCCCACTGATCCCCAACTACCACACTCCTGTCCCCAATAGCTATTGGTAACGCACATATATATCATAATTGTGTGGGATCCCATTTCTTCAGATACACTGCAGGCGGGGGCCTGGACAAGGGTTTACATCACGATAGTTAAAGGTGTAAGTGGCCACTCGAGTGTTAGAGGAATTGTACCAGAAAGTGGTTAGTTTGTTTTCGGCGGCAACAACTCCCGTGCCATCAGCAATCTGTTTGACAACCTGTGGAATTATGTCAATGCCCACCTGTTCCCCCACAACTTCTTGCACCATAGCAACAGCCGCTTGTCCCATTTTGACAGCCACATTTTGCCCCTGGATTCCCACCCCCCCAAATGAGAAGGATATACATAATCATGGTTGGGTTATTGTCTGGTCCGTTTCTGGTGTACAGGTCTTTTTACAGTGGAACGCGCGGATCCCGGTGGATTTTCCTTCCAGCTTTACTGACGTTGCTGTTGTGAGGAGGACCTGGAAAGGACCGTCGTATCTGGGCTCAAGTGGATTTTTCTGAAGAAACTTCTTCACTAGTACCCAATCTCCCGGGACTAGTTTATGAGTGCCGTCAATACTTTCAGGGTCTGGAATGCAAGAGAACACCTGACCATAGATATCAGTTAATGTTTTTGAAACACTTGTGACATTTGTTACTAGGCTGTCAGATTGTAACTGTATTTGTTGAGGGAAACAGTATTTCGAAAGGTGACAGATTGTGTAGACCGATGAGGGCATTCATCATTGTATTTGAGAGGTGTGAGGGCCCATGTGCCTATTGTACTACAGCCGGATAGAGTGCCTTAGGTAAGCAGACTTTATCTCTTAGTTCTGGGACAGAAGTCTGTACTAGTAGTGGGCCTGTTATAGACAGCTGACCGGGAAATCGTGGGTGATGGTTCGACGAAGGAAAGCAGACGGAGGCCTTTGTTTCAAAAGAAAATGGCGTTTATTCAGCTGGTACCTGCTGCTCAAGAAACAGATCGTATCTGTTCAAAAACTTGAGTGACCAGAATAACAAACTCAGCTGCTTTTATACATTGTTCCAAAAATACAGTTCCCCTCCCAACATACCCAGATTGTCACGTGACAGTTACCATATGTCTGCGTTAGGACCTAATTTTACACATGATGTCATCTTTCCCCATCATTCTCATTTTGGACTTTCAGCTGTCTCCATAATTCTTCAATTTGTCAGTACTCCCTTTTTAGTTTTGCTGACAAACTGAATTTCTTTTAAACATGCAGACTGAAAATAGAATCTGAAGAGCACTCAAGGACAGCAAGTGTATTTTAAAACACGAATTGGATGAACATCCAAATGGCAGATCACTAGATTAGTATAGTTCTAAATTAAATCCCAGGAATTGCTATCTCATTCCCTCCTCTTGGCGGAGAGTCTACAATGACCTCTCCCAGCCAACTAACTAAATCATTAAAGCTTTGTATTCTTCCGGGGATTTTAAGCTTAAGTGAACCTTCGCCAGGTTTTGCTCTAGGGATTGCTTCTTTGGTTCGAGGGTTCTACAAATCTCTCTTAATTCAACATTTAACAACTAAACATCAGTGCTGGTAATGTTTACATTTTCATCCATCACAACATGTTTATTAAATCTTAAAGTCATTTCAATGCTCCATCCTGTGGAAGGAAAAAAAGAAACCAAGACCAAATCATATCACCCTTGGAAAACAATACTCGTTTAGTAATTTTTAGAAAATATCAGATGTGGTATTCCTAGGTCTATGGTGTCCCCTTGGATACGCTGCAGGGGAACCACCCAGGCCAAATAACACTAAGTTTTTATTTCAGTATTAATCCAAAGGTGGCATAGAGTTCCACAAGAAATATGTATGCCATCCCCTGGCATCAGATAAAAATGGTTCTGAGCCAAGGTGGGAAAAAATTAAGGATAGTGACTTGTGGGTGTATGCAAGGGCCTCTGGACTTTTATCATTAGTCTGTTTGTAAGTATTAATCGTATTTACCATTACTTGAAGACTATCTCCTAGTGCTTCTGGGTCAGATATATCTAGTGTTGCGTTGAACAAAGATTCTTTACACATTGAACAAGGTGGAACCTGGATCTTCTCTAGTTTAAAACACCAGAGAGATAAATAGGCCACATTAGTAATGCAAATAGTGTGGTTTGTCTTTGGCATATCTAGACTCTTAGTCAGTTTAAATACACTAGGGGCCACTATACTTTTATTCACAGGGTAGTCAGACAAATTAAGAGGTACAGCTAAGGTGGGAATAACTGATGACCCTTGGTTCAATTTATTACACACCCAACAAGATTCATATCCTGACTTCTTTGCATACGCATACGTAAATTTAATAAACAAATTATCTTCTGGCCTTGTCAATTCCCGTTTCCGTCGGTCCTGTACCGATGGGACAGTTATGTCATGTTCTGGTGTCAACCCAATAGGGGCTGACCTCACTCCCTTAGGGAGCTGGATTGGAAAAAATAGTCCAGCAACAATTGTCAATAAAGTCAAAAAGAAAACAATAATCCCAATACATATCAGGATCCTTTGGTACTGCTCAAATGGTCTCTGTAATCTGGTAAAAAGGGTATCTGGAAGCAGAGGCTCATGGGCCTCCTGGGGTATCTCTGGAGCTTCCATTGGTTGGTTAGGCGGTGAACTTAACGGTCTTACAATATCAAGAAGTACAAAGACTGGAGTTTGGAGAGCCGGTGGTCAACTAGACTTGGATCTCTCCTATTTCTCTCCGGTCTGTGCAGCTGCTTGGATACGGTGGAAACGTAGCTTCAGCGGATCGGATTCACTGGCTATCACTTTCCATGCCTTGTCCGTAACCTCTGCTGCTGGTTTCAGTCAGGAGTGATGTATCCACGGCACCACCTCGGCCACTTTCACTGCAGTAGGAGTGGATAACAAGACAACATAAAAAAAACCTCCCTTTAGCTCCTATCTTCCATTGGTTAACCCATACTGAGTCTCCTGGACAGTACTTGTGTAGGGGTGGGAACAGAAAATAGGGTATATGCTCGCTCTTCTATTTGTATATACTCTGCATCGTCTGATCTAACCTGATCACTTACTAGTGTAGGTCAGTTTCCCCTAATACACGGGGATCCCCCCTCAACCCAGTTATCAAAGGGATGGGATAACCGAACATTATCTTGTATGGGCTCAATTTTTAGGAGTGAGGTAGGATTGCTTCGGACATGCAGCAGTACGATTGGCAACACATCCAGCCATTTCAATGACATTTCTTGGTATATTTTAGCCATCAATGTCTTTAGAGTTCTATTCATTCTTTTCACTTTTCCAGAGCTTTGAGATCTGTATGTGGTATGTAGCTTCCACAAAATTCTCAGCAGGCGGGCGAGTTGCTGTAAACAACTTTGTACGAAGGCTGGACCATTGTCTGATCCGATTTCAAGAGGCAGTCCATACCTTGGAATAATTTCTCTCATCAAGCATCTCACTACTTCAGCAGTCTTTTCTGTTCGACTTGGGTAGGCCTCAACCCATCCCGTTAATGTGCATACTAGCACCAGTAGATATTTATATCCTTTGCATGGAGGGAGAACAGTAAAGTCAATTTGTAGGGAGGACATTGGAGATAATCCAACCGATAATACTCCTGGTGGTCTTACTATCCCTTGCCTTGGGTTGTTCTTAGCACGAGTGACACACTGATGGGCAATTGCTTTGCAAATGGCGGTGAGTCCAGGAAAATAGAAATACGGTTCTAGTTGTTGCTCCATGGCTGTCTTTCCTCCATGAGTTCTGGAATGCAGGGCCCGGACAATTTCAGGTGCCAGAGTGGCTGGTAAAACAATTCTTTCATTCTCCAACTGGTACCATCCGTCTTCTCTGTATTCTCCTGGCTCTTTGGAGAACCATTTCTTCTCTTTTTCAGAGTAGGCCGGAGTCCAGTGAGTAATGGGTGTTGGTAACAGGGACGTCACCACTGGGAGAAGCCTCTTGGCATTCTTGGATATTCTTTGCTTCAAAATATATTCAGACAGTGCATCTCTTTCATGATCATTCTTTACAGCCGGCAAGAAATACTTCAGGGCACTTTCTTTCATATTTTGCAGCTGATCTTCAACCAGTATTTCTTTCAGGAAGAACTTCACCAGCGGAGCTTGTTGGTATTGTGCAGCTCCCAGCTCTCCCATGCTTTACACAATTCGGGTAATTCTCAGATTATTATGGGTGTTGGTATTCAAATTGGAGAAGCGTGTTGAAAAATTTGAGTCTCGTATCACTTCTATCTCCTCTTCCCCCACTAATTTTACGCCGAAGAAATTCAGCATCAGTTTATAGGCTCTTCGTAGCCTATGTTGGATTTCAGCGGTGTTTTTCATAATTTCAATTTCAGAAATAGTCAGAGGCTTTGCATGTTCATTTCGGCCTTGTTCACGTAGAGGAAACAACCATTGGCTATAGCTGTGGTGCTTCTCCAGAAGTTCATATTCACCGTACCAGTGGCAAAGAACATCTTCAATAAATTCTCCATGAGGTGCAAATCTTCTTTTATTCATATAGAAGTCTACATTTGGCTGATCTTGGAAAACAGCGTTCAGACAGAGCAGAGTTTCAACTTTCATTTGCGGGGATTCGAGTTCACATACTAGAATCTTGACAGGTGAGTCATCTTGAACCAGTCCTCTCTGGGGAACCGAAGTTTCATTTCGGTGTTCCGGATTTCCATTCCGGAAGCTTTTCAAGTGATTTTCATCATTTACCGGGTATCCTCTCCGGCGATCGGGTTTCCTTCCGAACACTTTCCAGGGATCTTCATCTTGAACTGGGTATCCTCTCCAGTTTAGTTTCAAGTGAGTTTTCGCCTGCTGCTGCACCTGCTGCTGTCGAGTACTCTTAGCCTTGGTTTCTTCCCAATCACAGCCACGCTCAAGGGCTTGTGTCTGTCTGGCTGCTTCCTTTGCCGCCAGATCTGCTCTCCGGTTTCCTCTGGGAACTTCTTCTTTGCCTTTTTTGGTGGCCACGGCAATGGATAACACCAACTGCGGATGGTTTCCATACTGCATCCAGTAGATTCAATATTTCAAGGGCATATTTGACTTGTTTGCCCGCAGATGTTAGGAGGCCACGTTCTTTGTAGAGTGCTCCGTGAGCCTGAATTGTCATGAAGGCATACTTGGAATCGGTGTATATGTTCACCCTTTTGTTTTCAGATAGTTCTAGACCTCTGGTAAGGGCAATAATTTCAGCCAGTTGAGCAGAAGTGCCATTGGGCAGTGGTTTAGCTTCAATTGTTTCGTCAAGAGTGACTACTGCGTACCCAGCAAATCTCTTTCCATTTTCTACAAAACTGCTTCCATCAGTGAACAGTTGCATGTCGTATTTGTCTAGGGGTATGTCTTTGAGGTCAGGTCTGCTGCTATTGCTATATACTTCATCCATTACTTGAAGGCACTCATGTTCCTGATCTTTTGGAGCATCTGGAAGCAATGTAGCAGGATTCAGGGTGGAGATTAGTTCCAAGTGGACTCTTGGGTTTTCACATAGCATAGCTTGGTACTTGGTCATTCTTGCATTGCTGAACCAGTAATTGCCTTTATAGTCTAGAAGCGTCTGGACTGCATGAGGGACTTTCACAAAGAGTTCTTAGCCTAGTGTGAGCTTGTCAGCTTCAGCAACCAGGAGGGCAGTGGCTTCAAGCAACAAAGTCTTTAATTGGGTGACAGCCTCAGTTTGTTCTTCACCCCATATGATAGGGTCAGGCTCTGCACCTTTTGTGACTTGGTACAGAGGCTCAGTAATTCTCTTATTTGGCAATGAGTCTGTGGCTTGAGGGACACGGCAGACTGATTATTTGCGTTCTGGATTGCACGCTCAGTTCCTGTAAGATGGAAGCCTAGATACTTGACACTGTGTCTGCAAATCTGTGCCTTGCGTCTTGAGATTTTGTAGCCTGCCTTGCATAAGATGCTTAACAGTTCTTTTGTGGCATTGAAACAATCTTATTGAGTTGGTGGAGCAAGCATGAGATCATCAACATACTGCCATTGGGTATCTTTGTCTGGCTGAGAGTGATAGGGAAATAAGTCTTTGTTCAGTGCTCTCCCGAGGATAGCAAACCTTGAGGGAGTCATATCATTTGATGTTTGGAGCCATTCTGGGCGTTTTCCCACTGAAAGGCAAAGTATGGCTGATTCGCTGGAGTCAAGCGGATAACGCATCTTTTAAATCAAATGTAGAATTGTGTATTGCCGGGTATCAGAGCTAGGAGATTACATTCAATTGGGTCAAATCCATATAAAGTCACTGTGGCAGAATTAACTGCTCTTAAATCCTGGACAGGTCGGTACTCTTGGGTTTTCTCTTTCTGCACTGGCAGTAGCGAAGTATTCCATGAAAACACACAAAACTTTAGGAAAATCGTACTTTAAACAGATGTTCAAGGTGGACTTGGATGTGTTGCCAAGCTTGTGGGATGTGGTAAATACACATTTTATAACACATTTCTCTTTTCTCATCATCAACTTCTTAGTGTATTCCACATTTTACTTGTCTTTTCTATTTAGTTTACAATTTCTCCAAACTGATCTAACGCCTGCAGTATTTTTCTTTTCAGGCCATTCGCAAAAAGTTCGAAAAAAAAATGAATTTTTTTAAAAAAATGCTTACAAAATCTAAAAATACTGCAGAATATTATAGCAACGGTTTATTAGATATTGAATTAAAACGGGAATATTTTTAACATTGAAGCCTATGAGATAAAACAATCTTGTTGCTAAAACATCAGGCCGACGAGGCCCTCTAATCAGGCACTGTAGAGGGCAGCCCGCCGGGGTCTCCCAAGGATCCCTTGAGGAGCATGCGGCTGCTGGATGACAGAGCTGCGACTGTGCGGGCTGGCCGGCTGGGTGCATGTGGCAGAGAGGCGGCGCAGGGAGGGAGCCACTGCACCTGCGACCACGGCAGACCCCCCCATAACCAGGATCCAGGGAGCCGCCACTGACCACCACCAGGCTAAGGTAAAGCGACACATTTCTAAAAAAAAAAAAAAAACTTTTTTAAAAATCTATTTTTAAATGTCCATGGGAACATAAAATGAAACTTTTTTTTTCTTTCTTTCTAATACTCACCTGATTCCTGGATCCACCAATAAGCGCAGCCTCCCGTCTCCCACGTGATGACGCAGAGCCGTGGGGACCTTTAAATCAGGAGCGTGCTGTACACCTTGCCTTGCCGTGGAGTTTCATTCCCGCATCGCTAGCTTACCGAATCAGTTTTTATACTTGTTCCTGACCCTGCTTGTTCTGAGGACCCGATCTATTGCCGACTTCGCCTGCCATTTGACTATTCTCTCTGTGTACTCCCTGCCTGCTCTGTTTGCCTCCTGTTGCTACTGGTGTGTGCGCCGATTCTCACCATATACAGTAGCGCAGTACAAGTGCCTAAACGTTGTTGACCCGGTTTTGTTATAACGACTACTCTTGCTCTGTGCCCCTGTCTGGTATATCTGCTGCTTGTTACTGCTGGTGTGTGCTACAGATCCTGCCACATATAGTAGCGCAGTACAAGTGCCTAAACATTGCTGGCCCGGTTTTGTTATAACAACAACTCTCGCTCTGCGCCCCTGTCTGGTATATTCCACTGCTTGTTACTGCTGGTGCGCTTCCATCCTGCCATACACTATAGCGCAGTACAAATGTATACTGATCTCAGTCTGTGGTGTATATTGCTGGTGCTGTCTCCCTGGCCTGTGTGGTTGCTAGAGGTTAGGTTTAGTGGTCCCGAGTCACCACCATCCTAAGGATCGGAGGGTTAGAGGTCTGTTACCAAGGATCCTACCAGGTCTGTCCTGGGGAATCGTTACAAATATGCGGTAAACGCTGCAGCAAACGTTAATGCTCACGCAAGTCAGCATTAACGTTTGCGTTAAGATAGTAATTTTTCCCACTCGTTGTTGCTCAAACATTTCCCATGGCTTCAAATTGCGTTTAAACATGAGCAAAAGCGGTAAAAATTAGTTCAGCGCACAGCGGTGAAATGGCACAAAAAACGTTTTAAAATTGGTTTTTCATTGTTTCCTGTCCCCCAGGGCAGTACCCGGACCCCCATACACCTTTTATGACCAATATCTTGCATATATGCCCTTTGGAGGGGACCTTAATTTTCGAACTTTTGAGCCCCATTGACTTGCATTGCGTTCGAATCGCGTTCGAATTCGAACTTTTTCAAATGTTCGAGTTCGAATGCGAACTGAACACGGGGGTGTTCAGCCCATCCCTACTCTACATCAGAAAACCCTCCAAATAGAGGCAGCTCTCCATCAGATAACCCTACAGGTAGAGGCAGCTCTCCATCAAATGACCCTACAGGAAGAGGCAACTCTCCATCAAATGACGCTACAGGAAGAGGCAGCTCTCCATCAAATGACCCTACAGGAAGAGGCAGCTCTCCATCAAATGACCCTACAGGAAGAGGCAACTCTCCATCAAATGACGCTACAGGAAGAGGCAGCTCTCCATCAAATGACGCTACAGGAAGAGGCAGCTCTCCATCAAATGACCCTACAGGAAGAGGCAGCTCTCCATCAAATGACCCCACAGGAAGAG
Organism: Leptobrachium leishanense; assembly: GCA_009667805.1. Classification (NCBI taxonomy): domain Eukaryota; kingdom Metazoa; phylum Chordata; class Amphibia; order Anura; family Megophryidae; genus Leptobrachium; species Leptobrachium leishanense. Next base: position 32,626,304 of record CM019072.1, on the reverse strand, counting down.
GCAGCTCTCCATCAAATGACCCCACAGGAAGACGCAACTCTCCATCTAATTACCCTACAGGAAGAGTCAGCACACCATCAGGGGACACTCCAGCAATGAGCAGTAGTATGTCACGGTCACTCAAGCAATGAGCAGCAGTCTGTCAGCGGGCACTCCAGCAATAAGCAGCAGTCAGTCAGGGGGCAATCCAGCAACGAGCAGCGGTCAGTCAGGGGCACTCCAGCAACGAGCAGCGGTCAGTCAAGGACACTCCAGCAACAATAAGAGGTCTGTCTGGGGCACTCCAGCAATGAGCAGTGGTCAGTCAGGGGCACTCCAGTAATGAGCAGCGATCAGTAAGATGGCCCTACAGCAACGAGCAATGGTCTTTCAGTCGGCACTCCAGCAATGAGCAGTGGTCTGTCAGGGGGCACTCCAACAAAGAGCAGTGGTCTGTCAGGAGGCACTCCAACATCAAGCAGCGGTCTGTCAGGGGCCCCTCCAGCATTGAGCAGTGGTCAGTCAGGAAGCACTCCAACAATGAGCAGCGGTCTGTCAGGAGGCACTCCAGCAACGAGCAGCATTGGTTGCATTCCCGCATCAAGAAAAGATCTGTCTGGGGGCACTCCAGCAATGAGCAGCAGTCTGTCAGGGGGATCTCCAGCAATGTGCAGCGGTCAGTCAGGGGCACTCCATCAATGAGTAGCGGTCGGTCAAGAGGGACTCCAGCAATGAGCAGTGGTCAGTCAGGGGCACTCCAGCATTGAGTAGTGGTCTGTTAGGGAGCACTCCAGCAATAAGCAGCGATCAGTCAGGGGGCTCTTCAGCAGCGAGCAGTGGTCTTTCAGGGGGCACTCCAGCATTGAGCAACGGTCTGTCAATAAGCACTCCAGCATTGAGCAGTGGTCAGTCAGGGGGCCTCCAACAATGAGCAGCGTTCTGTCAGGGGCCCCTCTAGCATTGAGCAGTGGTCAGTCAGGGAGCACTCCAACAATGAGCAGCGGTCTGTCAGGAGGCACTCCAACATCGAGCAGTGGTCTATCAGGGGCCCCTCCAGCATTGAGCAGTGATCAGTCAGAGAGCACTCCAACATCGAGCAGCGGTCTGTCAGGAGGCACTCCAACATCGAGCAGCGGTCCATAAGGAGGCACCCAGGATCCACCAACTTTAAGAGGGGGCAATGTGCAACAAACTAATAAATTCAATAAACAAAAAAAATTCAGTGAATTGTATTGAGGAGTGAAAGCATTTGACATGACGAAGCTTAAGAATAGAACTCCCTTTTCCTCCAGGGGGTAGTTGGAGGAAAAGGGAGTGCAGGGGGGAGGAAAACCAGAACTAACCTTTTTTCTTTTTGTTGCAGGACCTTTGGAGCAGCTGCCTAGAGATGACTTCAAGGAAGAGAAGCAGAATGAGATGAGGCCACCACATAAAGCAGCGCTCCAGCAGTGGGCCCTCCAGAACGAAGCAGCGCTCTGGCAGCTCCGGCAGTGGGCCCTCCAGCAAGAGACAGCTCTCCATCAAATAACCCTACAGGAAGAGGCAACTCTCCATCAGACAACCCTACAGGAAGAGGCAGTTCTCCATCAAATGACGCTACAGGAAGAGGCAGCTCTCCATCAAATGACCCTACAGGAAGAGGCAACTCTCCATCAAATGACGCTACAGGAAGAGGCAGCTCTCCATCAAATGACCCTACAGGAAGAGGCAGCTCTCCATCAAATGACCCCACAGGAAGACGCAACTCTCCATCTAATTACCCTACAGGAAGAGTCAGCACACCATCAGGGGACACTCCAGCAATGAGCAGTAGTATGTCACGGTCACTCCAGCAATGAGCAGCAGTCTGTCAGCGGGCATTCCAGCAATAAGCAGCAGTCAGTCAGGGGGCAATCCAGCAACGAGCAGCGGTCAGTCAGGGGCACTCCAGCAACGAGCAGCGGTCAGTCAAGGACACTCCAGCAACAATAAGAGGTCTGTCTGGGGCACTCCAGCAATGAGCAGTGGTCAGTCAGGGGCACTCCAGTAATGAGCAGCGATCAGTAAGATGGCCCTACAGCAACGAGCAATGGTCTTTCAGTCGGCACTCCAGCAATGAGCAGTGGTCTGTCAGGGGGCACTCCAACAAAGAGCAGTGGTCTGTCAGGAGGCACTCCAACATCAAGCAGCGGTCTGTCAGGGGCCCCTCCAGCATTGAGCAGTGGTCAGTCAGGAAGCACTCCAACAATGAGCAGCGGTCTGTCAGGAGGCACTCCAGCAACGAGCAGCATTGGTTGCATTCCCGCATCAAGAAAAGGTCTGTCTGGGGGCACTCCAGCAATGAGCAGCAGTCTGTCAGGGGGATCTCCAGCAATGTGCAGCGGTCAGTCAGGGGCACTCCATCAATGAGTAGCGGTCGGTCAAGAGGGACTCCAGCAATGAGCAGTGGTCAGTCAGGGGCACTCCAGCATTGAGTAGTGGTCTGTTAGGGAGCACTCCAGCAATAAGCAGCGATCAGTCAGGGGGCTCTTCAAGCAGCGAGCACAGTGGTCTTTCAGGGGGCACTCCAGCATTGAGCAACGGTCTGTCAGTAAGCACTCCAGCATTGAGCAGTGGTCAGTCAGGGGGCCTCCAACAATGAGCAGCGGTCTGTCAGGAGGCACTCCAACATCGAGCAGTGGTCTATCAGGGGCCCCTCCAGCATTGAGCAGTGATCAGTCAGAGAGCACTCCAACATCGAGCAGCGGTCTGTCAGGAGGCACTCCAACATCGAGCAGCGGTCCATAAGGAGGCACCCAGGATCCACCAACTTTAAGAGGGGGCAATGTGCAACAAACTAATAAATTCAATAAACAAAAAAAATTCAGTGATTGATTGTATTGAGGAGTGAAAGCATTTGAAATGACGAAGCTTAAGAATAGAACTCCCTTTTCCTCCAGGGGGTAGTTGGAGGAAAAGGGAGTGCAGGGGGGAGGAAAACCAGAACTAACCTTTTTTCTTTTTGTTGCAGGACCTTTGGAGCAGCTGCCTAGAGATGACTTCAAGGAAGAGAAGCAGAATGAGATGAGGCCACCACATAAAGCAGCGCTCCAGCAGTGGGCCCTCCAGAACGAAGCAGCGCTCTGGCAGCTCTGGCAGTGGGCCCTCCAGCAAGAGACAGCTCTCCATCAAATAACCCTACAGGAAGAGGCAACTCTCCATCAGACAACCCTACAGGAAGAGGCAGTTCTCCATCAAATGACGCTACAGGAAGAGGCAGCTCTCGATCAAATGACGCTACAGGAAGAGGCAGCTCTCGATCAAATGACCCTACAGGAAGAGGCAACTCTCCATCAAATGACGCTACAGGAAGAGGCAGCTCTCCATCAAATGACCCTACAGGAAGAGGCAGCTCTCCATCAAATGACCCCACAGGAAGAGGCAGCTCTCCATCAAATGACCCCACAGGAAGACGCAACTCTCCATCTAATTACCCTACAGGAAGAGTCAGCACACCATCAGGGGACACTCCAGCAATGAGCAGTAGTATGTCACGGTCACTCCAGCAATGAGCAGCAGTCTGTCAGCGGGCACTCCAGCAATAAGCAGCAGTCAGTCAGGGGGCAATCCAGCAACGAGCAGCGGTCAGTCAGGGGCACTCCAGCAACGAGCAGCGGTCAGTCAAGGACACTCCAGCAACAATAAGAGGTCTGTCTGGGGCACTCCAGCAATGAGCAGTGGTCAGTCAGGGGCACTCCAGTAATGAGCAGCGATCAGTAAGATGGCCCTACAGCAACGAGCAATGGTCTTTCAGTCGGCACTCCAGCAATGAGCAGTGGTCTGTCAGGGGGCACTCCAACAAAGAGCAGTGGTCTGTCAGGAGGCACTCCAACATCAAGCAGCGGTCTGTCAGGGGCCCCTCCAGCATTGAGCAGTGGTCAGTCAGGAAGCACTCCAACAATGAGCAGCGGTCTGTCAGGAGGCACTCCAGCAACGAGCAGCATTGGTTGCATTCCCGCATCAAGAAAAGGTCTGTCTGGGGGCACTCCAGCAATGAGCAGCAGTCTGTCAGGGGGATCTCCAGCAATGTGCAGCGGTCAGTCAGGGGCACTCCATCAATGAGTAGCGGTCGGTCAAGAGGGACTCCAGCAATGAGCAGTGGTCAGTCAGGGGCACTCCAGCATTGAGTAGTGGTCTGTTAGGGAGCACTCCAGCAATAAGCAGCGATCAGTCAGGGGGCTCTTCAGCAGCGAGCAGTGGTCTTTCAGGGGGCACTCCAGCATTGAGCAACGGTCTGTCAGTAAGCACTCCAGCATTGAGCAGTGGTCAGTCAGGGGGCCTCCAACAATGAGCAGCGATCTATCAGGGGCCCCTCCAGCATTGAGCAGTGATCAGTCAGAGAGCACTCCAACATCGAGCAGCTGTCTGTCAGGAGGCACTCCAACATCGAGCAGCGGTCCATAAGGAGGCACCCAGGATCCACCAACTTTAAGAGGGGGCAATGCGCAACAAACTAATAAATTCAATAAACAAAAAAAATTCAGTGAATTGTATTGAGGAGTGAAAGCATTTGAAATGACGAAGCTTAAGAATAGAACTCCCTTTTCCTCCAGGGGGTAGTTGGAGGAAAGGGGAGTGCAGGGGGGAGGAAAACCAGAACTAACCTTTTTTCTTTTTGTTGCAGGACCTTTGGAGCAGCTGCCTAGAGATGACTTCAAGGAAGAGAAGCAGAATGAGATGAGGCCACCACATAAAGCAGCGCTCCAGCAGTGGGCCCTCCAGAACGAAGCAGCGCTCTGGCAGCTCCGGCAGTGGGCCCTCCAGCAAGAGACAGCTCTCCATCAAATAACCCTACAGGAAGAGGCAACTCTCCATCAGACAACCCTACAGGAAGAGGCAGCTCTCCATCAAATTACCCTACAGGAAGAGTCAGCACACCATCAGGGGACACTCCAGCAATGAGCAGTAGTATGTCACGGGTCACTCCAGCAATGAGCAGCAGTCTGTCAGCGGGCACTCCAGAAATAAGCAGCAGTCAATCGGGGCAATCCAGCAACGAGCAGCAGTCGGTCAGGGGCATTCCCGCATCAAGAAGCGGTCGGTCTGGGGGCACTCCAGCAATGAGCAGCAGTCTGTCAGGGGGCTCTCCAGCAACGTGCAGCGGTCAGTCAGGGGCACTCCATCAATGAGTAGCGGTCGGTCAAGAGGGACTCCAGCAATGAGCAGTGGTCAGTCAGGGGCACTCCAGCATTGAGTTGTGGTCTGTCAGGGAGCACTCCAGCAATAAGCAGTGATCAGTCAGGGGGCTCTACAGCAGCGAGCAGTGGTCTTTCAGGGGGCCCTCCAGCAATGAGCAGCGGTCTGTCAGGGGGGCACTCCAGCAACGAACAGCAGTCCGTAAGGAGGCACCCAGGATCCACCAACTTTAAGAGGGGGAATGCGATCCGGCAGCAAAACGGTTAATGCTATGCAACACTGAAAAGGGAAAACTCTCCCCTTTCCAGCGGTGTAATTTGCATATCTCTATCTTTAATGGTTGGGGCGATAGAGGGCTTCAAATGAGCCACCCCTCCTTGTTTGTGCAGCAGGTGCCGGGTGGTGTCTGCCGATGACGTCATCACGCAGCGTGATGACATCATCGCGCCTGCTGGCCCCCCTAAAACAGCATGAGAACGCCGCAGGAGCCGGCGAGGGAGGGGAGTGTCGGGCGGGAGGGAGGTTAGGCGACTATGTACGTCCGTGGGTCTAAAGGGAGACTTTCTGATCTGACGTACATAGTACGCCTGCGGTCGGAAAGGGGTTAATAGCGGTCTTTTTTTCTGTAACAGAACTTTTTATTATCATTGATTGGACCTTATATGTTAATTCCAGACATTTTCGTTAGTTTTTTTTTTCCAAACAGCTTTTCAATTTTGACACTTTCAATTGTATTATTTTTTTATACATATACCTGTACGGAGGCTTGCCGGCTATGTTTGGTGGCGGGTTTGCGGCAGGCGCTAATAGGCGGGCCTTTTCTTTGTGGTCCATATACCCTCTGTTTCATATTTTTTTGATACAGTGTTGTTTCTGGTTTATTGGACCCTCTTCAGCAGGAGCTAGTCATGACCAGTTGCAGTTTGATGCTTGGCCCGTAGGGTAAATTAGTGTTTATTTGAGTTTGTTTTTTTGAGAAAGTATTTTACCAGAAAGGATACATTGAGATTTCTCTCGTTTTCAGGTATGTCCTGGGTGGCGAGTATGTACCGTTAGGTGTCTTGCCCAAGGACACTTACTGGAGAGGTTCTCTTGCCGGGATCGAACCTGTGTCTCCACAGTCTCGCTCCACGGTTATAGAGCCGTGATGTTACCTCTACTCCACCCAGCCGGTATTATGCTGAAGCGTGTCCAATAAACCCTGAAACAGCGCTCTCCAGGAGTGGCTTTGACCAGTTGCATAAACCTGATCTCTGCTAAAAAAAAAAGCCATCTAGTATGTCATGGCATTGATTGAAGGGTTCTGTGTGAAAGCAGAACCAGGATGCAAAAAAAGTGAGACAGATGTCATTTGCATGTCTTACCCAGAGTTCCTTGCTGCATATGGGCAATGTAGCACAGGAGCTCTGGGTTGCAGTTCTTTGAATTGTTCTAATGTGCAGGTGGCTTCTGCAATAATAAACTTTATTAATCACAGTGTGGAGGCGTTTTATCTATTTTTTTGCCCTCCACCATAATTCATATAAGCACTATATATAATATATAGATTTATAATATATAATATATATATATATATCTCAGCAGAGTACCCTGCATAGCCGCAGCACCCAAGGAGTTTAAGTTTAAACCAGGTATGCATATTGTTTGGCCCTGCGAGGCCATTCATCATTCATCGTTTTGCAGTTTGATGTTAAGCTGACTTTTTTCCAAAATAAAAAATTTAAATTAGAAAAAAAAAAAAAAAAAAACGTATGCAAAATGGGGAACGACAAAATCCCTCTGATGAGGGAGGTTAGTCTCTCACCTGTCAGGCGTGTGCCAAGGAGAGACGCTGGAACCCTGCCAGGGAGGCAGCAAGATCTGAACTGTGAGTTTAAGACCATTGAACAGTGGGACAGCAAGGGAAATACTTGTGAGTTCGTCTCCTAAGAGGAGTAGAAGTTTTATTTGGCATTGCCGTTGTTTTGTTACGCCTGCTGAAAGGCCCAAATGTAAATAAAGTGTATTTCCTGTTTGAACTATCGTGTTGCTTGAGAAGTTTGGTCATATCATATATATATATATATGAGTGTGTATATTTTTTCTATATATAATCTAGCTAGGATCCCAGCAACAACCTTTGCAGTTTACAATTGAAAGTAGCCACGGTGCTTGCCAAAAATCAATAGTATATCCAGCGTTGTAGAGGCCGCATACGTGTATAAAATAATAAACTTTATTAATTCAAATTTAAAATTGAACCGACGTTTCGGCTCGTGCGTGAGCCATTTTCAAGGTTTGAAACCTTGAAAATGGCTCACGCACGAGCCGAAACGTCGGTTCAATTTTAAATTTGAATTAATAAAGTTTTATTATTTTATACACGTGTGCGGCCTCTACAACACTGGTTATATATATATATATATGAGGTCTGAGTGTGTATTCATTTATATCTGAGATGAGGTGTGGGGTGTGTGTGTGGTCAGGGGGTAAATTCGGTGCATGGTCATACATTTCAATATTAACATAAACTAGACAGGCTTTAAGCAAAATCCTAAATTATTGCACAGCAGTCACATGACATTAAATAAAAGTATCTGTACTTGGTATCGGTGAGTACATGAAAAAAAGTATCGGTACTCGTACTTGGTCTTAAAAAAAATGGTATTGGCGCATCCCTACAATAGACCTCCTGTAGTCTTGTTTAAACATTCCCTCCTTAACCGTTAAATACTCTATAAGATAAACCACAGCAGTAAAGTTTTTCCACAGATTTTGGTAAATGTTGCATTATGGGAAAAATACACAAAATGGAAACCGGTGATAAAAAAACACCCAACTTTATTTTTCCTTTTTACTTGAAATTACTTTGAAGAAAAACCGCAGCATGTGTTTTATAAAGTGGTTTTATTTGGAATGCACAATCAATCTAGATACAGCTCATGTAAGTGGTAGTGTCCCTTTAACGTGCACCTATAGTGACCAGGTGCAGTTTATTGAGATTACATCAGGAGATGGACACCACATTGGCTTATAGATCATTACGAAATCACATCCCTTGATGAGATACTGTACTATGTATTCACAGCAAAGCAGTGTCAGGCGCAGCCATATTTCGCGATATGTGGGCAGAAGTACTGTAGCTAGGGCCTGCTGACTGGCAGTGGCATACTAAGGGGGGGCCTGGGTGGCGGGCTGGCCCAGGTGACACCCAGGCAGGGGTGAATCTAGCCGACTGTCACCCTTCAGGACTGGGCCGGCCATGCAGCAATGCGGTCTGTGCTTCCATGAAGCACAAACTGCAAAGCATCTGGCTCAAAGGCTGACAGCACCAAGCAAGGCAGTCTGACTCTGACTCCTCCCCATCCTCCTGCACTTACTGTACCCGCACTGGAGGAAGAGAATTGAGGTGAGCAGAGCTGCAGGAGGAGGCATTGATGGGTAAGTATGTGGGTGGGGGGGGTGTGTGAGTGCAGTGTAGGTGCAGTGTGAGGATGTTTTGTATTCAGTGTCTTGTGTGCACCCCTGCAAAGCTGTCACCTGGGGCTACCTACCCCCCACGCTCCCCTCCTTAGTATGCCACTGGTGGTGTGATACACTTGTAGGTGCAGTATGATCATGTATTGTGTGCTATGAGTGTGTGCAGTGCCAATGTCTGCAGCATAGGCGACTATACAGGGGGGCAAGGGGGGCAATTGCCCCCCCTAGGTTATTCCTTGCCCCCCATGTGCCCCCCCACCAAAAATCAGCTTCCAGCTTACCACACTTCTTCGGACCAGCGTATCTCCGTCCCTGTGCATCGTATATGGACGATCTAGGTGTCATTGGAAAGAGCAGATTCTGGCCTTTCCAATGATACCCAACATGACCATATTCCATTTGAAATAAAAGTCAAAAACATTAAATAATAACAGGCACTTAAACTTAAGCATTTTCACAGGGTTGAAATGTCTCAGCAGTGAAGTGGTTAATGTTCAGACTATACATTACATTGTGTATTACATTAGTTTTTGCCTTGGTTTAGTTGTATATTAAGGGTTAATGGGTAGGCTTCATCCCTCACATTATACATTTTATTTTTTCCTTGATTAATGGCATTTTAGGGGTTAATGTGTTAGCTATATGCCTCAGAGTGTATTCATTTCATGTTTTACCTTGATCAATGGCATTTTAGGGGTTAATGAGTAGGCTAAATGCCACATTGTTTGTTATTTTTATTGTATTTCCCTGGGTTTATGGCATTTCAGGGGTTATTATGGAAGTTAGAATCTAAAGGGTCTAATCATCTTTAGATCCTCTGCTTTTTGTCACATTTCGGGGAATTTATTTCGCCGAAAATAAAGTGAATTCCGTATTTAGCGAATGGTCACTGTAATTTGCTAAAAGTGGAGTCGCTGAAGGAGCAATCAGACATTCAGCGAAAACTGCCGAACTGCAGCAAATAAAGTATCATGTTAGTACAATAAAAAGGCATCATTACATCACATTACTCTGGGGTTTTGGAATCTTATTTATATATATACTTATTTAGGGCACTATTACCTGGTGTGAGTTAACTCTTGCGTCGGCATGGTTTTGCGTTAGCACCAGGTTAATCGAGTCTAGCGCCTGACCAACAGATCTTTTGCCTCTCGCTACAAATGGGAAAAATCACTTAGCGCATTGCTATTAGCGATTTGTAGCTCGAGCTTACTGTACTTTCCGCGTCCTTTACTTAACATGGGGAGCGCTAGAGATCTCTAGCGCTTTTGCAGCTAACAGATCAGTTGGTGCCAGCGCTAATTTTTTGAGGGGCGCTAATTGCAACATTTTACCTACTGCTTAACCCCGGTGCTAACTCCAAAAAAAACAGATCTTCGCCCAAAATTAACAGGCAATTGAAAGGAATGCAGCACAGGTGTTCTCTTGGCCCCATACACTATAGCAATGGATCTGGTCCGCATTGTCGTTGCTGTTGCAGTCGGCTCTATTATAAAAGTATCCTTTATCCACATATATCCTAATTCTAATATATTGCCTAATTTTAAACATTTTATGCTGTGGGTTATTCATAGTATGGAAGCGGTTGATTATTAGGGTGACTGTGTGGACCATGTTTAAAGGGACATGTGAATAAGTCTTGCCCTGAAACATGTATTATTTATATGCTGCAGCAGGGAAATTTTTGTCGCTCACCTGGCCTTCCTTTTGGATCTATTAAATGCAGTGTAATGATTCTACATGCTGTTGGGTGGCATTTATCATGCAATGCCCATCAGCCTTAATATATGTGTGCATCAAAACATGGATGATACAGCCACCTTGGATGATTTTAATAATGCAGGGGTGTGAGGTTATTCACTGGATGTGTTCATATTCAAGCTTGTGAGGGCGGGGGATAGGTATGGCCCGGCACTGGAAAAACGTTCTATCCTGTACACAACCGCATTAGCGCTGGGTCTCAGCCCGGGTCTTAGAGTTTTCCTAGCGTGCGCTAAACGACCTTGTTCATGGACTACTGCAGACAAGGTGATCTGTTCGTGGGTCGTCAGGCACTATGTTTTAGCAACTCGTGCTAAATGTTTCCTTTAGCGATGGTGTTTTAGCTCACACAGGTGATTGGGCCCTTAGTTTTATTCAGTGATATGATTTAGTGGTGAAAATTATTAGTGCCCCCCCCCCAGTTTTGACTGCGGTATCTTCTGTGCCCCCCCTAAATATTGTTCCTAGAGTCGCCACTGGTCTGCAGTGAGTGTGCCGTGTGACAGACTGCTGTATTTTGTATGATACTGAGTCCTGTATGAAAGTGTTTTATTGCTGTGCAGTTCTATGATATAGTGATGTGCAGTGTGTATGCGTGTATAACAGAGCTGCATAGCAAAACTTTGTGATATGCAGTGTGTGGATGAGTTTTACTGCTGTGCAGCTCTGTGATACGCTGAAACACAGCGCACATTACGGTGCGTTTTATTGCTGTGCAGCTCTGCTACACTCATACACATTACAGTGAGTTTTATTGCCGTGCAGCTCTGCGATGGTCTCATATTACACACCATACATTATGTGAGTTGTATAGGTCCGGAGTTCTGTGAAATGCGTGGGTGTTTTTTTTTTTTTTTTTGGGGGGTTTTGTTCCATTTTTCTTAGGGGGGCAGTATTTCTGTCTTGAACCCAGACAGCATAATTTCTTGGACCAGACCCGTTTGTGTTTTGCATAGAATTAAAATTCTTTCATTGTTGAGGTGGATCATTGAACTGCATAATTGCCTTTTTTGCTCACTGGGGGAGTGGTGCAAAAGGAGCATCTACCCTGGGTGCCAAATACCCTAAGTACGCCTCTGGCGATTGGCCCTCAGAGATAACATTGGCTGTCACGATCCGCCTTCCCTTGGGGGCCCCCGGGGTGTCCGTCGGTAGGGCCTGGTCTTTTAGGGTTGTGTGGTGCCTGGGTCCATTTCTCTGGCTTGTGGTGCTAGGCCTCGGTGCTCTCAACCAGCTAGTGGGACAGCGGCATCTCGTTCAGCCCCAGGCAGGAGGTGTCTTCCTGTTACCGTGGAGATGGAGAAAATGGAGATGCAGCCGCATGGCTCCACGAGCGTGCTTTACATATGCACTGTAGCTGGGGGGAAGGGCCTGGGATTAACTGCTCCACTGGAGGTGGACCTGAGGATTTGGAGGCCTTCCCTTGGGGTGTGGTGGGCTGGAACTCCCTATAAGTGAATGGAGTGCTCAGTTGTCAGTGAAACTGTGCAGTTTTAGGCTGGGGTCAGACGAGCGAAATTATCACGTCCGTGTAGCCGCACATTTGTACGTCCGTGGCAGCATAGCATTCTGACCAATGGAGCCCCACACACAAAGTACGTCCGCACAGAAGTCAGAAGTATGGATGCATGGCGGACGCAGCAAACGGACGCAGGTTAGGCAAGAACGTAATACTGCTAGAACGGACGTGCGGAGTGCGCCACGTCCGCAACGTCCGTGTAGCTTTGTGTGTGAGTGATGGAACGTGGTCAGACGGACTGTATTTATACGTCCAGCATTTTTGACGGACAGAATGTTTTTTCATTTTAATTTATTTTCCCTGCTACATCAGTCAAAAAATACGTCAGTGAAAAAACGGACTGTGTGACCACTACCTTGTTGTCAGTCAGTAAGTACGTCCGTACTGCACGGACGCACAGTCCGTACAAAATGCGCTCATCTGACCCTAGCCTTATTATTTGTGCTGACCTGTTACTGACTTTTTGACTTCTCACCTAGACTACTCTTGAACTCTGCCTGTCTGTCCCTCTGCCTTACTACGTCCCCTCAATTACTGGATACCTCGCTTTATGACTACTCCAACTTGCAGATCTATATTACTGAGTTCCAAATAACCAAAACCATGACCGTGGAGTGACAGCTAAACTTTAACAAGGTATAACTCCCCTCCTTTTCTATTGATTATGTCAATTTTAGAAAGGCGAGCCTAGCTTTCAGAGCCTTCATTCCTTGAGCAGGAAGCTTGCACAAAGTTTAAAAAATGCCCAGGCACTCAAAAGGTTAAATCTCTATTTCAACTGAACGTATCATATAATTAAAATGAAAGCAAAAAAAAAAAATAGATGTTCCAGTCTGATCATGCCTGTATTATAATGTCATTAGTTTGGGCTTACCCGATTAAACACCCTGAACCTTGATTGTCACTGATCCACTGCTTCTCCGAGAGCATATCTGAGATCGTAAAGCCAGCTTAGGATCTCAAGCATTTTCGAATTGTTCCAGATGCAGTCATTGTAAGTTACGTCTACACATTTGTGTATTCTTGTCTTTCAAATATAGGTAATGTTTTTGAGTGTGAGGAGACAAGCTTTGCACGCCATATTTGGGAGTTTCTGCCCTCCATATCTGCAGATCTTTTCATGTTTTTTTAGGGTCAGACGAGCGCAGTTATCACGTCCGTGTTGCCGCACATTTGTATGTCCGTGGCAGCATTGCATTCTGACTAATGGAGCCCCACACACGAAGTACGTCCGCACAGAAGCTCAGACACATGACGGACACGGCAAACGGACGCAGGTTGGGCAAGAACGCAATACTGCTAGAATGGACGTGTGGAGTGCGCTGCGTCCGCAAAGTCCGCATAACTTTGTGTGTGAGTGATGGAACTTTAGTCAGACGGACTGCATTTATACGTCCAGCATTTTCGACGGACAAAATGGTTTTTCATATTAATTTATTTCCCATCTACTTCAGTCAAAAATAACGTCAGTCATAAAAATGGACTGTGTGGCCACTACCTTGTCGTCAGTCAGAAAGTATGTCTGTACTGCACGGACGCACAGTCCATACAAAATACGCTCGCCTGACCCTAGCCTTAGGTTGAATGAAGACCACCGGTGGACAGCCAGTTTCGGGTCTCGACCAAGATGTTCAAGTTCAAATAAATGTTATGTTTTCAACACAAAATGCTTGATGGTGAATGCGATAATTGTTTGACAACAAGATACTCAAAATTGCCTTGGCTTAAAGTTTTATGTCCAGGTTGTAGATGGGCTAATTAAGGACATGCTTCTCTTACGTTGTCTTAGCTGTCCACTTAGGCCCGGATCAGATGGGCGTACTGATGCACTTCCCGATGTCCGTCGCACCATTGTGACGTTTCGACTGAGCCGGCCACAAGCTGTAGTGCGCGCACTACAGCGGACATGCTGAAACCCTCCCCGTCGAAATGCTATGAGGCGCGTTCGGGGCTGCAAAATGCGATCCTCCATACAAGGATCGAGCTTTGTAGCTCTGAGCGCACTAACTGCACTCAGCGAGGTGGCCACATGTACGTCCAAGTGGAATAAACATCCACTCTCTGACTTTCCTTCCACTCTGAAGTGTGCTCGTCAAACCCCGGGTTTAGGGTCATTGTTGTCATGCCAACTGGTGCTCCTGCAGTAAGGTTTCCTCAACAGAGCGGGCGCCATTCTTGGAATCTGGCTACTCTGCTGCATCTGATCAGAGACCTAGGAGGCCTTTAAATACCAGTCACTGACTGAGCACTGAGCCCGTCGTGGTTTATGATTCCCTTCAGCGTTTATGATTCCTGATAGTTTATGCTTATGATCTCCTGGTACGACTTCTGGCTAGTATTATCGACTGATTTCTGCATTTGTCCCTTGTGGTATGTTTATTCCGTGTAGTGACCTCTGGCTTGTTGTTTCACTACAATATCTCTCCTGCCCCAGCATTGTACTTTTATGTATTGTTTGTTTGCTTTCTTTAGTACATGGCCATTATAAGGACAGGCTTCTCAGATTAGGGGTTTCCTTGCTTAGCTGGGTTTTGTCTGTGTGCTGGGTGACTCTTTATCCTGACACTTGTCCGTTATGAAAGTAAACTATGGGGCCCTGTCTGAGGTCCTCGGGGCTCGGGAACAATTTTTAATTATACAGGATGCCCATAAAGTCTCTTTACAATTTCAAAAATGTATTCCAAAGGCAAATTAAAAAACACAAAATATATACGACTTATTTTGTAATAAGTTTTTGCCTCATTTAACCCCTTAAGGACCTCTGACGTACCCTGTACGTCCTGTACTCGGGTCTCCCTTAGACCCGCGGACGTACATAGTACGTCAGCGGCGCCTAATCCCCCTCCCGCCTGATACTCACCTCCCTCGCCGCATCCCACGGCGATCTGGCAGGGAGGAAGCCTGCCCATGTGATTTACATGGGCAGGCGAGGCTGATGACGTCGCCACGCTGCGTGGTGACGTCATCAGCAGGCGTCCCCATGCTTTTCAATGGAGGGGAGGGGGGGCTCCTTCGGAGCCCTCTATCTCCCCAACCATTGAAGCTAGGGAGATGCCGTTTGCACCGCTGGAGAGGGGAGAGCCTCCCCTTTCCAGTGGTGTATGGCATTAACCATTTCGCCGCCGGATCACGTTGCGGCGCCAATTGGCGCCAAAACGCGATTCAAACCTGGGGGGGGCTGACATCTTGGATGTCAGCCAAGCCTCCAGGTCCCCCCCCCACCCACTGACAACCTCACCATATGTGTGAGGATGTCAGTGGGCCAGTTAACCCTCTAGCTGCCATGTAGAGATAAGGGGATCCTAAGGATCCCTTTATCTCCCGATCCATGGCAGCTAGATGGTCATATTTGCCATCATTTGAAAGGCCGGATTATGGCCTTTCAAATGATACCAAACATGACCAGGTTTGGTTTTAAAAAAAAAATAATAAAAAAAAAATAATAAAAAAATAAATAAAATAAAAAAATGTTTTTTTTTTAAAAGTTTTTTTGTCTGGGGGGAGTTTAATTAAATAGGACCTAGGCTGTCATCTAAAAATAATAGCACAAAATGGTCAGAATGAGCGCAGCGCACATAGGTGAACTGTCTAGCAGTGAAGGGGTTAAAAAGCAAACGCATGTAAAAATTGGGTATTTCTAGTCTCGGGACAAAATTTTAAACCTATTTAGCCGGGGTCTTTTTGGGTGGTTGTAGATTTTGGGGATTAAATTACAAAAAAGTGTGTTTTTACCATTTTTTTTTCCTCACATTTCATATTTTTTTTTATAGTAAATTATTCGATATGATGGAAATAATGGTATTTCTAGAAAGTCCATTTAATGGCGGGAAAAAGGGTGTATAATATGTGTGGGTTGAATAAACGAGTAAGAGGTTTGACCTAAACACTAACAGCGCAGAAACGTAAAAACAGCAGCGGTCACTAAAAGACGGATTTGTGTAAAACCGCCCGGTCACTAAGGGGTTAATACACCTCTATATTGGCACCGTTAGTTGCACGAAGCACCTCAAGACAGTACTCGATTTCTTGCCATGTTGGCTATAGCATTATACCATCATCAGTGGTGGCAATGGCATCATCTGCTTTAGATTAGTGATGTCCCGTAACTTTGTTTCATACACCCACCATATCTTTAACATATCCCCATAGAAAGAAGTCGAGGGGAGTAATATCTGGTGAACGAGGTGGCCAGGGAATTGGGCCACCCCTTCCAAACTACTGGTCTTGAAATGTATGGGGTTCATTTGACAGTACCTCATTCATCAGCAGGGGACCTGAAACATACAAATGCAATGTGATAAAAACCTTTATAGCCACTGAGTACATAGAAGAAATCTGATGAAGATATCTCATCAATTGCCCTTTTGTTATAATTTTTGGAAATTGTAGAGAGACTTTATGGACACCCGTTGGTGCAGCTGTTATTTTTGGTTGCTTTCCGCACATCTGAGCCTTGACACAAATCGTGATTCTGAGCTCTGCTGGCAGTTCCTTTGACCTTTTATGGCTTGGTATTTGTTCAGATAGTGAAACCTTGTATAGATTGAATGGGCATGATTTAGAAAGGTAAATGTCAAAGATGATCCAGAGAGACGTGCATCTGAGCTGAAGTTTAAGTGTCAGAGCGAAGTGTCTGAATACTTATGTCAATGTGATCTTTCCATTTTTTTTAAATTTTCTTTTAATAAATTTTCAACGTCCTCTGTTTTCTGTGATGTAATTATTGGGTATTAAGTGTAGATTAATTTGGAAAACAAAAATGTAAACTATTTTAGCTTAAGGCTGCAACATGAAAAAATGAAGGGGTCTGAATACTTTGTGATTGCCCTGTATTAATTGTATATAGTAGTTTCCATAAAAAAAGGTGTCTATCAAGTTCACTCTTGAACACGTCCATATTGCTGTTGATCCAAAAGTAAATTAAAAGCCCACTTGAGACATTATGCAATCGTGTCTATAAAGGTAAACTTAAGGGTAGGTGTTTACCATGTGTGTACATGTGCTATATACTCTGTTTTAATTAATTTAGGAACTACTGCTCCAACACAGTCATGGAATTGATGGCTTCTATGAACAGAGACTTCTTACCACTCTATGAGGACTTTTTACAGACGTATTACAGTCATTTAGAGCTTCTAGCTCTGGTTGGAGCGTTGTACATTGCTTTTAAAGGATTCAGCCTCTTACATGGCTGTTACACCCTGATCAGTTTGCTCATCAACTGGTGTCTTCTCAAAAAGTCTACATTGACCAGACGGTATGGAGAGTGGGCCGTTGTGACTGGTAAGTCTGTAAATTGGTAATTTTATTCAAACCATTACAAAAACATAAAATGTTTATGTATTGACTTATAAACTTAACAAGCCATTAGTTCTGACTGTTTTGAAGAAGTGATGAATTGGTTAATGAGTAGGAGAATTGCTTTAGTATACACGTCTCTTTTTAAACTTCTAAACTCACCTGCCAACGTCAAGTTAGAGCTCCGTTGAGGTTTAATAAAGTCCTAACTCTCCACCCCATTAGATTTGGCTGCTTTCAATTCAAAGACAAAATCCAACATGGGACATAAAAAGGTGGGATCAATTATAGCCAGCACCAGAAAACCTTTATTTTAGGGAAAACAGGGATGGGGATATGCATTTGATGTAAATTTGACGGTAATTTCATTTTGGTCTTTGTATAAAGCTGAATGCTGACAGAGAACCAGTGCTCTATTAACAATAAGGCAAAGTTGGCATGTGCACACAGGTGCCCATCACTTCCTCTGTACAACTAGAATTTTTAGATTTACAATTTTCTCTATTAGATTTACACCCCTTTGTTGGGCACTTTTCTCTGTAAAAGAAAATTGTGAAAATATTTTCTTGGTTGTTTTTTTTTTTTTTAAGGGCAAAGTGCCCCCTGTGGTGAACTGCTTTCTCTGTAAAGGTAGAAATGGTAAAAATCATTTTTAAAAAAACAAACAAAATAAAATATTTTTTTTACAAACTTTTTAAAAAATGTGTAATGTGCCAAAAAAGAGGGAGATTGCTCTAGATTTCTGTGCCTACAGGCTCCTGAGATGTAAATCCAGTCCTGCGGAGAATGCTGCCTGATAGTGTGTCTGCTGCTTTACCTTAGTGATAGTGACCACTCTCTTTAACATGCCATATATATGGACTTAAACCTTAACTCCTTGACTGCCAATCACTGTCTCTTACCAGTTTCATAAAACCGCGGAAATAGAACTCAATTAAGAATTCTATTGAAGGACTACAAGCGGAGCCAATGTATAGAAAGTAGCATACACGTCATACTGCGGCACTTTTCAGCGAATCACAGTCAAACAGATAAAGGAGGTGTGGATCATCATGCAGCGGAAATCACATACAAGGCACTTATGAATATGTAATCGCAGAATTAATATATCGCCCATTACATTATTGTTTGAAGCAGGACGTCTGGTTATCACAGAAGGAGCAGAATCCGTTTCAGTCTATGAGTTTTTGTCATGAGTTTTCTCCATCTGATCTTCCTCCAGGGGCCACAGATGGAATTGGCAAGGCGTACGCAGAAGAGTTGGCAAGCCTTGGTATGAACATCATTTTAATAAGCCGTAATAGAGAGAAGTTGCAGAATGTGTCGGATTCTATTGCGAAAACCTATGGAGTGAAAACCAGGTTCATACAGGCAGATTTCAACAGGTGCCAAGAATTCATTCATGTCATTAAGGATGCCCTGAAAGATGTGGATGTGGGCATCTTGGTGAACAATGCTGGGGTGTGCTACGAGTACCCTCAATATGTAACCGAAGTCCCAGAGGACAAGATGTGGGAGATCATAAATGTCAATGTTGCTGCAGCCACAATGATGATTCATGTAGTACTGCCGGATATGGTACAACGTAAACGAGGAGCCATTATCAATATTTCCTCAGCTTCTTCTGCGTTCTTATGTCCTCTGTTCGCCATATATGGTGCTTCAAAGGTAATATTTTAAATTAAATCTGAAGGAAAACTAAGTTTAGAAAGCTCGTTTTCAAGAAGCTGTGCATATATTACAGGAGTTAACTGACACCATGCATATATATTTAACTGTTCTAGGGCTTTACAGGCTCTTTGGCTATTCTGTAATTTCACCTCACACAGGACATGACATTGTTCGTTCCTTATTTGGTTAAAATAACATGGCTTTATGTTTTTCAGTCATTCTTGGACTATTTAAGCCAAGCTCTGCATCAGGAATATGCTTCCAAGGGGATTTTTATACAGAGTATGATACCCTTTTTTGTGACCACAAACCTGATAAAGCCAATGTCGAAGCATTTTCAAACTGCGTCCTTACTGCTCCCTGATGCTAAAGGTCTTGCATATCAAGCAGTGAGAACCATTGGAGTGACCTGCAGGACAACAGGAAACTGGGCTCACTCCATCCAGGTGAGCAGAATTATATTTATATTTTTACCAGGAAGGATACATTGAGATTTCTCTTGTTTTCAAGTATGTCCTGGGTATAACAAGAATGGCACTAAAGGTTAAAGATTGCAAAATTTGAGCCTAGTTAAAAGTCCACTCAATACCCATTCGAACCAGTCTGTTACAGCTAATTATTTCCCCTGTCTGTGCTAGTATTTCTCATCACTGTGCTAGCCATTAGTTCACATCTCTTTCCATTACTCATGGACATGGTATTCTGCCTCGCTAGCCAAGCTGTGAGGTGTAGGCGCTTGAGACTAAGTCTGTTTTTGACCAGTACTCACACGATGAAAGTTCGTCAGACAGCGTCAACTCGGCAAAACTGACACATACAAAGATGAATCCAGTTGACAACATTTAATGATCAGACTGACGATCTTTGATAGTGTACAGCAATGTAGGTGAAAAGACATTTGTTCTGTCCAGCATTGAACAAAGATGGCTGCTAGGTGACCAGTAATTACCTCAGAACTAGACTGAGGAAAAAGGTGTGGAGCTAGCTGGAAACAGCAAGGCTATGGTGACCCAGCAGGAACAAAATGGCTATGAAATCATAACTGTAAGCAGTTAAAGGCAGATTCAATACCTAACATTAAAATATACAAATAAAACCTGAATCATGGGGCATGACAAATGGCATCCTTGTTTTATCTACTGCACTTGGCTTTGAGCGTTCAGAGAAGGGCTGCTAAAATGGTGTACGGCTTAAAGGAGAAAAGTTACCCTGAAAGATTTAATTATCGTAACGTAACATGTATAGCTTGGAAGAAAGACAAGACAGAGGAGATATGATAGAAACATTTAAATACGTAAAGGGAATCAACAAAGTTAGAGGGAGTATATTTAAAAGGAAACCCAGCAAAACAAGAGGACATAGTCTTGGATTAGAGGGGCAAAGGTTTAAAAGTAACATTAGGAAGTATTATTTTACTGTGAGTGGTGGATACATGGAACAGTTTTCCAGTAGAAGTGGTAGAGGCTAAAACAGTGAATTTAAGCAGGCATGGGATAGGCATAAGGCTATCCTAAACAAAAGATAACTCCAGGGAAAGTATCCAAATGATTTGGCAGACTAGATGAGCCGACCGGTTCTTATCTGCAGACATATTCTATGTTTTTGTGATATTATCTTGCCTGTTTCTTGTACCTTATTCCTTGTATCCAATAACCTGAAGCCCCAACAACCTAAGCCTCCCAAGGACCTCCACTCACTCAACCTGCCAGAGTGGTCTGCTAATGACCAGTTGACACTAATCTATCATGTTCTGTTTCTCCACCAAAGCACTGAGAATGTGATCTCTTAACTTACTGTTGTGATGAGATAGCGATAACTCCCAGTCTTAGTTGAATTACAGATGACACCTTGAATATCTGTTGAAGTTTTATTCCAAAACTATAGAAAATCCACAACAATATACATCGGATAGGTCAAAAAATCATAGTGAAATCTGGGTCCATGAGGCTTGCAAAGGCATACTGGGAAATTAACAAGGGTGGAGCTATCTGGACAGGAAATCACTGAACCATGAGGAGGGGAGGAGAGAAACCAGGGGTAGATAAGACATGTGCAATTCTTAAAGGCATATCACAAGGCATGTGAAACATGACATATCATGTTTGGTAGGTTTGTTCTTGCCGACACCAATATGCTAGGATTGATACCATCCTACTCTCTTGCGATGTTTGCCGCCATGGCATGAAAAACTATACAGCTATCTCCGAACACTGCTAGAGGAAACCAGGCTTCATCTCTGCCTTCCTCCATTGCCAATTCACATTTCCATCCAATAACACAGCTTTCTAAAGCGCACATAAGCTGATTTTATGAGCTCTTAAATCCCAAATGCCTGTTTGACACTTTCAACAATCTGTTTCTTCCACTGAAGCATTTCCTCAAAGCCACAAACTTGATAATTTTTATCACTGACAAAGTACATCATTTAAAGAACGGAACCTCACCACTACTCTTCTCCTCCACATAACTTCACTCGTTGCCTTTTCTTCCTATAACGCCCCAATCACGGAACAGGTGGGTTCTGCACTGCTATATTCCCCCCACACCACCTGCCCAATTGGAGTAACGGAGTAAAAATGCCCCCCCCCCCGCAGCAAGTTCCATAGCTCCTGTGCAGAATGATGGATCAGGACAGTGCACACATGTGCAGAACCGATCCGTCTGCTGCCTCTCAGGACACTCGCAGTTGTTTCAGAGGGCGCAGGAGAAAGAGGACAGGCGCTGAGGGTTTACAGGAATGAGGTTGCTGGGATTGCAGTGAGATAGAATGAGAGGGAAGTAGTGGACTTGTTGTGGGGCAAGGGTTAGGAGAGATGTCACCTGCATAAAGTAATAGCAAGAGAGTGAGAGTAGGTGGGGATGATTGTAAGCCAGAGAAATAGAGGGAGACTGTTTCTGAGGAAACAAAGGAGCTCATGGGAGGCCATTATGTGGGGAGGGAGAGATGTAGATAGTGGAGGGGTTGGTGTTACAGGGGCATGTTTTCCAATTTTAGGAAAAGGGCAGAGTTAATATGGCAGTGTGATTACCAGATTTAGCATGTGGGCCTTGCAGTTCCTAACTCCAGTTGTTAACTCCACTTAGGAACAGGCCGTGAACCAAGGCTCAGTGAGCCTGATCCTGGTGTGTAAGTGAGCACTGACTGCTAGCAATCAGTGAATTTAAGTCCACACCTGGTATCGAGCAGTCTGGCATAGCAGCAGATTCACACTTTCTAATTAGCTTGAATGGCAAAAGGCAAGGAGGACATTAAGGTACACATCCTACAGATTAAAGATCACTTCATAAAAGTCCCATACCAAAAAACAATACTCCATCATCCCCAGACACCCCCCTCATTATCTACTGTAAAGTCACGTACCAAAACACTACAGTGTATGCATCTAGAAACAGAAATCTGTTGATTCCCTCCTCTTCCTCCTCCCCCCCACCTGTTTGTTAATTGGGGCTATCTGCATTATCACCAACCTCATTCACTTTCCACAGCATACTCCGTCACAGACTCCCCTCCATTTCTTCCCTTTTGCGGTCCTGAACCAAGCATTCAAGGTATCCACCATTTCAACAAGGCGTCCGACATAATCTTGCAATTATATCTTCATGTCTGCATTTATTATTCCCTGACTAGTCTTTTAAAATATTTTGAATCTCCCTCTATTTGTGATAGAAAAAATCTGTTGATTCCCTCCTCCTCCTCCTCCCCCCACCTGTTTGTTAATTGAGGCTATCTGCATTATCACCAACCTCATTCACTTTCCACAGCATACTCCGTCAGAGACGCCTGTCCATTTCTTCCCTCTGCTGCCCCAACCCACCCTCCCCATCCACCCGCCCACCCAGCGCCGGTCCCTAATTTCAGGCATCCTTTCCAGCTGTCTCCACTTCTCTCACTAATTACCCTACTAAGCCCAAAAATCTGGTCCATTTCATGCAATCCCTATGATATTCTACTGGCCACCAGTTTCACCTTCCCTCTGCTCCCATTTGTTTCAGTTACCCTAGTCCCTTAGAGTGTAAGATTATGGGATGTCTGCCTGAGCTTTTGGTTTAAAGTGATGTATAACCTGGACAGTTATCCTACGACCTGGGTTGTATTTCCTCTTGTATCATGTAAGTCTGATGTTAGCGCTTTACAACGGGAAGCACAATGGAATCTGTTGGCGCTGTATAATTACTTGTAACTATAACTTTGTATTTCTGTAACAATTCAATGTTCTTGAACCCAGGACATACTTGAAAACGTGAGAAATCTCAATGTATACTTCCTGGTAAAATCCTTTATAAAAATAAATAAATAAATAAATCTACAATTTTGTGGGTGTTTGTTATCCAATTGTTTCACTAAGACATTCACCTGCTCATCAGTCCTTCAAGAAATACCATGAAACCCATTTTTTGCCCCCAAATTAAAGGGATACTCTACTCATCCTGACCACTTTGAGTGCATCCCTGCTGCCCTAATATGGAGATATCTCCTAGGTGAAGTGGAGGAGTTTCCTTTCCTGCACCCCACCCAGCATTACCAGCAAACAGGATTTTTGAATTTCCAACTAACATTGAGTCTAAGACTCAAACAGGGGAGAAATTATTTTGTAGATACTGCGGAAATGGGATTGAACCCTATATCATGTCAAAGAGAAAAACAGATCGTGCAATTAAATTTATTAATCAACCAACATAAAATTTAAAACACATATAATGAAATAGACTTGTATGGTATTTCGGGGCGATTAGGTAATGACCGGCCACTGTGGCAGCTGAAAAACAGTGTGGTATAGTGCGATAAAGGGCGATAGCAATCTGAAAATAGCCCGAATCAGCCACTGGCAACCTGGTTCACAAAAGTAGTGCTAAGTCACTCTCCACAAGAGTATAATACATATAGCAGCATCAAGTGTCCATCTGTTATAACTGGCTATACCTCGGCAGTTCAAGCTGCCTACCATACCCACTGCTGGTATGGATGACTATATCGCTTGGCATCTCCCACCAGAGAAATTGCCAAAGTCAACCAGAGCACTCAACCAACGAGAAACTGATTTACAACATACAGTTAAAAATGTCTGACTCGACGCGTTTCGCCGTAACCACGGCTTTTTTGAAAAAGCAACATCTGCCCAGTTGTTTAAGGGCAAAGCAGGAACTCTATTTTCTACAGAGCATGCTTTTAACTTTGTTTCATCTTTCCACCATGCACGCATCCTCAGCATCAAAACATTGATGATAACCATACATCTCACAATTTTGTCCACCTCTGTATTGTGACTCCTTCTCCCATATCCCCTACGTATATCATCGGACCAAGGTATTACATAGGGCAACATTGTCTAACACTCATTTTTTTTTTCTCTTCCAGTATTATTTCGCAAGCTGCCTTCCAAAGTGGGCCTGGATCTGCACTGTGACCTTGATGTTCAGCACAATTCGCAGACAGTATCTTGCTAGAAGATAAAATAAGATGAAGTGTTTCCATCTTATTCACTGATCCAGGTTTACATTTTCTGATCCTAGTAGGGGGTTATTCAAAAAGCCGATGTTGCAAACACCAGAGAACCACCGTTGTTGCATTGATGACAAACGTCAGAGCTTGTTTTGATTCTTCTTTTGTATGGGGGGGCTGTCACCAGTTTCGCAACATTGGCAAACACTGGTGCCTTCTGAATAACTCTGCAGATAGACATGTTCACTCTATACAGTGATACATACAATATTCTGTATTGCATTTGGATGGGATCAAATAGTGGTTTAAAATGCATGCACCTTGAAGTAGCCAGAAACACGATCTTAATGACTTATTTCACTGGCCAAGCAATAATAAAAAATGTATCAATTTATTGACTGTTAAATAGTAACCTACTGCCACATTATAGGAAAATGTCACTGATGTCCCAGAGTCTATTCCCATACAATGTCACCTTGTCCTTAACACATTATTACAAAATTTATGTTCATAAATAAATGTATTTGCCAGATTCTCTGGTTTTGTCAATACTCAAACCACTATAAATCGGTCTATATTTTCAAAAATGTCCCGTTTACTGTTCATTTTCTTAGTTAAGTATTTAACCCAGTAAATTATTCTGATTATAGCAAAGGTTACATTAGACTTGTGCACAGCGTTTCTTTTTCATTTGGAAATCGTTAGTCCCGTTTTTTTTCTGTTTTTGGGTCGTTCGCTATTTCACCGCAATTTTGTAATTTCGGACCGATCCAAAATATCAGATCGTTCAATTATCGTTTTTCAGAGCACTTCAGTTTTCGAACCGGATCCGATTCGTTATTGTTATTGAAACGCTGTTTGCAAAAAAACTATTGAATGACAACTTTAAAAAAAAAAAAAAAAGGTTAGGAAACCTAAAATTTCATCCAAAAAAATAAACAAAATGGCTTATTGCTGCAAGCGAAAAAATAAATGGTTTAAGAAATATTTACTAAACTGATTTTTTTAAGTTGCAATGTAAAAAATAACCCTGTTTTTATTACTTGGAAATCTTTTTGTTTGATTTTTTTTTTTTTTGCTTTATCATTGTCATTCTGTTTTTTTTTTAAGTTTTTGTCTCATTTTTGTTACATTTTTCAAATTTCAGATCATTCTCATTCTGTTTGATATAATTTCGGATAATTTTCGAATCGTAATAGCAGGCGGCCGATATTAAGTTTTCCGAAAATGGAAAAAAATAACAAATACAAATCTCGGCCGAAAACAAAGAATTATGATGATGTGAAATGCACAGGTCTAGTTTACATGACATGTCTAATAATCCTAATATGTCTATGATTATAGTGTAGATTCGATAAGCCATGTTAATCAGGAACTCAAAATCACAAGAGAATAGTAGGGCGTAGTGATACCTTTTTTAATATATTGGACTAACGTTACATTTCAACGACACGCTTGTAGAGTATACCTCTCTTCTTCAGGTTTGGAAGCTATACTGAGCAAAACCATAGCATTGAACAATAAAAAGCCAAGCAGAAGGGGAGGTTGGGTTAGGATGGGTGTCGTAAATACGCATAGTGGAATCGTATGGTCGAGAAAGGTGAACAGAGAAGACAGATCCTTTTGTTTTAGACTTGCCACAATTTACACAATAAAGATCAACACTGCTTTATACCACCGAACAATGGGTGAGTTTAGTGTGAGGTTTATTTCTGTGCAGCTCTGTGGTACGCTCATACAAACCACACATTACGATGGGTTTTATTGCTGTGCAGTTCTGTGCTACTCATACACACCATACATTATGTGAGTTTTATAGCTCCGGAGCTCTGTGAAATGCGTGGGTGTGATTATTTTTATTTTGGGGGGGGGGCGCAGCATTTCATTCTTGAACCCAGACAGCACAACTTCTTGGGCCAGGCCCATTTGTGTTTGGTAATAAAATAAAAATTCTTTCACCTTGTTGAGGTGGATCATTGACCTACATCTCTTTGCCTTTTTTGCTCGCGGCGGGGGGGGGGGGCCCTCTGCTCTGGGTGCTAAAGACCCTAAGAGATGAAAAAGTCTCCACGAGGGGGTGTTACATATACACTGTGGCTGGTGGGGAAGGGCCTGGGATTAGCTGCTCCACCTCTGGAAGTGGACCTGAGGATTTGGGTGCCTCCCTTTGGGGTGTGGTGGGTTGGAGATCCCTATAAGTGTATGGGGTGCTCAGTTGTTGTCTCTCAGTGATACTGTGCAGTTGTATTCTGCTTTGTGCTGACTTGTTATTGACCCTTTGACTTCTTACCTTGACTACTCTTAAACTCTGCTTGTCTGTTCCTCTGCCTTACTACGTCCCCTCAATTACCCCATTACTGGATATCTCGCTTTATGACTACTCCTTCCTCCAGACCTTTTTTTACGGAGTTCCAAATAACCAAAACCATGACCTTGGAGTGACAGCTAAACTTTGACAAGGTTTAACTCCTCTTTTCAATTGTGTCAGTAAAAAAAATGCTGAGACCTATTATGGGGTTGATTCCCTGTTAAAGGAGTACAGCTTGTGTTGGGCATCACGGTGTCCCTTTGAATTGCCATTGGATCTAATGACTGGGCCTCATTTTGCGACAGTTTTAGAAAGGCGAGCCTAGCTTTCACAGAGCCTTCATTCCTTGAGCAGGAAGCTTGCACAAAGTTTAAAAAATGCCCAGGCACTCAAAAGGTTAAATCTATCATAATTAAAATGAAAGCAAAAAAATGAGATGTTCCAATCTGATCATGCATGTATTATAATGTAATTAGTTTGGGCTTAACCGATAAACGCCCTGTGCCTTCTCACTGATCCACTGCTTATCTGAGACCGTAAAGCCAGCCGAGGATCTCAAGCATTTTCAAATTGTTCCAGATGCAGTCATTGTAAGTTACGTCTACACATTTGTGTATTCTTGTCTTTCAAATATAGTCAATGTTTTTGAGTGTGAGGAGACAAGCTTTGCACGCCATATTTTGGACGTTGCCACCCTCCATATCTGAGGATCTTCTCATGCTCTTTTATGTTGAGTGGAGACCGACGGTGGACAGCCAGTTTCATGTCTCTCCAGAGATGCCAGAGTTCAAATATTCGTTATATTCTTCTCAACACAGTGCTTGATGGTGAATGCGTTTAAAGTGTTTGACAGCAAAATATTCATAATTGCCTCTGGTTCAAGTCCAGGTTGTAGGTGGGCTAATTAAGGACATGCATAGAGTTGTCCTTAAGCCTCTCTTGTTTTTTCTTGGCTGTCCACCTTGTCCTGTCGGAAAGTGAACGTTAGGCCCTGTCTGAGGTCCTCAGGGTTCTGGAGCAATTTTTCATTAATTATATATCTGCAGTGACAGTCTCCCTGTCCCTGCCACTGTAAAACTCTCCCAACGTATTATGCTACCACCACCATGCTTCACTGTTTCTCCTATCTACACACATCATCTCTGGAGCTCAGAGCAACCATCTGCTTCTTGGCCACCTCTTACCAAGGCCCGTCTCCTCATTGCTCCATTTGGCTGGGCAGGCTGCTCTATGAAAAATCCTGGTTGTTCCACACTTCTTCCATGAGAATTATGGAGGTCACTGTGCTCTTGAGAACTGTTCGTGCAGCCGTTATGTTTGGTTGTCTGCCCCTGATCAGTTCCTTGACACAAATCGTGATTCTGAGCTCTGCCAGCAGTTCCTTTGACCTTTTATGGCTTGGTTTTTGTTCAGATAGTGAGACCTTGTGTAGACTGACATATACCTTTCCAAATCATGTCCATTCAAAGTGTAGAAACCTCACAAAGATGATCCAGAGAGACGTGCATCTGAGCTGAAGTTTAAGTGTCAGCGAAGTGTCTGAATACTTCTGTCAATGTGATATTTCCTTTATTTTTCTTCATCAGTTTGGGGTTTTTTTGGGTATTAAGTGTGGATTAATTTATAAAACAAAACTTTTATTTAAACTATTTTAGCTTAAGGCTAATGTCAGACGAATGCAGTCTGAGCGCACTGTGTACGTGAATGACAGATGTACTGACGGAAGATACTGTAGACACCACATGGTCTGTTTTTTTTTTTATTTTGACGGATGTAGAAAAAAAAGGGAATTATGGGAAACAAAATAAATTAAAATTAAATGACAGGTACAGTCAGCCAGACCAAAAAAACTTCTGAGCGTCAACGTGATGGACGTCGCAAATGCGCTGCGTCTGAAGTCGCGTCGTCAAGCACACAGGTCGCGACATGGCGCACTCTGGGCGTCCGTCGTAGAGCTTTTACGTCGAGGCCTAAATGGTGTCCGTTGCCACCTGCGTGGTGCGTGCTCACTGCGGTGCGCAAGTACTTTGTGTGTTGGTCTCTATTCATCACAAATCAATGCTATGATGGACGTTAAACTGCGGCGACACGGAAGTGATGACTGCGTTCGTCTGACGCTAGCCTAAGGCTGCAACACGGAAAAAAATGAAGGGTTGTGAATGCCCTGTATTTAATAATTGTTCATGGTAATTTCCATACACCTTTTTTTAAATTTTTTTTTATCAAGTTCGCTCTTGAACACGTCCATTTTGCTGTTGATCCAAAAGAAGTGAAATAAAAACCCACTTGAGACATTATGCAATCGTGTCTATAAAGGTAAACTGAAGGGTAAGTGTTTACCATGTGTGTACATGTGCTATATACTCTGTTTTAATTAATTTAGGAACTACTGCTCCAAATAAAGCCCCAACACAGTCATGGAATTGATGGCTTCTATGAACAGAGACTTCTTACCACTCTATGCAGGGCCGGTGCAAGCTTTTTTGCTAGTCAGGCGAAGGTCTGTTTTGGTGCCCCCCCCCCCGTCATGTCAAGCCAATCAGGATAGAGATGCATAATAATCTCTATCGTGAGTGTTCGGTGTCGTCACGCAGAGATTAAAGGATGCTTAAAGTTGGTCTTGCAGGACAAACCTTAGCAGCGTTGTGAGTCACTGATTGGGGGGACACCAGTGCTGTCTTTATGGACTTATATAAACACTGTCTTTCTTCTGGAAAGGCAGTAGTTACATTTGTCAGACTGTAGGAACAACATATTTGGGTATATATTTGCGGCCCCCAGCTCATGTATGGGTATATATTTGCGGCCCCCAGCTGCTCATATGGGTATATTTGCGGCCCTGCTCATGTATGGGTATATATTTGCGGCCCCCAGCTCATGTATGGGTATATATTTGCGGCCCCCAGCTGCTCATATGGGTATATTTGCGGCCCCCTGCTCATGTATGGGTATATATTTGCGGCCCCCAGCTCATGTATGGGTATATTTCGGCCCCCAGCTGCTCTCATGGGTATTATTTATGGTATAAAATTTTTCCCCCAGCGAGTCTTTACCTCTCTGCTCAGCTGACTGTGTCTGATTGACTGTGACAGTGTGCACAGCACTGCTCACTGCTGCCTGCTGACTTCTGCTGCCTCACCTTGGCACTGCAGGCCCCCCCGTCGCCCGCTGGCGTTCTAGTTCTACTCAGTCCACACTCTCAGGCAGTCAGGGAGGGAGTGAGACGAGAGACCAGACCACCAGGGACAATCAGGGACCAGACCAGGTAGTAGGTTTTTTAGTAGCAACAATTTTTTAGGCTTAGCTTAAGCTAGGCACCGCCACCGTCGCTCTCTGCGTCCCCCTCGTGTGACACGTGACGTCACGTCTCGAGGCGACTGGTGCGAGCGGCCGCTGGCGCTGGCCAGGCATGTGATGCACACGCATCGCACCTTTCCCGCTCGCCTGTGATTGGATTCGGGAAGCAAGGCCAGGCAGGGAACCACGTGGTGCTTGTTGTCCCCTCCCTCTCATTGCCCCCTTCCAATCCAGGCAGGGGCGGATCCAGAGACTAGTCTCGGGAGGGGCACTTACAGAAAATAAGGGTTTTAGCAGAGAGCCCGACTCACGAGAATTTACAGAGGGCCCGGCTCACAGGAGCTTTCAATCTAGAGGAGCAGAGGGCACCCAGGAGCTTACAATCTAGAGGAGCAGAGGGCACCCCGGATTTTACAATCTAGAGGAGCAGAGAGCCCCCAGCTCACACATGAATTTGCCCCCAGCTCAAGGATTTGCCCAGCTCATGGATTTGCCCCCAGGTCATGGATTTGCCCAGCTCATGGATTTGCCCCCAGGTCATGGATTTGCCCAGCACATGGATTTGCCCCCAGCTCATGGATTTGCCCCCAGGTCATGGATTTGCCCAGCTCATGGATTTGCCCCCAGGTCATGGATTTGCCCAGCTCATGGATTTGCCCCCAGGTCATGGATTCGCCCAGCTCATGTATTTGCCCAGCTCATGTATTTGCCCCCAGGTCATGGATTTGCCCAGCTCATGGATTTGCCCCCAGGTCATGGATTTGCCCAGCTCATGTATTTGCCCAGCTCATGTATTTGCCCCCAGGTCATGGATTTGCCCAGCACATGGATTTGCCCCCAGCTCATGGATTTGCCCCCAGGTCATGGATTTGCCCAGCTCATGGATTTGCCCCCAGGTCATGGATTTGCCCAGCTCATGGATTTGCCCCCAGGTCATGGATTTGCCCCCAGGTCATGGATTTGCCCAGCACATGCATGGATTGCCCAGCTCATGGATTTGCCCCCAGGTCATGGATTTGCCCAGCTCATGTATTTGCCCAGCTCATGTATTTGCCCCCAGGTCATGGATTTGCCCAGCACATGGATTTGCCCCCAGCTCATGGATTTGCCCCCAGGTCATGGATTTGCCCAGCTCATGGATTTGCCCCCAGGTCATGGTTTGCCCAGCTCATGTATTTGCCCAGCTCATGATTTGCCCTCAGGTCATGGATTTGCCCAGCACATGGATTTGCCCCCAGCTCATGGATTTGCCCCCAGGTCATGGATTTGCCCAGCTCATGGATTTGCCCCCAGGTCATTGATTTGCCCAGCTCCTGGATTTGCCCCCAGGTCATGGATTTGCCCCCAGGTCATGGATTTGCCCAGCACATGGATTTGCCCAGCTCATGGATTTGCCCCCAGGTCATGTATTTGCCCAGCTCATGTATTTGCCCCCAGGTCATGGATTTGCCCAGCACATGGATTTGCCCCAGCTCATGGATTTGCCCCCAGGTCATGGATTTGCCCAGCTCATGGATTTGCCCCCAGGTCATGGATTTGCCCAGCACATGGATTTGCCCCCAGGTCATGGATTTGCCCAGCTCATGTATTTGCCCAGCTCATGTATTTGCCCAGCTCATGTATTTGCCCCCAGGTCATGGATTTGCCCAGCACATGGATTTGCCCCCAGCTCATGGATTTGCCCCCAGGTCATGGATTTGCCCAGCTCATGGATTTGCCCCAGCTCATGGATTTGGCCCCCAGGTCATGGATTTGCCCAGCACATGGATTTGCCAGCACATGGATTGCCCCCAGCTCATGGATTTGCCCCCAGGTCATGGATTTGCCCAGCTCATGGATTTGCCCCCAGGTCATGGATTTGCCCAGCTCATGGATTTGCCCAGCTCATGGATTTGCCCCCAGGTCATGGATTTGCCCCCAGCTCTCACCTGGATTGTTGCCCAGCTCCGGCAGGGGGTTGAGGGACCCAGATGCCGGGCAGCGCGGGAGCGCCTGCCCGATCTTGAACAGTCCGTCCTGTGAAGTGGATGCGGCTGTGTGCGTGCGCAGCCGGTCACGCGGTCCGGCCAGTCAGGTGGTACTGAGACTCAGTACCACCTGATTAGCCGGACCACGTGACCGGCTGCGCACGGCACACAGCCGCATCCACTTCACAGGACGGACTGTTCAAGACCGGGCAGGCGCTCTCGCGCTGCCCGGCATCTGGTCCTCAACCCCGGGGCCAAATCTCGGGGGTCGGTTCATCCGATACACCGCCCGGGCCGGCGCCCTCACACTGGCAGGATGCCAGACAGTAAAGGCGGCCGCCTGTGCCGCCTTACGTTAGCGCCGGCCCTGACTCTGAGGACTTTTTACAGACGTATTACAGTCATTTAGAGCTTCTAGCTCTGGTTGGAGCGCTGTACATTGCTTTGAAAGGATTCGGCCTCTAAGGCTAGGGTCAAACGAATGCATTATTCGCAGCGACAGTCAAAAAGTGCGTCCAAATGCATTGACGTATTTTTTTCACGGAATGCGCAAAAACTGTCAGACGCGCATTTTCGTGCGTGATTTTTTTACGGATCGTCCATAAAACACTTTTTGCGTCTGGACGTTATGTAGTCTGACATCTCCTAATCACGCGCACACGCCGCTATGCCGCCGCAGCGCACTCTGTACGTCAGTACTAGCGGTTCTGCGTTCTCGAAAAATGCTTTCATTTTCCACTTCCGTTGCATGGCCGGACTTTCGTGCGGCCGTACTTCGTATATTGGCCGTCATTGCGCGTAATTTGTTGCTGCTGCTTGCCGTGATTAAGTGCGCCTAAACGCACGTTAAAAATGCGTTAGTCTGACCCCAGCCTCTTACATGGCTGTTACACCCTGATCAGTTTGCTCATCAACTGGTGTCTTCTCAAAAAGTCTATATTGACCAGACGGTATGGAGAGTGGGCCGTTGTGACTGGTAAGTCTGTAGAATGGTTGGTAATTTCATTCAAACCATTACAGAAACATAAAATAGTTATAAACTTGACAAGCTATTAGTTCTGACTGTGTTTTGGAGAAGTAGTGAATTGGTTAATGAGTAGGAGAATTGCTTTAGTATACGCAAGTTCATTCACCAACGTCAAGGCAAAGAATGGAGTCCTAACTCTCTCACCCCATTAGCTTTTGGCTGCTTTCCATTCAAAACCAAAATCAAACGATGGACAGAAGAAGAGGGGATCGTTTATAACCAGCACCAGAAAACCTTTTATTTTAGGGAAAATCGGAATGGGGATATGCATTTGTACATTTCAGATGGCAATTTATCTTTGTTTTTTCTAAGAAGTAAGGCTGAATGCTGTTGGAGAAACAGGACTGGATTTACAATAAGGCAAAGTTGGCATGTGCATACAGGCGCCCACCACTTCTTCTGTAAAACTAGAATTTTTATGTTTAAAATCGATTTTTCGTTTTATATTTATATATTTACACAGCACGATGACCCATTTGTTGGACCTTTCTCTGTAAAAGACAATGAAATGTAAAAGAAAACTATAATTTAAACTTATTTTAAATTTTTTTTGTTTTACAGAGAAAAATGCCCCCTGTGGTGAATCACTTTCTCTGTAAACGTAGAGCCTGTGAAAATGAATGTTAAAAAAACCCAAAATATAAAAAAAAATTACAAACTTTTAGAGATGTGTAATGTGCCAAAAAAGATTTTTTTTTTTAAAAAAAGAGAGGGGGTTGCTCTAGATTTCTGTGTGTGGAGATGTAAATCCAGCCCTGTGGAGAATACTGCCTGATGAGGTGTGTTTGCTGCTTTACCTTTAGTGATCACTCTATAATCTGCCATATATATGAATTTAAACCTTAACTCCTTAACTGCCAATCGCTCTCTCGCCAGTTTCATAATACCACATGAATAGATCTACATTAAGTTACAACATGTCATGAGGTGCAAATTAAGAATTCTATTGAAGGACTACGAGCGGAGACAAAGAATGTATAGAAAGTAGCTTACATTAGGCTTGTGCACCGATATTTTTTTTTTTTTTTGGTTCGATTAGATTTTTCGGATTTTCAAACTTTTCGATTCGGCTCGTTTCGACCGATTTCTGTTTCGATTCGGTTCGGCTCGACTCGTTTTTTGTGTACATTTTTTTTTCGGAATATCGACCATTTTTCGTATTTTCGTGTCACTTAGCTCGTTTTTTGTATCGACGTTTCGTGATTTCGTAAATTTTCGTTTTTTCGGAACGTCTGTTCTCCTCGTTTCAAAGCAATAAATTTCGATTTGACACATTTCAAGTCCATTCGAAAATTCCGAAAATATTTCGTTTCGGCTCGGAAAACTTTTCGGATCTAAAAATTTTCGGAAAATCGGCTGCATCCGAAAACACGAATCGGGAAATTTCGTGAAAATTCCGAAACCCGAAACGCACATCCCTAGCTTACATGTCATACTGCGGCACTTTTCAGCGAATCACAGGCAAACAGATAAAGGAGGCGTGGATCATCAAGCAGCGGAAATCACAGACAAGGCACTTGCGAATATGTAATTGCAGAATTAATTTATTGGCCAGTACATTGTTGTTTGTATCAGGACGTGGGGTTATCAGGGAAGGAGCAGAGTCACGTTACATCGCCCCCAAGAGTCAAGTCTAGGGGGAATGTGTGGAAATGCAGTTCCTCCATTTTTTTTTTTTCCAGGGGGAACGGAGTTCCCATTTCTTTCATACAGTATAAACTTGTGTTCAGTCTTATCTTTCCCAGTTAAGGCACAATAAATATACGATTTATTCTATATTTTTGCTAAAATGCACATATACTGACTATACATAACTACATCAGATTTGAGTGTGTGTTTCTGTTAATTGCTAATTGGTGGACCGAAATCTTGGTGAGGTCCTACACTACTTTATTTAGGACTCGACTCCTGATTGCCCTCTCATCACAAAACTTCACCAGCTCTGTATTTTTCTGTCACGAGTTTTCTCTAAATCTGATCTTCCTCCAGGGGCCACAGATGGTATTGGCAAGCCTTGGTATGAACGTCATCTTAATAAGCCGTAATAGAGAGAAGTTGGATAATTAATTGAAATTATTCTTTAATAGGTGTCTCACTCACATGTTCTAGAGCCAAAAATCTGTCTCTATTATTTGCGATTGTGGGTATTTTGTGTAGCAGGGTCCCCACTTTCCCGCTTAATCACAAGTCACCTCCTCCTGATTCCACCATAACAGCAGCACCTCCGAGAAATGCTCCTCTTTTGTAATACAGTTCCACTTATCTTAAATACAATAATGAGCCAGGAACTCCCTTTTATGAGCCTCCTATGGCTCCGTATGATGAGCACGAGAATTTTCTGGGACAAATCCTTCAAAACCACCATCCAGAAATGCAGCAAGGCACCAGAGAAAGGTATGCTCAGGGCTCGCCCAAGCCATTGTGCTGTCTGGAGCAATGGATGAAATGCCCCCCCCCCCAAAAAAAATACATGTGACATGTATGAGTGTATCACAGAGCTCCCCAGCCATAAAACTCACAGTAATGTGTATGTGTATGAGCGTATCACAGAATCCACATCAATAAAACTCACAGTAATGTGCCACATATATGAGCGTATGATACTTACAGGATTTAGCTTCACTGGACTGCAGGTGGTGAGCGATGGCGGATAACCCAGGGTGAAAGTACAAAGGCGAGGAGAAAACCTTCTCCCCGGAGGAGATCTCCTCCATGGTGCTGCTGAAGATGGAGACGGCCGAGGCCTAACTGGGACACCCTGTCAGCAACTTAGTCATCACCTTGCCCACTTACTTCAATGACTCCCAAGGCCAGGTCACCAAGGACACAGGCGTTATCGCAGGGCTGAACGTCCTGAAGATCATTAATGAACCCAAGGTGGCCGCCTTACGGCCTGTACAAGGGAGCCCGCTGCGAGAGCAACATCCTGATCTTCGACCTGGGTGAGCGACACTTTCGTGTTCGTCTTCATCATCGACGACAGCATATTTGAAGTGAACGCCGATGCCAGCCACTGCACTATTTTTCTATCAGCGTCGCGCCAGCATCTCTTGGAGCGCCAACGCTGTGACTGCTGATTGCGCCGACACACATTCGGCCAGGAGTGGGAGAATGGCGGCGAGAGACAAATTAAGGCGCGTGTGGGTGTGCCAGATTTCATTCTGCAGCAGAGCTGCTCTGCTACAGAATGAGATCCAGTCCGCCCACTCGAGCCTTAATCTGTCTCTCGCCGCTTTCACTCTCTCACTCCTGGCCGGCTGCATGTGTGTGGGCACGGTCGGTGGTCACTGCGTCAGCCTCCAAGAGATGCTCATTGCTAAATACCCTAAGCCCAGGGGTGGGCAATTACGGCCCTCCAGATGTTTTGAAACGACATTTCCCTTGAGGCTCTACAAACCTAATGAGCAGCCGAGCATCACGGGAAATGTAGTTTCAAAACATCTGGAGGGCCGTAATTGCCCACCCCTGCCCTAAGCCATGCTGTTATTGGATGGCCTCTGATGACATTCAATAGAAACTGAATTGTGGGAATGACACATAGCGGGAGTTGCGTCAATAGAGTGCTTCACCGTTAGAACCATGGAGAGTTTGGAGTGCTTGTCTCCAGGACTCTAACGGTCTACTGTAGCCCCAGTTCAGGTGTATGCCATGACCCCAGACACATCATAGGAAGTCCCAAGTCCTGAGGCCATCTTGGCACCACTCCCTCCTGAGCGTGGCAGTGAGATGCTGCAACCAGGGAAATGCCCTACAACAAGAGAACTAGGCTGACTGCACCACAACATGGGGCATTCACCATCGCCCACAGCGGAGGGAGCTCTGACCGGTGCATTAACCCATTGCCCCCCTTTGGATAATTAATGCAGCAGCTGCCATCTCGGGCTACCTGGGCCACAAGCAGTACTTGGGAAGTGTTGGAGATGGTGATGTGCGGTGTCAGGCCATGACACTGTCTATACAGCAATCCTACCAGTGAAACATCTGGGCTGTTCACATTTATTTTGTAGAGCAAAGTTCGATTTAAGAGCGTGAAAATACAGAATATTCGAATAATACAGCAAACTGTTACGTGCATTAAAAACATAAAATAAATGACCTTTTGACTTTTCAGTTATTTTATTGCTTTGTGTTCAGTGCGTTACAGTAAGTCGTAGATTCTTAAAATGGGTGTTTGAAATCATTACACAATTTGGTTAATTAAATAATTTTTCCGAAACAGAATATTTTGTGCGAAGATGAAGCAGTGATGTAATCTTTATAATCTCTGTATATTTCCACAGCCAATTGCTTTGAAGGGTATTGAGCCTACAGCTTGCGTTTTGTATCACATCCAAATGTTATCAATCAATCATACAAAAATAACAACTCCTCTACACTTAAAAGAGGAAAAAAGTTGGAAGAGTCCTATACAGTATATTCTAACCGCAGAGTCCAAACAATCGTTTCCATTGATGCTTGCGCTTCCAAAAAGGAAATTTAAAAGATTTTCCCTTGTTTTGATCCAGGGTAACTTTGTGAGAGCAGCTGATACAGTGAAAGCTGTCCCGGAATCTTGGTTACCATTATTGGACACATTGTTTCAAGTCTTCGTGATTGTAAGTAAAATACAACTATATATAAATATATTTTATTCATATTTTATAGCGCCTTACAAATACATAAGTGAATGAGCATTTTATCATTTTCTTGCATCTTCGAAAAACCCTGAAGAAAATAATATGTTTAAAAAAAATAATATGAACAGTTGACTTTTATGTTTCTGCCTTTTTCTATCTTTACGTTGATATTTTATTTATTCTTCCCGATCATAAATTTGTATTAAGTTAATTATTTCAAACCATTAACTAGAACAATTGTTATTTTAAAATGTGAACTATAAGGTTTGTTTAATATTAAGATATTAGTTACAAGTTTTTATAAAGCGCTAACAAGCTCTGTAGCTCTGTACAATGGGAGGCAGAACAACAAATATACGTACAGGTTCAACAAAGTACAGTAGGAGAGAGGACCCTGCTCCAGAGCTTACAATCTAAGAGGAGAGGGCCCTGCTCCAGAGCTTACAATCTAAGAGGAGAGGACCCTGCTCGAGAGCTTACAATCTAAGAGGAGAGGACCCTGCTCCAGAGCTTACAATCTAAGAGGAGAGGACCCTGCTCGAGAGCTTACAATCTAAGAGGAGAGGACCCTGCTCCAGAGCTTACAATCTAAGAGGAGAGGACCCTGCTCCAGAGCTTACAATCTAAGAGGAGAGGACCCTGCTCGAGAGCTTACAATCTAAGAGGAGAGGACCCTGCTCGAGAGTTTACAATCTAAGAGGAGAGGACCCTGCTCGAGAGCTTACAATCTAAGAGGAGAGGACCCTGCTCCAGAGCTTACAATCTAAGAGGAGAGGACCCTGCTCCAGAGCTTACAATCTAAGAGGAGAGGACCCTGCTCGAGAGCTTACAATCTAAGAGGAGAGGACCCTGCTCCAGAGCTTACAATCTAAGAGGAGAGGGCTATTATACTGTGTGTTTCTCACCTTCTTCTTTTCTCATGCACTAATAAAGCTTGTAAAAAAAATATTTATTATGATAATAATAACATAACATAACCAGTGATCAAGTGATGGTTCATCTCATACATTATGGTTTGAGCAGATTCAAACAATGCATTATCTTTATCACTTTATGTCCCAAAATTATTTTAAAATGCCTTTATCTCCAATCTGTTCTTTCCCATCACATCTGAACTAACAGACAGAATATTTCCTCAAGAACTTAAAATAGAAGCAGCTGGTTACCACAAAATATCCATAATATCTCGTAAAATTGTTAATAATAGGGATATACATGTGATGATTGCAACTTAAAAGGATGTACGTTTCCACTAACATCGTTTATCTCCACATACTGTATGTGTTTTTAAATGGGCATTCTAGTGGTTTTTAATGGAAGCCTTAATAAATCCAGCCTGGTGTCCAACCATGAGACAGCACAGACCGCAGTAGCGAGACATGTTGATGACTGCCCTGGAAGGCTGGACTTTTAACCCCTTCACTGCTGAGCCATTTCACATTAAAAAAAAACTAATTTTTCTTTTTTTTTATTATTATTGTTATTATTTTTTCTTTACTTTAAACATGGTCATGTTTGGTATCAGTGGAAAGCCTACTATTTAGGGAAGTCTACCACCCAACTCACTGACACAACCATCAATCACTCTTACCTTACAGTCCTCTCCTCCTGTTTCCAACCCCAACCCTCCTAGATTGTGAGTTCCTACGGGAATAGGGCCCTCATCTCCTTCTGTACTGTTTGTCAAATGTTGTTCAATGTATTGTAACCCTGTCTATACTGTGCTTATTGTACAGGGCTGCGGAATATGCTGGCGCTTTATAAATAAAGAATAATAATAATAATAAAAAACCCATGCTCTGGCCTTTCTAATGATACCAAACATGACCCTGCTAGCTGAAAACAGTGGGAAGATATCGGGGTTCAAACAAACCCCTATCTCTCTTTAGGAGTCAATAAAGACGTTCCCCACACGTCCTCAGCAGTGAAAGGGTTAAATAAGTCTTCCTGCTTTGCACGGAAGTAGTAAACACTCACTAATATTAATATCCCATGCTAAATATCTTACTAGACATTAAGATATCTGATAGGTATATATCTGATATCTGACACCTTTTTCGCCTGTTTACTTTTTTGTTTGCAAAACAGGAA
The DNA here is from genome assembly GCA_009667805.1 of Leptobrachium leishanense. Classification (NCBI taxonomy): domain Eukaryota; kingdom Metazoa; phylum Chordata; class Amphibia; order Anura; family Megophryidae; genus Leptobrachium; species Leptobrachium leishanense. The sequence continues at coordinate 32,586,717 of CM019072.1, read as the reverse complement.
TATTTTTCAAAACGTCCGACCAACCCAAAAACGGTCCTCACCGCTCCCTGAATGAATAAAAAACTTGAGCAATTCTAGAATCAGGCACATCACAATAATGCTGTATACCCCTCTCACTCCTCCAATGTAGCCGGTCTCTGGAGTCGCCGGGCATCCCCTCTCCCTGCATTAACATCTCATTACTGCAGTCTAAGGATGTGCATGGCTGAAAAATTTGTTTTGTTTAGTTTCGTTACATTTTTAAATAATATCGTTTTCGGAATTTCGTAACTAATTTCGTTTGTGTTTCGTTTCGTTTTTCGTATCGATTCGAATTTCATATATCAATTCGATAGTTGATATCAATTCGAATTTTGGGTCACTAAATAAAACCCCAATTAATCAAATTTTGCTGTTAAAAGAAAAGCTAGGGTTAAATTTTAAGCCGTGTCACAGATTTAGTATTTGAGTCGAATTAAACAGTGAAACAACATTAATTTGTTTCATAAAGTCCTTTGCTGACTATTACTTGTATTGTAAGTTAAGATCAATTCGATAGTTGATATGTATTTGATAGTTCATTTCAAATTCGATAGTTGATATCAGTTATTCAAATTTTTCTTTTATGATGATGACACAGTGTAAAACGAAATAAATTCGTTATATACCATTTCGTTTTGAATTCGTATCGTATCGATTCGTTATTCGGAAGTAGTTCCAAACTACGAATTATCAAATTTCGTTACAAATTCTGAATTTTTCCGAAACGAATGCACATCTCTACTGCAGTCCTCCCCTCCTCTTTCTCACTCCCTCACCCATCTGCATGCGTAAGTTCCCACTGGAACAGGGTCCTCATGTCCTCTTGTATCTGTGGCTGCAATACTCTCTATACTGGCTCCCTGTTTCCTTGTTGAAATGTGCGATGCTACCTTTATGATCTCGCTCCATACAGATATATGCATTAATTATCATTGTAAATATGAGTCAGGATCCTGTAAAATAATTATTACAATAACCCTTTCTTTATCAATTTATTTTGTACCTCCTCCGAAAGAATCATTTGTATCAGAAGAATAAATGGAGTTTATTATTGGCAGACAAAGCATTTAGGAGACAACTGAAATTTAAATTGTCTCCTTTATGTATTGTAGAATTGTCCTGTCTTTATCCACTGCACCATTGTACTGCGCTGCGGAATGTGTTGGCGCTTAATAAATAATGTTTCTGCAGTGGGCGAATCCATTCAAACAAATCAGATGATATTTTGATAAAAACATTAGTCAGCGCTAACGGATGGGTTTTTTTTCTTCAAAAGCAGCCAATCTATTTCAATTGTCTCCTAAATGCTTTGTCTGCCAATAATATACTCCATATATTCTTCTGATACAAAGGGTTATTGTAATAGTTATTTTACAGGATCCTGACTCATATTTACAATGATAATTAATGCATATATCTGTATGGAGAGAGATCATAAAGGTAGCATAAAGGCAATTTAACCAAGCCAGATGGATTGGTTATTATCATTAAAGGGACACTAACACGTATATAAGCTGTAACTAGATTACTTGTGCGTAAAATTCAAAACCACTTTATAAAACAAATGCTGCTGTTTGTGGGGTTTTTTTGTTTGAAGTAATTGCATGTAAAAAAAGCAAACGTAAAATATTTCTTATTTTTTATCTCCTGTTTCCATTTTGTACATTTTTCCCATGATGCAACATTTACCAAAATCTGTGCAAAGGCTTTACAGTTACAAGTATTTATAAAGCGCTAACAAGGTAAACCCATAGAACAGTAGGAGAAAGGACCCTGCTTGAGAGCTTACAATCTAAGAGGAGAGGGGTGACACTAGATAGAAAACCGGAAGTAGCGGGGTGCATGAGGGCTGGGTGGGAAGATGGTTCAAGAACGTGCAGTGGGGGATCATGGAGTGAGCCGATAGGCTTCTCTAAAGTAATGTGTTTTCAGAGACTTCTTGAAGGACTGGAGAGAGTGGGAGAGACTAATGTTGTGGGGGAGGAAGTTCCATAGAAAGGGGGCAGCTCGGGAGAAGTCTTGAAGACTTTACTTTGTGGTTGTTGTTTATTTAATCTACAGTATTTAACAGTTAATGAGGTGGAGGAGGGAATGTTTAGAAAAGCCTATTGTTCTCCAGGCTAACTGAGATAAGAGCTGGCAGCTGAATGAGATAAGACAGGGATCTTAAAAGACTTTTAATCTACCCCATTATGATGTCCTTTGAATACATCCCACACAATACAGTGCTGTGAGTCCCTGATCAGCCAATGGACTCCATTCTATGGCCAAAGCCACACAGTGTGGAGCAAGTTATGGAAAGATACTGGGGGGCAGTTTACAACACAAAATATCACACAATGGATGCACCCAGTGACACATATAGAGGAAAACATTTCCTTAACTAAACATACAAGAGAAAAATAAACAACATGTAAGATATCAGCAACATCACATAAACACAATAAGGACATTTCATTTTTTGGTGGTAGCGGCCCTTTTACTTCATTTTGCCTTTTTGAAATTAAGGGCTCGATTTTAATTCATGATTTTAAAGAACAAAAATAACGACTGCTCGCAGACGATAATTTTTTTGCTGATATTCAAAACAATGCCGCTCGTCCTAAGCAAAGTTGGCCAAAAAACATTAGAAAAAGCATATTTTCAGCCAGCATCATACAGATTTGTGCCTTTAAACATGTCTCTTTGAAATCTTTTTTAAAAACATTCGATTTTCGTGTCTTCTTTATGCTACTTCTCTGCCTGAAAATCCATTAATTAGCACCTTTTTAGCATTTGGCATTTTTTTGGAAATCGGCATACCGATAAATTTGAATTGAAATGATATACCAATATTTCCATTAAAAAGTAGAGCCATGAGAGCAGGTATTCAATCCAATTTGTATCCGGATTAAATTGTAAAGCCGCATATGAATCTCCCAAACGGAAAAATGGCCGAAATGGGGCTGAAAAAGGTCCTGATTTTGACTATCAGGCCAAATTAAAGCAAAGCCTGTCGGGGTTATTCAAAGAGAGCCGAACTGCCCCTGAAATTGCACCGAACAGGGAATTTACTCGTACAGTGCAATTTCGTGGCCATCTGGCCGCTCAAAAAGCAGATAGTTCACCAAATTTTAGCGATTTGCCAGCGAAATACAGTGCCTGTTCGGCAGCAGTGAAATCCCCCATAGAGAAGCAATGGTTAATCTATTCAGAGACACCGAACAGCAGAGAAATGTCAGAGAAATGCCCTGCCGTTCGGTGGTTTCATTCGGCAGGTTTATTCAGGCGAATCCCCATAGACGTCAATGTTAAAAATATTCCCGTTTCTATCCAATATCTAATAAACCGTTTATTCTTTCAATCTGCAGCAAAAAGTCTTTAATTTTTTCTAGGATTCTATTAGGCATTTTTCGGTATTTTTTCAGCAAAACTTTTTGCTTTTTTTTTTTAAAACCGCTTTTTTTTTCTGTAACAGCCCTTTTTGTTATTAATCATAGGACCTTTTATGTTAATTCCAGACATTTCAGTCCAGTCGTTTATCTGTAAACAGCGTTTGACATTTTTTGAGTTTCAGGCTCGGGTCAGACGAGCGCACCGATCACGTCAGTGTTGCCGCACATTTTAGGCTGGGGTCAGACCAGCGCACTTTAAACGTGCGTTCTGGCGCACTTAATCACGGCCGCAGTAGCAGCAAATGACGGGCAATGACGGCCAATATACGAAGTACGGTCACACGAAAGTCTGGCCGCGCAACGCAAGTGGAAAATGAACGCATTTTTTCGAGAACGCCGAACCGCTAGTACGGACGTACAGAGTGCACAGCTGCGGCATAGCGGCGTGTGTGCGTGATTAGGAGATGTCAGACGCTGCTAATGTCCAGCCTACATAACGTCCAGACGCAAAAAGAGTTTTATTGACGATCCGAAAAAAATCACGCATGAAAAATGCGCATCGTATGACCGTTTTCGCGCATTCCGTGAAAAAAATACGTCAATTCGTTCGGACGCATTTTTTTTACGTTCGTGTGTAAAAATGCTTTTGTTTGACCCTAGCCTTAACGTCCGTGGTAGCATACAATTACGATCAATGGAGCCCACACACGAAGTGCGTCCGCAGAGAAGTGTGGAAGCACAACGGACGCGGCAAACGGACGTAAAACTGCTTGAATGGACGTGTGGAGTGCGCCACGTCCGCATAGCTTTGTGTGTGAGTGATGGAACGTGGTCAGACGGGCTGCATTTATACGTCTGGCATTTTTGACGGACAAAATGGTTTTTCATTTTAATTTATTTTCCCTCCTACATCCGTCAAAAATAACATCAGTCACAAAAACGGACTGTGTGGCCACTTCAGTCAAAAAGTGCGTCCGTACTGCACAGGCGCACAGTCCGTAGAAAACGCACTCGTCTGACCCTAGCCTAAATCGTTTTGTGTTTGTTTTTTTTTTCCACGTTCATTGGCTTTTTCCGGTGGCTGTTCGGCGGATGGTCTGCTGTTTTCAGACGCTTCCGGCGGGTTTGTGGCAAGTTTTCTGCATTTCAGAACGATCCGGTATTTCGGATCGTATCGATCAGGTTATTGGCGGATTTTCGGTGATTATTCGGTGGATTTTTGGATCCGTTCCCTGCACTTCGAGGACCCTGCGGTGAATGCTGAATTCACTGCAGCTTCGGGGAATTTGTGTCGGTGACATTTTGGTGCTTTTCGATTGAGCCCTTAAGTTGAATTTCTGTGAGTGTGTGTAGATTCTTTTATATATGTGGCGAAAAGACACTTCATTTATATTACGTTATAGATAAATATTAAGATGATGCATTCGGCTAATATTTTATAAAATGTAGACTACCAATAACTTGTAGTTCTCCTTCGGAAGTATTGTATCATCAATCGGATAAAAATTCCCTCAATGTCATATTGATTTTACGTCATTTTAACCATTAAGGCTGGGGTCAGACCAGCGCACTTTTAACGTGCGTTCTGGCGCACATAATTACGGCCGCACTAGCAGCAGATGACGGGCAATGACGGCCAATATACGATGTACGGCCGCACAAAAGTCCGGCCGTGCAACGCAAGTGGAATCTGAACGCAATTTTTTGAGAACGCTGAACCACTAGTACTGACGTACTGAGTGCGCAGCTGCGGCATAGCGGCGTGTGTGCGTGATTAGGAGATGTCAGACGCTGCTAATGTCCAGCCTACATAACGTCCAGACGCAAAAAGAGTTTTATTGACGATCCGTACAAAATCACACCCGAAAATGCGCGTCGTCTGACCGTTTTTGCGCATTCCGTGAAAAAATACGTCAATGCGTTCGGACGCACTTTTTCACGTTCGCGGGGAAAAATGCTTTCGTCTCACCCTAGCCTTATAGCCGGTGTTGACAATGAAGGAAATTTGTAGTATTTTCTTTTTTGAGTCTTTTGGCCACTTTCGATATACCAAAGGTACACCAAATATAAAACCACCATGCTCGATTAGTTAAGTGTAGAGTATTGTGTTCTCTAAGGTAAATCTGTGATATTAAAAATGTAATTGGAATAAAAGTGAGGCAGATACGGAATAAGATCCCAAAATCTTACGGTCACTTGTAAAAAAATAAATAAACCCCTAGAAAATAATCTGTAATATAAAATAAAGTGAAAATGAATAAAGAAAAAAATGATTGACTATCGTGTGCCTATTTTGGTCCTCTACCCCCAATGAAGCTCTCAGTTTTACAGTACAATGGGTTCCATATTTCTGGATGTGGCTTAGATCTGGGCTCCTAAAGCCAAGAAAACATGATGCAACACAATCCCAAGAATACATTGAGGCGTGATAAACTATTATGGATAGAAATGTTTCAACACATGTAATTATTATTACGAAATCTGTGAAAACACTCAGACTATAATTTGTGCCACACCTATATACAGCAAGTCTTTTTCCTCGGGGTGTCTGGATCGTGCAAGCAGGCAGGTGAATGAACCCGGGATGCAGTGATACCCACCCAGGAGGCGCTTATAGGGTCAGACGGGTTTATTGTAAAGACCAGGTAAGGCAGTATGTTGGAATGGTAATGGGATGTTGATTAACTGAGAGGGGCTGATCAGAGGGGTATGGCAGGAAGGAGAAACCAAGGAAGGGAGGAACAAGACACTGGTCGACACTGAGAGCAATACCGCAGGAGGTTTACAGGAGACACGAGACAGGACAGGAAGAGGGCTGGCTGAATATTTTAGTAGTAGGGCACAGGAGACTTGGAAACCAGGATGCAGGGGCACAGTAGACTGGAGGTATGATCACGGTGGTCAGAAGAGCAAGAGGTTTGAGGGCAGAAGAGTTGGGATATGGCTGGAGACCAGAGATGGAGACAGGGGTTTAAGGCAAGGCTAGAGATAGGTAAACCAGGATCACATTGCATAGGCTTCTTCTTCGCTTGCTGGCTTGTTGAGCAATGCAGAAGCATTGAATAGAGGGTGGAGCACTTTCTTGAAGAAAACCCTACCAGGGCTGCTGACCACACTTGAGTTAGCCAGAGAGGATCAGGGTAAACCCAGCATGGATGACAAATGGGCTGAATTGCACCTGAGCAACAGGGAAAACCAGGAGCAGCGACATGGAGTCAGTCAAGTTGATCCCAGTGTGGGCACGAGTCCATCAGGCGGGTTTCACCTGAGCAATAGGGAAAACCAGGAGCGGCGACATGGAGTCAACCAGCCAAGTTGACCTCAGTGTGGACACAAGTCCTCCTGCGGCTGGGTTCATGACACGGGGTCATTTGTCCCATAGAGCCTTAATGGATATCGAGATTGCTTAACCCTTTCAATTCGATTTTTCCATAGTAATACATTGAAAAGCAGTCAGAATACAAGGAGAGCTCTGGGGTCACTCACTGCTGTACAGGGATAAGATTCAGGGGTTATAATTACTGAAAATCCCTGTACAGTACAGATACAAGGTGTTACTGTAATTTCCATACACAGGCATTATGCAGGCACATACAGATATTGGTATTTTTTGGAAGCTGCATTGCTAATAAACTGATTGTGATCACTGCAAATCCCATAAGCAGACAATCTCACCTTTTTTGTTATTTATCTTTATCTAACATTTACTATATTTGACTCACGCCATTTCTGCCTGTAAGCTGATAATGCAGACCCTGGGTGGCATTGTGTAAGATAAAGGACACCATCTACAATTCAAAACCTTTCATACCAGCAATATTTCTGTAAATGATAAATGAATGAATACATGAAAAATTATCATTGAGAAAATTTATATTATTTACATTTTTTTCTTCTTTCTTTTTTTTTTAGAACAATCTCTGCAAAATTCCTCCTTTACTCTACATTTAATTTTTTACTTCACGTCCCACATTTAAATAAATGTTATATTATTTCTTTCCACACACTAAACGCACTAAAAAAATACTAATCCAAGCGTATTGTATAAAACAAGATTATACAAATATTCTCCCTATAGAAATACACCCAAAGAGTCCAGAGCCACAAAGAGAATCTATTGAAGTAGCTCTTGAGTTCTTTTTATTTTTGGCGCGCTCAAATGACCTCCATATACTCAATGTATCCTTCCTGGTAAAATACCTTATAAATAAATAAATAAACATACTATCAGGGTTATTCAAAGAGATTCGAAAAGTCACCGCACGTTCGTTGACTTTTCGTTCTCTTCAATTCGGTTCCTTTTGCCGATCCCATTTCGGTGACCCTGCGGTGTATTCAGCAAGCACCACGGGGTCCCCGAATTGCAGGGAAAAGCTGCCGCAAACCCGACGAAAACTAACCGCAGAACCCACCGAATGCACGCCGAAAACCCTCAAAAACATCTGGATTAACCTGCCGAAAACCACAGAAAATCCCAAACAGGAGCTGATCGCAGCCTTCGACACAGCAGAAGAGGCAGTGAATAAATTAGCAAAACAGTTTGTATGAATGATTGAAAAGTGAAACACTGTTTGCAAAGAAACTACTGAGCGAAAATGTCTGAAATTTACATATGATCCAATGAATGATAATAAAGAGGGCTGTTACAGAAAAAAGAAGTAAACTTAAAAAAAATAAAAATCGGACCTTTAAAAAAAAAAAATAAGAAAAATGCTTAAAATATCCTAAAAAATCTATAAATAAAGAGACTTTTTACTGCAGAATTTTATAATGAACGGTTTATTAGATATTGAATTAAAACGGGAATATTTTTAACATTGAAGCCTATGGGATTCTCCTGAATAAACCTGCCGAATTAAACCACTGAATGACAGGACATTTCGGGAACCTTTCACTGCTGGTTTGTGTTCTCTGAATAGCCGAAGCAGTGCTTTTCATGGGGTTTTCACTGCCCTCGAACAGACACCTTATGTTCAGGCAATTCGCCAGGATTTGGCGAATTGCCTGCTCTCTGGATAGCCGAACGGCCAAGAAAGGTAACCGAACGCTGATTTTCAGCGTTCGGTTACCTTTCTCAAGCAATTCGGATCTCTTTGAATTACCCTGTATATGTGTCCATGTGGAATGTTATCAGCTCTCCAAAATCTCATCCTATTTCATCTGAGAAAGCAAAAAAAAGCATTAAAAAACAGTTTCAGCACCTAGCATATAGACAAGTAGGTATGAATAAACTGTTGCCAAATGGTCACTTATGTGGATATGAGCCTCCCAGTGACTCGCCTATTTTTTGGATTTTCTCAAATCCAATTCCCTAGGAACTCAGCCAAATCCAGGGGTCATGTAATAAGCTAATAGTTATCAAACTATTAAAAATATTACTTAAAACATAAAATAAATATCAGGTTGCATTTCACCTTTTAGAACAGGGGTCCCCGATCCTGGTCCTCAGGTTCCCCTAACAGGCCAGGTTCGCCAGATAGCTGAAGCACAGCACAGGTGATATGATTTTGGTGCTTTAGGATACTGGACATTAAATACAACTATACTAGTACTTTTTTAGTACTATTGTGTGAGCTGGTCCTTTGGATACTATAGCATAACTTCCAAGTTATCTTTTGTACCAGATATTTTCTAATTATATATACCGTCGGGACCACCTGGATTTAATTATAATCAACCTCAATATAGTAATGATTGGTTTAATTAGATGTATGATCAATAATAATAATAATAATCAAACCAATAAAGTGCATTTAAGAAATCATTTTATAGACAAGTTGAAAGATCGAATCAACATTTCTATTTTTATGGAGTTTATTTTAATTGAATTGAATAAAAGGTATATTTTCTGACTTTTTCTTGGATAAATAGCCTCTAATCGGAGCTCAAATTCTTTTTATAATTTCAGATAGTTTCTTACTATCTCAATAAATGGTAATAAAGCAAAATATGATGGAAGTATGTCAGAGCGTCGTAGACACAAAGAAAAAAGAGAGATAAAGAAGGGAGGGAGGCAAACAGAAAAGAATAAAAAGGGGGAGGATGTAAGAAACAAAAGAAAAATATATCGCCACCCTGAGTCTGCATCGAGTAAATAGATAATCAGTTATCGGCCATAAATTAGTTTCTTGGCTAAATAGCCTCTAATCGGGGCTCAAATTCTTTGTTTCATTTGGGTTATCACCTGTGGTTTCAGTCTGGAAACAAATAGGTAATTACAGCTCAGCCGCTATCCTAGGATCCCATTTCTTTGGGTTCCTATATTATATTATCTGAAATTATACATTTGACTGTATTGTCTTCTATGGTGGATCCACCAGTATTACTCATACATAGCTCAAATCGTATGCACCCTTTCATTCTTATTTATGTTTGCACGTATTACTTTTTTGTATTTTCTTGTATACGTATTGAAATTTTTGAATAAACAAAAGACATACAGGGTTATTCAAAGAGATTCGAAAAGTCACTGTACGTTCGGTGACTTTTCCTTCCCTGCACTTCAGGGCGATTCGGCGATCCTATTTTGCCGACCCTGCTGTGTATTCAGCAAGCACCGCAGGGCCCCCGTAGTGCAGGGAAACCCGCCGAAACCCACAGAAAACAGTAGGATTATCTCCGCCGAATAGCCTATGGGATTCTCCAGAATAAACCTGTCGAATGAAACCACCGAACAGCAGGGCATTTCGGCAACCTTACCCTGCTGTTTTGTGTTCTCTGAATAGGTTAACTATTGCTTCTCTATGGGGATTTCACTGCCCTCGAACAGGCACCGTATGTGCAGGCAATTTGCCAACATTTGGAGAATGGCCTGCTCTCTGAATAGCCGAATGGCCATGAAGTGTCACCGTTCGCTGAAATTCAGCGTTCGGTTACACTTCGGAGACTTTTCACCTCTCTTTGAATAACCCCCATATAGACAGAATGCCAGGTGAAATCTTTACATATTGATGAACAACTTTAATTTCAGATCGGACTCCCAGCACTGTCATGGAATTAGTTGCGGATGTGAAAACAGCCTTACTACCAATATATGTGGAGATTTTGAAAAGGTATCGCTGCCACAAAGAGAACTTAGCGTTGTTTGGAGCATTGTATGCCTCCCATAAAATCCTTTGCTTCATACATGGATGTTACAAACTTATGAAGTTTCACCTTACCATCTGCTTGTTTAGCAAGTCCACCTTGAAACGCCGTTACGGAGAGTGGGCAGTAGTGACTGGTAAGTGTGTGGGAATGTAGGTATGGTATATTGGTAGGTAATGGTATGGTGAATAATATGCTGAATACGAACCGGGGCTTGTATCAGTTACAGAGTTGGGCAAGGCAGGACACAGACTAGACAAGGGAAAGGCAGGAAGACTGCTGGACATGGGGTTGGCAGGAAATAGACTGGACATGAGCACAGCAGGAATATGGGTGACAGGGATGGTAGGAACACGGCTTACAAGGGGGGTCTCTGGACAAGAGGCAAGTCTCGGGTCTCTGGAGTGGGGTGACCTAGAACATAGGCAAGACTGGGGTCTCTGAAGCACTGGAAGAAAACGGGTAAAGAAACCAAAGGAGATGAGCCAGACCTTACTCAAGAGTTAAAACGGAGGGGGAAACACAATAATATGGCCAGGAGGATGGGGAGAGGCTGGACTCAATAGAGAGGAAAGATAAGGGTCAGCTGAAGGTAATAATCAGGTCTAGGTCTGCAGGTAGTACTGCAGAGGTGAAGTGGCTGTAATAAGTACTCTATACTGGCTAAAAGGGGCAAACCACTATTCAGTGCGTCTCACTGTGACACAACCACCCACTGTCTACCCAGTCGTCACATGTAGAGGAAGGGTGTACCATGGGTTAACACCTCCAAGCCTTTGGCCTTACTAACTCTATCCCCTCACATGGCCCCAGGTGATGCCAACATAACACCCCCAAAACTGTACACACCTTCCAGAAAATACGCTGCTACCACAAAAGTAATAGGGTAGTTTTGAAACCCCCGTAACTGTATAGCACCCCAATCCAGGAACCTCACCATATACAGCTAAAATATTTCCCAAATGCTAAATTTTACAGTAACGCTGACCAAAGCTTACCGGAGAACATGAATCACGTACAGCCAAGACAGTACTGGGTTACAAAGTTTTATTGGCAAAAGACAAAAATAAAACCTTTACACAGTGCCAATATCATATAAACAAGACCTATATAATATAATGTGCAAATACAGTTCTTGAAATAAAACACAGAAGCCTAACTTTCATAGATAACTCTTCCATGGGTATTATGTTGTATAAGCCCCTTGTTCTCAGATGTTGCTTCAACAAAAATCCTTACAAAATACACTGAGATTCGGGTGATCATCCTGTATAAAGAACTGGCCCCTCACCCACCAATATTTGGTTCACAGATGGGTCCACTGGTCAGTTTCCATCCAGCCCTCCATCAGAGAGCAGATTATCAGATAAGGAGTCATAAATATCGCAGGCACATGGCCTTTCCTAGTGGGATATTAATAATATCTTAAGAACTCTGTCTGTTAGGCTTTGCTGTCCCTGTTACTCTGATATTATTAATCATCAGGACAAATGGTTTAATTTGAGTCCAAACATGACACGGTTATTATATTCCTTTGTCCTCTGCGCCAACTCCAACTCCTTTGAAAAGAAAACAGGAAAAATAAACCACAAATTCTGCGTTGAAACCTGGCAAGAACCATGTCTGTGCATGACACTAACAAACACGCATTAGGTATAAAACATACAGAGCAATGGGTGGCGATAGCCTCTTACAAATACGCCACTTGCCTCCTCATCAGGCGGTCTATAAAGATGGGAGAACATATGGCAGAAACATGAAAAATGACGAATTTTTATAGTCAAACCGCCGTGCTGCGGCAGGAAAATTGCCCCATAGAGAAGTGATTCAGCCCATAGGATTCAATGTAAAAAATATTTTTGTTTTTATTCAACTGTTTATTATTTTCAACCGCAGCAAAAAGCCTTTTTAGTTATTAAATTTTTTTAGGTATTTTTCTGAATTTTTTTTAGGCAAAATTTTGGGTTCTCATTTTTAAAAAATAAATAAAAAGATAAAGAAAAGGTTTCACAATACCTATCTATGGAGCGCTGGGTGAGGTGGTGAAGGTACCTTTTGGGTGCAGCTCTGTGATGAGTGGGTTGACAGAGTCAAAACCCCAAAACACTCTGTCTGTAATAACAATTTTTAGAAGAGAGAGACACACTCCAGAGCGCAAACCTGTACCAAATGAAAGCGTGGGAGGAGAGGTCTTTTCTCTCTGGGAGGCGTATTGCTCAAAGGTTGAGTCTATATGTACATATATTCACACAAAATTGCATACATTCACACAAAATTGCATAAGCAAAGATGTAAGCATACATATATCATATAAAATTTAAAAACAGCATTGCATATATGGTCTGATTGATATAAAAGATCCTTTGTAATGGAGTATTGGTGGTATATCGCCACCTAGTGTCCGTATTTCAAAAAGTCTTTCAATTGAAAAAATGTGTAATAAATAAAAGTTCTTTCCGATCTGCAGCACTTCTCTGTCTCTCTTGTACCTCCGAGAGAACAGGAGAGTGTGATTAGAATTGTGCCAAGCACTGCATATTATTGGTCTGAATGATGGATGCACACTTACGCAGGTTTATTCCTCATGCTGCAAGCGGCTGATCTGTGAAACCACTCTTCTTTTGGTGCTTACTCCTCTGTTCCTGTGGTGATCGGTCCCAGGGCCCAGCAGATCCAGGACTTCCCTTCTGGGGGTGCTAGGATTCTTTGTATAGTGCCTTGGTTGAAAGCAATACCGGAAGCAGGGATGGCCAATAAAGAAGTGGATTTTATTCACATAAGTATAAAAAAACAATAAAATGGGCTTGGTGGAGATATAAAACAAATTAAAAATAAATGGTGTCCTTTAAAACGCGTTTCACCGCTCAGGTGGCGGCTTCATCAGTCATGGATCATGACTGATGAAGCCGCCACCTGAGCGGTGAAACGCGTATTAAAGGACACCATTTAAAGCACCAAAAGAAGAGTGGTTTCACAGATCAGCCACTTGCAGCACGAGGAATAAACCTGCGTAAGTGTGCATCCATCATTCAGACTAATAATATGCAGTGCTTGGCACAATTCTAATCACACTCTCCTGTTCTCTCGGAGGTACAAGAGAGACAGAGAAGTGCCGCAGATCGGAAAGAACTTTTATTTATTACACATTTTTTCAATTGAAAGACTTTTTGAAATACGGACACTAGGTGGCGATATACCACCAATACTGCATTACAAAGGATCTTTTATATCAATCAGACCATATATGCAATGCTGTTTTTAAATTTTATATGATATATGTATGCTTACATCTTTGCTTATGCAATTTTGTTTGAATATATGTACATATAGACTCAACCTTTGAGCAATACGCCACCTAGAGAGAAAAGACCTCTCCTCCCACTCTTTCATTAGGTACAAAGAAAAAGATGCGGCTTTTTTTCTCTCACTTAGGCTAGGGTCAGACGAAAGCAGTTTTAACGTGCGTTTAGACGCACGAAATCACGGCCGTGCTAGCAGCAAATGACGTCCAATGCCGGGGAACACACGAAGTACGGCCGCACGAAAGTTCGTCCGCGCAACGCAAGTGGCAAACGAACGCATTTTTTCTAGAACGTTAAACCTCTAGTACGGACGTACAGAGTGCGCTGCGTCCGCTAGAGGAGTGTGTGCGTGATTGGGAGACGTCAGACGCTGCTAATGTCCGGCCAACATAACGTCCAGACACAAAAAGTGTTTTATTGATGATCCGTACAAAATCACGGACGAAAAGGCGCATCGTATGACCGCTATCGCGTACTCCGTGAAAAAATGCGTCCATTCGTTCGAACGCACTTTTTCACAGACAACGCGAAAATGCGTTCGTCTGACCCTAGCCTAAAAGTGTTTTTTTTTTTCTTCGGTCCAGTTGCATTCAGCGTTGCTGTAATTGGTGCTGAAAGCTATTTTAGCACCAGGGACAGGGGGTTTATCCCACCACCCCTGCAGCCTTCAGCGAGTTTTTTTTCCTGCCCTAGCTGTGCTGGACGGGGGCTGTGCGTGGTAAAGACAGTTTTTTTTTTCTCCCTGCAGCATGTTTTTTTGTTTTTTCTTCATTCGGTGACCTGTCCATCGGATGACCTGGGTCATCCGCAGATGCTTCCAGTGGATGACCCTGATCTACCGATGGCATTGTCCATAGGCAGATGACCAAGTCGGTCATCCGACTGCGGTGCCAGTGGACAAGCATTCTCCAAAATATTTCTGGAGCACTGTGCTACTTTTTATTTGTACAATCTCTGTTAAAGTTATTATTTAACAAAAGCAACAATCAAAATCAGTTTTTCTACTTATAATTACCATAATTGGAATTCCAATAAACATCTGCAAGTTCCTTCTCAAATAAGAAAATAAAGAAAAGACGCGCTGACGCTAGCGAAGATGGTAAAATCAACTACACCCAATGTATAGCTTCATCATGTCTTACTTTTTATTTGTTCGGACTTCTATTTATTAGATTTCAAACACCCAATGAGATTTGTTTGTCTTAGACAGCGTTTCATTTCTGCCCCAATCAGTATACAGATATATTACAACATCAAAGTTGACCAATCCCACAAGCACTTATAACAAAAAGATGTTTTTTATGGCTTATAACTTTCACGCACTTTTTTTATTTCTGTCCTTGTAAAATAACAAAGGATCCTCTCTTTACCAGGATATGGTCTGGATTCAAAACAACATTCCTAAGCCCTGGGTCAAGTGCCATGAAACGGAGGGGGAAAAGGAGGGGTGGAAACCACAGCCTGTCTGCATTAGAGCAGACTTTTCAAAATCATAGTTGAATCACAGGATATTTGTATTCATACAGGAAATTAAGAATATCAATTCTTTCAGCTTTCAAGTCTGTATATAGATGATCATATGACGCCTTGAAATAAAAATGTCAAATCAAAAGATCTGAGCCATGTCTTGTCTATTCTTCTCCAAGGAGCTACAAATGGTATTGGGAAAGCGTATGCCGAGGAGTTGGCGAGCTTCGGTATCAACATCATCTTGATCAGTCGCAACAGAGAGAAACTGCAAATGGTGTCAGAGTCCATAAATAAAACCTATGGAGTTAAAACCAGCTTCATAGAGGTGGATTTCAACAAGGGCCGAGAGGTTTTTCCTGCAATTAGAGAGGCCTTGAAAAATGTTGATGTGGGGATCTTGGTAAACAATGCTGGAGTTTGCTACGAATACCCCATGTATGAAACAGAGGTTCCAGAGGATAGAATTTGGGAGATCATCAATGTCAATGTTGCTGCAACTACGATGATGGTGCATTTGGTTCTGCCGGGTATGCTGGAACGAAAGAAAGGAGCCATTATCAATGTGGCCTCCGTTGCAGCCCGTGTAATATTCCCTCAATTTACCATTTATGCTGCTTCCAAGGTAACCGTGGATGTCTTCTAGTTAAAGGGGCTTACATTAAAGGGGCTTTACTGGCTCCTTTATGATAATCACTTATGTTGTTATATTTTGTCCAATATAGATAAACTGCGCTACGGTGCTTTCACTTATTTTATGTCACACTTATAGTACATCTAAGTGTGCAAGTCTGAGTGTGTCTCAGATTCACCAGATTTTCACAATTTGCACATTTGCACGTGCACTTTACTGTGGCCTAGGACTTTTTGACTGTTCAACCCTCCAGAGAACTATTAACACTTTGCGTTTTTTAGCGCACCATTCGTGTATGCACTTTACTAAGGAACGGTTTTTTATAAGCACATGCACTTTATTGTTACACACAATTACTGCATGTCTCTAGGTTCTGTTATCATTAACTGAATTATGTACTGTGATTTTACACATTGACTGCTAATTGCACTTCTATTGCCATTGTATGTCTCTCGGGACCCGACGGTTCCTGGTGACACATATAGATCCTAAACTCCCGTACGAGCACCTGAAGGGCCTCTCAGGCCAGGGATAATTGTGATTCATAGTAATACCATTGCGTCACTAGGTCCTTTTTATTGTTTCCTTTATTACATTTGCACATTTTGTTGAGAAGATGTGCAACACCTTGTAGGCTGCAACCCCAAATCCTATACCCAAATTAGCGCCTCCACAGACAACCCTCCTATCTTGTATCTCTCAGATTCATGCCTGACAAAGGATGACATTTCAGCTGAATCTGATTGCTGTTTTAACAGATGCTGGGAATTTGCTACATATGCCTTTGGGACGCATTAAAGGAGCTTGTGGTGTCACTGATGTTGCCACACCTTCCATTCGTGCCATTGTTTGACTCAATCATGCATGGGCAAGGTGCTTTCCACACCTCCAGCAACAATGGATGCTGATTTGTTTGATCATTGTCCTTCCTAGCACTAGGTGTGGATCGACAGAAAAACCAGTAAATATGAAAAAAATATATTTATTATCATCCAAATCTCTCCCACTGATGGAGCGCTACTTGTTTTTTTTCAATGTTCTTTTAGATCGGATGGCCTCAAAGAAAGCACAAAAATATGTAGTGCAAAACTGTTAGACACATATGGTTTTACAGAATTAAAGGAAAATCCCACTCACGTGGTTAAGAGCGTAAGTCTGACAGGCTCAAATCTTAGCACTTTTGGATCCGTACAAGCGATCCCCCCCCTTCTTGTTTTTTATCTTCCCTCCTATTCTTGGAATCTTCTCCCATAGGAAGGTTATATCCCTCAAAGATACAGAGAGAATTAAGGACATAACACAGGTGAGCGCTAACGTTAGCGTTATGAATTTAATAGTGCCCAAAGTGTGTATACTCTATAAAAAAAAAAGTCGTGCGACGTTTGAGTGTGTTCGTGTTTGGCTTGAAGGAAAGAGGGCAACCCTAGCATGGGGTCTCACCTCACGGTATCCAGCACTGTCATGCATTTCAGTGAATTGCAAAGGAATGTTCAGCCCAGGGCTCCTCCTGACCTTTCATTCCTTATGCATTCACAAGTCTCACAGGCACAGGGGGTAGCACAGCGCCTCTCTGCATCTCTCACTGTTAAACAGCGACCAGCAGTAAAGCTACTTGCCCAATGATTTTGCCTGCAATATTGTGGGGCCCCACTTAAAGGACAGGCCTGACCAAAGCTTTAAGAAGGCCCTCAAGCGGCCCTCTCCTCTACCCGGGCCCTCGTGCAATGCCCTTTTGCCCTAAAGGTTAGTCCAGCCTTGCTTGTTCTTGCACCAGCTTTGCTTTTCCCCTCACACTTGCACAACCACCAACAATTGTCCTATTTTCTCTTAAATAATATTAATTGTTCTTCTATTTCCCAGACCTACCTGGACAATCTAACTGAAGCTCTTCATCATGAATATGCCTCTAAAGGTATTTTCATACAAAGCTTAACACCATGCTTTGTAGCTACTAACATGATAAGTCCAATGTGCTCATTCCTTCAAAGAAAGTCAATATTTGTTACTCTGGCTAAAGAGACTGCGTATCAAGCAGTGAGGACTATAGGGTTAACCAGGAGGACCTCGGGATCCTACTCTCACTCTATCCAGGCAAGTATATAAAACAAAAAAATATTGTAATGATACAGCGTACCTGTGACAGAAGAGCTTGTTAATATATGCAACTTTACATATACTGTACATGGTGCAGAACGCCTAAAGCGGTTATTTTAAAATTGTGGCAGCCAGCCCTCAGATACTACGGCCCACCAGGAAATACCCCAGTGGGTCTGTCCAGGGCTGCACACCAGCAACTTTTTGTATACAATGATGTCCATGATTTGCTTGATCGCTGTATAGTGTAATATTTAAATGACATTCTTACAGTCACAACACTCTCTAGAAGCATTGAAATTATATGGCAATATTTTGTGTAAGTTAAATTGGAGAAGTGTGCATTTGAAACCGTTACAATATTAGGGTTTCATTTTATCACAAGGAAAAATTTACATGGATTCACAAAAAGTAGAAGCGCTATCTGAAAGAGAGGTGTGCACCTTGTTTTGACATTCATATCACAAGTTCTCAAAGTATTCAAACCTTAAAAGGCTTAACCGAAAACAGCAGAAACATCAATGGGCTCCTGATACCCAAAAGGCTTGTGATAATTACACTCGTTACAGCCCCATTATGATTTCTTCCAGATCAATACAAACCCCAATTTTTTGTTATTTTTGGTGGTATTCTGTATCTAAAGAATACAAGGTTTGGCTATTTTGACCTAGAATTTTCACTTCTCCAGTTATTCTCCTGAGTTTCACCTTTCTTTGATTAGACCTGTATGATTATGGTGGTTGTTGATAGAATGTCTAATATGGCTCACTTCATCCCTTCTAGACCATTTCCTAACACTAAACAAACTGCCAAGATGATCCTACATGAGCTTTTAAACCTGCGTGGCATTCTGCAAAACATCTCTTTTTAAGAGCTTGGCTGATATAATTCTTGCAAATTTTTATATTATCTTGTATACAATTCATTAAGCAGCACCATAGGCGTGCGCACGGGGTGTGCCGGGTGTGCCTAGGCACACCCTAATGCCGGCCCGCGGCACATTCTGGGTCCCGGCTGGTCGCATCCGATGGATAGCCGCCGGGACCCCTCATTTCCGTGGGCCTGGCGCAGCCTCCGCTTCCCTGGTGGTCCCTGTGGTTCGTGGGGTGCTGCACTGCGATCTGTGCATGGCGCACAGACCGCACAGCACATCCCACACTGACACGAGCGGCCGGCGATCTCTGATGACCTGTCACCTGACCGCCGGCGCTCTGACACAGTCAGTAAGCGCCGGCGGTCAGGTGACAGGTCATCAGCGATCGCCGGCCGCTCGGGTCAGTGTGGGATGTGCTTTGCAGTCTGTGCGCCATGCACAGATCGCAGTGCAGCACCCCACGAACCACAGGGACCACCAGGGAAGTGGAGGCTGCCGCCAGGCCCGCGGAAATGAGGGGTCCCGGCGGCTATCCATCGGATGCGGCCAGCCGGGTTCCCCCTCCTCAACCCCCCCCCTCTGTGCCACTGGACCACCAATGATACATATTCAACCCCCTCCCTGCAAGCAGAAAAAACAAACAAAGGTGAGCAGGAGAGGGGGCAATTTTTATATATCAAAATATTTTTAAACACAGAGCTTTATGGCTGTGGATTCTGTGATACACTGATACACCCTGCATAATGCTGAGTTTTATGGCTGTGGATTCTGTGATACACATACACTGCATACTGCTGAGTTTTATTGCTGTGGATTCTCTGATACGCTCATTCACACAGCACATTGCTTGGTTTTATTGCTGTGGATTCTGTGATATGCTCATTCACACTGTATACTGCTGAGTTTTATGGCTGTGGATTCTGTGATACACATACACTGCATACTGCTGAGTTTTATGGCTGTGGATTCTGTGATACACATACACTGCATACTGCTGAGTTTTATTGCTGTGGATTCTCTGATACGCTCATTCACACCGCACATTGCTTGGTTTTATTGCTGTGAATTCTGTGATATGCTCATTCACACCGCACATTGCTTGGTTTTATTGCTGTGGATTCTGTGATACGCTCATACACACTGCACATTGCTGAGTTTTATTGCTGTGGAGCTCTGATACGCTCATACACTCTGTGTATTACTGAAGGTTTTATTGCTGCGAATCTCTGATATGCTCATACACACTGCACATTACTGTGGGTTTTATTACTGTGGAGCTCTGTGATACGCTCACACACACTGCACATTACTGTGAGTTTTATTGTTGTGGATTCTGGGATATGCTCATACACACTGCACATTAATGTGGGCTTTATTGCTACATACCCCCAGGGTGTAGGAAGGAGGATATATAGTTATGTATGTGAACGTATGGCTGTGTGTATAAATGCATGTATCTGTCTTTAAATAGGCTGCTTTGCGTAAAATTCTGCACCTGTTTCCTTGTCGCAGTCCGGTGTTGCCCCCTTGTCTTGCACCATAAAGGATTGTATTGTGCACAGAAATCGCCACAATATCTGCTGCCTGCACTCCACAAAAAGAATTACAGTGAGCGTCTTGGCAGCGTCGTGAGGTACAGGTAGGAGAGACTGTATTGGTGTAAGTCAGCAAGAGCTTATATGGGCCACTTTACTCAAATTTCACTCCCTTTTTAACATTTAACCACTTTGCTGCTGACGACGTGCTGAGCGCATCCTCTGATTTCATGTTTGTGTGTAGAGGATGTACTCGGCACGTCGTTGAAGTCCTTGTGAGATCCGGCAGGTCGACATAGTGATTCCCAGAGTGAGACTGAGGGACTTTTTCTCCCAGTCTCCCTCTGCTCCTGGCAGCGAGAGGAGGCGAATGGAGCAGTCGTTCTTTCTGCAGGATGAGAGGTGAGTATCTGATTTTGGGGGGGGGGGGTTTCAGCTGGTGCTGACTGATTCTGCAGAAGTGGAATCCGTTATCATCAGGTCCTGGTTGTGAGTAAATGTTCAGTAACCGCAACCGGACGGTAATCAGCGCTAGTAGATTGTAATGCTAATGCTGATTAACACTTTCCACTCCCCATGTTAAGTATAGGGAGCTGAAAAGAGCAAGATTCTAAATGGTAAAGGGTTTTCTAACAGATTAGCGTTTGGATTTTAATATGGTACACCCGCGGTAGGACCACCAGAGCTAACGTTAACGCTCACTCAGATGGACACTAACATTAACGTTAGGAATGTAATATGGCCCATAGAATATCTAACTAACAATCTTTTGAATGAAAAAATGTGGTAAAATAAGTTTACACGCTGTATGTGATCGAAATCCAAATTTAAATTTTTTGATCTAGCATTTTGAGGTGACATGATGTATACCGGGGTCATTGGTCCTCTAGCTCATTTGGAACTATATCTCATATGTTGCTCGGCCCCTAATTAAGATAGTTGAGACTCATTGGAAATGTAGTTTCAAAAGGTCTGGGTATCGAAGGTTGCTTAACCCCTGAAACATACACATACAGGGTTATCCAAAGAGATCTGAATTGCTTGAGAAAGGTAACCGAACGCTGAAAATCAGGGTTCAGTTACCTTTCCTGGCCATTCGGCTATCCAGAGAGCAGGCAATACGCCAAATCCTGGCGAATTGCCTGCACATACGGTGCCTGTTCGGTGCCTGTTCGAGGGCAGTGAAATCCCCATGAAAAAGCACTGCTTCGGCTATTCAGAGAACACAAACCAGCAGTGAAAGGTTCCCCTAATGCCCTGCCATTCGGTGGTTTCATTCGGCAGATTTATTCAGGAGAATCCCATAGGCTTCAATGTAAAAAATATTCCCGTTTTAATTCAATATCTAATCGTTCATTATAAAATTCTGCAGCAAAAAGTCTCTTTATTTATAGATTTTTTAGGATACTTTAAGCATTTTTCTGAATTTTTTTTTCTTTGCAAACAGCGTTTCATTTTCACAGATTCATACAAACGGTTTTGCTAATTTATTCACCTCCCTCGTCTGCGGTCTCAGCTGCTTCGGCTGTGTTCGGCTCCGGTTTTTAGCATGTTAATCCAGATGTTTTTGGGGGTTTTCGGCGTGCATTCAGTGGGTTTTGCGATTAGTTTTCGTCAGGTTTGCGGCAGCTTTTCCCTGGGTCACCGAAATGGGATCGGCAAAAGGAACCGAATTGAAGAGAACGAAAAGTCACCGAACGTGCAGTGACTTTTCGAATCTCTTTGAATAACCCTGATAGTAATGATGTGTGTGTGTCGTTATATGTATGTATGTATGTATATATATGTGTGTGTGTTTGAGCTTTTGGGTGCACACCCTAATGCAATAGGCTGCGCACGCCTATGAGCAGCACCAAGATACACTGGAATCCTTATTTTCAGGGTTGTTATTGATGTTTGGTTTTATATTACAAATATTTAAAGAGAATATATGCCTTTGTCTTATTTTTCTCCAGATTTACCTGGCAACCACTCTCCCAGAGTGGCTTTGGCTTTCAGCGTGGAACATGGCCTGCACCGCAATGAGCCGTGATCGGTCCTCCAAAATGAAATGATGAATGACGACCTTCAACAGACAAATGCAGATAGCTTTGTCCTTTTTGCAAAATACATACCGTATTTCATCATCCCTGCACAAATACAGCAGTTTGCATACATTTCAGCACTATACCATAACCCAAATGGCGTCAGATTTCTCCTTGGATCAAGCAGCTTTTACCCACATATTAATTATAATGACCCTTATTATTATGATTTTGCAGGAAGTCATCCAGTTGTTGTTTAACAGTATCTGACCCAACCACCTCAACAGGCAGAGAATTCCACAGCTTTATTGGTCTCACTGTAAAATAACCCTTCCTATGCTTTAGGCGGAATTTCCTTTCATCCGGTCTAAAAGGGTGACCTCGTGTATTATTAATGATTTTGTTTTTTCAGTGCTCTGTTCTCGAGTCCCGGACCGATTAGTGCATTCTTTACTCCTCTGCGTACCCTGGTTACTGACTCAGCTTGTCTTTTCGCTTCTGTATCTCTTGATTTTGGATATGTATTTTAACTGTTCTCTTTATTACCTCTTATCAGTCTGGCCATTACAAGACCTGGTGTTAGGTTTTCTTAATAGGCTAGTTCGGTTCTTCATAACCCTCTGCCGCACTAGTACGCCCCGCTTGACGGTTGCTGCGGCGGGCCCCTCCAGCATTCGACGTGGGACACGCATCATTGGCTGCAGGGGGGCGGCCTGAGTACAGGCCATCACGCAGCAGCCATTTGTAAGTCCCATGGTGGGAAAGGATTAAACTGCACACTAGGGTCAGGGTCGGATTAACATAGGGGCTGATGGAGCAGCAGCTCCAGGCCCATGCTCCAGAACAGGCCCAGAGAAAGGATAACTATGTCTGCATTGATGGACATTTGGACCTCTAAATCTCCAACTACAAAGCAGCTACAGGGTCATGTGAGGTATCAATGGAAAGGCCAGAGAATGGCCTTTCGATTGATTTCAAACATGACCAGGTGTTTTACAAAAATAGAAAGAAAAATAATAATTTTTTTTATACATTCAGGGTTATTCATAATGACTGGAGAAGTGAAAATTCTTGGTCAAAATAGCCAAACCAAAAAAAGTCTCCCATTTATCTCCCTTTCCAAATCGGCTATTTGGTCTAGATTGTTCTCTTCTCCTGGTTTTCACCTCTCTCTGAATAACCCTAGTAGTCATATTATTCATAAAACACAAGGGAAATATTTAATTTTTCATATATAACCACAAATGTTTGGATGATAAAATGGGAAAAAGTAATTTTACATGCTTTAAATGATTGAAATCTGAATGAAAAATTAATCACATCGTATCTACCTCGTTAGATATACCGGTTTCTGCACCATTAACCACTTGGCTGCTATGGACGCGCTCAGCGCGTCCAGCCAAGTGGTTCTCCTGTGCTACGGATGCGCTCAGCGCGTCCGAGCACAGGAGGCAGCAATCCGCCGGATTCCGGCGTATTGCTGCACCCCCCCGGTGCGGGCTGACATCTTGGAAGTCAGCCCAGCACTCGGGAGCCCGGCGGGGACATTAGATGTCATCGCGGCGACGCAATGACATCTAATTCAGGCGCCCCCCCGCATGTGTGAAGGAGGCGCCTGAAAGGGAGGGGGGGAGGTCCTTCGGACCTCTCTCCCTCCCGATCGCCGGGGAGCAGGGGGTTAAGACAGGCACCACTTGGAAGGGCACAGCCTGCCCTTCCAAACGGTGGCTCTCATTAACCCCTGGGGAGCCGGATCACGAATCGGCGCTGAAAAGCGCCGGTTCGTGATCCTTTCCCGGAGCTGGCCGACATCTTGGATGTCGGCCAAGCCTCCGGGAACTCCCCCTGAGGACTGGCGTCATAGTGCATAGCACGATGACGCCAGTCCTGGAGTTAACCCCTAGCTGCCACCAACGGTGGAGATAGGGGGTTCCAATGAACCCCCTATCTCCCGATCCGTGGCAGCTAGGGGTTAAAGTTTGGTACTGCTGGATCGGCCAGAGCATGGCCGTTCCAACGATACCAAACACGACTGTGAAAAAAGTTTTTTAAAAAAATATATAAAAAAAAAAAATATTTAAAAAAAAAATAATAAAAAAAAAATAAACAAGTTTTATTTTTTTTGGTTTGTTAATGCAGCAATATTGTTCCTATTTCAATTATAATGTGAACAATGATGCTGCACTAACGATTTTTGTATGCGGTGCGTTTGTTAAAAATCGCGTAATTTCCCCCAAAAAAAAATGTAACGAGACCCCATCTCTAATTTTTTTAACAAGCGCACCCCATACAAAATATAACCACAATTGCTCACATGTTAAAATGTGAAAAAAATACACTTTACACGTTGTAAATTATTGAAAATTTATATTTTATTGCATTTTTTGTTATAATATACAGACAGGTCATGACGTATACATATAATAATGACATATTATTAATCTGCCGAGTCTGACGGAAAGAACGATATATAATATGTCTGGGTCATATACTAAAATAAGCCTTCAAAACACGTTTAAACATGATGAGCAAAACCGGTAAATATGACCTCAGCACAGAGGTGTGAAAAGCCTCAGCAGCGAAAGGGTTAAATAACCTAAATTATGTTTTCATTTCACTAAATTCCAAAAAAGCCCACAAAAATCTCCAGCTCCAGGCCCATAGAGATCTTAATCCAGCCCTGGTGCTAGAGCTGCTCTTGATGTTACCTAACCTGGCAGAACCTTAGCAGAATGATTTCATATGCAATTGTCATCCCTATAATCGCACAATCCAGCTAAGGCTGGGGTCAGACGAGCGTAGTGTTCACGTCCGTGATTGCGCCTAAAAGTACGTCCGTGATAGCATGAAAGTAAGTCCATTGGAGCCTGACACATGAAGTACGTCCGCACTGAACTGCGGACGCACAACGGCCGCGGCAAACGGACGCAGGTTAGGCAAGAACGTAATACTGCTAGAACGGACGTGCGGAGTGCGCTGCGTCCACAACGTCTGCATAGCTTTGTGTGTGAGTGATGGAGCGAGGTCAGACGGACTGCATTTATACGTCCAGCATTTTTGACGGACAGAATGTTTTTTCATTGTAATTTATTTTCCCCTCCTACATCCGTCAAAAAATAACTTCAGTGAAAAAACGGACTGTGTGACCACTACTGCGTCATCCGTACTGACGATGTCCGTACTGCACGGACGTACAGCCCGTAGAAATCACGCTCGTCTGACCCCAGCCTAAAGCCTTGTGAGACCTGAGCGGGCCTCACCATAGAGCAAGCCACTAGTGCCGTTGCTCATCCTCAGGACCCTCAAAAAACAATTTGTTCTCACACTAGACAATGCTGTAATTCATATTACATCACATAAAGGTGAATATATATACATATATACAGTTGTGTTCAAAATTATTCAACCCCCACTGAAATTGAGTGTTTTGGCCAGTTTGACATTGATTTTGATCATTCAGTCATCTTGCTTACAATTAAATCAAAGAGGCACGTGTAGGTCAGACAAATATAACATAACATTTATAATGAAATAACCACAAATGTCTTTTCTGTGCTCACATCATTATCAGTTTTATTCAACCCCCAAGTGACATTCAATCTTAGTACTTAGTACAACATCCTTTTACAGTTATAACAGCTTTTAAACGTGAAGCATAGCTTGACACAAGTGTCTTGCAGCGATCTACGGGTATCTTCGCCCATTCGTCATGGGCAAAAGCCTCCAGTTCAGTCACATTCTTAGGCTTGCGCACTGCAACTGCTTTCTTTAAGTCCCACCAGAGGTTCTCAATCGGATTTAAGTCAGGTGACTGCGATGGCCACTCCAAAATGTTCCAGCCTTTAATCTGCAACCATGCTCTAGTGGACTTGGAGGTATGCTTGGGATCATTGTCCTGTTGAAAGGTCCAACGTCTCCCAAGCCTCAGGTTTGTGACGGACTGCATCACATTGTCATCCAATACCTCCTGGTACTGAAGAGAATTCATGGTACCTTGCACACGCTGAAGCTTCCCTGTACCTCCAGAAGCAAAACAGCCCCAAAGCATGATTGACCCCCCGCCATGCTTCACAGTAAGCAAGGTGTTCTTTTCTTCATAGGCCTTGTTCTTCCTCCTCCAAACATAGCGTTGATCCATGGGCCCAAACCGTTCTAATTTTGTTTCATCAGTCCACAGAACACTATCCCAAAACTTCTGTGGTTTGTCCACATGACTTTTGGCATACTGCAGTCGACTCTTCTTATTGTTTGGAGACAGCAAGGGGGTGCGCCTGGGAGTTCTGGCATGGAGGCCTTCATTACGCAGTGTGCGCCGTATTGTCTGAGCTGAAACTTCAGTACCCACATCTGACAAATCTTTTCTCAGTTCCTCAGCAGTCACACGGGGACTTTTCTCCACTCTACGCTTCAGGTAGCGCACAGCAGTCGAAGTCAGCATCTTCTTTCTGCCACAACCAGGTAGCGTTTCAACAGTGCCCTTTTCCTTGAATTTGCGAATGATGCTTCCTATGGTCTCTCTTGGTATGTTTAACATCTTTGCAATCTTCTTATAGCCATTGCCCTTCCTGTGAAGAGTAATCACCTCTTCTCTTGTCTTCCTGGACCATTCTCTTGACTTCACCATGTTTGTAACCACACCAGTAAATGTCTAGAAGGAGCGGAGTATCACAGTCATTTTAAAGCTGCCTAATTGGTGCTTATTATGCTTTATTGCTGCTCCGTGACATCCACAGGTATTTTCAATACCTGATTGAAAACACTTGAATGAACCTCTGTTCTTCAGAGTGGTAGTCTTTAAGGGGTTGAATAATTGTATCAATGAAGAATTCACAAAAGAAACATTTACTACTGTATTACAAAACCAATTGATGTCATTTTAGTTGCATATGGTTCTTTAAAAAGTCCTTGTAGGATTTCATTCTGAATACAATTACAAATGTACACTAAATTCCCTAAAACCCTTTACAGCATTGGGGGTTGAATAATTTTGAACACAACTGTATTTTTTAATTGCAGGCCAGTTTGTGCTTGTTGACGCCTAAATGTCCTACTTAAAAGAAATTTGGCTTGTAGTACTGAAATATCCCGCCAAGTATAATACAACAACAAAAACATGTAGGATTCACACCCCTGAATGATTAAGCAGGTATAATGAAGGAGAAAAGAATCTGCATTAGAAAACACTCCGAATAATACAATATGATTATTTTTTCATGATTTTGTGTCAGATGAATCAAGCACTATAGGTGGTCAAACTGTCATATTAACCCCTTCACTACGAAGTGATTTAAAAAAAAAAACAACATTGTCAGGGTCCTTTTTTAAAAAAATTTTTTTTAATTAATTATAATGTAAGACATATTTAAAAATACTCCCAATGAATCTGTTACTGTACTATCATATTTGGCCAGTAGATGGTGACATTTACTGCCAAATTGAGTTACAGTTGCAGCCCGTGGTTCACTGCAACAAATGTATCAGCTTGCTGAATGTCCGATGTCAGA
This sequence comes from Leptobrachium leishanense, assembly GCA_009667805.1. NCBI lineage: Eukaryota > Metazoa > Chordata > Amphibia > Anura > Megophryidae > Leptobrachium > Leptobrachium leishanense. Next base: position 32,558,802 of record CM019072.1, on the reverse strand, counting down.
GCATTCAGTTAACGGATTTTACACAAGTTTAGCTCTTTGCGCAATATGCCCACAGGGCTAAAACCTTGGGGGCACCTTCTGCAGCCCAAAAGCAAATGCAATTAGTTTGCAGGAAAAAAATATAATTAGCTTTTGGGCTGCAGAACAACAGATCGAGATATCTCGATATTGGGGCACCAGATGGTGCCTTTAAAGCCGGGATATCTCGATCTCGGTAGTGAAGGGGTATAAACAAATAAAAAGCAGAGCCATGTTTGCATTGTTAAGCAGGAATAGATTTTGAAACTGAATTTCAGCTTGTTTGCTTAAGAATTAAATTGTCAGGAGAGCATGTGAGGACCACAAAGGGACCCATGCTAGAGCTGCTCCTGATGTTGCCTAACCTGGCAACAGCTTTCCTGTCCTGCCCCTACATTACAATCCAGTCCTGGTTTTCCACTTGCCAAGCCTGAAGGAAGCCTCAGCTATTTCTCCATCCAGCCTGTTTAACCTAAGACTTCTATTTAATCGAGTTGGCTCCCTATGGACTATGTCCTGGTATTGAGGTTTGGTTCATGGTTCTATCTGGGCTCGGTCTCCTGTCATTCTGCTTGTGTTTCCGGTCACCCCTTTGTTCCTGCCTGTATCCAGCCATGCCCCATGTTTGTATCCTGCATTCTCCTTGCTGCGTCTCATACCCACCCACAATAAACCTACTGGATTTATCTGTTCCTGTCTGTTTGTGCTGTTTCTCCACTGCAGTTTGGGCTCTTATCTACCACCCCACATCATGACCCAGACATAAATATAAACGGATATTTGGGTAAAACTGCCGAAGATGTTGATAACAATTAGAATATGCAACACTTCAAAAATATATTAGAATACAATTACATACAAGTAAAAATAGATGAGAAGAGGGAATGTAGACTCCCAAAGTGACTTTCCTCCATTAAGAAATATTGCAAAATATCCAAGTAGAAGCTTGTGGTTGACTGCTGAGGGGTAAGGCTGCTGTGTGAAGGAGCTTCGTGATTACCTGCTGAACCTAAATGACTTTTAACAGTATTTATAGAAGATTTGTTCCTCTCCTCAATCCCATCGCTAGTGGAACCTGCCTGAAGTCACGAGGATGGTCGGCCCCCATTTCAAGAGGCTCTCTCTGGCCATAGCTGTGGACGGAGGATGTTTTTCTTTCCAGGCGATGGCCCCTTTTCCTTTGGCCTAGCTGACCTGACACCTTAATATCCAATATGTTCTGTGGAGAGGCACCTACAACCTACAGGGGAGATGAGAGCCTGGATGGATGGGTTGAAGATCTCAAGTCCCCTCAATCCCTACAAGTCACCCAGGTGCAGGGTCAACATGGGAGATTGAGGTCTTGCATGGAGCTTTCATGGTTGCTTGCAAGCCCACATCTCTGACCATTATACTGGGCCTGGAGAAGATGTGATTGGCCACCGAAGGAGTCCTGAGATTTGTGGCCTTTTAAGGTGGCTTGAGGATTCTACTGGCTAAGTTCATGGAGCACTGCACAACTGAAGAGAATGCAGAGCACTCTGAGGGAGACTCACCCATCGACACGATGCAGATTGCTTTGTATGTGACTGTGGTGGAGAACATAGACTGGCAGTGGTGACCTTGCTAAAGAGGAGTAGAGAGCAAGCAGTGACAGATGGATATGAATAAGTTGACATCACCCACAGATACAGCCAGGCATGTATTGGCCATAGGGACTACAGGGAGATTCCCGGTGGGCCGATGGCTCAGTGGGCCAGTGTGAATGCTGGTTCACCGCCAGCTCTCACTGCCTTTAATGGGTGAGGTGAGAACTTCCTCACCGTCTGTTAAACAGACGCATTCTCATATTAGGGCCACCGTGACAGTGAGACCTGCTGCGCATCTGCCTCACCTTAAGGCTAGGGTCAGACGAACGCATTTTTCACGCACACCACACATTGCATTGAGTTTTATTGCTGTGGAGCTCTGTAATGTGCAGTGTGTACAAGTGTGTCAGTAATGTACAGTATGTTTTAAACCTGAGCGGTGATCGGCAGTTTCCCACATGTGCCACATGGACCTTCTGTGCCGCAGCCGTAGCTGCCACGAGTGTGTGACACCTACCGCAGCAGAGCGGTGGCAGTTTGTAAGTCTGGAGGGGGCACAATTCGCTGGGGGCCTGAGTGGATTTTATTAACTCGATAAAATTCTTAGTTGAAAATTGTGTGAACAAATAAATTCTTTAACACAACAATGTGCATGTGGGTTGTGCCTTGTATGGGAGGGGTTTATGGGTGTGGCCTACTGTGTAGGCGTGGCACAAGAGGCCCCACCAACTCCTATTGCCCGGGGACCCCATTACTTGTCAGTCCGCTCCTGCTTCCCTGTGCTCTCTTTCTGCATGCAATAGTAATACATGTCCAGGAAAACATGGCCGATCTGGCATCTGTACCCAAGAGCACGTACATACAGTATATTTGCTTTATTAATCATTTGAGTGCAGCTCCCTGCACTAGTCTAAACCGTGTAACTTGGCAGGTCTTTTAGTCTACCTTATGTAATAATTTGAGTTACAAGCACCAGAGCTCTGCTGTTTCCCTCTTGTAGTGGAACAATAAAGTTTTGCTTGTTGATGCTTCCTTACTTTGAAGCAGGAGTGGCCATTTTTTTTTCTCTATAGCAATTCTGGGGGGATATCATGGAGCATTGCCAGATAGGGGAAAACATCCCTGGAGTAATGAGGTGAGTGTGGATTTGTGTGTTATAATGGCTGTGACGGAACGGCCACCACTATACCGCAGCGCGGTACAAATTTTTAAAATGTTGATTTGGTGTGGTGTATTAAAGAATTCGTTAGGTTGTATTTTTATAAGTTTGTAATTCTCCCCATTGGTGACCTGTTCCCCGCCTGTCCACAGCCCCGGGAAGACGCCCGGTCTGTGAATACCTCGAGCCGCCACTAACTGTCTCTGCCAAGCCGCCCAAACTTGCCCGCCTTGCCCCGCAGCGTGGAAACCACGCAGAAGAGCGCTTCTTGGCCAGTATGTTCCTAAAAATAGGTTCTTACGGGGGTGCGAATTTCAGAACGAAGCGCCCCGGGAAACCCGAACGCCGACTGGGGATCCCTCGCCGGGAGAGCGGCCGGCAAACAGTGACTCTTGCTCGGGTACAGCCGCCGGACTTTCCCCCTCCACAGCTCGGGCTCCGTTGATCCGATCAGGGTGCTTTTTGGACTGAACCAGCCCCCGGACCCGAGCTGCCAGGCTGTATCCCCAGCATGCCGCCGCTCCCAGGGGATCACCCCGGAATCCCTGGTAAAACCCCAAACTCGGGCTGAAAGCCACAGGGAGCTGCCAGGACAAAGGAGCGCTCACACCACATGGGGGGCCAGGCGCTGCCCGGACAGGGAGAGGTTCTGGGAGGGGGGGACAGACGAGCTGGCGCCGAGACCGGAGATAAGGGCTGCGCACAGCAGGGGTCCCCCAGGTTAACCAAGGCAGATTGGGTAATGGCTCGAGGCAAAGGTAAAGATCACCGCAGGAGGACTGAGGGCGGGCCAGGGGAGAACAATGGTTTCATTCCCCATAAATACCCCTGTATCCCCCATGTTAAATAAACTGGTACCTGTTTGAACCTTTACTCCTGCCTCGGCTAGTAATTGGGGATAACAGGGCTTGGGGAACCGCGACGCTTCAAGGATCGTGCAAAAGCGCTTAATCACCACCGAATTCATACAGCCCGCTACCCCTGACTCTACACCTCCAGACAAGTTCGGCGCTGACGGCGGATCTACCCGGGCAGAGTAGCGGTGATCCGTTACAATGGCTTTCTATTATTCAGCGTTACGGAATATGCTGGTGCATTATAAATAAAGGAGAATAATAATAATAATTTGTAAGCAAGACGTACATGAAGTCAACAAAAATGTTTTTTTGGAAAGGTTCTAATAACCTGAGCGGTTAATACAGAATTTCGATTTTATGTGCGGTGGTGTCGTTTTTTTCATTGGGGGAGGGTCGCATAAAATGAGTGGCATTTTAATAGTGTTTTAAAGGTTTCCTTAGTGAAGGGATGTTTTAAAAAAAATTGTCAAGTACACGGTTACCCATTAAGTTTAAAAATACCCACAGGTTCATTGAATAGAGGCTGGTAATAAACATATCCAAAGCCATTTTGGTTTATCACGGGGACTGGTTACATTTACCCAGGACTCTACGTTTAGGTTGCGTATCCTCAATGTTTCCCAGGTAAGGTTGCCAGGTCGGCCATGTTTTCCTGGACACACATTACTATTTCTTTTTTTTTTATAATTCTTTATTTTAGAATTTTTGCATAGACATCATGAAATCAACATTGTAAGTTAGCCACGCAGGGCCATATGTCATCTGAAGAATTATCCCGCCAGCAATAATAAACACACAGGGACATAAAGCAATGGGTCGAAGACGTAAAAACACTCAGATGGCATCATGCATAAACTTTCCATTGGGGTGTCCCCAGCCGGAGACATCCACTACGCAGCCCAAAAAATAGATAAATAAAAATAACGCAAATGTCCACAGAGACTGCGCAGTAATAAAATAAAATATAAGGGAGGAAAAGAGAAAAAAAAAAAAAAAAGGGGGGGGGAGGGTGCGTCAGAAGGCATCTGCAAAACAGAAAAAGACAAGGGGGGTTGCATAACTACAAAGCGTACAGTAAGAGTAAAATCAAAACCGCTTTAAATCTTCTGAAAGTGTCAAAGAAGCATAAACGTCCTCAGCAAAGAAGATCTCAAGACGTAGTCGTAGCAGAGAGCGGGGGGGGGAGGTGGGGGGTGCGAGAAGCAAAAATCACGGCATTAAAAAACAAAAAAAGTGGAGAGGTAATTACAACGGATAGTCATCAGGCAGGAAAAAACAATAGACTGCTCTCATCCAGTGTCCCGAAACAGCGGTCGCCGCGGGGCAGGCAAGGAAAGGCATCCCCGTAGTAGTGTGATCACAGCGGAGACAGCTCCATGAGGCCTAGGCACACTTCTCTTTCCTCCTATGGGGCACACTCCGGCAGCAGGTATCACCTCCACCTCGGTCTGCGACGTATCTGGCAACACCTCCACTCCAACATGCGGCGGTGGGTTCGCGTGCGGCGTCGCCGGTGTCCCATGCCCCTCTTCCCTGACTTCTGGGACCAGCTCACCTCCAGTTGCGTCCTCTGTTACCGCAGCAGGGAGGACCACCATCCGTCCAGGAGGCACCTCCGTCAGCTCCGGACGTTCAGTTAAGTCCTCCGTCTCCTCCCGACCTCCATGCAGCTCCGCAATCTGTGGTCGCCAGGAGCCTGTAGCAATCTGGTTCCCCTCGGTGTCAGGCACCATCACCAGGCACTCATCCAAGTCCGCAGACATGGCCTCCAGGGCTCCAACACGAGGAGGGAGCATTGGCTGTCTCCATGTCGTGCCAGCTCGTTCCTCCAGCAGCCCAGACGCTGCGGTCGCCGCCGCGTTCAGAAGATGGGGGCCCTCCATCCTCCGAGCCGCTACAGCTGACCACCCATCCAGGTAAAACCGCCGGGGGAAGTTTGGAAAGCCCGAAACGGTCAGAGACTGATCCCGGTGATAGGCCTCAAGATGGCCGACGCCTGAACGCCTCCGCTGTGGGACAAGGCCGCAATCTCCGCCATGCTCTGGAGGGGGGACCGAACCGGCTCCAAAGCACTCCTCCCGGTGGCCGACCATACAGAGACTCCCTGTGGGGCAAATTAAACGAGGAATTCGGTCCAAAACCGCTGTCGCCAGCGATTCCAGACGGAGCTCAGCAGAAGCACGTCTGGTCCCCTGCATGGTCAGCCACGCCCCCACACATTACTATTTCATGCAGAGAGGAGCTCAGGGAAAAGTGCTGCCCTGCAACATGTACAATTCATATGCTGCAGGAAGGAAATCCAGGCAGGTCACCTGGGATTCCTTTTTTGATCTTACTTGCAGCGTATAGATTTTACATGCTGCAGGGTTGGATTTTTTTTTTTTTTTTTTATGCACTGCCCATCAGGATGAATAGATCATGTGTCCAGAAAAACATGGCCGCTCTGGCAACCCTAATAGGCCACACAATTTATTTGTGCTGATGTACAGCACATGAATAATGCACCTCCCACAGGAGAGAAACCAAAAGCCCTGATTATGTAACAAATTAATTCACCTCCTGCAGGGCAGCACCTTCTCTGTGCTCTTCCTCTGCCTGACCCAAAAAACAACTGCTTATGAAAACCTGACTGATCTGGCAACACTACTGGGAATGTCATTAATGTTAATAATCTTCGAGGGAATTTGAAACAAATGTTGCAAAGTTGTTTTTTCTCTGTACATAAAGCTAGGGTCAGACGAACGCAGTTTTAACGTGCGTTTAGGCTAGGGTCAGACTGAGGCAGTGCGAACGCGCGTTCTGGCGCACATAATCACGGCCGCACTAGCAGCAGATGACAGGCAATGACGGCCAATATACGACGTACGGTCGCACAAAAGTCCGGCCGCGCAACGCAAGTGGAAAATGAACGCATTTTTTCGAGAACGTTAAACCGCTGCTACTGACGTACAGAGTGCGCTGCGGCCGCATGGCAGCGTGTGTGCGTGATTAGGAGACGTCAGACGCTGCTAGTGTGCGGCCAACATAACGTTCAAACAGCCGGATTTCCCTAGACTTCTTTTCACCCCATCGTCATGAAATACGTCCAGAATTGCGCATCGTCTGACCACTTAAGCGTATTCCGTGAAAAAATGCGTGCGCACGCATCGACGTACATTTTGACGGTGGCCGCAGAAAATGCGCTCATCTGTCCCTAGCCTTAGCCGCACGAAATCACGGCCGTGCTAGCAGCAAAAGACATCCAATGCCGGGGAACACACGACGAACGGCCGCACGAAAGTTCGTCCGTGCAAAGCAAGTGGCAAACAAACGCATTTTTTCGAGAACGTCAAACCGCTACTACTGACGTACAGAGTGCGCTGCGTCTGCATAGCGGCGTGTTTGCGTGATTGGGAGACGTCAGACGCTGCACACGTCCGGCCAACATAACGTCCAGACACAAAAAGTGTTTTATTGATGATCCGTACAAAATCACGGATGAATATGCGCATCGTATGACCGCTAACGTGTATTTCGTGAAAAAATACGTTCGTTTGTTCGACCGCACTTTTCCACGGACGACGCGAAAAATGCGTTCGTCTGACCCTAGCCTTAAGGTTTCATGCTGGATTAAGAGGTTAATCAAGACTGTGCACGGTTTCTCAGTCCAAGTACCCCTAACAGGTCAGGTTTGCAGATATGTGAAGCACAGCACAGGTGATATGATTTGCTGCTCAGTGATTGCGGGATTCAGTCTGCATTTCCTCAAGAGAATCTTTAAACTCTGGACCAATATGGCTCCCTGAGGACAGGGAAACACTGTTCTAGAGCACCTCCCATCATTTGCCCCTGAGTGTGTCCCTCTTTAAAAGATTTGTGGGCATGTATCTCACCCAGGGTTGCCAGATCGATTTCATGTTTTCCTGGACACTTATTACCATTTTATCCAGAGGGAGAACACAGGGAAAGGTGTTGCCCTGCAACATGTAGAATTAATATACTGCAGGACTAGGTAAATCAATTGACAGGTCCTATGTGATTCCTCTGATTTCTTACATGCAGGGTGACATTTTTCATGCAATGTCCAATGTCCATCAGCATGAATAAATTCTATATCCAGGAAAATATTGAGAACCTGGCAACCCTAGTCTCACCTCTATATCTTCCCTGTCCTCCTTGCCCCTATTTTTGGATTGTAGGCTCTTGGTACTATAAGGCTAGGGTCAGACGAACGCATTTTTCACGTTGTACGTGAAAAAGTACGTTCGAACGAACGTACGTATTTTTTCCCGGAATACGCGATAGAGGTCATACGATGCGCCCGTTTCGTCCGTGATTTTGTACGGATCGTCAATAAAACACTTTTTGTGTCTGGACGTTATGTTAGCCAGACATTAGCAGCGTCTGACGTCTCCTAATCTCACACACACGCCGCTATGCGGCCGCAGCGCACTCTGTACGTCAGTAGTAGCGGTTTGACGTTCTCGAAAAAATGCGTTTGTTGGCCACTTGCGTTGCACGGACGAACTTTCGTGCGGCCGTTCGTAGTATGTTCCCCGGCATTGGACGTCATTTGCTGCTAGCACGGCCGTGATTTCGTGCGGCTAAACGCACGTGAAAAATGCGTTCGTCTGACCCTAGCCTACTAGTGAACGTTCACCTGAGCCTATTTTCAGGCTTGGTTCAGGAGCCGCATTTTCTCAGTAGTCCTTCAATTCCATAGTTCCTTTTTAATTTTCTTTCTTTCTTTTTACGTTGCTAATGTTGGCTATAGATGTTGTACACACATGCTCGTTCTGTGGGGGACCCATGCCTCTTTTTATGGCTTGCCATACTCTCTACGATCAACTTTATGAACCATAAGCCTGAGGATACACTCCAATACAATGTTTTGAGGTGTACAAGTTGAACAATGTGTTGCATTTTTTGCACTGTATTTTCCTGTGTTTTTATTTGGGATGTGTACTGGGTTTGTTTGTTGTTTGTTTGTTTGTTTTTTTTTCTTCTTCTTCTTCTTCTGTTTAGTGCGTTGTATTCCGTGAATGATACACCGTTAGTGTTTGAAGTTATCATTACATTTCTGGTGCTTAAAATAGATTAGTTGATAGATGAGTGCACCACCTTGTGACTCTCCGTCTGTTTGCAGTTCTGTGGGAGAGTGTAATGCGGTTCATTGTAACTGAAAGCGTTATCTACAAAGCGTATGTGCGCTACGCTAGTACACAATCAGGGTTATTCAAAGCGATTCGAAAAGTCACCGCACGTTCGGTGACTTTTCGTTCTCTTCAATTCGGTGCAAATCGGCTTTCCCATTTCGGCAACCCTGCAGTGTATTCAGCAAGCATCACAGGGTTGTCGAAGTGCAGGGAAAAGCTGCCAAAACCCGGCGAATGCACACCAAAAACATCTGGATTAACCCGTCGAAGATGCTGGAAAAACCCGAGCAGGACCCGATCACACGCAATGAAGCCGCCGGAAAAAGCCAACACCGCAGACTAAGGCTAGGGTCAGACGAACGCATTTTTCACGTTGTCCGTGAAAAAGTGCGTTCGAACGAATGGACGTATCTTTTCACGGAATACGCGATAGCGGTCATACGATGCGCATTTTCGTCCGTGATTTTGTACGGATCATCAATAAAACCCTTTTGCGTCTGGACGTTATGTTTGCCGGACGTGTGCAGCGTCTGACGTCTCCTAATCACGCAAACACGCCGCAATGCGGCCGCAGCGCACTCTGTACGTCAGTAGTAGCGGTTTGACGTTCTCAAAAAAATGCGTTCGTTGGCCACTTGCGTTGCGCGGACGAACTTTCGTGCGGCCGTTCGTCGTATGTTCCCCCGCATTGGACGTCATTTGCTTCTAGCACGGCCGTGATTTCGTGCGGCTAAACGCACGTGAAAAATGCGTTCGTCTGACCCTAGCCTTAGGCAGTGAATAAATTAGCAAAACCGTTTGCTTGAAAAGTGAAATGCTGTTTTCAAAGAAACTACTGAGCGAAAATGTCTGAAATTTACATATGATCCAATGAATGATAATAAAAAGGGTGTTACAGAAAAATAAAGTAAAGTTAAAAAAAGAGAAAAATCGGATTTTTAAAAAAAGAAAAACAGAAAAAACATCCTAAAAAATCTATAAATAAAGAGACTCTTGACTGCAGAATTTTATAATAAACGGTTTATTAAATTATAAACTTATAAATTTATTGAATTAAAACGGGAATATTTTTAACATTGAAGCCTATGGGATTCTCCTGAATAAATTTGCCGAATTAAACCACCGAATGGCAGGGCATTAGGGAATCTTTTACTGCTGGTTTGTGTTCTCTGAATATACGAAGCATTGCTTTTTTTATGGTGATTTCACTGCCCTCGAACAGGCACCGTATGTGCAGGCAATTCGCCAGGATTTGGCGTATTGCCTGCTCTCTGAATAGCCGAATAGCTGATTTTCAGCGTTCGGTCACCTTTCTCCAGCCATTCGGATCTCTTTTGAATAACCCGGAATGTGTGAATCCTGTGGTAATATATGAAAGCTGAATACAGCACTGTGTGTGGAGGGGCAGGTATGTGAATAGTGTGAGCCATAATGCATCCGTGTGGATATAGAGCAGTCCTGACAATTTAAAAAAATACTTTCATAGTGTGCATTATAATGACATATTTAGTGATGTCACGTAAACTATGGTAATGATGTTAAATATTTGAGATGTGCACGCATTTTTTTTTTCGCTTTGGCTCATTCGGTTTTTTTAAAAGTTGTTTCGGCTCGGTTCGTATCGCTTTATTATTATTATTTTTTTTTTTGTGAAATCAGGGAATTTCGGTCTTTCAGATCGTCTGTTCTCTTCATTTCAAAGGGTCCATTTTGTTTTGACTTTAGACGTATGGTATTTCGGGTGCTCCAATATTTCGGTCGATACAGTAATTCTGCCGATTTCGTTCCTTCGGACATTTCATTTTTTATGAAAGATCCTTTTTTTATTCTATGCATTGCACAACTTTATTTAATCATATTATCCTGCATCCATAGCATCCGTATCAAATATATATTTAGTGTGCATTTCCATATTTTTACTGTGTGTGACAGTTGTGTGGAGATTATGATTATGTTGTCATATGCTGCCACTGCTGCCATCTCTTGGAGTCCTTAGGGCTTCATAAAGATTAGCACAACTCTGTGTGTGAGCTGGTTTAGGCTAGGGTCAAACTGAATGCATAATTGGCAGCGACCATCAAAAAATGCATCCGAACGCATTGACGTATTTTTTTCACGGAATGCGCAAAAACGGTCAGACGACGCACATTTTCGTGCATGATTTTTTACGGATCATCAATAAAACACTTTTTGCGTCTGGATGTTATGTTGGCCGGACATTAGCAGCATCTGACATCTCCAAATCACGCACACACACGCCGCTAGCGGACGCAGTGCACTCTGTACCTCAGTACTAGCGGTTCTGCGTTCTCGAAAAAATGCGTTAATTTTCCACTTGCGTTGTGCGGCCGTACTTCGTATATTGGCCTTCATTGCGCGTCATTTGCTGCTACTGCGGCCGTGATTAAGTGCGCCTAAACGCACGTTAAAAAATGCGTTAGTCTGACCCTAGCCTTAAGTGGGGTCTCACCATGGCTGAGGAAGGACACTGGAAAATTTTTGTTCTCAGTGTTCCACTGCTGGCAACCGGAGGACTCAGTGGATCACTCCATCCTCTGCTCTGCAGGACCAGCGATAAGGGATGGGTTGTAATGATGCCAAAGGTTTATATATCTTGGTCCCTGTTCCGGCTCCTATACTTTATATAGGAGGTGTTAATTTGTGGCTTCTTATTGGAAAACAAGTTATTACAATGTAGCTTGTTCACCCCTAAATGTGCCGTATTAAGAAATGTAGAGTGGATCATAAACCCTGGTGTTAAGTGATTTTTGTCAAATACAGGTGAATTGACAGCGAAATACAGTCAGGGATATTCAGAAAGAAGTGAAAACCTTGAATGACTGGAGAATTGAAAATTCTAGGTCAAAATCGTCAAACCAGAAAAATTCTCACTTTCCATATTGACTATTTGGTCTAGATTGTTCTCCTCTTCTGCCAATTCTCAAGGTTTTCACCTCTCTCTGAATACCCCTGAGTGAAGTTCGGCAGCAAAATAGTCCCATAGAGAAGTAATGGTTTGCCTATTCACAGAACACCGAACTGCATCAACTTCAATGAAATGACCTGATTTTTCGATGATTCACAACGGGTTTAAACAGACCGATCCCACAGGATTCAATGTAAGAATGTAATCTCTTTTTAACCCTTTCACTGCTGAGCCATTTCAACTCTGTGTGCTGAGTTAATTTTTACCGCTTTTGCTCGTCATGTTTAAACGCGATATGAAGTCACGTTTTATTATACAACCCAGACATTTTTTTTTTTTTTTTTCCGGCAGATTCATAATAATATCATTTATTATATATACGTCATGGCCTGCCAGAATGCTATAACAAAAAATGCAATAACCTTTTCAATCATCTACAGCGTGTAAAGTGTGTTTTTTTTTTTTTTTTCACATTTCATCAACCGAGTTATTTTCTACGGAGTATGTTTGTTAACAATTTCCCATTTCTAATTTTTTTATTTTTTGGGGGGGATTACGTGATTTTTAGCAAACCCCCGCCCCCCCCTCCCCATAGAAAATCTCATTAGAGCAACATCATTGTTCACATTATAATTGAAATGGGAACAATATTTCTGCATTAATAAAAAAAACTTACATTTTTTACGTATGTATGCCAGTCAAACCTGCATTTTTGAAATGACTGTAAAAAATAAACGGATGGATATTTCAAAATTTTATTGTTACTATCTTAATGTACATTAAAAAGCATTTAAGAAACAACATTCACTGTTTAAAAATAACTCCAGTAAGACGGTGTCCTTCCCGATTTGAGACATTCTTGTAGGCGATTTCTGAAACAGCCCATCGCATCACGGAGCATACGCTGAGGAATTCTCTCGATTTCCAACCGGATTCTCCTCTTGAGTTCCCCAAGCGTTGGAGGTCGTTGTTCAAAGACTTTACTCTTCAGGTACCCCCACAAGAAAAAAATCGCACACTGTGAGGTCGGGCAATCGGGGATATCACCCGATTTGGAAAAACATTGTTGAGAACATTCATGCTCACACGGGCTGTATGACTTGTGGCACCGTCTTGCTGGAATAAGGTTTCATTGTTCATTCCATGTTGACGAAGCTGAGGAATGAAGAACGAATGCAACATTTCCGAATAGCGTTGTGCATTCACAGTAACTGCTTGCTCCCTGTCATTTTCAAAAAAATACGGGCCTATGATTCTCAATGAGGACATTGCGCACCAAACTGTTACCTTGCTTGAATGGAGTGGTGTTTGATGGAGTTGTTGAGGGTTTTCATCACTCCAATATCGGAAATTTTGTTTATTCACAAAACCGGAGAGATGGAAATGTGCCTCATCGCTCATCCACAGGTTGTGAACAAGGTCCTCGTTTTCATCAAACATGTCCAACAACGTTTGACAAAAACGCCGTCGAGCTGCAAAATCGTTTTCATTCATAGCCTGAACAACCTGAATTTTGTATGGGTGATGGTGTAAATCTAACCTCAAGATTCTTCGGACGCTCGTGTTTGCCATGCCAAGCGCAGCACTCTGTCGACGCGCCGATCTCCGAGGGCTTCTTTCCACAGCAACTCTCACGCGGTCAATATTCGCGGGAGTTCGCACTGATCTTGCACTGCCACCCCTTCTGCTTCTCGTTTCACCAATTGCTTCAAAGTTTGTCACCCACAATTTGATTGAATTAACAGACAGCACTGGCTTATTTTGATTAATTTGAAAATTCTTCCGGAAACGACGCTGAGCGGCTGCATAACTACCACTTTGGTAAAACGCTTTCACAGCGAATGAACATTGTTGTTTAGACCACTGCTCCATGACGACTGAAATGCTTAGTTGTGGGGGACACAATGGTAACCTTGCTAACTCGCTCCGCCCACTTTCACGGCTCTCCCGCCCTTTTCAAAAATGCAGGTTTGACTGGCTCACCCTGTATATTTTCTTAATTTGAACATGGTCATGTTTGTATTCATTGGAAAGGCCATACTCTGGCCTTTCGAATGACACCAAACATGACCCTCTAGCTGCCACAGGAACCCCCTATCTCCACCCATGGGATTTCCTTGTCAGCCATGGGTTTCCCGGCTAACTGACGCGTATGGTGCGATGATGAGGGGGACCTAGAGGTGGAGCTGCCATCTAAGGTGGCGGCCTTCACCCGAACTAAGCCGCAATCCAGCACCTCAGGGGTTAAAGACCGGCATCACTTGAAAGGGCAGACACTGCCCTTTCAAGTGCTGCCTGCCTTTTAACCTCTACCTCCTCCCGATTTGAGAGGGATCCGAATGGACCTCCCCCTCCCTTCAGGCAATCTGCCGGTGGGTGCCTGGAAATGACCTCATCGCGGCCCGATTACGTCAGGAGGGGCCATAAAAGCAGCATCTGACTTCAGGGAAGTCAGAACGCTGCGAAGCTCCGGAGGTGAGTATTCCGGCGAGCTCCATTTAAGACGATGATGTGTGTGGAACATCCTCCACAAACAGCGGAAGCCTCCTAGGATGTTCTCCATATGACCTCTGCAGTGCAGGGGTTAACCAATTGTTAGATTCATTTTCAACAAATGTTTTTATTTTTTTTGAAGTTTTTCTTTTAGTCTGTGACAGACTTTTTTTTTTCTTCATTTCATTAGACACATTTTAACCCTTTCGCTGCTGAGGCATTTCACGCCTGTATGCTGAGGTCATTTTTACCGGTTTCGCTCATCATGTTTAACCGCATTTTGAAGCCTTATTTTATTATATGACCCACACATATTATATATCATTCTTTCCGGCAGATTCAAATTATATCATTATTCTATGTATACGTTATGTCCTGTCTGTATTTTATAACAAAATATGCAATTAAATTAGAATTTTCAATAATTTACAACGTGTAAAGTGTTTTTTTTTTTCACATTTTAACATGCGATCGTTTGCGGTTATATTTTCTATGGGGTGCGCTTGTTAAAAAAATTAGAAATGGGGTCTCGTTCCTTTTTTTTTTTTTTTTGTGGAAAACCTATGCAATTTTTAACAAACGCACCCCATACAAAAATCGTTAGTGCAGCATCATTGTTCACTTTATAAATTAAATAATTTATTCTAGGCCAAAATAGTCAAACCAGAAAAATTCTCCCATTTATCTCACTTTCCAAATTGACTATTTGGTCTAGATTGTTCTCCTCTTCTGCCAATTCTCAAGATTTTCACCTCTCTGAATACCCCTGAGTGAAGTGACATTATAAATTAAATGGGAACAATATTGGTGCATTAACAAAACAAATTTAAAAAAAAAAACTTTTTTTTTAAAAAAAACTTTTTACATGGTCATATTTGGTATCGTTGGAAAGGCCATGCTCTGGTCTATTCAATGATATCAAACATTAACCCCTAGGTGCCACGGATCGGGAGATAGGGGGGTTCCAATGAACCCGCTTTTTCCACCATTGGTGGCAGCAAGGGGTTAACTCCAAGACTGACATCATCACGCTATGCACGATGACGCCAGTCATCAGGGGGAGTTCCCGGAAGCTTGGCCAACATCCAAGATGTTGGCCAGCCCCGGGAGAAGATCACGATCTGGCGC